>OX336389.2:707212087-707859548 GCA_946902985.2 Meconema thalassinum | reverse complement strand
CCATATAGATTAATATATGATGATTTTGGGCATATTTGTGATGCAGTTTGTGCATTAACTTGTTAGCGAAGGATTTTCCGCTGGAGTAAGATTGTCATAGTTCGTTGAAAATAAATCAAGTGAATTTACTGTTAGAATTAACACGAGTTTTGAAAGAATTTGAGATAAGATTTTGAATGAAGGTTGCCGTCACAAATCATTATTAAAACCTTTATTAAACCAGATTGTGACATTAACATGTATAACTAACCTTCATTGGTCGATTATATTAAAGAGGATTATGAAAATTACCAACCGAATGGACATGTGGTCAATGTATTTATTAAATTAATAATTTAAACAAATTTAAATGTTAATATTGTAAATAATTGCTGTAAATATTTTTGAAAATAATGTGGAACGAGAGTGATGTTAAAGATGTGCTTATAATATTTTTATTGTCTTCGACAAATATTATAAACAATTTCTAATTGTTATAAATAATTTATGTGATTTTGTTATAAACATTTAAGAGCTAATTAAACATTTGGATTGAAGTTAACAAGTTTAAGAAATTAACATAATGATCCAATAGGATGTGAGCAAAGTACTTGAAAGATTTGCGTAAATATTAATGTGAGTCGTCTTGTAGACATTTAAAAGTTTGAGAGAGCAAGCTGTATGTTACGTAACATAGCAGGTGAGAAGGGAGTCCATTCAACCAGTATGCAACAGGTTCGAGGTTAGCTCGCAGCTGGGCCAACATCTGGTTCACAGAGAGTGAGGTCGTACACACTCCGGCCTTGCGACTATAAATACCAATGCCATGTTTATTAAAAGGAAACCAAATGCTCTATATATGTCACACCCTTACGTCCTTTTCCAATCCAATAGTGTTATGAATATTACGTTATTTGGAGCTCTTGGGAGCTAAAATGTTTTATATCATGTTGTATGATAATTTTTGCAAGTCCTATTGAGGACGTAGTCAGATTGACTTGGGCTACTGATAGCCACGTTGATTTTGTTGTGTTAGTAAAATCATACCCTTTATTAGAAATAAAGCTTTTGTACAGTTCAAAGTTCTCGTCTTCGTTTCTGGTTCATTTTTAAATGTCATGGTGGAGGTTATTGTGTGAACAGACTTTTAGTGATCCTGTTGTCAACTCAAACCCCGAGATAATTAAGAGGTAAGTAACGGTAAGTATGAACCCCCGTCTATTTTGGTGTGTTCCACAATGATTTCCTGTGAACTTCTGTGCTCTTATCTCGATAGTATCTGTCAGTGCCATTTTTATTGATGTAGCTATGCCGGTGCAATTGATAGTTGGCAATCCGATTGAGGGGGCGGATATCTGACAGCCTACTGTCCAGGTAAACGGGGACAATACCTTGAAGTCATCAGCATACAATAGACAATTAAAATGGTTTATTCTTTGAGGTAGATCGTTTATGAAGATTAGAAAAATCCCTGAACAATTCCCGAATTAGCTTCAAATTCTTGAGAATTCTTTCTAAGAAATGACACATATTGCTTCCTGTCGTTAAGGTAAGGGCTGAAGAGGCATATAAGTAAATCAGAAAATTCTAAGATTTTGAGATTTTTTCAGGAGAACATCGTGGCTAATTTTGTCAAATGCCTTCTGAAAGTCTGTGAATACAACATCCATTTGTCCTCCTGCGTCTAATGTTCTGGACACTGATTCAGTAATGTTGACCATATTTGTGATGGTCGAACGTCGGGCGAGGAAACCATGCTGCTTTTCTGATATTAATGGTGTGACAAAAATAGAAAAAATTCTTTGGTAAAAAAATGAATTCAAAAATCTTTGCTACCGCTGATAATATACATATCGGACGATAGTTACTAATTAGCATTGGATTTCCAGATTTTTAGATTGGACATACTCGGCTTTATTCCAATTAGATGGAAATGTGGCGGTTTTAATAATTAAGTTATATATGAAAAGGAGAGGGTGCTTACGAAAATCTGCACAGCCCTTAATTACATATGGCGGGATATGATCTGGTCCAGCTGAGGATTTAGGCTTCAGTTTTCTTATAGCTACTTCCACCTCACGTAAGGTGACCTTGTCAATGTGCAGAGTGTCGGTAGTGATAGATGTATCGCTAGGCATGCAGTATTGGGCTTTATTAGGTGAGTAAACCGATGTGAAATACGACGCAAAAACTTCAGCTATGTCTTGATCAATATCGTATGTTTTACTGTCGTGGCAAAATGTAACAGAACTATTATTATTCTTCCTTTTATTTTTCACATACGCCCAGAAGGATTATGTATTTTCAGTGATATTCTGTTCAATAGATTCAATGTGCCTTTGATATGCTGATTTAATTGCTGTTTATATTTCGGATCGTATTGTTTTACACTGACTGTTGAAGTAGTCCGACAATCTTCTTCGTTTCCTATAAAATTCCTTCTCATGTAATTTCTTAATTATGGCATCTGTAAACCATATAGGATAATTTCTTGTGTTCTGAAATTTTATTTGAGGGACCGATTCGCACAATTACCCCGTATAGGTTCGAGTAAAAGCAGTTTACTGCAATATCGACATTAGTGCATTTGTATAAACGGTCCCAATTCGAGTCCCTTAGACCCGTGAATAGATTTTCAAAGTTTGCGTTTTTAAAACTGTATGATGTTTGATAATCACTTTTGCATTTTTTATGTGTAGAAGTGGCCTGCATTTCTATATTCAGAGTGGGGTGGTGGACATCCTCAGGCAGTAGGGGTTCAGTGTTTCGTGGACATTTTACATCAGTTATATTCTGACTGGCTAAAACTAAGTCTAACGTTTTACCGTGGCTGTTTTGGACTGAATTATATGAGATCATATTACATAGATTTATAAAAATGTTTAATTCTCGACTTTGCTGAATTGTGTTTAAATCATTATTGTTATCGCTTATTGTTGGTATATTGAAATCCCCAACAATTAGTACATGATTGTCATGAGCCTCGTAGTGTGATTCTAGCCATTAGAATACTTCTGAATACACTTCCAGCTTTGAGGTCGGAGGTATATACAAGTTAACAATAAACCATGTCTTTCCATGAAAGTTTAATTTTAGAAGTAAGCCTTCGTAAGTGCTTGAAATCGGCTCTACCTGCAATACAGTTATTCCTTCCCTGACAGCTGTTAGCACACCCCCTCCCCTCCCGGTGTTACCACGACCTCGGTCCGCACGGTATACTCTGTACTTCTCATTACAGACCTCGGCAGCATAAACACTCGAATCTAGCCATGTTTCACTAAGACTTATAACTAAGAAGTCATTGACTAAAATGTTTGTGTTCAGTTTGTCCAATTTGGTGTTCAGACCACGCACATTCTGATAGTAAATAGGAAATATAGAAGTAGACAACATATTTACAGTTTAGCTAAGTTTTCTCCACTATTAATAATTATTGCATCAGAACCTTGATTCTTACGCATTTTAATGATGCCATTTCTTACCCAAATGAATGCGTAGCCTTTTTCATTGCGTGTGTTTCGTGCCTGGGCCAGGAGCTTTGTTCTCTGGGGGGGACAAGCTCTCGTTTATGTACACTGTGATGTCACCAGGAAGATTTGCATGTCTAGTAGAGAGGTTCCTCTTGATTCTCCGTCGCTCCATGAAGTGTTCATTGTCGGTTCTCCTCACGAATTTCACTATGATTCCCCTGTGCGTTTGGTTCGGGGATTTCGGAAGGCGGTGACAGGCATCTATCATTTCTGGACTTACTTGTAAATCCAGAGCCTGTCCGATGTTCTTCGCTGTGTCCTGGACGGATTCATTTGGTATATCTGGAACTCTATGTATTTCGATAGTGTTCCTTCGTGAATATTGCTCCACGTCTCCAACACGGTTTTCTAACACCTTGACTTTTTCCTTGAGACTGCAATTTTCTTGTGTTCATTTGTCAATCTGATTGGTACATTTAATTAAGTCTTTCTGCTGGTTTGCAATTAATAGTGCTGTGTCGTCCAATTTTTTGTGGCAGAGTTCCAGAGAATTCCCTAAATCAGTTTCTCGCACTTTCTGTTCTTCCTTCATTTTTTGTACTTCCTCTGTCAGTTTTTGTAGTAGGGAGAATATGTTGTCCAGTGATGGGGTGGTTTTATTAATAGGGCCTGATTTCCGTATACTTTTGTTAATCACACAGTTCACACAGTTCCACTCTGTAAACCTATTAAAAATGGTAACACATTTCTTGTGGTACTATTTTTCACAAGTTATACACTCTACCTTGAGAGCCTTTCCTAGCACTTCCCTGCATTCTTCACAAGCTCTCATAGTAAAGCTTGGTGACGCACTCCCTCGTTTTCAATAGACACGGGATGACTCGTTAAGGAAGTAGTTGTCAGTAGATTCACTAGTATCAGTTACTAAAGAGTTTTACACTTGACAATCTCACACTAGATACACATGGATATCCCACTAGAAACACTCGTAATTACACAAATTGATGGAGCTGGTCACGTCTGCACTATTAACTCAGTCGCCATCTTGACAAGGATATATACATATATATATATATATATATATATATATATATTTATACGTGACCACTTCAGCCCTTTCCCTTCCTGGTATACGTGATTACATTATTTCATCATTAACTGTTATTGAAATTAAGCACCTGTGCACACAAGAGAGCACTAAACATTTTTGAGTAACAGAGCTAAGCGGACATAGCATGTTAAAATTTCAATGTCATACGGAAATAGTTAAAGATTCAAGATAAATGAACAGGGATACCAATTTCTATCAGCTAGAAAAATATACGAGACTGAATATAGAGTCCAGCATGGCTCAAATCTATACCGTAGAAAAGAATCAAAAAATGAGGCACACTTTTGCCTTCCACAATCAATCAGCTTTCAATCCAGAAGTGCCGCCACTGTGCATCTATCTGACTGCAAAAATATTCGAAGTGTGAAATGATAATTATATAGGGAAAATATATCGTAGGAAATTTATGATGTCCAGCACCCGTAATCATAATAAATTGTCAATCGACAACTCCAACAAGTAATCATCCACTAAATACGCGTGGAAATAAATTGGCAGTGGATTGGACATGATTGCACTGAAGTTCAATACTGCTTCAAGACCACTATTCATATCAAATTCATATCTAAGTATACCACGTATTTATCATAATAATAATAATAATAATAATAATAATCAAACTTAGAATTATATCTCAAAATACATATTAATCACATGACTGGTAGTACTGAGTAGATAGCCCACTCATTCTACTAGAATATTGAAATGAACGCCTCACCAACTGCAGGAAATGGTAAGAAAATTGTGGAACAAGCCTGGTTTAATTCTGTATCTCGAAGAAGAATGGCATGGATTCGTCTTCCAGAGTCCTTCCAGTCTTATTTCTTCTCATTCAATATTCCAAAAAGATCTTCTTTCTTCCTTCCTTCCTTCCTTCCTTCCTTCGCCCCCCCCCCCCCCCCCGAATTTGGACCCGGAACCTTCCCCTACCGTCCCATGGTGATTCGAATATGGTCTCCCACAGCAGCTCCATTTCTCCCTTGGTTGTCAGGTCACCCCATTGAGTCCCCTCATGAATGTTTACTTATCCATATTTCCCATGAATAAGTCCGGGTTGGAAGATGTCGATAAAATAATTGCACAGGTTAAGAAATGTCCTTGCTTCATGATGAATTTTGCAATTCCTCATATGACACACAGTTTTTAACAGAAATTGTGATGTTCCACCCCGTGTAATGTCATGAGCCCTTCGCAATCGTAATTACAATAATGTCCTGTAGTGCTCAAGGTTTAAAAGAATTACGATCAGCTTAGCACAGTTTGTACGTGCCTCAACATGGCCGCTGAATCGTGCTGTGTTCTAAGTGTCCGCCTTGACCTTCGGCTACACGAGTTCATTTTTAAATATCTGCCGTGCGACTCAAGCAACACGTCCACATTATGTAAGAAAGAAAAGTTCGAGCCAATATAACAAGTCACACACAGCTATAAAGCCCTCTTATATAACTCAAAATGCCAAAGAATTTGGTATTCAGAGAGTTCGAGATTCTGATTATAACACTCCCGGTCGTATACGATACGGTGCCATTTTCCCTTCGTCACCTGCAAGGTGTATTCGATCTCACACAAAAAAATCCACGTAATGCGCGTTAGCAATGTTTACTTCCCGCACAGTAGAATCTGTCTGTCACTCACATGAGTGTCGACATATAACCGCTGCTTGTAGTCAGTCACGTGGTCTCTCGTACTCCACCCTGGGGTCGGACAAGGACACTTCTTTCTTCAAGTTTCAAATGAAATATGCAGACATAACACGTCGTAGGGAGTACAATTCCTAATTTATATAAACTGTGCAGTCTGCATATTATAATATCAGCTATTCTTGCCGCTTCATTAATGTTGAATGTTACGCAATGTCACAGTTATGAAACATGTTGGACACTCCAAACTCGCCGCTCGCGTGACGTAATCGCAGGCTCGCGCACTGGCGAGGTGGGATGAGCACCTCACCCAGGCGGGTAGAAAGCTGTTGTTGTTTCAATTTAGATGCATAGACATCATAGTCGTTAAGCCCATGTACTTTGGTGAGTGTGGAATTTTGTTTGATAACCTGTGTTGTTGCGATGGCTGTATTAGTGTGTGTATATATAATTCAGGTGAGGATTCAATCAATCAACGTATAATATCCGTATAGCCCGTTGTATTTCAACAAACTACTGCAACTGACATCCAAATATACTACTTGAAAGCAAGCAAGCAAAGAGTTATAAATATACCCTTGAATTTAGGAGAAAGTAGGCTATGTGTTCCTTGCTGAACATCTTGTTATGTAGACTACATAAAATGCTAAGGAGTATGTTTCACAAACCGCAAGCTCTTAAACCAGAGGGAGTAAGAAGGTTCGGTTTGTGTCAATCTCTTCCAAATTGTCTCAATAGTGCATGAAAATTCTTGGATTACCGACCTGAAAAAAGAACGGATATATATTATATTATGATTGTAAAGTACGTTTAAACAAATAAACAAGATGATAGCTCCTGCCGGAACTGTGTCACGTCAAGCCCACATAACCTGAAGCTGGGCGGGTGGTTTATACACGCGCGAGCTCTCGCATGGGTCCACTTGTTAAAATTACAATCGAAGCAAAACTTAATTCAAAGCACAATAACGTAGTGAAAAGCGACGCGAAACTAAATATAGTGCGAAACGAAATACGTGGCACCGGGGTTTCATATCGTGCCACGATCAGTATAAATACGCTGAGGGTAAGAAGGAACATTTCCGAGAGTTATGCATTTCACCGGTAATGGCTCTATCAGTGGCGTACATATGGGGAGGGGTGTTGGGGATCAACTTTCCCCCCGACATTTCCGGAAGTGAAAGAAAAAAGAATGTAGGAATGAGAGGAATGAACCCCTAACCCCGTTGTTCAAGCAACCGCCCACCAAAACAGAACTCTATATACGCCACTGGTGCTATCACAGACGATTTACTGTTATTTGTAACTCTTCACACGTTCAACACTAATGTGCCCAATAACTGGGTGAGGTACAATGTATATAATACGTAAGTAACACTCCTGGACAAAATTACGTACGTTAGTTTGTGTTCGACCCTGACTATTATATGACAGAAATCTGTACTATAATGAGGCTCATTATTACACTATTAGCCTACTTTCGATTTTTGCAAAAAATGAAAGTAGACTTATGAGATCAACACAGGGCGAAAAAAGTGTGTCTGTCTGTGTGTGTGTATGTGTGTGTGTGAGTCGGTGTGTGTGTGTGTGTGTGTGTATATGTGTGTGTGTGAGTCTGTGTGTGTGTGTGTGTGTCTGTGTGTGAGTGTGTGTACTCTGAATGTCTTCCCCCCCTATCAATTCGAAAACGGTGAATGCGAATTGAACGAAATTTGGTACAAAGGTAGCACTAGCAAAGGACACCTAAGTGTCATGTTTTATATCGCCGCCATCTTGACGGAAACGCAATGGCGGCCCCACAAATGTTCAAAGCTTAAATCAAATTACGACTAACCTAATCATCCGATCTCTACCAAATTTTGCAAAAACATACCTTTATGGGGGGAGCATCCTTTGACCAAACCAATAGGTCATCAGCGTAATAGTTTGCAGATAGCGGCCATCTTTGTGTGAAAATCGATTCCCCCCATTAATTCGAACACGGTGCAACCGAATGGAACGAAATTTGGTACAGAAGTAGTACTAACAAAAGGCACCTCAGTGTCATGTTTTATATCGCCGCCATTTTGACGGAAACGTAATGGCGGCCACACAAATGTTCAAAGCTTAAATCAAATTACGATTAACCTAATCATCCGATCTCTACCAAATTTTGCAACAACATACCCTTATAGAGGAAGCATCCTTTGACCAAACGAATAGGTCATTAGCCTAATAGTTTGCGGATGGCGGCCATCTTTGTGTGAAAATCAAACACGGTGAAACCGAATGGAACGAAATTTGGTACAGAGGTAGCACTAGCAATGGGTATCTCAGTGTCATGTTTTATATCGCCGCCATAGTGACAGAAACGTAATGGCGGCCACACAAATGTTCAAAGCTTAAGTTAAATTACGACTAACATAACCATCCGATCTCTACCAAACTTTGCAACAACATACTTTTATGGAGGAAGCATCCTTTGACCAATCTAATTGGTTATTAGCCTAATAGTTTGCTGATGGCGGCCATCTTTATGTCAAAATTGATTCCCCCTATTAATTCGAACACGGTGGAACTGAATGGAACGAAATTTGGTTCAGAGGTAGCACTAGCAAAGGGCACCTCAGTGTCATGTTTTGTATCGCCGCCATCTTGACTGAAACGTAATGGCGGCGACACGAATGTTCAAAGCTTAAATCAAATTACGACTAACCTAATCATTTGATCTCTACCAAATTTTTCAACAACATACCTTTACGGGGGGAGGATCCTTTGACCAAACTAATATATCATCAGCCTAATAGTTTGCGGATGGCGGCCATCTTTGTGTGAAAATCGATTCCCCCTATTAATTCGAACATGGTGCAACCGAATGGAACGAAATTTGGTACAGAGGTAGTACTAACAAAAGGCACCTCAGTGTCATGTTTTATATCGCCGCCATCTTGACGGAAACGTAATGGCGGCCACACAAATGTTCAAAGCTTAAATCAAATTTCGATTAACCTAATCATCCGATCTCTACCAAATTTTGCAACAACATACCCTTATAGAGGAAGCATCCTTTGACCAAACGAATAGGTCATTAGCTTAATAGTTTGCGGATGGCGGCCATCTTTGTGTGAAAATCAAACACGGTGAAACCGAATGGATCGAAATTTGGTACAGAGGTAGCACTAGCAATGGGTATCTCAGTGTCATGTTTTATATCGCCGCCATAGTGACAGAAACGTAATGGCGGCCACACAAATGTTCAAAGCTTAAGTTAAATTACGACTAACAAAACCATCCGATCTCTACCAAACTTTGCAACAACATACTTTTATGGAGGAAGCATCCTTTGACCAATCTAATAGGTTATTAGCCTAATAGTTTGCGGATGGCGGCCATCTTTATGTCAAAATTGATTCCCCCTATTAATTCGAACACGGTGGAACCGAATGAAACGAAATTTGGTTCAGAGGTAGCACTAGCAATGGGCACCTCAGTGTCATGTTTTGTATCGCCGCCAACTTGACTGAAACGTAATGGCAGCCACACGAATGTTCAAAGCTTAAATCAAATTACGACAAACATAATCATTTGATCTCTACCAAATTTTGCAACAACATACCTTTACGGGGGAGGATCCTTTGACCAAACTAATAGATCATCAGCCTAATAGTTTGCGGATGGCGGCCATCTTTGTGTGGAAATAGATTCCCCCTATTAATTCGAACACGGTGCAACCGAATGGAACGAAATTTGGTACAGAGGTAGTACTAACAAAAGGCACCTGAGTGTCATGTTTTATATCGCCGCCATCTTGACGGAAACGTAATGGCGGCCACACAAATGTTCAAAGCTTAAATCAAATTACGATTAACCTAATCATCCGATCTCTACCAAATTTTGCAACAACATACCCTTATAGAGGAAGCATCCTTTGACCAAACGAATAGGTCATTAGCCTAATAGTTTACGAATGGCGGCCATCTTTGTGTGAAAATCAAACACGGTGAAACCGAATTGAACGAAATTTGGTACAGAGGTAGCACTAGCAAAGGGTATCTAAGTGTCATGTTTTATATCGCCGCCATAGTGACAGAAACGTAATGGCGGCCACACAAATGTTCAAAGCTTAAGTTAAATTACGACTAACATAACCATCCGATCTCTACCAAACTTTGCAACAACATACCTTTATGGAGGAAGCATCCTTTGACTAATCTAATAGGTTATTAGCCTAATAGTTTGCGGATGGCGGCCATCTTTATGTCAAAATTGATTCCCCCTATTAATTCGAACACGGTGGAACCGAATGGAACGAAATTTGGTTCAGAGGTAGCACTAGCAGAGGGCACCTCAGTGACATGTTTTGTATCGCCGCCATCTTGACAGAAACGTAATGGCGGCCACACGAATGTTCAAAGCTTAAATCAAATTACGACTAACCTAATCATTTGATCTCTACCAAATTTTGCAACAGCATACCTTTACGGGGGGAGGATCCTTTGACCACACTAATAGATCATCAGCCTAATAGTTTGCGGATGGCGGCCATCTTTGTGTGAAAATCGATTCCCCCTATTAATTCGAACACGGTGCAACCGAATGGAACGAAATTTGGTACAGAGGTAGTACTAACAAAAGGCACCTCAGTGTCATGTTTTATATCGCCGCCATATTGACGGAAACGTAATGGCGGCCACACAAATGTTCAATGCTTAAATCAAATTACGATTAACCTAATCATCCGATCTCTACCAAATTTTGCAACAACATACCCTTATAGAGGAAGCATCCTTTGACCAAACGAATAGGTCATTAGCCTAATAGTTTGCGGATGGCGGCCATCTTTGTGTGAAAATCAAACACGGTGAAACCGAATGGATCGACATTTGGTACAGAGGTAGCAATAGCAAAGGGTATCTCAGTGTCATGTTTTATATCGCCGCCATAGTGACAGAAACGTAATGGCGGCCACACAAATGTTCAATGCTTAAGTTAAATTACGACTAACATAACCATCCGATCTCTACCAAACTTTGCAACAACATACCTTTATGGAGGAAGCATCCTTTGACCAATCTAATAGGTTATTAGCCTAATAGTTTGGGGATGGCGGCCATCTTGATGTCAAAATTGATTCCCCCTATTAATTCGAACACGGTGGAACCGAATGAAACGAAATTTGGTTCAGAGGTAGCACTAGCAATGGGCACCTCAGTGTCATGTTTTGTATCGCCGCCATCTTGACTGAAACGTACTGGCGGCCACACGAATGTTCAAAGCTTAAATCAAATTACGACTAACATAATCATTTGATCTCTACCAAATTTTGCAACAACATACCTTTACGGGGGGAGGATCCTTTGACCAAACTAATAGATCATCAGCCTAATAGTTTGCGGATGGCGGCCATCTTTGTGTGAAAATAGATTCCCCCTATTAATTCGAACACGGTGCAACCGAATGGAACGAAATTTGGTACAGAGGTAGTACTAACAAAAGGCACCTGAGTGTCATGTTTTATATCGCCGCCATCTTGACGGAAACGTAATGGCGGCCACACAAATGTTCAAAGCTTAAATCAAATTTCGATTAACCTAATCATCCGATCTCTACCAAATTTTGCAACAACATACCCTTATAGAGGAAGCATCCTTTGACCAAACGAATCGGTCATTAGCCTAATAGTTTGCGAATGGCGGCCATCTTTGTGTGAAAATCAAACACGGTGAAACCGAATTGAACGAAATTTGGTACAGAGGTAGCACTAGCAAAGGGTATCTAAGTGTCATGTTTAATATCGCCGCCATAGTGACAGAAACGTAATGGCGGCCACACAAATGTTCAAAGCTTAAGTTAAATTACGACTAACATAACCATCCGATCTCTACCAAACTTTGCAACAACATACCTTTATGGAGGAAGCATCCTTTGACCAATCTAATAGGTTATTAGCCTAATAGTTTGCGGATGGCGGCCATCTTTATGTCAAAATTGATTCCCCCTATTAATTCGAACACGGTGGAACCGAATGGAACGAAATTTGGTTCAGAGGTAGCACTAGCAAAGGGCACCTCAGTGTCATGTTTTGTATCGCCGCCATCTTGACAGAAACGTAATGGCGGCCACACGAATGTTCAAAGCTTAAATCAAATTACGACTAACCTAATCATTTGATCTCTACCAAATTTTGCAACAGCATACCTTTACGGGGGGAGGATCCTTTAACCAAACTAATAGATCATCAGCCTAATAGTTTGCGGATGGCCGCCATCTTTGTGTGAAAATCGATTCCCCCTATTAATTCGAACACGGTGCAACCGAATGGAACGAAATTTGGTACAGAGGTAGTACTAACAAAAGGCACCTCAGTGTCATGTTTTATATCGCCGCCATATTGACGGAAACGTAATGGTGGCCACACAAATGTTCAAAGCTTAAATCAAATTACGATTAACCTAATCATCCGATCTCTACCAAATTTTGCAACAACATACCCTTGTAGAGGAAGCATCCTTTGACCAAACGAATAGGTCATTAGCCAAATAGTTTGCGGATGGCGGCCATCTTCGTGTGAAAATCAAACACGGTGAAACCGAATGGAACGAAATTTGGTACAGAGGTAGCACTAGCAAAGGGTATCTCAGTGTCATGTTTTATATCGCCGCCATAGTGACAGAAACGTAATGGCGGCCACACAAATGTTCAAAGCTTAAGTTAAACTACGACTAACATAACCATCCCATCTCTACCAAACTTTGCAACAACATACCTTTATGGAGGAAGCATCCTTTGACCAATCTAATAGGTTATTAGCCTAATAGTTTGCGGATGGCGGCCATCTTTATGTCATAATTGATTCCCGCTATTAATTCGAACACGGTGGAACCGAATGGAACGAAATTTGGTTCAGAGGTAGCACTAGCTAAGGGCACCTCAGTGTCATGTTTTGTATCGCCGCCGTATTGACAGAAACGTAAAGGCGGCCACGCAAATGTTCAAGGCTTAATTTAAATTACGACTAACATAACCATCCAATCTCTACCAAACTTTGCAACAACATACCTTTATGGAGGGAGCATCCTTTGACCAATCTAATAGGTTATTAGCCTAATAGTTTGCGGATGGCGGCCATCTTTATGTCAAAATTGATTCCTCCTATTAATTCGAACACGGTGGAACCGAATGGAACGAAATTTGGTACAGAGGTAGCACTAGCAAAGGGCACCTCAGTGTCATGTTTTATATGGCCGCCAGCTTGGCTGAAACGTAATGGCGGCCACACGAATGTTCAAAGCTTAAATCAAATTACGATTAACCTAATCATCCGATCTCTACCAAATTCTGCAACTACATACCTTTATGGAGGGAGCATCATTTGACCAATCTAATAGGTCATTCGCCTAACAGTTTGAGGATGGCGGCCATCTTTATGTCAAAATTGATTCCGCCTATTAATTCGAACACGGTGGATCCGAATGGAACGAAATTTGGTACAGAGGTAGCACTAGCAAAGGGCACCTCAGTGTCATGTTTTATATCGCCGCCATCTTGACTGAAAAGTAATGGCGGCCACACGAATGTTCAAAGCTTAAATCAAATTACGATTAACCTAATCATCCGATCTCTACCAAATTTTGCAACTACATACCTTTATGGAGGGAGCATCCTTTGACCAATGTAATAGGTCATTCGCCTAATAGTTTGCGGATGGCGGCCATCTTTGTGTCAGAATCGATTCCCCCTATAAATTCAAACACGGTGAAACCGAATGGAACGAAATTTGGTACAGAGATAGCACTAGCAAAGGGCATCTCAGTGTCATGATTAATATCGCCGCCATATTGACAAAAACGTAATGGCGGCCACACAAATGTTTAAAGCTTAAATCAAATTAGGACTAACATAACCATCCGATCTCTACCAAACTTTGCAACAACATACCTTTATGGAGGGAGCATCCTTTGACCAATCTAATAGGTCATTAGCCTAATAGTTTGCGGATGGCGGCCATCTTTATGTCATAATTGATTCCCCCTATTAATTCGAACACGGTAGAACCGAATGAACGAAATTTGGTACAGAGGTAGCACTAGCAAAGGGCACCTCATATTCATGTTTAATATCCGTATAGCACGTTGTATTTCAAAAAGCTACTACAACCAACATTCAATCATACTCCTTGAAAAGGACAAAGAGTTATAACAATACCCATTCATTTAGGAGAAAGTAGGCTATATGTTCTTTACTGAACATCTTGTTTTTCATTATGAAACAGTTTCTCCCAACAATCAGAGCTCAAGAAACAGATGATTGACCAATTAGATAAGGATAGCATCGTACCTGCGCTGAGTTCCACGGCCTTCTAATTTAAATTTCACTGCGTGGCCTAGTGTCATAGTAGGATTATCGAGGAGGCCATGGTCAAATACAAGGCATTCTCTGCGTCTCATATGCTCTGTTCAGTACATAAAACTAGCGAAATCTCGACAGATATTTATTAATATTTATGTTCGAACATTAAATAGTGATAATAATTATCGTCAAACATAAACAGTCGTATGCAACTCGCCTATAATGTTAATTAAGACACTCGTATGGAAATTAGGCTCGTTGCATAATGTGCTATTATGATCGTCGCCCCTTTATAATAGTGATCATAAACTAATACATGGAATGTTTTCCATGAGTGTTATTTATATATTACTAGCAACCCGACCCGGCTTCGCCCGGGAACAGTTATGAATGCATTACGTGATAAGCTCTTTTTTATGTCAATGAACAACGACCAATATCCGTTTTACGTCTCGGCATGATGGGTTAAAATCACTGACCGGTCTATTAATTATATTATCATGGAGATGCGTGTGCAACAAATTGTTGTCAGACATAATTTAAGAATTGCGAGGTGAATGAAACACAAATCCCCCTTTCGTCCAATCTTAACTTGACTGTGAATTTTGCAGAACGAAATGTTCACAGGCGAAATTAAGAAAAGCCGAGTTGCACTTCCAGGGAAACTCCAAACACAACCACTCTTCTCTAAAGTTTTTAACTCAACACGACTCGACAGTTTGCTGGTGGCTGTATCTGAGGCAAATGCTCGTCCGCTAGCTAAGCTGTAACTGGGGTGATAGACTCGCCCCTAGCTAGCTCGAAAACTGTCGCCTCAGTAACTGAATGTAGAATGTTGGAAGAAATGAAAACGTAAAAACACTTATAGTAAGCGATGTATTGAAGATAGAGATATGCTCTTCGGGGCTTTTTTGAGGAAATTTTCATGCTGTACAATTCCTACATTCATAGTATATAGATATTTTTAAGGGTTTGCCCAGCCCAAGCTTAAAAAGCGCAGTTTTTCTTTCGACCTTTTCACTGAAATCGTTAGTGCTTGACTTCCTTAGGTCATAAATAAATTATTTTCTACTGAAACCTTCCCCGAGACATCCTTTACAGAATAGTGAAAACCGCATCAAAATCCATTCAGTGGTTCTCGAGATTACCCGTGACATCCACGAATCAGGGACTTTGTTTTATACTAAGTAGAGATTAAAAGCCAATCAGTATAATTTAATATAATATAATCCCACTTCCATCCAATCTTAAATTGACTGTGAATTTTGCGAAAGGAAACGTTCACAGGCGAAATGAGAATTGCACTTCCAGGAAATGGAAAGGTGAATGAAACTCAGATCCCCCTTCCGTCCAATCTTAACTTGACTGTGTTTCACAGTCGAAATGAAGAAAACCCGAGTTGCACTTCCAGGGAAACTCCAAACACAACCACCCTTCTCAGAAGTCTTAACTCAACACGACTCAACGGTTTGCTGCTGGCTGTATCTGGGGCAATAGGTTCGCCCGCTAGCTAGGCTGTAACAGGGATGATAGACTCGCTCTTAGCAAGCTCGTAAACTGTCGCCTCAGTAGTTGAACGGACATGGTTGGAAGAAATTAAAAAGTAAAAACACTTATGGTGGGCGATGTATTGCAGATAGACATACGCTCTCGCAGACTTTTTTGTAGAACTTTTCATGCTGAACAATTCTTACACTCATAGTATTTAGATATTTTAACGGTTTGCCCAACGTAAGCTTACAACGTGCTCGGACGCCAGTTTTTTTTCGACTTTTCCACTGAAATCGTTACTGCACGGCTTCCTTTGATCATACATAAATTATTCTCTACAGAAATCATCCTCGAGATATCCTTTACAGAATGGTGAAAACCGCATCAAAATCAATCCAGTGTGTCTCGAGTTTACCCGTAACATCCAAGAATCGGGAACTTTGTTTTATACTAAGTAGAGAAATTCATTGTACCCCGCCCAGTTATTGGGCAAATTAAAGTTGACCGACTGAACAGTTACAGTTGACAGTTAGTATTGTAATGAGATTTCTTCACTTATATTGTATATAATATATATAATCCGTAAGTAACACCCCTGGACAAAATTACGTATATTAGTTTATGATCATTGCCCCATTATAATAGTTTTCCATGAGTGTTATTTATATATTATATTCATTGTACCCCGCCCGGTTATTGGGCAAATTAAAGTTGACCGACTGAATAGTTACAACTGACAGTTAGTATTGTAATGGGAATTCTTCACTTATACAGTATTGAATGTCTGTCCACACAGCAAATTCGTCTTCCTGTTCGCTATGGAACAAGTAGAGGTACGTGTTGCCCCATCGTACACTAAGTACTGCATTATGAACGTCAGGGAGGGCCGGTGCAGAGTCTGAGGTGCAGTCGACGACGATGGTGATGTAGATGCCACAGCACTGACTTTCTCCTACACTGGAGTGATGGACATTGAATGACTCACGTTGCTGTTGCGGCCCAGCAAATGGTGCAGGTGGTCTATGATAATACTGTTGCCAACTTCGGGACTTTGAACATCGTATCGAAAATAATTTAACTCTCGATACTAATATATTTCAATTTCAACAACGAAATGATATGTTTCATGCATTTTAAATTCACGCCATGGGCAAAATTAAAACCGTTTGCGAAATTAAATTTGTCTCGGGAGCGACATCAACAGTCTGTAACAGATTTTATTTCGCACCTGGAGCGAAATTGAAAGCCTTTAACGAACTTTATTACGCGCCCAGAGCAAAATTAAAAATCTGTAACGAATTTTATTTCGTGCCGGCAGCGAAATTAAAAGTCTGTAACGAAATTTATTTCGCGCCGGGAGCGAAATTAAAAGTCTGTAATGAAATTAATTTTGCGCCAGGAGAGAAATTAAAAGTCTGTAACGAAATTTATTTCACGACGGAAGCGAAGTTAAATGTCTGTAACGAAATTTATTTCGCGCCGGGAGAGAAATAAATAGAATCTAGACAAATTTATTTCGCACCGGGTGCGAAATTAAAAGTCTGTAATGAAACTTATTTCGCGCCGGGAGCGAAATTAAAAGCCTGTAACAAAATTTATTTCACGACGTAAGCGAAATTAAAAGTCTGTAACGAAATTTATTTCTCGCCAGGAGCGAAAAAAATGTCTGTAGAGAAATTTCTTTCGCGCCGGGAGAGAAATTAAAAGTCTGTAATGAAATTTCTTTCGCGCCAGGAGCGAAATGAAAAGTCTGTAACGAAATGTGTTTCACGACGGAAGCGAAATTAAAAGTCTGTAAAGAAAGTTATTTCGCGCCAGGAGCGAAAAAAAAGTCTGTAACGAAAGTTATTTCGCTCCGAGAGCGAAATTAAATTTCTGTAACGAATTTCATTTCAAGCCTTGAGTGAAAGTTTATTCAATTGCACAATGGAATTTCGCTTCGAATTAAGTTTAGCTTTGATTTAATTTCGCACCGTCAATCATTATCATTTCGCTCCTGAATATCGCGCTCACGGCGAAATTAAATTACTTTCTCCCCCACAGCCATGCATTTCGTTTCGCATGCCAGCTCCGCCTCGTGAATGCACGCCACCCTTAAAGAATGCAGTCCCTTATCCTCTGAAATAAGAAATAACTAGCTTACAAGGCTCCGTCAATAAGCACACAACTTTGAAACATTACGGAATAAGTGATTTGCCATTTTGAAGGGGGCACACATAAATCAACTCTTGTACGATAAACACAGTTGCCGTAAACTAACACATTTCTGATGGAGGAGAGTTGACTGAAGTTAGAACCCTTGAGGGTGGGAATGGGAGGAAGGGCAAGTTTCGCCACAGTCACTTAATGGATCAAGCTGTTATCTAGACAGCAAAGGGAAGTGTTGTGATGAACAAGACGCTGGTGATCTCTTCCGGAGCCTCTCTTCAACCCTGCATGTCACATTACACACTTAATACCAAATAGTGCAGAATCTAGTACTGTATATACTATCGGAAAATTGGCCGCTGATTTCTTTTCTCAGGGAACTGACTAATCATTTTTTATTTATAATGCGTCATTTATCTGGATCCCAGGTCATTCTTACTTCACAGGAAATGATATGGCAGTTACTCTTGCAAAATCTGCAGCACAAGGAAGTGGCTCTCCCTATAATATTGCATTTCGCCAATCAGACTTGTTACGGTGTATTAACGAAGCGCTTCATCAACAATGGCAACAAACATGGGGAAATCCTTGGCGTTCTTAGGGACATATTTATTTTACTCTCCAAGAGAACCCTTCCGCAAACGCCGTGGTTTTGTAGGGTAATTACCATCTTCGCTACATTACTACCATTTACTACGGTTATGATTTGATCACACCTTAACTCCCGATCGATTCTTCCTTTTTCATCTCCGCGAATCCAACTTATGCGACTGCAGCATAGCCGTAGATGACATTCATCACTCGATTTTTCAATGCTCGCTTTTTGAACAACAACGGTCAGTTTTTCCTCAAGCTCTATCTCAATTGGGATTTCAACAACCTATATATGTAGCAAGTATACCGCTAGCGGTAGCTACGCTCGCTAAAGCGCAGCGCTAGGCCATGAGGCCAAGCTACCTGCGGACTCGATAGACGTGGGTTCGAGCCCCACCATCAGCCCTCTTTGAAGTGGTTCTCTGTGGTTTCCCATTTTCAATTCCAGTCAAATGCTGGGACGGTACTTCTTACAGGCCACGGCCTCTTCCTTCCGCATCTTTGCACAGTTTCATTCACCATCATTCATATCATCTCGAATTAACTCTTCTCATGAGGTCAGGAAGGGCATCCGGCCGTAAAGACCATCCACCACAAAGACTTTCATCGTATCTCATCTCCGACCCCGTTGGAAGATGGGAATAATAAAGGGTAGACATAGGCCCTATATACATACATAAATGTAGCAAGTACTGTGCCCGTTTAGACCGGAGTCCGCACGACCACATATGCATTTTACCAATAATCAGTCAGCACGAGAATCAAAATATCCCGGAGCGCCAGATGGGTTAAAGCAAATCGCAAAAACGACATCAAATTTATAAAAATGCTTTGCTGATTTTTGGCTCAATGCAACAATAAGGATAGAAGGAGATTTAATTGGGTGAAACACATCTGGTAAAATTATCTCAGTTTATTTAAAGTTAAAATCTGACTGCAAGAATAATGCTCAAAGCAGCATCATCCACGTGTGGCGATCCACACTCTTATTTACACACAATATACAGAAATCTTCCAAACACATTTGACAATCTTTTGAAAACACAAGTCCGATTGTTAGTCCTGTGGACTGTGTTCCAAAATTATTAACATTTTAACTCCAGTGCAAAATGAATTGTCCATACTGGAAATAACGTAGATCACTGTTTGACTATTTACATGATATTAACACTCGTAGAATAAATGTTTATAGAATTTCTTAGACTTTCATTTGTTTTCCAGATTTCAAAAATATATCGTTGAAACTATTATTATCATCGTAGCAACACAAATTATTAACACATATTAACAACATCTGAAAAGTATTTGACCATTGAGCATAGCATCGAAGAACTGTGCGAAGCACAACAACAATTAATTGTTCTTCTGACATTAAACATTGGAGAAGTGACTCGATTATGAACTTCAAGTTCCAAACAAAACATATGATTTCTGAATCATCAACTTGATCAATAAATGGTTGAACCATTCAACTATTAGATTTTCCACTTGGAATTATTATGAAAAAAATATTTATATTTATGGCCATTTCTAGCAACTTTCACAACTTGCAATTCTTCGACAGAATGCGGAAATTAGAATTGTAGTCTTATAATGAATTCATTTAGTTCATGGCACTAGGATTGAAAATATCCTTCAAATTATTCGTGGTTAAAGAATTATTTTAAATTGGCAGTGGCCCATTCTACTATTTGTGTAAGGACACAATATTATAACAACAACAACAACGGCAAAGGTCTTCCTCTGAAGAAGAATAAACTACTATCATGACAAATCCGGGTTCTAGCAAAATCAAATTCTAAATGGAATTCGTAAACAAGGTTGAAATAAGAACTGATGGTTTCAAAGAAATAACCTTCGGGTTATTCATACGACGAAATGTGTGGTTCCAATACTTCTACTATAAACCTGAGCCATCGAACCTGCTATTTGATTGATGCTCGAAAAAACCTTCATTCCTGCGACTTAACATGCGCACCTGGGAATGGCATTACAACTATTCCACACACATAAATTATCTTCCCAAAATTTATACAATAAATCAAGCCTCTGCTTGTTATCAACACTGGAAGATTAATAAACTTACAAGTTTATTTTATTTTACCATTCAGTTCAACCCGTGATTTTACCATACTTATGAAAAGCTTCATTTCACTTTCGAGTGTATTTACGTCATGATTTTATATAAATACAAAAATATCCTATTTGATACAAATATCAATTGCTTCCCGTTTCATGCCTCTCCGTGTTATATGAAACATATACTTTGCTCAATGCAAATATCAACTGTTCAACCAGAACTGAAATGTTGGTTGAATGCGGGCTTGCGCTAACCACTCTCCTTCGTAAAATCTCCTGTTCCAAACTAGAAATGTTTCAACTACTTCATAGGCTCTTTCTCAATACATATGATTATTATAAAATATAATATCCAAGAATTATTTAGAAAAATTATGAAAATTATTATTATTATTATTAGTGGATTATTATTATTATTATTATTTCAAATATGTTGAATTATCATCTCAATATGTGAGAATCCACATGTTCGAACCTTCGAATATGGAAAAAATATCCATTCCTCAACAACAATAAATTTAACTTTTACAGTTACATCGGCTGATTACCGTGATTTCCCAAAAATATGAAAAATTCAAATAAATGCTCAAAATACTCGGTCATCGATCCTAAACTGTTCTGAGTGCTGAAAATGCTCAGAATAAATCTAACAAGTCTTGCGTAAATCATTACAAGCTTTAAATTACGACGAAAAAAATGTGTTGGTCATCTGCAGAAAAATAGTTTGTTCCAATTAGCTAGGCATAAAATAATTCAAATGTGGCTTACATTTCTTGATGTTCTTGAAGTGTAGTAAACCTGGTCTATACCAGATTTATCCGTAGACATGCCCTATCGGACAAGCACGTATAATCCTTGTATCGGCCGCCATTGTAGACCCACAAATCGTCTAGTCAGACATAGTGGTAGTATCTTTCGACGTTTTAAATGACTGTGGTTCCATTTTAATATGGGCTTCTAACAAAGCCATAACAGTTTGTTTGAAAAGGGTCAGATCTAAGCGATCTCTTCTTAAATGTGTCAGTTGTAACCTAACTCACTGTAATCTCATCAGTACAAGAAAAACGTTGACAGTCTAAGCAGTTAACGGCTGTTCTGAAGATCGTTCCCTGGGCATGGTTTATTAATATCACCATCTGCCATGCGCTAGACAACTTGCAGTTTCCCTTGCGTAGACTAATGAACGCCACCGTTATAGACTATTCTTCAATGTACTGACGGATTGAAGTGGTTAAATAGTTACAAAATATGAAAACTGACTTTAAATGGATTTAAACATCCAAGTATTAATTTACTATTGGACTGTGACAATATACTATTTTCTAGACCAAGTCTAGCATATGTCCTTTAAGAAATATAAATATTTCCACCAATGTCTGTAGAAATCAATCACCTCAGTGATTCTCCTCACCAGAAACTTACTAAGTTCCAACTCGTTTGCGCAGCACTTCTCGTGACTATCACGATTTGAAAAGTACTTCTTCGTAGAGGCGGCAACCATGTGCCTTGGCTCAGCGTAGACGCAACTTGTTCGCCAAGTGCTTGTGATGAATTGAGCTAACTAAGCCTGCTCCAGCTTGCTTTTATACAAAAACGGTCAGGGTCACGCGTCATCGCCTGATATCTAAAAATCCTCATATCTCTTGAATCCCTGGTCCGATTTACTTGATACTAATTGCATTCTCTTTCATTTGGCCGTGCCAGTAATCTGATCCCAGTCTCAAGTCTCTGCTCCATAGTTAACTATTTAATCAATAAATAGTCTCCACCTCTGCTGTTACTCGCTACGTCATTCACCATCCAACTATCGGTAATTTCCTTCGAAAGGCTTCGAGAAGCAATGTAGCGCGATATTCAAATATCCGAACTTTCAAAAGCTGCTACAGCCTTTCCCTTGATATCTAGGTGTCTGAAACTTGGAATACCCATTCCTAGAGTTGGGCACATCCACCCCACACCTAGCAAAAAATAAAAATTGAAAAATTTTTATTTTTCCTATCTACACATTAAATTATCTGGTTCTTGAATAATAGATCTTCAGATTCGATGCATTGTAAGTTCCCACGATGTTACCAGTTCGTGTATTAGCTACTTCATAGCTTCCATTATTGTTTACTTCCACAATATTCAAAATCTTCAATTCTCACAAGGCTTAATATCAAAAATATCTTGATACTCTTCCAAAATCTTCCCTAGCTCTGGGGACTCCTTCTCAGTGTAGACTTCTCTTCCTTCGGCTTCATGAAAAATCAGAGACCATTGAGCATCTCCCTCGATGTCTTCCTCTTCTTTTCCCTCGAAGTTTATCTCTTCGGTATTCTTGAATTTAATCGTCTCTGTCTTCATATCTATCACTGCTTGATATTTCTGAATGAAATCTGCTCCCAATATCATGTCAAAAGCCATGTCCTTCATTACAACAAATACATGTCTGAAATCATGTCCTCCAATCGTAATACATAAGTATAATTGTGTTTTACACAGAGATATTTTATTGGGTATTATTCCTTGGATCTTAATTCCTGATACTGGAATTTCCTCTAAATTCTCTTTGAGCTTCCACAGAATATAAAGCTTCTCACTCACCAGACAAAGCATAGCCCCAGTATCGATCAAAGTATCGACAGGCATACCAAATACTTCGCATGAAATGATTGGCATTCTAATTCTGGTACCCATTTCTTTTCGTTCGTCATTCTGTTGAATTAAGTCATCATCCTCTGCTTGCCATTTAATTATTCTGGAAGTGAAAGTATTCAAAATTCTATCTTCTACTGTGAATTCGAAGTTTTTTTTTTTTTCATTACCATTCCCCCGGGATTGTTGTGTTCCCGATGGACCTGGATCATTGGACCTCTGCTCCACAAATTGTAAGTTATCTTGGTGTCTTGCTTCCAAGTTTTTCCTCGTGTCCTTGTTAAACTCTTCATTGGACTGACGAGTATCTACATTCCCTCTGTTATTATAGTTATTACCATAGGATCTTCTTTCCTGGTACCTTCCTTGAGTATCTCGTGGTCTTCTCCATCGAGTGTTGTATCGATTACCACCATCCGGTCTTGCATATGGTTTGTAACTGTATCTGTTACGGTATTGGTTCCATCCTCTCGTATTGGAATCTTCCCTCGGCGATTTCTCTTCTCGCTCCTCTCGAATCTCTCGAGGTGTCTGAGAATAACTGTCAGCCATAACAGCATACACAGCGTTACTACTCTTTACTCCCTTCTGATGGAAGAATTGAGCGTTTGTATGATCCAGCTTCTGCAATACTTCATCAAACTGTTCCATATTGTAGATATCAGCAGCGATCAAAGTCCTCTGGACGTCTGCTGGAAATTGACGTATCAAAGCAGTAATCAACTCGTTATCTGGCATTGGCGGATCTAAATGTTGGAGTTTAGACAGCTGTCCAGAAAAGTATGTAGAGTATCGAGTAGGTTGTGACGTCGAGAATCTCTTCGAATACAACTCTGCTCTAACTTGCTGTTGGGTTTCAGGGGACCAAAACTTCTTCAATAACCCACGAGAAAACTCCTCAAAAGTATTTAGAGTGGATCTAAATGCTCTAAACCACAAAAGTGCGGGACCTTCCAAGAACTTCCCTATTACCCTGATCTGTCTTTCTTTAGGGATCTTAGAATCTTTCAGGTAATCACCTGCTTCTCTCAGAAATTCCACGGGTGTTACAGAATCTCGCCCTGAAAATTTAGAAGGCTTGTCTTCTATATTCTTAAATACAGTTATGGGGTTGGATTGAAATACTGTCCTGACCTCATCCTGTCTATCAGTCTCTCTAGCTCCTCCTAGATTTATCTGTATCTGTTCCTTTCCCCTTACATTCGGCATTTTCAAAAGATGATCAGACTGTTTCTCATCCTTTATTTGAGTTTTCATAGCCTCAAGTTCCTTCTGGTTTTCTTCTGCCATCTTCTTGATTGCTTCAGTCTCCTTACAATTGTCTTTAACATCAATGGATATCTGGTTCATAACAGCCTCATGACTTTTCAATGACCCTGTCATATCTGATATGTCCTTCTGAGTTGCTTGAATATCCTTGGCAATTACTTCAATGTGGGATGACAAAGATTCCCTAATCTCCTTGATTCCCTCTTGATTCTCCAGCTTGAGTGTGTCTTTTATTTCATTGACAACTGTGGTTTTAATCTCAGTTTGCAATTCATGAATCACTCCTTCTCTTATTTCTCCCATGACAAGTTCCTTGAATTGTTCCGTTAAACGCTGAACAACTAGAATTCCCATCTCGTTACTCTCCTTCTTCACTCGGACTTCCAGGTTGACCATGTCTTCACCAACTTTCCTAAGACCATGTTCTATCCTATCAGCTAAGCTTTGGGATCGAAGATCGGCATCGCGAAATTTATCGTCCATTAAACTTGCGTTAGTAGCTAATGAAGTTTCGAGCTCATGTGTTTTATCGCATAATTTATTCATTTTACTTTCAAGTGTCATTTTCAAAATTTCAGAATTCTCTTTAAATTTACTTTCCATTGAATTAAATTTACTATTTAAATTTTCTTTCAAGTTATCTTTTAACCTGCTTTCTAACAAATCGGAATTTTCTTTGAGTTTATCCTCTAAACTTTCTTTCAAGTTACCTTTTAACCTGCTTTCTAAAGAATCAGAATTTTCTTTAAGTTTATTTTCTAAAGAATCAGAATTTTCTTTAAGTTTATCATCTAAACTTTCTTTCAAATTATCAGAATTTTCTTTAAGTTTATCATTCAAATTTTCTCTAAGTTTATTCTCTAAAGAATCAGAATTTTCTTTAAGTTTATTTTCTAAAGCCTCAGTATTCTCTTTCATAATGGCTGCTACACGCAGTCCAGCCTGTTTTGAACTCTCCTCCAAACTCCTCATCATTCTCATCATTTCTTCCATAATTTCAATTATTCAAAACTTAGGGGTATACAACAGTGGCAAACACAAGCTTATAACTAGAACAAGAAATATGAGTAGCTAATTGGAACACTATAATAAAATGAGATCTGTCCTAATATCGACGTGATGGAAAAACAAAATTCTTTACTTTTACGAATTACATTTACCATAATATCACAAGAAAAATATGCAAGTTCTCAAATATCCTCCACCTGGATTCTAATAATGTGTATCTCCAGTCATCGAACGTTTACTACTGAATTTACTTGACGCCCTAATGGTTAAGCCATTATCAAAAATAATCAAACCCATTCTAATTATTAACCAGTTAAATTTTTAATTTTCCCCACTAATTGGGTTTCCTACTAATTTATTCATCCAAACCAGACATCTCTCAACTCCCAAAATATTTCTATAAAAGTTATCACAATTTCAAATCGGCATGCGATTGACCATGTCTAAATCGGGACCCACGTTCGAAGCCATTTCTCTCTCTATCTTATTTTATGTGCCCGTTTAGACCGGAGTCCGCACGACCACATATGCATTTTACCAATAATCAGTCAGCACGAGAATCAAAATATCCCGGAGCACCAGATGGGTTAAAGCAAATCGCAAAAACGACATCAAATTTATAAAAATGCTTTGCTGATTTTTGGCTCAATGCAACAATAAGGATAGAAGGAGATTTAATTGGGTGAAACACATCTGGTAAAATTATCTCAGTTTATTTAAAGTTAAAATCTGACTGCAAGAATAATGCTCAAAGCAGCATCATCCACGTGTGGCGATCCACACTCTTATTTACACACAATATACAGAAATCTTCCAAACACATTTGACAATCTTTTGAAAACACAAGTCCGATTGTTAGTCCTGTGGACTGTGTTCCAAAATTATTAACATTTTAACTCCAGTGCAAAATGAATTGTCCATACTGGAAATAACGTAGATCACTGTTTGACTATTTACATGATATTAACACTCGTAGAATAAATGTTTATAGAATTTCTTAGACTTTCATTTGTTTTCCAGTTTTCAAAAATATATCGTTGAAACTATTATTATCATCGTAGCAACACAAATTATTAACACATATTAACAACATCTGAAAAGTATTTGACCATTGAGCATAGCATCGAAGAACTGTGCGAAGCACAACAACAATTAATTGTTCTTCTGACATTAAACATTGGAGAAGTGACTCGATTATGAACTTCAAGTTCCAAACAAAACATATGATTTCTGAATCATCAACTTGATCAATAAATGGTTGAACCATTCAACTATTAGATTTTCCACTTGGAATTATTATGAAAAAAATATTTATATTTATGGCCATTTCTAGCAACTTTCACAACTTGCAATTCTTCGACAGAATGCGGAAATTAGAATTGTAGTCTTATAATGAATTCATTTAGTTCATGGCACTAGGATTGAAAATATCCTTCAAATTATTCGTGGTTAAAGAATTATTTTAAATTGGCAGTGGCCCATTCTACTATTTGTGTAAGGACACAATATTATAACAACAACAACAACGGCAAAGGTCTTCCTCTGAAGAAGAATAAACTACTATCATGACAAATCCGGGTTCTAGCAAAATCAAATTCTAAATGGAATTCGTAAACAAGGTTGAAATAAGAACTGATGGTTTCAAAGAAATAACCTTCGGGTTATTCATACGACGAAATGTGTGGCTCCAATACTTCTACTATAAACCTGAGCCATCGAACCTGCTATTTGATTGATGCTCGAAAAAACCTTCATTCCTGCGACTTAACATGCGCACCTGGGAATGGCATTACAACTATTCCACACACATAAATTATCTTCCCAAAATTTATACAATAAATCAAGCCTCTGCTTGTTATCAACACTGGAAAATTAATAAACTTACAAGTTTATTTTATTTTACCATTCAGTTCAACCCGTGATTTTACCATACTTATGAAAAGCTTCATTTCACTTTCGAGTGTATTTACGTCATGATTTTATATAAATACAAAAATATCCTATTTGATACAAATATCAATTGCTTCCCGTTTCATGCCTCTCCGTGTTATATGAAACATATACTTTGCTCAATGCAAATATCAACTGTTCAACCAGAACTGAAATGTTGGTTGAATGCGGGCTTGCGCTAACCACTCTCCTTCGTAAAATCTCCTGTTCCAAACTAGAAATGTTTCAACTACTTCATAGGCTCTTTCTCAATACATATGATTATTATAAAATATAATATCCAAGAATTATTTAGAAAAATTATGAAAATTATTGTTATTATTATTAGTGGATTATTATTATTATTATTATTTCAAATATGTTGAATTATCATATCAATATGTGAGAATCCACATGTTCGAACCTTCGAATATGGAAAAAATATCCATTCCTCAACAACAATAAATTTAACTTTTACAGTTACATCGGCTGATTACCGTGATTTCCCAAAAATATGAAAAATTCAAATAAATGCTCAAAATACTCGGTCATCGATCCTAAACTGTTCTGAGTGCTGAAAATGCTCAGAATAAATCTAACAAGTCTTGCGTAAATCATTACAAGCTTTAAATTACGACGAAAAAAATGTGTTGGTCATCTGCAGAAAAATAGTTTGTTCCAATTAGCTAGGCATAAAATAATTCAAATGTGGCTTACATTTCTTGATGTTCTTGAAGTGTAGTAAACCTGGTCTATACCAGATTTATCCGTAGACATGCCCTATCGGACAAGCACGTATAATCCTTGTATCGGCCGCCATTGTAGACCCACAAATCGTCTAGTCAGACATAGTGGTAGTATCTTTCGACGTTTTAAATGACTGTGGTTCCATTTTAATATGGGCTTCTAACAAAGCCATAACAGTTTGTTTGAAAAGGGTCAGATCTAAGCGATCTCTTCTTAAATGTGTCAGTTGTAACCTAACTCACTGTAATCTCATCAGTACAAGAAAAACGTTGACAGTCTAAGCAGTTAACGGCTGTTCTGAAGATCGTTCCCTGGGCATGGTTTATTAATATCACCATCTGCCATGCGCTAGACAACTTGCAGTTTCCCTTGCGTAGACTAATGAACGCCACCGTTATAGACTATTCTTCAATGTACTGACGGATTGAAGTGGTTAAATAGTTACAAAATATGAAAACTGACTTTAAATGGATTTAAACATCCAAGTATTAATTTACTATTGGACTGTGACAATATACTATTTTCTAGACCAAGTCTAGCATATGTCCTTTAAGAAATATAAATATTTCCACCAATGTCTGTAGAAATCAATCACCTCAGTGATTCTCCTCACCAGAAACTTACTAAGTTCCAACTCGTTTGCGCAGCACTTCTCGTGACTATCACGATTTGAAAAGTACTTCTTCGTAGAGGCGGCAACCATGTGCCTTGGCTCAGCGTAGACGCAACTTGTTCGCCAAGTGCTTGTGATGAATTGAGCTAACTAAGCCTGCTCCAGCTTGCTTTTATACAAAAACGGTCAGGGTCACGCGTCATCGCCTGATATCTAAAAATCCTCATATCTCTTGAATCCCTGGTCCGATTTACTTGATACTAATTGCATTCTCTTTCATTTGGCCGTGCCAGTAATCTGATCCCAGTCTCAAGTCTCTGCTCCATAGTTAACTATTTAATCAATAAATAGTCTCCACCTCTGCTGTTACTCGCTACGTCATTCACCATCCAACTATCGGTAATTTCCTTCGAAAGGCTTCGAGAAGCAATGTAGCGCGATATTCAAATATCCGAACTTTCAAAAGCTGCTACAGCCTTTCCCTTGATATCTAGGTGTCTGAAACTTGGAATACCCATTCCTAGAGTTGGGCACAGTACAGCATAAATATCACTCCGACAGTTCCATTAGTTCATGAAACAGTTTCCTTTTTCGACTCGTCACCTTAGCTTATAATTCCAACCTTCTCCCTTGTAGGTCGACCTCGTTTTCCATAAGTAGTATTAGTCTTCACGATAGGTCACATGCCGTCATCCCCTCAACCTACTTCTCGGCATCCCTTTTCATCGCTACAACATTCAACTAGATTCTCTTAATATCTCCACTTATTTCCAACCACCCAATTGCTTTTCGCGTATTTAAAACACGACTCGGTGACTGGTTGAAGAGTTTAGACTCGTTCAGAAAAAACACGTCGAAGGAGAAGAGGAAAAAGAATACTGCATGGCCCACTTTCTACACTCAGCACTTTCAATCACAAAGCACAATAACCTTAACACAGGACTCATACCTTCACACAGTACGCAGTTGCCGTAACAAATCACAATCAGTGGTTTTCTTTAGAGTGGAGTCGTGAGTGGAGGGAATGGGTCATTGTGAGCTGTATCGCATCTTGTTTGTCCAATGGGGGCAAATGTTCTGTGTAGTAGTTGGCGTGTACTGCGTGAGAATAAGTTACGGTGGATGTCATTGAGAACGTCATGGTTTTCCTCTGTGCAAGCCCCATAGAATATAGATGAGGTGTGGATTGGCACAGGGATAATGAGGGTATTTTACCAAGGTGCAGTTCAAACTGTTGGTGCTTTTTAGATGATGAGGTGTGTAACCAACCTAATTCGGCTAAAATGAAGTGAAGGACTGGACTTAAGATACGAAACACAAGGAAAGACAGAAGTTTCAATAAGTCGGTATAATTTAAATATTTAAATGGAATACAGGAAGAAAATACAATAAATTAAACCAACAATTAACAATATTAAATAACGTAGGCCTCAATTCAAATGGGAAGGAAATGGTCAATACTAAGACCAGAGAAATACGAATCCCAACTAAGAAAAAAATAAAGTGATTGAAATGATATTATGTCAAATGACCAAATAATATAATCCAATCAAAGGTTTTACGTTAAACAAAAAATAAACGGGAACAGGAAACACGACACAATTACCATGAAAATTGAATGAAATGTGAATCAGGAAAATCAAATCCCATTAAAATATTTTAAATAATTATAGGCAAGAGCTAGGGTCAAATACGTCTTAACTCAACGAAATCAAATGGATAACCTCAAATATGAATTGAAAATCGCAAGTATTGTTTAAATGAAACGACAATAATAATGATTAGTAGGCATGGAAACAGCCATGGAAAAGAAAGGAAATAAGATAAAATCCATCAAAGATTGAAAGAAAACTGTTTCTTCAGGAAAATACTACTCTTAAATTGGAGAACATGGAAAATGGAAAATACAAGCTTAAGGTTTAAAAAGTCAAAACTCCGGTTTAAGTCATCAATATGAGGGTTTGCATCTTAAAGTAGTTTGTTTGGGATAGACGATTAAGTAAAGTAGAAGGGCAACCCAATCAAAACACATGAAAAGGTTTTATAGATAACTGACAATTATTTCAACTTAATTATATGACAAGGTCAATTCCCATGTGATGGAAAATATTAACAGACACAGCATCGGAACAGAACGCCGAGAGTAAACAAACACATTTAGGTTACATAAAAGACAAACTACGGACAAAAGACAACAACACAATTTATTCACCTTGCCTAAATATAATTGTAGAAAAATCGTCAGTTATCTATTTCCATGAGGATTGCCTACCAGAAATTATACTTGTAGTCACCTCAAGACCTAAGCGGTCCCTTTGATATTCTGGTTTGTGAAGAAGCTAACGCGCCAGGAAATACTTCCCACTTTACCTGCTTATTGGAGTCCAAGATTTTCCAGCACATGTTGCAATGTTTCAATAAGCTGGCTACAATACTCTTCAGAATTTCCTTTGAAAAATCTATGAACTCATTTTACATTTCACGTTAATTGGGAGCTTTACCAACTTTGCTTTTCATATGATGAATTGTGAGTGTGAATATAGTTTTAGTGTTATTTGGAACGATAGGCAGAGTAATACAGTACGAATTTGATGTTAAATTGCATTTTGTGGTATATATACCTTGTTTTAGTGGTAAAAGAGCATCCCAGTAATTCGATTTTATGGGGTGAATCAGGCTCAAAGGTTGGAAAAACTGTTACGTATGCACAAAGTTTAACACGGTTTCCTCAAGTGGACATCGCGTTCAATTGCAGCTGTAATGCTTGAATCGCCAAGAAAATATTTCAAAGGTAATAAAAGTGGAGAGAATTTGCATATAAGGTACAAACAAATTATCTTAAAAGTAGGCAGTAGGTTAAGGGATGACAATCTAGAGTTTCCAGGCCGGAAACACAAGAAGGGACAGAGAGAGAAGATGCACGGAGGGATATTTACCTCAGGACCTGACGTTTGGTATAGACACTAGATGCAATGACCGACCAAGGTCAAATATACTTATTAATGTCGCAGTATACAAGTTAATTTTCATGGTGGAGTTTGCCGAAAAGAAATTCCTTTTAGTGTTTCCATTGAAACACTCTATAACCCCTATTGAGGTATAAAACCCCGTATGTAAATGTGTAGATCAGACCTCACATCTTCTTCATTTTCTTTACATGTCAAGAACAATAACAATCAGCTTGTCTCCGAAACAGTGAGTGTTGATCTCAACTCAAAAATATCGATTCATTCCAGATCGATACAGCTCGAAGTAGTTCACAGAACAATCGCTAGGTGCTGTGACTAGCCACATACTGTCTAGTCCACTCCAGGTAAGAGTCAAATTCATGTAACAGAATCTCCCCCTCCTCATCGTGGTCAATGGGACACTATATGAACACCATGGTCTAGAAAGTCCGTAGAAATGCAATGACTTTTTTAACAACTGACAGGTATACACATCTGGAGTTACAGTCTTTCTCGAAACATGCAATAAACTTAAGTTTTACAAAATACATGAGATCGTCAGTCTTCTTTCAGGAGGCAGGAATCTGGATCAACCTGGTAGCAGAAGAAAACACTTGAGGAGAAAATCCGGGTCCTTGGATATCCCCAGGAGAGTTCACAATACAGCCAGAAGTGAGCACGCCTCCTTCATACACAATCTGTAATCAGATTCGACTCCGATAAAAACTGACCAGGTTCACCTCTTACTCACTAATGGATAAAACCATACAAATACAGTATAACATGACTGAACCATATAGGTTAACTTAATCAGATATGAAAAGCCAAATAGGATTTCTTACAATGTAATAGTCCAGGAAGGATTCAAGGCTTTCCTTCAATATATATTATATTCCTAATTAAATCATGATGTTCCTCAGAAGATTAACAATTTCTAGTAAGAATTAAATGCTTCAAGAAAATAAATTAAACCTTCACAACTTTGAGGAATACATTTTAATACCATGACGACCTTCATGATATATTCCATCAGTATCATGATAAATGGAAATCAAGAAAGGGAGGAACTCAATACCCAGAGTTTAATCACCCAAAGGAGAGAGACGTAGAAAAATGGAAAATTAAACAACCATACCATCCAGACCAAGAAGGTTAAGGTTCAAGGTTATACCTGCTTTAAAAAGAATTATACGTCCTTACGAATTACAAGATCTAATTTCACATCTGTTCAATATCATCCACAGAGTTATCACCACCAGGTTTACAATGATACGAGTGGACACGGAACATATGCTTATTTTCATCATCACTTACCAATTATATCACAGGAGTGATAAAACTTACGACCTTATACGGCCCGTGAAATCTGGTTTTCAACTTCCCAGACTCCTTATTTCCCACAGCCTTAGGAACAAAATTACGAACAAAACCATATACCGACCTATGTTGTACCTTTCAGAGATTTTATCATGCACTACACTTATATTGTCTCGTTCTTTCTTCCAGATCGACCTTACTTTCTCAGGTGTCAAATCATCAGGTAAAAGATCATGGATAGACCATAGATTACATAAAGGGGAATTTGCTTCAAAAGCAAACATTAAGGAAAACGGAGTAGTCATATGACTTTCAGACACGGTCGTATTAAACGCATAGGACAACGAATTGTACACAAGTATCCCATTTAGCATGGTCTTGATGGTGATACGCCATGAGAGCTAACCTAAGGTTCCAGTTCATTCTTTTAGCGAATGAAGGATTAGGGTAATAGGGCGTCGTCGTCACGTGCGAAATAGAACGATCAAAATTAAACTTCCTGAACTGATGAGATTAAAAACACTTTGCATTGTCCGAAATTAGGAATTGACGGGGTCCGAACGATGATAAAATTGAATTAAGACACCTAATGACTCCTTCAGTAGTTGCCAATCTGATTGGTATGATCGAATTAAAACGCCTAATGTGACAAATCCTACAATTCTTCACGAAGTTCAGTATATCCCTCTCCATCCCAGAACAGATAAAATATTGTCGAATCTCTTCAGGAGTTTTGAAAATTCCAAGGTGACCAACAACTGGCGACTCATGGTAGTATTTAAAAATTTCATTGACCAACACAGATGGCAAGATTATCTTCGCTCTTTTATCATGTCTAGCTTTACAACACAAAATAACCTTCTGAAGACAATATGGTTTCACTACCTTTCCATCATCGATTTTGGTTAAGATTTGATTTAGTACTAAATCTTCTTCCTGATACTCACCAATATCTCTAAAGAGTAATGGGGAATTGGACAGTATCGCATCAACAGATAATTTAGGCGTTTTAACTGCATCCAAAGGAAACTCACTATCCTCGAAAGGTATTTCACTATACATCCTACACAAGGCATCCGCAACCACATTATCGGTCCCACGGATGTGACGGACCGTGAACTTAATAGCCTAGATTCTCGTTGCCCAACGAGCAATCCTTCCGGTACGGCGAGGTTTCCCTAGAACCCAACTCAATGCATGATTATCGGTCTCGAGCAGAAAGGGAGTGTGCTCGATATACATTTTGAACTTCTCAAGAGCAAACATTACAGCTAAACCCTCACATTCATAAACAGAATATTTAATTTCATTATCGGTTAGAGTGCGCGACGCATAATCAATAGGTTGCTTTCCCAACTCTGATTCTTGGAGTAACACGGCCACGCCCACCTTGCACGATGCGTCGGTTTGAACAATGAACTCCTTCGAGAAATCTGGAATAGCTAACACTGGGGCATTGGAAATTGCGAGCTTGAGGTCTTCGAAAGCCGCTTGTTGAGAGGGTCCCCATTCAAATTTTGCGGACTTCTTACTCAATTGGTTAGAGGAAAAGACCTTTGTGCAAAACTTGGGATGAATTTATGAAATAAAGCGGGCAATATCTTTAACGAAAGTAGGAGCCTTGTAATCTCGAACCCCTTGAGTCCGGCTTTGGTCTGCCGATATTCTAGATGGTGATGTAATATGACCAATGAAAGATATCTTATTCTTAGCGAAAGGAACCTTCGATAATTTCACAGTTTAACCAGCAACTCTTAACCTGTCAAACACTTCCCGAAGATGAATCATGTGATCGTCGAAAGTTTTCGAGTATACAACTATATCATATAAATAATGATACACGTAGTTGAATTTTATTCCAGAGAAAATATTATCTAATAAACGGCTAAGAACTGCAGTCCCAGTAGAGAGCCCAAACGGGACACGGTTATACTGAAATAAGTTCCAAACTGTCGCAAAGACAGTAAGCGGTTTCGATTCAGAAGATGGAGGAATTTGGAAATAAGCTTGAATTATATAGAGCAAGGTATAGAAGTTAGCTCCCTAAAACCAACCGAAACCAGTGTGTAAATCAGGAAGTGGGATAGACTGTCGTCTGGTTTAAAGCACGGTAATCAACCACAGGTCTATAACTACCGTTAGATTTTGGAACTAAGAAAATGGGTGACGAATACGCGGATATAGATGGACTAATCACACTCTCACCGAGCATCTTATCAATAATTTCCTTCAATATTTTCATCTTCGGTGGTGCAAGTCTGTAAGGACTTGAACGAACAGGAATAGTATCAGTCATTTCAATTTTATATTCCAACAATGTTGTTACTCCTAGACGATCTGTTAAAACATCATGATATTCCCTGCATAGAGAACGGACTATATTTCCCTGAACGTGGCTCAAGTTACCAAATTGAAGTGTTTCAATATCCTCAGGCTCTGCTAAGACTACAGGCCCTTTTATAGAGTTAATAAGGGGTACTGTCCTAAACTTCTTAAAATCAAACTTCAGTTCAGGCTTAAATTGAAACCAAAACTTGTTTCCACGAAGATCAAACAATAACCCCACTTCCCTTATAAAATCACTCCCTAAAATAACCGGACAAGACAAATCCTTGACAACAATGAAATGAAACTCCCACGAAAAGCTTTGAATACGTAGCTTAAGTCTATCACTACCCATCACAACTAGTTCAGAACAGTCTGCAAAGACAAATTTTTGCTAAAATAATTTCAGTTTAATAAATTTACATATAGCATACATAATTTTGAACCATTCTTCACTGAGAAATGAAAAAATACTTCCTGAATCAAGAAGAGCAGAGACATGTCCATCATTAATGCATACCTCAATGAAAGGAGAAATACATTTAACCACTACAGAAATACGATGACATCTTTCAACTGGAAGAGAAGGATGTTAACCGGATTCTTCACCGAAAGTTAACATTTCACTCATTTCAACGCTCGTCACATGTATATTAGACTCTAGAGGATTAATAAACTTACCTTGAGGAATTTTATTAAGGCCCAGGTTGCCAATACAGTTTCCAGGATATTCGTTATCTCGAAAAGTTGAAAACCTGACATCCGATTGGACCTTAGTGGAATCGTGTCATTGTCCAGGAGCAGGCGTCTTCTTCGGACATTCTGGCCTTAAGTGACCATCCTCTCCACAATTAAAACATTGCCACGACTAGAATTGATATTAGTAGAATTTCTCTGTGGAGCCACCCTTCCACGATTTGGCTGAACAATTGGGGAATTAAATCTTACTGGTCTTAACGAATCGTCATATCTGATGCCCCGTGCTTGAATAGCAGCAGTAATTAATTCAGAGAACGAGGACGGTTGAGGATTCATGCTTAAGAGGGTTTATAATCTGGGGTAATACCCTCCAAAATAATTCCGACCATCTCCTTTTCTGTTAATTGGATCGAAAAAACTTGAGCATATATTTTAATATCTTGAATATAAGAATTCAAGGGTTCACCATAGTTCTGAACACGATAAACATACTTATGAACGAGAGTGCTCCTAATTATAATAGGAATGAAGTTACTTAAAATCTCCGGTTGAAAATTAGAAATAGACAAGTTACGTGACATTGCAGATACAAATCTTTCCCTTAAAGACCCATCCGTGTACGGATACACTAACTGCATAATCTGCGACTGAGAAAATCCAAACACAAGGGCATGATCATTTATTTCAACCAAATGTTTAATAAAATCAACTATCTCATCATTGTCATTAACGTTCAAAAAATATTCTTAAATAATAAATTTAATGGATGAGGAAAGTTACCAAAATTGATTCCCTGTGTAGTAAGTCCAGGGTTCAGAATCAAATTCCCGGCCAAATTTCTAAAATTAGGGTTAGTCATTAAAAGGTTCACTCCCACATTATTGGTATTAATGCCAGAAACAGCAGGCTGGCCCACAAAAAAAACATAATTATTTCCAGAATTCAAATGACCTAAAATAAGGTTAACCCCAGTAGCATTTCGAAGACCATTATCCCCCATCCTTGACCAACGTTGGGTCCAAATTGAGAATAACTCGAAGAAAATAAGAGGTTCTGTCCAGTAATAACGTGCTGATGACCAGAATATCCACTGTACTGAGTTACTTGGTGAATATTTGGTGCAAGAATATTATGTGAGGAATAATTTTCACATCGTAGCTGTTCGAATGGTACTGCAGGGTTATGATAAACGGACCCAAGATTTGTAGTACTGTATATCCAAGACTTGGGTATCCATAACACTGGGTAACCTGTTGAACGTTGGGTACAGTAAAATTTTGTAATGAATTATTTTCCCATCGTACCTGATCGAATGGTACTGAAGGATTAGGATTAATCGCCCCTTGATTCCCAGTATATCCAAATCCTGGATATCCACTATACTGAGTGACTTGGTTAAAAATAGTAGCAGAATTATCGTTTAAGCAATTGTTTTCCTAACGACCTTGCTCAACTGACACAGTAGGGTTAGGATTAACTGTCCCGTGATTCATAGTATATCCAATACCTGGATATCCACTATACTGAGTGGCTTGGATAAGACTAGGAGCATAATTCTGGGTTAAGCAATTGTTTTCCCAAGGAACTTGCTCAACTGACACATTAGGGTTAGGATTAACTGTCCCTTGGTTCATGGTATATGCAATACCTGGATTAATCAACGAACCCACGTTAGGCCTATTATTAATTGAACCACAATTACTACTAAATCCTATTAGTACAGTAGAAACACCTGGGGCAATATTTGTTACTTCACGAGAAGTAGGCAGGTCAGGAAAAGCTTCATTTTGCTGTACCTCAGGAAGATCACTCCTAGGAACAGCCCCATTAGCTGACTGATTTCCGTTACTTAACACAAGGGACATCTCTACCGAACTATTATTTTGGCTAATATGTTCAGAACTCACATTAACATGGTAATCAACATAATCCTCGCCAACTGAAGAGTTTACAGAAGGGAATTTAACACTATTATTCGACATCAACTTGGTATGCCTATCACATACAGTAGAAACACTTGAATTATCTTGGCAAGTTATATCACCAGGAGCAAAATCCAGTTCTGCGTTAGAAACTTCAATATTGCCAAACAAGTCACTTCCAAACAACCTAGACGCAAGTTTAATTAACTTGGAACAAAGTTTCAATAATTCCGCACATTTGTCACAATTAGGCCTGGACAGTAACACAAGGTCATCAACACGACTAAACAGATGTGAAATTCTGCTTTTAATTCTTTCGAGCTGGTAAACAGAAGGTTTAGAATAAAGCAAAAATGAAATTAAGGAACAAAGAGATCTCAAAGCAAAAATAATCTAGACCTTAACTTCTCTGAGTCCTACTTCAGTCAAGTTCGAAGGATGAGTAGAAACACACCAGTTCTCCTTCAATAATTTAGAAACAGCTGATAACGTTCCATAAGCAGAGAATTCAGGACGTTGCAATTCATAAATAATCTCGTCCTTTCTCAGATGTTCAACTCTCGGTACCGGTAATCTCGTCATAATTCACATGAAACTTGTTTAACTGTCATGATTAATAAAGTTGTCACAGAAATATGAACACACGACACGATTTCAACCCAATTGATGGAAGAAAAATAAACTATTTTAAGAAGGAATGGGTAGAAAATGAACCACTGCATGTTATACCAATTGTAACGCCGAATACCAACTTAATTCGGCTAAAATGAATTGGAGGACTGGGAGGATTTTATAATCCAGAGGGAAAAGCTACCAGTAACTTAAATGAAATGAAAATTTAAGATTCGAAACTGAAATAAAGACAGAAGTTTTAGTCGATATAATTTAAATATTTAAAAGGAATACAGGAAGAAGGTACAATAAATTAAACCAACGATTAACAATATTAAATAACGTAGGCCTAAATTCAAATGGGAAGGAAATGGTTAAAACTAAAACCAGAGAAATACAAATCCCAACTAAGAAAAAAATAAAGTGATTGAAATGACATTAAGTCAAATGACCAAATAAAATAACCCAATGAAAGGTTTTACGTTAAGCAAGAAATAAACGGGAACAGGAAACACGACCCAATTACCATGAACATTGAATTAAATGTGAATCAGGAAAGTCAAATCCCATTGAAATATTTTAAATAATTATAGGCAAGAGCTAGGGTCAAATACGTCTTAACTCAAACGAAATCAAAATGCATAACCTCAAATATGAATTAAAAATCTCAGTTACTGTTCAAATGAAAAGACAATAATAATGAATAGTAGGCATGTAAACAGCCATGGAAAAGAAAGGAAATAAGATAAAATCCATCAAAGATGGAAATAAAATAGTTTCTTAAGGAAAATGCTACTCTTAAGCCGGAGAAAATGGTAAAGGGAAATTACAAGATTAAGGTTTAAAAAGTTAAAACTCTGGTGTAAGTCATCAATATGAGGGTCTGCATCTGAAAATAGTTTGTTTGGGATCGACGATTAAGTAAAGTAGAAGGGTAACCCAATCAAAACACATGAAAAGGTTTTATAGATTACTGACAATTATTTCAAGTTAATTATATGACAAGGTCCATTCCCATGTGATGGAAAAAATTAACAGACACAGCATCGGAACAGAGCGCCGAGAGAAAACAAACAAATTTAGGTAAAATAAAAGACAAACAACGGACAAAAGAAAACACCACAATAGATTCACCTTGCCTAAATATAATTACAGAAAAATCGTCAGTTATCTATTTCCATGAGGAATGCCTACCTGAAATTAGACACTACATGCAATGACCGACCAAGGTCAAATATACTTAATAAGGTTGCAGTATACAAGTTAATTTTCAAGGTAGAGTTTGCCGAAAAGAAATTCCATTTAGTGTTTCCATTGAAACACTCTATAGCCCCTACTGGGGTATAAAGCCCCGTAGGTAACCTAAGTCTGTAGATCAGACCTCACATCTTCTGCGTCATTTTCTTTACATGTCAAGAACAGTAACTATCAGCTTATCTACGAAACGGTGACTGTTGATCTCAACTCAGAAATATCGATTCAGTCCAGATCGATACAGCTTGAAGTATTTCGCAGAAGAATCGCTAGGTGGTGTGACGAGCAACATACTGTCAAGTCCCCTCCACGTAAGAGTCAAATTCATGTAACAAGGTAATCCCCGCGTCTAGTTGTGAGCATTGATCTCCCAGAGGAATTCATCCCGTTACTCATGGCATGGAAGATTCTTACTGGACTCCAATCTGTGGTGTAGAAGTGACATAACTGTGACGTACCGCGACATATCGTGTGCCCCTGCCTTCAGGACGTTAACATATCGAATGGCACTTACTAGCAATCTATCGAGACGTTTAGGTACCATCCCAGCATTTGCCTTGAGTAGAAGTGGGGGAAATCACGGAAAGGCACTTCCAGGATGGCTGAGGTGAGAATCGAACCCTCCTCTTCTCAGTTTTGACTCGCGAGGCTGAGTGAATCCCTTTCCAGCCCTTCACACCTTAATTAAAATTTATTGGTAGAGTCGGGATTCGAACCCGAACCTCCGGGGCGATAGCTGCCACACCATGAGGTAGTCAGCTACTGTCAATTCGGCTGCACACATTGGTACGTATTAGCTTAACCTATTGCATGAACATTTGACCCACAGGAATCTTTCTGAACACATTGTTCATTTTAATGTAGAATGCGAGAGCTTTATTTTTACATTTAAAATATTACGTATTTTTAAATAATTCCGAGAATTTAGAAATTAGTACATCTACATCATTCTTTCAAAAAACGTCTAAATGTTTATGTATATTTCGTATTTTGAATTTCGTCTTTAAGCCATATCACTTGGCATGGATTTCATCTGAATATCACGCACGGCCTTCTCTTGCTGGAACATCTCTCATACGTGTATGGCTCCCTAGACGGGGCACTTCTCAACTTGGTGAACTGAGTTTCATTATTACCGGTCATAAAATCATATCATTGCTCAAAAACAACGTCAATTTTGTAGTCGGTGAATATCCCTAAAGTGTTCGGAAAGCAAAGTGAAAAAATACATTTGCACGAATTATTCACAGTTTGCTCTCGATGAGTGCATTTTTAGGCTGACATCATGCGAGATTTAAGGAAAATATTGATACAACCATATGTTTGGTATTTATAATTGAATGGCCTGAGGGTAGCCTACGTGTTGGAACACCGAATACAGAGACCCTGATTTTGATTTACGGCTCTGTCAAGAAGTCTCAGGGTTGGAACGGAGTACAGTCAGCCTCATGAGGAAAGTCTGAAAGGAAATGTGTTCGTTTCCTACATCTTCTATCCTAGATGTGGTTTTCTTTGGTATTCCACCTCTACTCTAGACAAATGATGGAATGGTCCATAACTTAAGGTGCCAGCCATTCCTTTCAAATCGTAATCTCAATTACTTTACACACACTAATAGAGCCACCACAATGACACAGTTTTTCAAACATTCCACACACACACACCCAAGCACATGAGCTATATGAACATGATATCACAAAACACCTCAAAGGAACAATAAGTACAGAATATAAATTGCATCCAAGGTCGAGGAGCAACGCCATTACGAGTAACCTATTTTTACGGTAACGAGAGGATATCGACATCACTTATTAAGTTCAGTAACTGAAATGCCGTTGTTTTTAACTCGATTCCCGTCTCTGTGATGACATTCAATTCTGATCTGAGGGCTGAAACAGGGTATACTCGGCCTCGTGATGCAAAATTGAAAAGAGTTGGGTTTGATTCCCTCGCTAGTCATCATGGAAGAGGTCTTCCGTAATTTACCACTTCTACTCCAGGCACATTCCAGATTGGTTCTTAACTTAAGGCCACAGACACCTCCTTCCCAATCCTCACCTGAATTAGAAATACAAACACTAATACAGCCGTCACAATAACACAGGTTATCAGACATTATTGGGGTATACACACACGCGGGCCTGAATGACCTCGGTGTCCAAGCCCCTTAAATGAAACAACTAGGACCTACATAATGGTGACCCAAAAACGAAGTTGAGAATTGCACTACACTATTCAGCTCTTCGCTGAGCAAGATCATATTACCTGGCTTTCCCCGAGGTAATTATAAAAGTAACAATGTCAATATTGACAATGTCAGCAGCTAATCACCTCCCTTCTCTGTCAACTCGTCCACTGCATTCATTTTGTATGGCTGGTGAGTGACGCAGATAACTTCAACTTCATACCGGCAAGGGAGTGTCTCTCCTGCGTAAGCCAGGCCTAGGCTATATCACGTGTAAATAGCCAACAACAATGAAGCTTAAGTTCCTGGCTGTACGAAGGTTCACGTAAACACACTTAAAACCAAACTGGGCGTTGCACGTCTGTTAGAACATAAACCCATTCATAAACTGACTTGGCGATAGTATATCTACATTATCACGTGATAACACTGAAGCACACATACATCTCTGCACTTGATGACGTAATAATAGCAGTTGCAGCAGGTGGCCTCGACTCAGCTGTTTATAGTGGAAGTAGGGGTTGGCCCGCCCGTCCCATAAACATAACTGATAACATGGTCAACATCGCACCGCACGGCCTGCCTGCCTGCCTTCATTAATATATCCAAGAGATTGGGACACTAAGCATTTTGTTGCTCTAATTGCATTGTATGTTTTCAAGCCGACATTCATACTTAGCATATGAACACCGAAGTGCAGTAGTATCTGGGTAAGTGGCCTCAACTGGTCACCAATGGATATGATGAAAGTAAAAAATATATTCTCCGTTGACTGGCTGAGTGCCGCAGCGATAACGTCCTCGCCTTCTGTGCCAATCGTTGCGGGATCGAATCCTGGCGCAGTCAGTTGGCGTATTAGCGTACTAAAATGCGAGGGAGCAGTGCCAATATATTTTGTGGCACGTTAGAGGTCCCATTCAGGGTGAAATTCTCACACCCCTGCGTCTCTGAATGCCTCAGTAACTAAAACGGGCGTTAAACTTTTATAACTTGTATAATAATTACATATTATGTTTCCCAAACGAGCCCACATAACTAAGTTCCCGTTACCTCTTTAATAATTGTATATGCTCGAGATCGGAACAATAATTCCCAGAAGCCGATCTCCTTGTCACTTCCTCATACTACTTCTGTTAATTTTTAGAAATGTCATATTTAATTACTAAGGTTAACAACTGATCATGTCTTCAGATCCGTTTTAAATTTGCGCCTGTAAAACCTGTCATATGACTTGAATTATACATCAAGAATGAAGGAGATGTACAGTTTTCGGATGCCCGAAATATTACATCTGATAATGTCAGCCTATTGTAAGCTTAGTTTCATTGGAGTGTGGGTCACTGATATTAATGCTTCAATGTTCTGCACAGCCGCCGACTTGAAGTCATCCAGCACTTCACACAAGATAGCTTATCTTCACGATATTTGGTAGTGGTCTGATGCATAATGAAAGGCCATTTGATGTAAGCATTGAACACCTAGGTGACCACAATTTCGTCTTCGATAAAAATGCGACGATATGAAATATGCGAAATTTCGTTCAGTTTGGTTACGTCGTTTGGGAATTGATGAGAGGAAAAAGGACGCCCACATTTTCAGACGCAGACAGACAGACAGACATTTGGCTGCGTGGCGCAACAGTAACCTTCTGGCCTGTTGTTCCCAAGGTTGCAGATTCCTATCCTGGTGCAGTCAGTTACCATTTCAGGGAGCGGTGCCATCAACACCAAGTCCTACTGTTGGGCAGCAAATGTAATGGTTCTTAGAGTAGCCCCTCAGTTGAGGCTGCCAAAAGTAATGTTTATTAATTGGTTGCTTGGTGCCATCGGGTTCACTGCCATGTGAACACCGAAATGTAATACCTTTGCACATACGAGGATGCATATGCCTCGCAGACTCTTTATATCAGGCCGTGGGGAAAATAGGTTTCTCACCGGGATAATATTCGTATGAGGAAAGAGGTTCGACTTATAGTAATTTCTAACTACAGAAGAAGAAACACCGTGCATGAATTTAAAGATAAGATAGTTATTTATAACAAAGAAATCAAGACATGGGAATAATAACAAGTTGCTGAAGTTAATGTGAACGTGGTGGCCTAAAGAATAAGGAGATGAAGTCGTGATATTTAATTTATTTTCAAAGCTAAAGAATTTACTTTAATTGCCCAAAGAAAGATTTACTTGAAAGACAGAGACTTTTGTAATCTGGTCAATACGCTCACAATTTGATATCATCTCGTGAAGTCGTTCGCTCAAGCCTGAGCAAACTTGCTGTTTCTTGTTGATTCCAGACATCCTTCCTTCCGTATTTCGCGTTGGAGTTGCTCATATTGAAATTTACGTTGAGTGTGATGAAGTCTGACTTCTGGAATCACATTAATGACAGTGGCCAAAATATCACAACCAAAGCCATTTGTACGTGTCGACATCCACTCTAACATACTCTCAACTAGTACTTGTTATGAAATTCAACTTGCCTGAGCTTAGGGTCTAAGTCCATGATGATACGCCAGTAGAATAGCTTGGTAGTCAAGAAGCCAAGATAGCCTTGCAGCCAACATAGATAGCTCAATGTTTCTATCGATAGACTTCAAGATCAGTGGAGTCAGACTTTATAAAACATTGTCCAGACCCCCTCTCCAATTCGAATTAGATGGACCCTACTCCAATATGTCCTCCAATCAAATCCTAGGTAGTCATTGCAACTTCTTCTTCTTCTTCTTCTTCTTCATTTTGACAGAATTATTGGCCTGTGATTTGGTAAACTCTTCACGTGATATATAATTCTCAGAACTCACGAATTTCAAACCCCTGTCGGAGGCTATTACCATTGTATTCGAGAACTCGGCCCTCAGTGAACTCGATTCCTGGAAATGCGATGCTGTAGTGTCCTTTCCTTGTTAGAGTTCCAAGAAAGTCTCCCACTGTGCGAGTGACCAGAATACTTCGTGTTGGCACAGTATTGCAACGCCTCACTGAATTAAGAAAGACTTCATTTCCACAGTCTCAAGTCACCACGTTATAAATTGAAATATCAGAATGAAACTTTATATATTATACTATTACAAATTAATTAAAATTGAAATTGAGACTTCCTAAACCATACGCAACAATATGGCGTAAATTAATAATTATATTAATAAGAAAAACTGAATAATTAAATATACGGCTACAATATTGCCCCAAGTTACACCAGTAAATTAATAATTATAATAATAACCCTCCACGGCGTGTCATGTCCACATACACCCGTTATTTTGATTATACCACATTCGTCCTAGTATGTCATACGGTTTTACCAGGTAAAATCGTAATGATATAATACAGACACATATGAAAACAAGTATCACATCCATATAATATATATATATACAAAACACAAAAAAATTCAAAACACCCTTCTATGTACAAATTTTCCATTTCTTCGACATAAATTATATCATAGTCTTTGTGTCTCAGTGTTCTCGCACCTTGTGCGCATAAGTATTTTTCTGTTTGATTTGCGGACTTGCCGCTAGTTACATTACATATTATCTGGAAACAAGAAACATATTTTACCCTTTTAAATACACCCAAAAATCTTCTTATGATGACCTAATTATGTCACTTCACTCGCTAGTTTCACATTGAACATGTGAACTCGTTTCACTTCATAGGGTGCATTAATGGATGCAAATTCCAGGAGATGCACACATTTTAAATGTTATATAGTTATAAATTCTCCGGAATCCTACTCCGTGATGCCTAACGCATCTAACACACGCACAGACTTGCGATATAGTAAACTCTGTAACTGTACATCACATGTAAGATGTTAAGCTTACCGGCATGGTCACAAAGTCTCTGCAATAGAATTATAAGATGACTCTACTGAAAAAACATAGAAATACCTATAATTCGAATTTATTTCTGTGCTTAGCATGAAACAACTTAATATTCCCTTTAAAGAAATGTGTCAATATACTCACAGCGAGCGCTCAACCACTCCCTTATCTCCTCTGAGAGATTACCTCAAGACTCCTGTTAGTCCGTCTCTTTAAATCTATATATCTCGTACAGACTAATTCAGGTCAACAGCCCACTTCATCGAGACATTGACCCAATTATCTCTGTTTACCATTATGTCAGATCCCTTATCTGATCCTGGTGATATTCCAGCTGAAGCCCTTCAACTCACGTAACATATTTCCGTCACCACGAACAGACTAGTAAATCTATCCACCTCCGACGTCACTTACCTGTCTCAGTCTGATCCGGGTAAAAATGTAAAACAACTTACCAATAAATTAAGACGTGTGTCTACCGTACTCCCAATACCTCCAAATGCACATCTACCTCATAAGCCTTACGACACATACCTCCCTAGGCTGTGAATATTGTACGTACCGTACAGTCGATCTCCTTGTTCATTTTCTATAATGTATGCTGTGTTTCCAATTCTCTTGGACACTGTATATGGCCCCGAAGAAAGAAGAAAGAAATTGCGCGTAACTTCGAATGTTTCAAATCCCTTAATGAGACACGGTCTCCAGGGATGAAAAGGTCGAATATAGTTTGCTTTTGTTGGCGTATTCCTTTAGCTGTAGATTTCTTCAAATTCTGTTTCGCCAACTGGACATAAAAATCCATCCCCGGTTGTTTTCCCAAAGTTAATCCCAAACTTCTCGCTAATACATTCCGGGGGTTTCCTACCATAAAGAATTTCAAACGGTGTTACACGAGTACCTTCATGCTGAACATAATTTAACCAGATCTCAAATTTAGACAGTTGTCCCACCCAAGAAGTATGCCGATCATGCACCAAAGACCTCAGTAGCCGAGATAGTTCTTTCATCGTACTCTCTGCCAAATTGACTTAAGGATATCGCACTGCTGAATGAACGTGTGTGATACTGACATTTTCCATGTTGGTTTTCCAATGCTTGGAAGTGAATTGCGGCCCTTCGTCAGATAACACTCTGAGTGGAATGCCGTACTCAGGTATTGTGCCCTTTTGGCATTTGGCGCAAGAGAATCGAACGGATACCCTGTATAGATTATTCGAGAGGGGAAGAAATGAACCCAGAGTCATATAGCTGCGACAAAAGTTATAGGAACTAATAACGGACTTATAAGCAGAGTACATTATATTTAATCGGAAGATCAGATCTCGATTGTATATTAAAACATCATTTGAAGTTGAAAACGGGATGAATTAACATACAGTTTCACTTAGCAAGATAGCTGTGATACATGCAGAGAGGATATAACCAGTCCGGAGAACGGAAGTAATAATTTCGATAAGGGATATTACAGAACGAAATTAAGAAGATAATTAACTAATGTTTATGAGAGTTGAGATTAGACCGATGACTAACCCAGTGATGTATTGGAGCAACGCAAGCAATCCAAGAGTGATCTCATCAGCCTTTAACGTAAAGATAAGACAGACTCAATTCAAGATGTATTAGGCCGCTATAAGAAGGGAGATCCCCGCATGAGCGCTGAATTAACAATAAACGCAATGACATCATAGAGAGGCGGATGTTCGCTATATGTAAATTCCTAATTACTCCGGAAATAAACATTGCATTTTAATAAGAAAAGCGCCACGAAACGTGAATTTTTGGAACATTAATATTCTTTAATATAAATATATTCTGATATTCCTTATATCTGCGGACTAGCACGGCGAAGCACAGTTTTCCGCAGAGATACATGCAAACAGTGTGACTTTATCACAGCCCATGTTATGCAAGCATTACTTTAGGAATTTTTAGAGGAGAAGTGTATGATCGAAATTGCCTCCGCGAATGATTTTCGAGACCTGCAGAACTGTCTGAGCAGGTAGGTAATTTTTAAAATATGATATAATCACGGAAATAGAAATTGAGCTTCAGAAGTGTTCAGGGACCTATATTTCAAGTCAGATCAGATATAAGGCCGTTGAGCCAGAGTGTCAGTCAGTCGTTCTGGGACCCCAGAGGGGGATTCTATACTACATTACAGTTGTTCCTGAACCCCAGGTGGGTACCTTTTACTAGAAGACATATTCGGACCCGAGTGAGGGCCACGTTACAAGTCAATCTGAAACCCCAGGTGGGTTACCCTACGCTAAAAAGCTACAAGTCGAGTCGTGAGACCCTGAGAGGTCCAGCTGCAGGCCACGTTATAAATAGGACGTTGGTTCACGCCAGTACAAGTTATTTTGAAACCCAAGTGGGTTATGTCGCGTTATAAGTCGCCAGTCGGAAGTTATACAGGTTTCCGGACCCGGAGCTGCAGGCCACGTTATAAATAGGACGTTGGTTCACGCCAGTACAAGTTATTTTGAAACCCAGGTGGGTTAAGTCACGTTATAAGTCGCCAGTCGGAAGTTATACAATTTTCCGGACCCTGAGAGGGCCAATCTCGTTACTTCGAGTTCCAGGCACGATAGTCTGCGATATAGTTGCGACGTTAACGGAAATTAGTTCGAGACCACGGTAGTAAAGTATTTGAACCCAGAGGGTTTAAGCTACGTGAGTTGCGACACCAAAGAGGTATTAGTTCAAGACCCGTGCGATCGAGGTATATCAGTTGTGCCGTCCAGAGAGACCTACGAATTACGTTACAAGTTCCAGATCAGTGACGGCAAGAATACGACAAAGACAGATACCAGATAGGACGTTACCGAAGCAGTAAGTCGTCAGGGCAAGTTAGGGGAGAAACACTTCACCTGTGAATGTGGGATGCGACAAGGAATGTTACACGAGTAAAGGTGTAACCATAAATGTAAATATAGTTTTTGTAGGACAGTACTCCAAGGAGCGTGAATGTACGCCTGGGTAAAAATAAGTGTGTTAATTAAATTTTCTCATAGTGAGGATATATCCCAGTGTTAAGCATCCCAAGTGTTGTGGGATTATTGTGGAGGAATTTTAGAGTGGAGAAAGTGCAAATATGTTAATGAAAATGTGTGTGAAGAAATTGTATATAGGGAAAAGTGATATAGTTGTGTACCGCAGTGTCAATATGTGTTGTTAAATATGACGCTGATGGGCAAAAAAATCCACAAAATGAGCATGCCACCAGACCTGGGTGAGTAATAATGAATTTCATTATATTTGCAAAACCATGCACCATTGTAAATTATGTATCGTTTAACCATGTTCACCGTGGTTAGTAAAATCAGTAAAAAATTAAAGTAAGGTAAAACTCGTAAAATGAATAAAATGTAATTGAAGGATTAATGAAATGCTGGACCGATCAATGAATTGAAAAATGTCGAATTAATGTCATTAATAATTAGGAATTAAATAATCAGTGATTTCGAATTGTTAATTAAATCATGAAATGTTAAATGGAAAATGTAAATCCAGGGGACTTGGTAGAATTATACGGTGAATTATACGCGAAGTTATAGGAACCAATTAAGTAAATATATATTCTGGCAAGAATAACTATTAAAGAATAATAAATGGTTGGTTATCCAGGTCGATATTGTCGCCAAAATAAGGGCTAAATTAATGTAGACTCAAGAATGGGAGTTTGTATGCGTGTTTCGTTTACGTGAACCGTTCGGGAGAACGGTGAATGTCGATGAATCGTCGAAGTCACTGTCTGGGTATGACAGGTGAATTGTGTTGCGTCGTATGGAAGCGCTGGGCGTATGAATAAGGGAATTTATTGGTTCTTCCGATGTATTAATGTGTTATACAAGCTGCCCAGTTCACGGGGAAATAATCCGTCTGACTTAGTATGTTGGCAGTCGGATATTTGGTAAAGGGGCCTTATCCGGGTTGAATGTTGAAATGCCCACCCCAGCGAGTTGAATGAGGGAACGTGGATTCCCCATATGTTATTAATACCGACAGTAATACGCCGAACGATGATGCACGATTAAACGAGTACACCTTGTTGTGAATAAAGTGAATTAATGAACAGATGTAATGCATATGAATTAGGGTATTTAAAATCAGGCTTGGATATCTAATACGCGAAAGTTGAAAGAAACATAGTACAAATGTTAAAGAGTGCCAGATTAATTTTAGCATACCCTTGAGATTATGGTTTTAAAGTACACAAGAGGCGACCAGGGGGAATTGTCCTTGCCTATGCTAGGGCGACATTCTTGTTGAGTAACGAAGAATTGAATGGCCCCATTGATGCACAGAGAACGCGCAATCTCGCAAGGGTCTGGCGCTGACTAGGAATTAAAATCACTGAGATGAAAATAACTAACAGTACGGTCTTGGAAATCATATAAATGAAAAGTTTATGTTTAGGGGAGTAATTCCCGCTAAAAAATATTGTTATTATTATTCTTGCGTAATATGATGTTAGTAAATATCGGTCCCTACCTTTAAATATTATAAACGGTTAATGAAATATATTGAATTTGGTTTGCGTGGGGATGTGGATCACATATGGTTCAGAAATGGTGCATGGTACAACTTAACTTTATATATTGTAAATACTGAGAGATGGTTTGGAGTTCAACGCTCGACATGTGTGGAGAATGATATTGTGTTGATAAATTGAATGATTAAGTTCAAAGCCTGACATGATGGAAATAGTAATTTTGAATAGATTTGTATGTGTACAGTAATGAACTTGAGTTCGATACCTGACACGGTGGAGACTAAGTTGAGCATGATACTGCCATTAAAGTAAATGATTTGAGTTTGATACCCGACATGGGGAAGATAGTTGAATAACTTCATGTGAACGTAAGGCTTTGAATAAAAGTAAATTCAATGGAATTAAAGTTATAGTACGGAGTTTATTGCAGAAATATGTTAGAGCTAAGATATGATAAATGATTAAATGATTAATCCGGACATACTTAGGAGTCCGAGTATCCAAGCAAGATGTTTGTGTAAAGAATAGATGTATTGAGTTATGTTTGAATTTGATGATTTATTGTGATGATATGTTAATTTTTATAATTGTTTGTGGGTGCTTTTATATTATTAAAGCCTCTTTTTATAGTAACCTGTTGTTATTTGTGTAGCTTATTCAACCCGATTGCTCATAATCCGAATGTGTGAGTCATATGGTAGGATTGAACGAAACACCCCCGATCGCTGAGGTACACTGGAATATGACCATATGTTCCCCGTAATCCAATACGGGTACAGTATATACTTATGAACGCTCAGTCGGCTACATGCTTGACCCGTGGCTTTCCTAAATCCATAAAGTTTGACGTAATTACTGAATGCGTCAACTATTACAAATATGTACTCGTAGCCAGGCTGACCTTTTACTACAGGGCCAAATAGATCAAGACTAAGTAGTTCACCGGGACTATTTGTGATAACTGCCTGCATAGGACCACTTTAGTATCTAACTGGAAATTTAGATTTCTTAGAGAGCTAAGAAGGAGGATTTTAGCGAGGATTTTCCGAACATCCTTTCCCATCTTTTCCCAGACTAAGTTCGTAATACACCTTGTTAGTGTCGAAGTTCCCTAACTCCTTGTGAATGAAATATGTAAGATCCTCTCTCAAATAAGTCGGTACACATATCGCCCAGTGGTCATCCTTATACTTGCGTGCAAGAAAGCCGTCCTGCGTCATATATGCGAACCGTCCTACTTTTACCGTAGCCGAGTCACCAACCTCCAATCTTGCCAGAGCCTCACACAAAACCGCATCTTCCCTCTGCTCAAACAACATATTCTTCAATACCTCCAGTGGCTGCATGTTGCTCGGATCAATGCAAGCACACATTAAAATACCCTGAATAGTTTCATTACCGGTCCCTCCTTACCTAAAGGTACATCACGTGATAACATGTCTGCTATGATGTTATCTTTTCCTCTTATATGTTTTACCTCGAAGGCATACTCTTGGACAGCGAAAATCCACCGACTTACCCTGTTGGAGCGTAATTTACACGTTCTGATGAATACTAAAACATGATGGTGTGCGTGGATTTCAAATTTACCTCCAAACACATACATTATAAATTTACTGAGGTTAAAAACAATCCCAAGAAGTTCCAACACCGTGATTGTATGCCTCTTCGCTGCGGCCGACAAACCACGCGAAGCTAAGGATACAATCGTCAAGTCTCTTTATTCATCCCTCTGACATAGCACCCCTGCTATACTAAAATGCGATGCATCAGTCAACAAAACATACTCTTTGTCCGTTAGTGGAGAGCGCAGTACCACTGCGTCCTCAAATCCACGCTTCAAAGCCCGGAATGCCTCGGCATGTTATGCGTCCCAATACCATCTGTTGCCTGCCTTTAGTAACTCTCTAATTGGCTCCACCAGACATGCGTACTTCACCAAAAATCATCTAAAGAAGTTACGAGTACCCAGAATCGACTTCAACTCCTTGGCGTTCCTTGGAGCGCTAGCATGTAGTATTTTCTTTACTCTACTTACCTCTGGTGTTACCCCTAATCTTGGTACTGTCCCCGTTTACCTGGATAGTAGGCTGTCAGATATCCGCCCCCTCAATCGGATTGCCAATTATCAATTGCACCGGCACAGCTACATCAATGAAAATGGCACTGACAGATACTATCGAGATAAGAGCACAGAAGTTCACAGGAAATCATTGTGGAACACACCAAAAAAGACGGGGGTTCATACTTACCGTTACTTACCTCTTAATTATCTCGGGGTTTGAGTTGACAACAGGATCACTAAAAGTCTGTTCACACAATAACCTCCACCATGACATTTAAAAATGAGCCAGAACCGAAGACGAGAACTTTGAACTGTACAAAATGCTTTATTTCAAATAAAGGGTATGATTTTACTAACACAACAAAATCAACGTGGCTATCAGAAGCCCAAGTCAATCTGACTACGTCCTCAGTAGGACTTGCAAAAATTGTCATACAACATGATATAAAACATTTTAGCTCCCAAGAGCTCCAAATAACGTAATATTCATAACACTATTGGATTGGAAAAGGACGTCAGGGTGTGACATATATAAAGCATTTGGTTTCCTTTTAATAAACATGAGAATGGTATTTATAGTCGCAAGGCCGGAGTGTGGACGACCTCACTCTCTGTGAACCAGATGTTGGCCCAGCTGCGAGCTACCCTCGAACCTGTTGCATACTGGTCAAATGCATTCCCTTCTCACGTGCTATGTTACGTAAGAATAGCTTGCTCTCTGAAGCTTTTAAATGTCTACAAGACAACTCACATTATATTTACGCAAATCTTTCAAGTACTTTGCTCACATCCTATTGGATCATTATGTTAATTCCATAAACTTGTTAAGTTCAATCCAAATGTTTAATTAGCTCTTAAATGTTTATAACAAAATCACATAAATTATTTATAACAATTAGAAATTATTTATAATATTTGTCAAAGACAATAAAAATATTATAAGCACGCCTTTAACATCACTCTCGTTCCATATTATTTTCAAAAATATTTACAGCAATTATTTACAATATTAACATTTAAATTGTTTAAATTATTAATTTAATAAATACATTGACCACATGTTCATCCGGTTGATAATTTTCATAATCGTGTTTAATATAATCGACCAATGAAGGTTAGTTATACATATTAATGTCACAATCTGGTTTAATAAAGGTTTTAATAATGATTTGTGACGGCAACCTTCATTCAAAATCTTATCTCAAATTCTTTCAAAACTCGTGTTAATTATAACAGTAAATCACTTGATTTATTTTCAACGAACTATGACAATCTTACTCCAGCGGAAAATCCTTCGCTAACAAGTTAATGCACAAACTGCATTAAAAATATGCCCAAAATCATCATATATTAATCTATATGGTATTAAACTTCCACATAACTTACAAAACTTCCACAAATAATTCTTTAACATTTATTCCTGTGGGAACTTCCTTCATATTCAAGGGCATTATATCTCAGCGACTTTCAACACGCGCTGCACTATCGATTATACATTCATGGTTCCACTTAAAAAATTTTATAATCATTAATTGTTTCAAAACTGTTTTTCTATTTAACCTTCGTGAATTTCATTCATGAACCGAAATGAAGTCAAAACTTGCCAATCACAAACAAATTTAATAGTGAATACGCTTATATACGCCTGTCTGGTCTATCAAAATTTAAGATTAACATCTTAAAAGAAATGTAGTATAAAAATACTATCTTCAAATAAAGTGCGACTAAAATGCAAAGTAGTCGAATAGAATCCAATTAGACTGGGGAATGCAAACATCGTTCTATAAATCTCTAATTGAGAAAAACTCCTAACAAAAGTTCTTGACTTTAATGCATTCAATAATTCATTATTAAAGTTACTCTTTCACAAAAGTGTCTATAATGCAATGTTCATTCATAACTGACGATAAATGTCTGTGTTGCAATCAATTCCAATAACGACTAGTATTTCCAAGATCGTCGACAACGTAAGAGATTTTAACGCTCTAAAATCATTTAAATGTTCTTCCTTCTTGATGATGACAGAAAATTGGTCAAAGTAATTAAACAGGGGTAGAATTACTTTAATAAAGTGACACGCTGTCTGAATTTAAATCTGCCATAAAAATCATTAACTTACAGTCAAATCGTGACTACAAAACGTTAACTACTGAATATTCTAAATATCAGTCTCAACTGATTCAAAATCGTTAACTATGCCCATGACATAACAATGTCTTAATAAATCGTCGAAAAATGCAAAACTCAACAAGATGTACTGAGAATAAGAATCTCAACAAGAAAATAGGGCAAAACATGAGGATAAAAATATGGGAAAAATGGTTGCTCAAACATCATTAGTATACTCAAATACAATAAACGTTCACGACTACCTTATCTGCCGATTGACGTTCCAGAGGAAAATTCCCCAAAGAAGACTGCTGATGGATCCATTTCACCACGTTAAAGCTGAGCTCCATCCTCGAAATAGGAAATAGCACCCTCGGAGAATCGAACTGCTTCCTTCTCCGTGAATCGCTCTGCTCCTCGAAGACGAATAGACATCCTTCCGGCAATAATCTTCTTTGTGAGTCGGGACATCCCTGACCTCTCTTGAAAAATTCCCTGAAGTTCCAGTAGACAATCGTCATGAAGTTTTGTAGAAATTTCCGAAGAAATTATTCATATTCAGAGTATGAAATTGTTTTCATGGCTGTTCGATGGTATTCAGCCTTTAATTACGAAACATGGGTGTAGATGGTATTCACCGCATGTTCGCTTGTGTGGAATAGCAATTAGCGAAGTTCCATGTCGCTATCTTACTCCGTTGAAGTATGTCCCAATTGCAATAAGCTCCTTAGCCTTCCATCTGCTCTTCGGTTGTAGTGTCAGAAGAACAAACTGCCGTATTAACTTGCTCCATTATACTGTATCGTTCTGTAACCAAGCAATCTGAAGTCTTTCTATTCCACTCGCAGCGTCAGCCGTTGCGTTGATTCTGGCTATACGAAAGTGCTTCTCTTGTGGCGAGATAATCACTTTTGTCATTCGTATAAAACTGCTAATATCTTTCGAACTAATCGGTCGAAATTGTTCAGCTTTTCTCTATAACTGCATGTAGCACTGCACAATACAATTAGCTTATCGGAGACCGCTAACTGTTCGAAGCTAAACTTGTAGAAGCTTTTTAAGGTCCGTTTCAACTTCACCTAGTTTGACTTGGATCTCGTTAATATAGTGGCCTCGCCACGCGTTATAAAGACGATTCTTTTCACTGCTGTTCACTTCGACGTCTCACTATAATGAATGTATAAGAAAAGAACTTTCACAAATATACTTCGATGCTCTGAGAATGAGATCTCAGAATGATCAGAGAACGAAAGAGCCTCCTCTCTTCTGCGCAAGCCCTTTTATTAACTTCTCGAGGGGCGTTACCATCCCTTCCAAAGCGTGATACTGCGTCATCGCTAGAAGTTCCAACTTCGTTAATACATGACGGATTTTCAAAATTCAAAAACTGAAAATAAATTTCACCAAAATTCCAAATCAATGCTTTTACTGCAAATGGAGTTCCACAATTCTGCATTCCAAAAGTAATAAAAATACCATAGTTTTAGCAATCTCCGTCTTCCTTTAAACTATCGTTCATTGGTTCATGCCTCTCCTCCTATAGCATAGTTTCTTCCTCAGCAGAATTCCTCGTTTCCTGCGACTGCGTCGTACATCTTGGAACATTCTCGACTAAATGCTGACGTCACTGAGAATCTCAGCTCAAGTAGCCTGCTGGCATAACATTTACGTCATACGTGCTTACGTCATGACTACCCACGTCATAACTATGACAACCATAACTCTCCTTATAATTTCAAATATAGCCACCGTGGTCTCTACATAATTCAATTACGGGGGCATTCTCCTCCCACCACGTTTTAAAAACAGTTGCAAATTGTTTTTAAACTCAATGTTACAAGTATCTCAACTCTCTTGAACACGAAATTGAATTATTACTGGCTTACTCTAGTATGATATTTCCTCTATGTTCCTTAATCATAAATTTCTTCTACTCTGGGTTGGGTGTGGTTAATGTATTCTTTCCTCTCTACTTTCTCTTCTGACCAGTATTTCTATTTTCTATGTTCTGCCGGCTCGTAGAAGGACCAGGATCGATTACAACATCCTGCCTTTTCTTTTGATTGTCAGCTTCTTTATCCCTTAATTCTTTTAAGTATTGCTGGCTTTCCTTTTCTCTTTGTTGATATTGATCGGGTGTCATAACCTGACTTTGAGTATTCTGGTTTCTATTTTGGTTTTGGTTATTCCTATTATAGTTACGGTTATACCCATTATTGTTGTAATATCTGCCTCTTCCATTGTAGTTTCCTCGGTTGTAGTTCCAACCTCTTCTCTGTTGATACGGTCGGTAACCTTGTGATCTGTAATTTCTAAACTGATTATTCCTGTGAGGACCTACATTGTCAGTTTTCTCCTGCTCTGGCTTGTCAGTTTGTTGGACTTGGTCCATGTATACCGTATTGATTTCCTTATACTCCTGCCTTTGACCTTTCTGGACTACGTTAGGCATTGGGCTTGTGTAGTCTAACCTTCTTAGTAACTCATCCATGCTGGATAAATCCCTGATGTTGGACGAAATTATAAGTCTCCTCACCTCAATTGGCAGCATACGAGAAATCGCATCTATTAGTTGCTCCGTGGACAATGGGGGTTGCAAAAATCTCAAGCGGGACAACTGACTCGTAAAGAAATCAGCGTACCTCGTTGGAAGAGTACCTGAGTATTTTCTTGAATACACCTCCGCTCTTAACCAATTCTGCGCTTCTATAGACCAAAATCGCTTGATTAATGCCTCTGCAAACTCGTCAAAGTTACTGAATGTGTATCTAAATGCGCAAAACCATTCGAGGGGTCCTCCAATCAGATATCTCTCTACTATCTTCATCTCTCTCTCTCTGGGAATGTGAGCTTCGATGAAATAATCTTTGAGATTCCTTACATACTCTATAGGTGTCAAACTATCAGTGTTACTGAATTTTTGTGGTTTGTCCTCGAAATTTCTAATGACCGTCACGTTCCTCGGATATGAATCCGGATAGTTTTTCCCACTATCTCGATAATTCCACTCAGGTTCCATATTCCTCTCGTCATCCTCCTCTCTGAATCTGGATACACGTTCTTCAGGAGTCATGTCTCTTTCTTCTGGCTCTAGGTTATGTCTTCTAGCATAATTCCTATTCAATTCGCAAGCTAAGCCTTCTGTATCCTTGTCGGTGATTTCTGTTAAGACTTTCTTGATAATCTCTTCTTTGTAGTCCTGCATTAAACTAGCCTCTCCTAACTTCAAATTTTTCAGTTTACTCGTCGTTTCATTTACATCAGAGACAACTTTATGCATCTGTTCCTCTAATGTAGATTTTAAAGTTTGCATATCCTGATCTAGTTGTATTCTATCGTCAACTTGTTTTTCGGATAACGAATTTATCCTGACGCTTAAATCTTTCCTAATCTGTACTACTTCATTGTTAATTTCTATCTGCGTACTGGCAAGTTTTCTTTCAATCCTTTCCTGAATTTGGGTTACATGTTCCCCACTTGACTTATTCCACTCGTCTTTCCATACCGCTACGTTTGCTGTTAACATTTCGGCTATGTCTACTTCGATATCCTCTTTTAATACTCTATTGTGGTCTAATACCTGTGTTCTCATGACCTCTACATCATACTTCAACTCTGCTAAAGACGTTGTTGTTCTAACTGATTCATCGACTAACCTAGTCGCTAATGCAGTTATATTACGCGTACAAAGAGTTTTTGAGTTTTCGATTTCTTCCCTGACTTTATTTACATCAGTTTGGACTTTAGTAATATCTACGAAAACTGTGTTGACCTCTACCTGAATCTTAGTTATGTCACTTTGCACCTCAGTTATATCCGCATGAATGTTATTAATGTCTACCTGAACATTGGATACATCAGTTCTAGCTTTTTGAATTTCTTTTTGGACTTCCTCGACCTTGTCTTGGACAGTCGCTACATCGTATTTGACAACAACTACTTCGGCTCTAGCACAAGAAATATCCCCTCGGACATTAGCTACATCTAGATTTAACATTGTAAGGTCTTTCTGTACCTTAGACACATCAAATTTAACATCAACAACATTTTTATGAACATTAGATACATCTGTGCGGATGTCACTTACAGTACTCTCAATTCCTTGGGTATTAATCTGTAAACGCGACATATTCTCCTCTAAATTGGCAGCACTAGTTTGGATACCCTTCAAATTAGCAGACATATTACTAGCATTCTCCTCCATTCTTGCATTCAAATTACTAGCATTCTCCTCCATTCTTGCATTCAAATTAGCAGAGAAATTACTAACACTCTCCTCCATCATCTGCTTCATGTTAGCAGACATCTCCTCTAACATTTTCTTCAAACTTTCATCTGCCATTACAATATTATTCAAAAATGGATTGCTGTAGGGACATACATCAAAAGAGCAAAATAACAACATTTGAGCAACACTTTTCACCATATATAATTTTGATCAATTTTCTGTCTTAAATCTAACTTATAACTACCCTACAATCAACCCTCGAAGACACTTCATGTCGAAACAAACTCAAGCACATGTTCAAATTTCTCTGGCTCATTTTAAAATATCCTAACACAAATAATTTACATTTACAATCCAAATAATTTAATTTTATCTTTAATATGACTGAAATGTCATAAGCCGGTCAAATAAAATAAGATTCCAGATCATAGGCGATTTTTCTAAGTTTCCTGCCCATTTAACCTTTCTCAAGTTGTATAAGATCTGATCTTTTCTGAGTGTAATTTTCCTAACACAATACAACATTTAATTCCTATATAATCACACTCTTAAATACTACAATTGGCCTAGACATCTAATAAAGAATCAACCTCTTTATTTGAGTCTAATCGAACCCTACGTTTTAGGTTTGCCACTCTTTCTGGCGTTCAACCTGGTAATCCAGTTATGTTGAATCGAGCCCCAACGTTTTAGGTGCGCCAATCTTTCTGTTGACTCAGCCCCACGCTCTTGGGTCGCCAATCTTTCTGTCCCCGTTTATCTGGATAGTAGGCTGTCAGATATCCGCCCCCTCAATCGGATTGCCAATTATCAATTGCACCGGCACAGCTACATCAATGAAAATGGCACTGACAGATACTATCGAGATAAGAGCACAGAAGTTCACAGGAAATCATTGTGGAACACACCAAAAAAGACGGGGGTTCATACTTACCGTTACTTACCTCTTAATTATCTCGGGGTTTGAGTTGACAACAGGATCACTAAAAGTCTGTTCACACAATAACCTCCACCATGACATTTAAAAATGAGCCAGAACCGAAGACGAGAACTTTGAACTGTACAAAATGCTTTATTTCAAATAAAGGGTATGATTTTACTAACACAACAAAATCAACGTGGCTATCAGAAGCCCAAGTCAATCTGACTACGTCCTCAGTAGGACTTGCAAAAATTGTCATACAACATGATATAAAACATTTTAGCTCCCAAGAGCTCCAAATAACGTAATATTCATAACACTATTGGATTGGAAAAGGACGTCAGGGTGTGACATATATAAAGCATTTGGTTTCCTTTTAATAAACATGAGAATGGTATTTATAGTCGCAAGGCCGGAGTGTGGACGACCTCACTCTCTGTGAACCAGATGTTGGCCCAGCTGCGAGCTACCCTCGAACCTGTTGCATACTGGTCAAATGCATTCCCTTCTCACGTGCTATGTTACGTAAGAATAGCTTGCTCTCTGAAGCTTTTAAATGTCTACAAGACAACTCACATTATATTTACGCAAATCTTTCAAGTACTTTGCTCACATCCTATTGGATCATTATGTTAATTCCATAAACTTGTTAAGTTCAATCCAAATGTTTAATTAGCTCTTAAATGTTTATAACAAAATCACATAAATTATTTATAACAATTAGAAATTATTTATAATATTTGTCAAAGACAATAAAAATATTATAAGCACGCCTTTAACATCACTCTCGTTCCATATTATTTTCAAAAATATTTACAGCAATTATTTACAATATTAACATTTAAATTGTTTAAATTATTAATTTAATAAATACATTGACCACATGTTCATCCGGTTGATAATTTTCATAATCGTGTTTAATATAATCGACCAATGAAGGTTAGTTATACATATTAATGTCACAATCTGGTTTAATAAAGGTTTTAATAATGATTTGTGACGGCAACCTTCATTCAAAATCTTATCTCAAATTCTTTCAAAACTCGTGTTAATTATAACAGTAAATCACTTGATTTATTTTCAACGAACTATGACAATCTTACTCCAGCGGAAAATCCTTCGCTAACAAGTTAATGCACAAACTGCATTAAAAATATGCCCAAAATCATCATATATTAATCTATATGGTATTAAACTTCCACATAACTTACAAAACTTCCACAAATAATTCTTTAACATTTATTCCTGTGGGAACTTCCTTCATATTCAAGGGCATTATATCTCAGCGACTTTCAACACGCGCTGCACTATCGATTATACATTCATGGTTCCACTTAAAAAAATTTATAATCATTAATTGTTTCAAAACTGTTTTTCTATTTAACCTTCGTGAATTTCATTCATGAACCGAAATGAAGTCAAAACTTGCCAATCACAAACAAATTTAATAGTGAATACGCTTATATACGCCTGTCTGGTCTATCAAAATTTAAGATTAACATCTTAAAAGAAATGTAGTATAAAAATACTATCTTCAAATAAAGTGCGACTAAAATGCAAAGTAGTCGAATAGAATCCAATTAGACTGGGGAATGCAAACATCGTTCTATAAATCTCTAATTGAGAAAAACTCCTAACAAAAGTTCTTGACTTTAATGCATTCAATAATTCATTATTAAAGTTACTCTTTCACAAAAGTGTCTATAATGCAATGTTCATTCATAACTGACGATAAATGTCTGTGTTGCAATCAATTCCAATAACGACTAGTATTTCCAAGATCGTCGACAACGTAAGAGATTTTAACGCTCTAAAATCATTTAAATGTTCTTCCTTCTTGATGATGACAGAAAATTGGTCAAAGTAATTAAACAGGGGTAGAATTACTTTAATAAAGTGACACGCTGTCTGAATTTAAATCTGCCATAAAAATCATTAACTTACAGTCAAATCGTGACTACAAAAATGTTAACTACTGAATATTCTAAATATCAGTCTCAACTGATTCAAAATCGTTAACTATGCCAATGACATAACAATGTCTTAATAAATCGTCGAAAAATGCAAAACTCAACAAGATGTACTGAGAATAAAAATCTCAACAAGAAAATAGGGCAAAACATGAGGATAAAAATATGGGAAAAATGGTTGCTCAAACATCATTAGTATACTCAAATACAATAAACGTTCACGACTACCTTATCTGCCGATTGACGTTCCAGAGGAAAATTCCCCAAAGAAGACTGCTGATGGATCCATTTCACCACGTTAAAGCTGAGCTCCATCCTCGAAATAGGAAATAGCACCCTCGGAGAATCGAACTGCTTCCTTCTCCGTGAATCGCTCTGCTCCTCGAAGACGAATAGACATCCTTCCGGCAATAATCTTCTTTGTGAGTCGGGACATCCCTGACCTCTCTTGAAAAATTCCCTGAAGTTCCAGTAGACAATCGTCATGAAGTTTTGTAGAAATTTCCGAAGAAATTATTCATATTCAGAGTATGAAATTGTTTTCATGGCTGTTCGATGGTATTCAGCCTTTAATTACGAAACATGGGTGTAGATGGTATTCACCGCATGTTCGCTTGTGTGGAATAGCAATTAGCGAAGTTCCATGTCGCTATCTTACTCCGTTGAAGTATGTCCCAATTGCAATAAGCTCCTTAGCCTTCCATCTGCTCTTCGGTTGTAGTGTCAGAAGAACAAACTGCCGTATTAACTTGCTCCATTATACTGTATCGTTCTGTAACCAAGCAATCTGAAGTCTTTCTATTCCACTCGCAGCGTCAGCCGTTGCGTTGATTCTGGCTATACGAAAGTGCTTCTCTTGTGGCGAGATAATCACTTTTGTCATTCGTATAAAACTGCTAATATCTTTCGAACTAATCGGTCGAAATTGTTCAGCTTTTCTCTATAACTGCATGTAGCACTGCACAATACAATTAGCTTATCGGAGACCGCTAACTGTTCGAAGCTAAACTTGTAGAAGCTTTTTAAGGTCCGTTTCAACTTCACCTAGTTTGACTTGGATCTCGTTAATATAGTGGCCTCGCCACGCGTTATAAAGACGATTCTTTTCACTGCTGTTCACTTCGACGTCTCACTATAATGAATGTATAAGAAAAGAACTTTCACAAATATACTTCGATGCTCTGAGAATGAGATCTCAGAATGATCAGAGAACGAAAGAGCCTCCTCTCTTCTGCGCAAGCCCTTTTATTAACTTCTCGAGGGGCGTTACCATCCCTTCCAAAGCGTGATACTGCGTCATCGCTAGAAGTTCCAACTTCGTTAATACATGACGGATTTTCAAAATTCAAAAACTGAAAATAAATTTCACCAAAATTCCAAATCAATGCTTTTACTGCAAATGGAGTTCCACAATTCTGCATTCCAAAAGTAATAAAAATACCATAGTTTTAGCAATCTCCGTCTTCCTTTAAACTATCGTTCATTGGTTCATGCCTCTCCTCCAATAGCATAGTTTCTTCCTCAGCAGAATTCCTCGTTTCCTGCGACTGCGTCGTACATCTTGGAACATTCTCGACTAAATGCTGACGTCACTGAGAATCTCAGCTCAAGTAGCCTGCTGGCATAACATTTACGTCATACGTGCTTACGTCATGACTACCCACGTCATAACTATGACAACCATAACTCTCCTTATAATTTCAAATATAGCCACCGTGGTCTCTACATAATTCAATTACGGGGGCAGTACATTGCTTACAAAACTCAGATTTCGACAATTTTAGAGTGTGATCTGCCTTGTCCAGTTTCTTGAAGACATAATCTAAGTGACCGAAATGTTCTTCATAAGTTCTAGGACTTAAAACCATATCGTCTATATAGATCGTTACAATCTCTCCTGTATCCCTACCTAGTGCTATATTAAGTGTTCTAGTAAGTGCTCTAATAAGTGCGGCTGAATGCTCTTTAGCCCATAAGGTACACGACAGAAATGGTACAAATTATGCTGGTGACTGAATGCAGTGAAGGGCCTATCTTCCTTCCTCAATGGAACCTGCTAAACACTAGATCTGAGGCCCACACGCGTGAACCACTGATTACCTTCAAAATTCTGCATTAACTCCTCTTAACTGGTCGTAACTGATGTGCGAATTGAGCGTACCTGCATCTAAACAAAGCCTGACATTCCCATCAGCTTTAGGTACAGTAATAAGTGAATTAAGATACTGACTGTTTGAATATTCTCTTATGCCATCGGCTAATATTTGGTCTATTTGCTCTTGGACTGCATACTGATAACGAAATGGCACAGGATATCTACTGTATGTCGAACAAACACTGAATAATTATGCACGTTTAACGAGTGTGTGTAACAATTTACATCTCCAATTGACTCCTCAAATACTCTCTTATTATCTAATAACACCTCATAGAGCTGAACACCTCGATATTCCCCTAGATCTACCTGAAACGCAGCTACCCGTAAGGAGTCTTCTAGATCACCATACGTCCGTACACTTCCCTCAAGAAACAACGGTACAGGTTCCACAATATTAGATACCTGTTCTACAACCTCGACCACTCTTGCCGGGACCGCCTCACTCAAAATACACACACTGGGGGCTTGGTGGTTCAGCGGTCTAACTGTATGCCTCTCACCAAGGCGGTCCGGGTTCGATTCCCGGTCAATGCATGTGAGATTTTCGAAGTGAAATGCCATGTCCTGTGGTTCGGATTCCACGTAAAAAGGAGGTCCCGTGGCTCATAATCACAAGATTCACGGTCACGTAAAACTACAATCTTCCTTCCTTCCTTCCTTCAAAATACACACACCTTGAGAAACACCACACTTCTTACATGGGTCCTTAAACGTTATAATTACTTCCTCCCTATTCCATTTTAATTTTACACATTCTTCCTCCTAACATAATTTCGCTCAAACCTTACTTAGACAGTCCGCGCCGATAATTAGCTCACATACAAGATTAGGAATGACCAAACATGCTTGCCTCTCAATGTGATCATTAATTTCAAGTCAACCAGTGCCTGTTTTGAGATTAAATGGGACTTCTTTCCTACTGCAGTAATTACATAGGTTGATTCAATAGGTAACTCCTCAAATATTACACCATAATCCTTCACTCTCACATAAAACGTGGCACTTTCACTTGAGCGAGCACAGCCTGTATCGAATAATGGATAGACAGGTGCCCTAGACACGTATACTTTTGCTACTGGGTATAATGTTTTGGACTCAAGCACTTCATGCTCCTCTGTAAACTCACGCAATAAATCACTCATCGCATCTAGGCCATAAGTATCAGATATAAGTGTACTGATTGAGATACCCACCGACTGTAATGCTGACCCGGCATAACAGTCTGGTATTAGTTTAAAGGTAAAATACTAGTATTAGCTCCACTATTAGTAGCGCTGTTGACCTGAATATTGTTCGCGTTCCCTGTCTACCTTCATTCACACATTCGCTTTAAAATAGCTGCATGCATCTTGAGTGTGCTTTGTTTTGGAGGACGTAAACAGCTTATTAAATTGACAGGGGTGCTCGTGGACCCCATGTTACCGTCTGTGAAACATTTCGGGTACATAATTATTGTTACCCTGGTCACTCCTGTTGTAATCTCGATTACACTGGTTATAATTTGAATTATTATAATTCCCTGATCTTTGATTTACTTGCGGACAGTTTCCTTGTCCTTAATAATTGCTTCTAATCTGGTAATTATGGCTATTACCACCGTTACCCCTATTCTAGTATCCATGGTTACCATTATTATTCCTGTTCTGGATGTTAGAGTTATTACCGTTCCCCCTATTTTGGAAATTCTGGTTACCGCACTGCTTCTGTTTTGGAAACACTGACCCCTACTGTCCTGTACCTTATTACCCCTATTATAACAATTACTAGCCAGCTGTTCTTCGCCGCTAACCTTGATCCAGTGCTTCGAACGTTCCGAACAACTTTTCCAGCTCAGGCATTAGTATTAACCCTCTGAATACCTGCAGCTTCCTTAATTCTGTACGGGAAATGCATAAGCAACAGCCTTACAACATATTTCCCCTGCGTGAGCCCATCAAGATATTTAAAAATCAGTACTTGTCCCAAGTAGTACTCCGTCATACTACAGTTCCCCTTAGGATTATATTTACCACACACCACTGCCTCGCGATGCCGTGACTGAATGTCGTCGCTCTAGAACTTTTCACAGAACCTGTCTCTGAATTCATTATTATCCTCTAACGTTTTTTATACACGGCAAACCAACTTTTGGTTTCTCCTACAAATGCCTGGTCTACGATCTCCGGTACATAGCTCCACTCAATTAGCCCTTCCTCCAGTCGCTCTTTAAATTTATTTTCTACCGCCCCCAGTAATTCCATTGGACATCCTTGCCTGTTGTAGAATTTCCCCAACTCAACCTCCTTATAGGTGTAACTACTCATACTTCCTGCTCTGTTCTGTCCTGCCTCCTGCCTTATCTCAGCTCATAATCTAGCTTCCAACTCGGCTTGTTTCTTCTCCGCGCGCTTCTGTATTCAATCTGCTTTCTCCTGGATATTACCTTCTCTTGCTTCTAATTTGTCTCTGTTTCCCCTGTTTCTCTTGTATTTCCTGTATATTTTCCTAAAGCATACGCAAAAATATGGCGTAAATTAATAATAGAATAATAATAAAAAAGAATAATTGAATATACGGCTACAATATTGCCCAAAGTTTCACCAGTAAATTAATAATAATAATAACCCTCCTTGACGTGTCATGTCCACATACAACCGTCATTTTGATTATATCACAACGTGTGACGTACAAACACCTGACAAGCACATAACCCACTTTGGGGCCACACAAATTTCAAATATTTGAAATATCTGACTATTTCACCATCCAAACGCAGTGAAACTTGACGCAGCAAACCTATATCAGCATCAAATCATGTCCAATTATTTTCAAAACTATTAGATGGTGGTAGTGTAAAACTTTAAAAACATATTCTTATTTCCCCTATACTAATCAAGATATTGATGTGACACTTTGTGAAACACCGTTGTAGTGTAGTTTTGCTGAAATGATCTGATTTCTGTGAAACTTCCAATTGTAGACTACTAACATAGTTTAAACCTACAGGCCGTGGCCATATATTACATGGAATAAGATGAGCATGCCAATTCCACATACAAGAATAGACGGATACGTGCGATAAAATAAAAAAAATAGATATTGTAGGATATAATTGAGCATGTATAAAGGACTGTACTTGTGTAAGTCACAGGATTATCGTGTTATTAGGCACAGCCACAATATTGTATAAACTAACATAACATCTAAATTATAATTCCCAATCTGATAAATAGGCCAGTTTCGAAACTTTGCAACCAGGAATTATCATGCAGGAATTTCACTCTGCTGAAATCACACGTCCATCGCATTGATACATTCAAGATAGTGGCCTTGGGTGATTTCAAAGTTTGAAAAAGTTCATTCAGGACATAACTAATCAATTAGGAGTAAACTTCGAAATATATATTTTTTTAATAGGAGACCTCGCTTGTACAAAGCTGTCTGTCGGATATTTACAAAACCACTATCTTGAATGTAGGCTATGAATATTGAAGCAACACTTCATGTAATCAAGTGATAATTAAAAACATTGACTAGAAACTCATAAAATGGAATTGGCACTGGATTATAAATGGTTAAACAATTATGACTGCCCTAATGTGGTGATTTAGGCCATCCTTAGACATTAAAAAGTGAATCCACAAATGAAGAATTACTTTCGCATTCTGAAGAAATACCGACTGAGGGTAATTCATAGGCGACTTCAGGTGTCTCAAAATTGAGTTAGTTAAATTTCTGATACCCATAGCCAATAATACGGCAAAAAATATTTTAAACGCCGCATTGGGGTGAGTTATGTGGGACAGTAGAGCTTACCTCGTATATTCTCCACCATTTAATGCACATATTACGCTTTTCAGTGTATAATGCAAAAAAAAACTTCGCAAGTTTGAATGATCTTAACTGCATAGCAATGTGAAATGGGCTACAAAATTTGCGAATAAGGTCATAAAATGAAAGTAAGCGATATTTTCTTACGGAACACGTTGCTTAATTGAAGCATTAACTAATTATAGGTTCCATACAATCGTATTTCTTACAGTATATGTGTTCCTTCTTTCAAAATATTTAAAATATTATGTAAAAGTAGGATTATGAGACCAATCAGGGAAATTTCTATGTGCATATGTCTGACTGTGTGTGCCCCTTATAGTTTCTGAACGTCCACACAAAATTCGACAAATATTGGTATCCCTGTCATGTGCACGCCTACTTTTCATATTTTAAAGTGCGCCTTTTCTTTGGCAACAGCAAATTGGATTTTGACTTTAGCCTCCATACCTGCGAAATAATTCACCACAACAATACGAAATTTAATACATTGATACGACACGAAAGAAAAATAGAAATTGTTAATTGAATATTCACCAATTTGGAAATTACAGGGATCGGCCATCTTGAATATACAGTATAAAGAACATATAAAATAAATTCTTCATCTTATAATAGGTTTCTAATTTATAAACGCAGAAATGAAATCTCCTTAAGTCCTTTGAATTTGCACATTTAGGATAGCGACCATTCACACTGCTAAGACTTAAATATATATGAAATTGGATATAACTTAGCAAAGATAGAAACGTTTATGAAACATGAATCTTTCATGAGAGAATTCATTTGAATTGCTAGCAAGACTCTAATAATAAGTATTGGGCTCAACCGTAATCTTGAATATAAAATTTTAAAATTGATAATTCATCGAATAAATATGCATTTCGAAACTTGTAATGAGGTAGTAATGTATAAGGGATTTCTTTTGACCGAGAGCACAAGTTCATCGATTAAATAAATTCAAGTTTGCGGTCATGCGTAGTCATCTCTTTTTTAATATAGAAGTATTTAACTGAACAATGACCGTAAAATCCTGGGAAAGGAGAGTTTTCAAGAAGAGTCTTCACATGTGCCAGTCACTGAACTAATCGACTGCAAATTACGCATAGCAGGCATCTGGTATGTACATTTAAATCTATGATTCACGATTGAATGAACTTTTGAAACTTGTTATGAGTTTCAAACTGCTGAAGGCACAGTCCATCGACTTTAGCTAATCAAGATGGTGGACACGTGTAGTATTGAGGCATTAAATATTGATAACATTATACAATTGAGCCACTACGCCTAAACGTTACGCAGGGTGTAATCGGTATAAATGAAGTCCGTTACACTGGTGGTAGAAGAGGCTATTCTAAGCTTCCTAAGTAAAATAATATGTCACCTATCTTTAAATTTAAAATTAAATATAAAAAGTCAATGTTTGTAGGTTTTTCAGAAACTCTTCAAGCAGAAGGTGGAAAAGTGTCTGGGGAAAACGAGCTAAGGCGAGGTTGGATGACACGCGGAGGGGAACTTGTTGCATAATCGGAGCATTGACCTTACCGGTTGAGGGATGGTACCAGGTGTTATGAGGATAGCGGTACTCGTCTCGTAAGAAAATTTGTATTGCTGTTGTTCTTGTTATTGTCGTTGAAATCAAACGCAATGGCTTGGGACGTTAGGACCGGTAGTATTGAGTAGCCTACTTTGCAAGTGTGGAAGTCATTGATTGATGTTCATATAAAGGATAAAATAATTTCGATAATCAGCCCTGGTGTGTCATTGGCGTCCGACACGTTAAAGAAATACAGTGGGACAAAATTCCAACAACACGTCGTATGTTCAGAACTAGCATTTAAGACGGAATTAAAATACTTGATGTTGTATTCTTTGAGAAGCTTCGCGATTTTGGTCATTCAGCCCCATGTAGTTGGGTGTGGATAAAATTTGTCTGATAATTTGTGTTTTTGTGGTTTCTGAAGTAATGTGGGTATTTTTAATTCAGCTGAGAATTGGGAAGAAGACGGCCGTGGATTTAAGTTAGAAACCATCCAAGCCTTTGCCTGGGGTAGAAGTGCGAAACCACAGAAAACTATTTCCAAAATTTAATACCAGTATGGTACCACATGTGCATAATAATAAGAAGAAGAAAAATAATAATAATAATAACAATGAAGCAAATAGAGCGAGTTGGTCGGCCCTATCAAAAGGCAATGGCATGCAGAACGGGTAAAGACCATACCTATCATTGTCGAAATTACGGGCGCGATCCCAAGTACCTTGCTCCAAGGCCATAAAAAATGGATCTGGATACTCAACTGTTCAAACTAATGCTGAAGGCAGAAATTAGTTCCTGAATCGTCTGGACGTCCATGGGTAGCGTGGCTGTTTCAGTAACTATACTTTGGTTCTCTGAAGCCCGTATAGATTCGTTGTGATGTACCTGCAATATGTTATAGGCCTATGTACTGTATAAAACAATAATAATAATTTAACATTAGTGAAGCTGTGCGGCTCAGATAGTTCAGTGCTATCCTACTCGAGGGTTCGATCTAGGCTCAATCATGTAATAAATGTGGGCGAACAATTACGATAGCATTATGCCGATGGATGTAATGGCACGTACATGAAATTCTGTGAACACAACATTACGGAATCTCGACATCCCAAAAATCTTAAAAAATAGTGTGTCTAGAAACCTATTAATATTATTAAACAAATTATAAGAGATTATGCTATATCTTTACTGAATTTTATTTATTTCTAAGTAGGGTTCCAATTGTTTAGGAAATTCAGTAAATACATATATTTGGTAACAATGAAAATGGAAGAGACTTGCATGCTTTTTGTGAAGGATATTGTTAATTCATTTTAGGGGCTTGGGACATTTGTTTATCAGCTCCGTGTAGTTGGGTGAGTGTTGGATTTGTCTGATAAACTGTGTATCTATGGTGTCTTTAGTAGTATGTGTAGCTGTAGTTATTAGGGTCGTGAATGAGGTCGGTGCCCCGGGACCCCAAATACGATACTATCCCGGCATGTGTTTGGAAAGCGCACGGAAGAATCCGGGAAAATCCAAAATCAGGATAGCCACTGTAGGTGCTGAGTTCGGACCTCCAATCACCGGATTTGCTGCGATCTTGGTACACGATTAAATGCACATCCCTACACCACGGGGGTAGGAAAGAAAGTAGCCGTGGTCTTATGCAGGTACATCCCATCTTTGGTTTCGTGGGATGGCACTGGATATCATCTTGTGGCTGCCGATGGTGGGAAGTAAGGAAGATTGTAGATATACATGACCGTAAATATCGTGATCATGAGCTACTGGACCACCTTTTTATGCGGAATCCGAACCACGGGACATGCCATTTCACTTCGAAAATCTTATATGCATTGACCGGGAATCGAACCCGGTCTACCTTGGTGAGTTTCTAACGGCTTCACCGCTGCTCAACCACGCCCCTTGCCGATGGTGGGACTCGATCCTAAGCATACAGCTACGAATTGCTTTTATGCAATGTGGACTTTGATAGGTATTCTAGCATCAGTAGGGTTTAGAAAATCTACATGCATTTTTAAATGTTATAGTCTATTTATTACTGTAGTTCTTACTTGCATATCAGCCGGTAATAGTAAGCTGTATCAGCACTAGGACCATATGCAGATAATAATATTATTATTAATAATAATAATAATAATAATAATAATAATAATAATAATAATAAAAGCTCTTTTGGTCGTAGAGTGCTATCCTTCTTGAAGATTCGATCTAGGTTCAGTCTAAAGTAAATGAAGGTGATGAAATAGGACAGCCTTCAGTCTATGCACTTATTGGCACGTATAAGAAAATAATCGTGTGAACTCCAAATTCCGGCAACTCGACATCCTCTTAGTGTAACATGTGTCTTCAATGAAAGAAAAGCTAGCATATCACGATTAGATATGAGTTATAACCCCTTGTGTGATTTTCGTGTTAATTAACAAAGGTTAGTCAGATGACCTAGCTGTTTGTGGTTCGGTAGGAAGAGATTTTTCTCAGCGTAACCGACTTAAATTATGGTATTAGACCAAAGTTCATTGTAAATTAAAGTGTTATTTATATGACCAGTGAAACATAATGTTTTCGAGTAAGGACATATTGGTCATCAGCCCCGTTAAGTTGATATATTTTGTTTATTTCATATAAATTTGAGCGACCAGTCGGCTGGGTCGTCTCATGATTTCCTATCAGAATGGATGTCAGATAGTGATCCTATGGTATCCTCAGCGAGATGGTTTTTAGGTAAATATGTTGACCAGGGACATATTTGGAACAGCGTGTTTATGAAGTTCTACGGGGACTTAGTTGTCCTGGCGTCGCGTTGGTGGATGGAGCTTCTGTTCCTCTCCCTGGACATCCAATATTGGAGTGTATCTCTGGGTAGGTGGCTGGTGGTATCCAGTTATTTTTCCACCATATTAGGCTGTCTACGAATCGGTGACTGGTAAGGTCCAGTATCCACCCATGATGTAATTATGTGTTCTTCGAGAAAGGCAAGATAAACCTGTATGAGTAGTTGTTTCTTCGAGTTGAGTGTCATGGATTGTCACTCACTACTGCGACGTTAAAGAAATGAAAACACACCCACACACACTGTTACGAGGTCAACAAGTAGGCGTGGCAGATATTCACGTGATGTTTAGGGAGCCTGAGGGTCACTAACGCAATTCATATCTGGAGATTTAATAAATAATAATATTGCACATTTATTGTAATATGAAATATTTCTAATATTGTTAGAGGTTAATTTGTAACCCAGCTATTAAATATTTTTGTTAATTCGAGCATCAGCTGATCTCGCACTCATGTCATTTTAGATTGTTAGCTAAGCGTACCTGTCGATAAAATGATAAGGATCGGGTCCTAGTTAGATCGAATAAATTATTATTATTATTATTATTATTATTATTATTATTATTATTATTATTATTATTATTATTATTATTATTATTATTATTATTGGCAGGAATATTTACTACATTTGTGTTTATGATCATTAGCAGATTAAAGTTCTTGAGATATCCTGTTTCGTGACTGTTTGAGTCTATTCGTGTGTAAGGGGTTATACGTTCGAGCCCCGGCTCTTGTAAATATTTTTGTTTGCTTTAATTTTGATAAGTAATTATTATTTTATTTCTACGACTATGCTGGAAGTGATATGCTATGCTATAATAATTTAGATGTGATGATTTTAAAACCTAGAGAATTCAGATCTAGATATCACATTAGGGATCATTGTGTGTTCTCGTAACGTGAATACTGTGTTATTCATGAATGCGAGGCAATGATACTATTATGCAGGCAATTGATGCTAAGAGAGCAGGACATAGTATTCTTTATTATTTGGTGGTATTTACCTACCCCTAGAGCATCGGCAATTGATACCAATTCAGTCTTGACTACATGGGTAAGAAGATCTGGATCAGTAATGGTTATTTATCTGCATCCCAGTCTCACACTAGACAATTCAAGCAGTCTTCAGTGGACTTAAACATTGTTTGATTCATTTTATATTCTAAACATTTAAATAGTTTGACTTGTGTAAATTGTGTCCTTGTGACAAGATCTTTTAGATCCTTACTTACAGTAAATTTTAGGGATTTTTTCATGTCCAATTTTCAAGGGATTTTTGTTCGAATTGTATTGTACTTGTATAGTTAATACATTTTTATTGTGTTTAAGCTTACCTGTATGTGTTGATGTTGCAGTCATCCCTCTGATCTCAGTTTAGTAGTATCTAAGTCAGATATTTAGCAGGTTAAGTAGAGGACTGAGCACGCCCCCAAGAAGAGCCTTTGACCTGCGAGGCCCTGTTTGAACGGGTACAGTATATTGTTTAAATGCCTACAATGTTATGTTCCGATATTGAATTTTCAGTTTGAAATTGTTGCCGTATACTTCATCACAGTTAAGGTCATAAACCAAAAGTCATTTGTTCCACCTCAGAGAAATGGTATTTAATTGAGGGGAGAGTTTTGAGATGGAGATCACCAGTGGAATATATGAAAATGCGGAAATAATTGTTTACTGTGTTAGATTTTTTCTTTGAAAGTTCAAATTAATTTTTAACATCAAATACTGGGTATGTGATAAAGGAATACGTCGAGATATTAAGATATTTCAGTTCAAGGAGTGGCAACGTAAAATGAAAGAAAACATACAATTACACATGTACTCTAGTGAGGCTGTTCTATTCATCCTAGGAATGTAAAGAACTTGGTAAGCCCTGCTAAAGGAGCTATTACTCCAGCAACGGTAGATTTCAATCCAACAACTTACTTTCTTCCTTGGAAAGCGGGAGAAATCGTTCACGTACGGACGATCTTCGCTCCGAATATCAGCCGCCCAACTACCGTGAGTGTCTACCTACCAATCGCATGCGCTTTCTAGTGGATCATGAACGAACTACGTTAGCACTTAAGCGAAAGTTTGTGGTGCAGCCCTTTTGCACCCATGATCAGCAACGAATACTGGGAAGCACACAGACGGTATAAGGAAGCCCTGTGATGAGGTTTGTGTCATGAAGGGCATCTGGCCGTAAATACCATTTATAATAATATAAATAACCCCTGGCACTACAGCCCATGAAGGGCCTAGGCCTACCAAGTGACCGCTGCCCAGCCATTTGGCCTGCAGATAATGGGGGGGGACGCGTGATCAGTGCATCGGGTCCCCTTCGCCGTCAATCTTGGTTTTCGTAATCGGGGCGCTGCCTCACTGTCAGACAGCTACTCAATTGTCACGACGCTGAGTGCACCCCTTTCCAGCCCTCACGTCAGTTTCTAAAATCCCTGACGGAGCCGGGAATCGAACCCGGGGCCTCCAGGTAGGAGGCAGGCGCGCTACCCCAACACCACGGGGCCAGCCATTTGCAACATAGAAACTCATTTCCCCGTGTTGTTGTTTGAGTCTTCAGTCTTTTGACTGGTTTGATGCAGCTTTCCATGCCTCCCTGTCCTGAGCTAATCGTTTCATCTCTACATAGCTACCACACCCTACATCCGAGGCAATCTGTTTAACATATTCTAACCTTGGTCTACCCCTACAGTTCTTGTCCTCGACCCTTCCTTCCATAACTAAGCTTGCTATTCCTGGGTGTCTGAGTATGTGTCCTACCAACCTATCTCTTCTCTTCATTAGCAGTCGCCAGAAACATCTCTCCTCTCCCACTCGCCTTAATACCTCTTCGTTTGTAACCCTATCTACCCATCTGATCTTCATCATTCTCCTGTAACACCACATTTCAAATGCCTCAATTCTCCTCTTTTCTGCTGCACCAATAATCCAAGTTTCACTTCCATAGAGCGCCACGCTCCAGACAAAGGCTTTCAAAAATGACTTCCTAATACCTAAATCTATATTCGATGTCAACAGATTCCTTTTTTGTAGAAAGGCTTTCCTTGCCTGAGCCAACCTACTTTTTATATCCTCTTTGCTTCGTTCATCACTGGTTATTCTGCTTCCTAAGTAACAGAAGTCTCCTACTTCCTTCAGCTTTTCACCTGCCAATTTGATCTCCATAGAGGTTTTTGATTTATTTCGGCTGCATTCCAGTATTTTTGTTTTACATTTATTAATTTTCATCATGAAGTCCTTCCGTAAGACGGAATCCATACCATTCAAAAACTCATTCAAATCCTCAGGCTTGTCGGCCAAGATGACGATGTCATCAGCAAATCTCAGAGTTGAAATTATTTCTCCTTGAATCTTCACTCCCACTTTAAATTTTTCTCCAATTTCCTTCATTGCTTGTTCAATGTAAAGATTGAAAAGTATGGGTGATAAGTTGCAGCCTCGCCTTACACCTTTCCTAATACCAGCTTCTCTCTCATATCCGTCAGCTCGAATGACTGCTGTCTGGTTTCTGTATAGATTGTATATCACCCTCCTATCCCTGTACTTTATTCCAATAGATTTCAAAATGTCAAACAATTTAGTCCAATCAACGTTATCAAAAGCCTTTTCTAAGTCGACAAATGCCATGAACGTTCTCTTATCTTTCCTTATTCTACCTTCCAAAATCAGCCTAAGACTTAGTACAGCTTCCCTTGTTTCTACATTTCTCCTGAAACCAAACTGGTCTTCACCCAACTCCGTTTTTATCTGGCTTTCAATCCTCTTGTAAATTATTCTAGACAGGATCTTTGAAGCATTAGTAATCAAGCTGATTGTACGGTAATCTTCACATCTGTCAGCTCCCACTTTCTTTGGTATAGGGATGATAACATTCTTCTTGAAATCAGGGGGTACCTCACCTGTCTCATAAATCCTACACACCAAGTGAAATAACCTGATCAGACCTTCATCTCCTATGCAGCGTAGCAACTCAATCGGTATATCATCTATGCCTGGTGTTTGTTCCTGCCTAAGTCCTCTAATGCTCTGTCAAATTCTGATCTCAATATTAAATCTCCTTTTGCATCCTCATCAATTTCCTCCTCCCTTTCCATTACATGATTCTCAATCTCCTTTCCCTTATACAAGCACTCTCAGTAAGCTTTCCATCTCTCAACCTTTTCTTCCCTATCTGTTAGAGGCTTTCCATTTGTGTCCCTAATATTACAGCACTTAGTCTTCTTTTCCCCAAAAGTATTCTTAATCCTTCGATAAGCTGTGTCTACCTTTCCTAATTTCAGACACTTTTCTATACCTGCACATTTCTCTTTCAACCATTCTTATTTCGCTTCCTTGCACTTCTTGTTAACCTCATTTCTCAGACGTCTGTATTCTGCTTTCCCCTCTTCATCTCTTAGATTCTTGTGTCTCCGCCTTTCATCCATCAATTCTAGTATATCCTGAGTGATCCACGGTTTTCTACCTATTCCTTCTTTCCTACCAATGTTTTCTTCTGCGGATTTTGTTATTTCATTCTTCAAAAGTGCCCATTCGTCTGCAATTGAAGTTTGATAGGGGTTTTGATTAGTCCTTCCTTTATACTCTTCTTGAATCTTTCGTTTACATCCTTTACTTTCAGTCTGTCTATTTCCCACCTTTTTGGCTTTTGACTTTTCTTCAGTTTCTTCAACTTTAATCTGCATTTCATAACAACCAGATTGTGATCAGAGTTTATGTCAGCACCAGGATATGTTTTACAATCCCAAATCTGGTTTCGAAACCTCTGCTTGACCATAATGAATTCGATTTGGTAACGCCCTGTATCTCCTGGTCTCATCCATGTGTATATTCTTCTATTGTGGTTATTGAATAAGGTGTTAGCTATGACCAACTCATGTTCGGTGCAGAATTCCATCAGCCTGCTTCCTCGATCATTCCTTTCACCTAATCCGAAATCTCCTACTATCTTCCCTTCTCTTCCTTATCCTACCACAGCATTCCAATCTACCATTACTATAACATTTTCATCACCTTTGATATACCTTAGAATGTCATCTATTTCTTCGTAGACCTTCTCAACATCCTCATCATCAGATTGACTGGTAGGCATATAGACTTGTACCACTGTGGTGCACGTAGGTTTAGTATTGATTTTTGCTACAATAATCCGTTCACTGTATTGCTCATAATATTCCACCCGCTGTCCAAGTTTCCTACTCAATATGAGACCAACTCCTGCTTGGCCATTGTTTGATTTAGTGCTAATGACCCTATAGTCTCCTGACCAAAAGTCCTGTTCTTCCTGCCAGCGCATTTCACTAATCCCAACCAAATCCAACCTCAACCTATCCATTTCCCTTTCTAAGTTTTCTAACTTTCCACTTCCTAGCAGACTTCTAAAATTCCACGCTCCGATCCGTTGAATGTCAGATTTCCTCTTTGTCACTCCTGTGATGTTAACCCCCTCTCGAGTAGTCCCCACCCGGAGATCCGAACGGGGGACTAGTTTACCTCCGGATTGAAATTTTACAAGGGAGGAGGCCATCATCACATGTAATTATGCATAGAGAGGTGCATATCCTCGGGAATAGCATTACGGCTGTAGTTTCCCGTTGCTTTCAGCCGTGCAGCAGAACGCAGTGTAGCCATTAGTTGGCTTATATTATCAATATCTTAACCGTCTATTAGACTAGTAAAGAATTGATTTATTCTGAAAGGCTGCTACTCCCTTTCAGAATAAGTTAAGAGCAATTCTACTACAAAATACTAACCTTCTACTAACAATTAAATACCAAAATTCTACTAACGAAAAAAATACTAAAGTTTCACCAACAACAAATACTACCACTAAAACAGTCTGTCACCAGGCCCACTCACATGCACCCTCACCAGACACACTCACACACCACAGTCTAATAGAACAATGACATATATCTAATAAACAAATTAACTTCATACTTACAACTAAAACTAACTACATACTTACTGTACTGTAATTTGAATTGACAATATTTACAAAATTTAAAATGATAATCTGGTAGCAAAAGTATCTACCCCGTCCCTTCTCCATTTTTGATGCTGCCCACGGCTAGCGTAAAATCAATTCCTAGGGCTCCAACCATTTTCGGAAGATTCGAAAATACTTTGGGAGCGGGAATTGAACCTCCGTCCTCCACATTTCATGCGACAACAGAGCGGTATATAAGCAGACCTCTTTGTGCGAATAATACAACAATAGTGCTCCCATTCCGACGACTCATGGATCCGTCACACTCAATCCTGTGCAACTATACTCATAATTAATCATTCCTGACTTTATTAATAGCAATCACTTGATTGTACTATTTATTTTCCGCTTATTTCAGCGTAGATCAATATATATTTCCTGTAAAGCTTTTCGTGAAGAATAATTTCTTTTCATGCCATTTTTAACCTTCCCCCTGCTGACCTTACCTTTACAAACAATGAGCAAATTACCTGTCATAAACAATTAATTTTGTCCCTTCTTTTTATAATACAGTATAAGATATTGTCAAAGTCCCTTTTTTCACATTACATTGCTTGAATATACACCTATATAATAAGAGTGATGAAATATTGGTGAAGACACAGGGTGTCTCGTAAACTATTGAATTATTGAGTTATTTGCTTAAGTTGGATACAAACGTTACCTGAATACACTGAACGCTTTTAAAGGTCCATAAACTGAAGAACAATACTGGCAGGAATAAATAACTGTGTGAAACTTTAATAATCAAAAATAAGGTTTTGAAAACTAACAAATCATATTCCCCCTGAACCTAAATAAAATTTATAAACATTAAAAATAAACTATTTTTCTGGACCAAATGTTAACACTTAGATATTGTTAAGCTATTGTAGATACATTTTGATACATTTTCACATGATTAGTCGACCACTAGAGACATTGTGTTTTATGCCCTAGTAACTTCGTTTAGTAATCCTTTAAAGATCTATCAATATATTTGTTTGAGAACGATCAATTGGATAGGTTAAGAATGTAAACAACGCTCTTAGGTTTCTACGTTCGTTGCCAAGAGCCGACTGCGTCGGCGTCTAGTAGTTAAGTTCTGAACTTGGCCTAGTAGTCGTTGACGGCGGCGCCCGGCGGCAAAAGTAGGAACTATTTAAAACATTCTAAGTTGCAGCACTTAAATTTAAAAAAAACAGATAACACACACCAACACAGTCCTCACAATTAACACCGGTTCCCCGTATTGATCTCATAATCCTGCTCTTCTCTGTATTATATTGTGTTTCAAACCAGTTCTCTGGCTACGATTGTGCTGATATCATTTGAGATGCTCGATATACGATGTCCAGAAGCAACAAGTAGTTCATACCTCACAACTGTCTCCCCAGGGTATGTGCCACTTTTCATTGTCGTCACGAAGTTCCCGATGTACCGATACTTTTAAATTGTCGGAGCAAGAGCTAATGGAATAAGAAATTGTCACAGTACATATTAAATGCGTCCGTCTTCTGGCAAGGCTTTTCCTCAAATGATATTTAAGACGTAGGTCAGAATTGAATGAACCTCTGATGTGTGGCCATTTGTGAAATGGGTACAGATGTTAGTTACTCTTCCATTGCGGAATCTAATGTGTACTCTTCGTATTGTTATAGGCTAATCATCACGTGTACAATATGGTGTGCCCGTTTAGACCGGAGTCCGCACGACCACATATGCATTTTACCAATAATCAGTCAGCACGAGAGTCAAAATATCCCGGAGCGCCAGATGGGTTAAAGCAATTCGCAAAAGCGACATCAAATTAAAAAAAAATGCTTTGCTGATTTTTGGCTCAATGCAACAATAAGGATAGAAGGAGATTTAATTGGGAGAAACACATCTGGTAAAATTATCTCAGTTTATTTTAAAGTTAAAATCTGACTGCAAGAATGCTCAAAGCAGCATCATCCACGTGTGGCGATCCACACTCTTATTTACACACAATATACAGAAATTTTCCAAACACATTTGACAATCTTTTTGGAAACACAAGTCCGATTAATAGTCCTGTGGACTGTGTTCCAAAATTATTAATATTTAATTCCAGTTCAAAATTAATTGTCCATACTGGAAATAACGTAGATCACTGTTTGACTATTTACATGATATTAACACTCGTAGAATAAATGTTTATAGAATTCTTAAACTTTCACTTGTTTTTTCCAGTTTCAAAAATATATCGTCGAAAATATTATTATCATCATCGAAGCAACACAAATTATTTATACATATTAATAACATCTGAAAAGTATTTGACCTTTGAGCATAGCATCGAAGAACTGTGCGAAGCACAACAACAATTAATCGTTCTTCTGACATTAAACATTCGAGAAGTGACTCGATTATGAACTTCAAGTTCCAAACAAAATATATGATTTCTGAATCATCAACTTGATCAATAAATGGTTGAACCATTCAACTATTAGATTTCCCACTTGGAATCATTATTATAAAAATATTTATATTTATGGCCATTTTTAGCAATTTTCACAACTTGCAATTCTTCGACAGAATGCGGAAATAAGAATTGTAATTTCATAATGAATTCATTTAGTTCATGGCACTAGGATTGAAAATATCCTTCAAATTATTCGTGGTTAAAGAATTATCTTTAATTGGCAGTGGCCCATTCTATTATTTGTGTAAGAACACAATATTACAATAACAACAACGGCAAAGGTCTTCCTCTGTAGAAGAATAAACTACTATCATGACAAATCCGGGTTCTAGCAAAATCAAAGTCTAAATGGAATTCGTAAACAAGGTTGAAATAAGAACTGATGGTTTCAAAGAAATAACCTTCGGGTTATTCATACGACGAAATGTGTGGCTCCAATACTCCTACTATAAATCTGAGCCATCGAACCTGCTATTTGATTGATGCTCGAAAAAACCTTCATTCCTGCGACTTAACATGCGCACCTGGGAATGGCATTTCAACTACTCCACACATAAATTATCTTCCCAAAATTTATACAATAAATCAAGCCTCTGCTTGTTATTAACACTGGAAGATTAATAAACTTACAAGTTTATTTTATTTTACCATTCAGTTCAACCCGTGAATTTACCATACTTATGAAAAGCTTTATTTCACTTTCGAGTGTATTTACGTCATGATTTTATATAAATACAAAAATATCCTATTTGATACAAATATCAATTGCTTCCCGTTTCATGCCTCTCCGTGTTATCTGAAACATATACTTTGCTCTATGCAAATATCAACTGTTCAACCAGAACTGAAATGTTGGTTGAATGCGGGCTTGCGCTAACCACTCTCCTTCGGAAAATATCCTGTTCCAAACTAGAAATGATTAAACTACTTCATAGGCTCTTTCTCAATACATATGATTATTAGAAAATATAATATCCAAGAATTATTTAGAAAAATTATAAAAATTATTATTATTATTATTAGTGGATTATTATTATTATTTGTATTATTTCAAATATGTTTAATTATCATCTCATTATGTGAGAATCCACATGTTCGAACCTTCGAATATGGAAAAAATATCCATTCCTCAACAAAAATAAATTTAACTTTTACAGTTACATCGGGGGTTTTCCGTGGTTTCCTTAAAATATGAAAAATTCAAATAAATGCTCGAAATGCTCGGTCATCGATCCTAAACTGTTCTGAGTGCTGAAAATGCTCAGAATAACTCTAACAAGTCTTGCGTAAATCATTGCAAGATTTAAATACGACGAAAAAAATGTGTTGGTCATCTGCAGAAAAAATAGTTTGTTCCAATTAGCTAGGCATAATATAATTCAAATGTGGCTTACATTTCTTGATGGTCTTGAAGTGTAGTAAACCTGGTCTATACCAGATTTATCCGTAGACATGCCCTAGCGGACAAGCACGTATAATCCTTGTATCGGCCGCCATTGTAGACCCACAATTCGTCTAGTCAGACATAGTGGTAGTATCTTTCGACGTTTGAATAAACTGTTGTTCCATTTTAATATGGGCTTCTATCAAAGCCATAACAGTTTGTTGAAATAGGGTCAGATCTAAGTGATCTCTTCTTAGATATGTCAGTTGTAACATAACTCACTGTAATCTCATCAGTACAAGAAAAACATTGACAGTCTAAGCAATTAACGGCTGTTCTGAAGATCGTTCCCTGGGCATGGTTTATTAATATCACCATCTGCCATGCGCTAAGCAACCTGCAGTTTCCCTTGCGTAGACTAATGAACTCCACCGTTATAGACTAGTCTTCAGTGTACTGACAGATCGAAGTGGTTAACTAGTTACAAAAATGAAAACTGACTTGAAATGGATTTAAACATCCAAGTATTAAGTTACTACTGGACTGTGACAAAATACTATTTTCTAGACAAAGTCTAGCATATGTCCATTTAGAAATATAAATATTTCCACCAATGTCTGTAGAAAAACAATCACCTCAGTGATTCTCCTCACCAGAAACTTACTAAGTTCCAACTCGTTTGCGCAGCACTTCTCGTGACTATCACGATTTGAAAAGAACTTCAGCGTAGATACGGCAACCATGTGCCTTGGCTCAGCGTAGACGCAACTTGCTTGCCAAGTGCTTGTGTTAGAATGAGCTGACCATGCCTGCTCCAGCTGGCTTTTATTCAAAACGGTCAGGGTCACGCGTCATCGCCTGATATCTAGAAATCCTCATATCTCTTGAATCCCTGGTCCGATTTACTTGTTACTAATTGCGTTCTCTTTCATTTGGCCGTGCCAGTAATCTGATCCCAGTCTCAAGTCTCTACTCCATAGTTAACTATTTAATCAATAAATAGCCTCCACCTCTGCTGTTACTCGCTACGTCACTTGACATCCAACTATCGGTAAAATTCTTCTAAATGCTTCTCGAAGCAATGTAGCACGATATTCAAATATCTGAACTTTCAAAAGTGGCTACAGCCTTTCCCTTGATATCTAGGTGTCTGAAACTTGGAATACCCATTCCTAGATTTGGGCACATCCACCCCACACCTAGCAAAAAATAAAAATTGAAAAATTTTTATTTTTCCTATCTACACATTAAATCATCTGGTTCTTGAATAATAGATCTTCAGATTCGATGCATTATAAGTTCCCACGATGTTACCAGTTCGTGTATTAGCTACTTCATAGCTTCCATTATTGTTTACTTCCACAATACGGTAGGGTCCAGCGTAAAGGCTTGCAAATTTCGAGTACACTCGATTTTGCACGTCAGAGGGTGTAGGTCTTTTCACTAAAACAAGAGTTCCTACGCGCAAGGGTCTGCGAAAACGCTTTCCTCTCACTCTGCGCTCTCTCTTCTCAGCTTGACTCCTTAACTTGTCTAAAGCTAGAGTTTCCCTCATCTGACGACTTGGTTCAATCTCAGGTGGAATAGAGATGATTCGATCCCATAATCGTGTTGGTTTAATTCCATGATGAAGCAACATAGGAATCTGTCCAGTACTCTCATGAATCGTAGAGTTGATGGATTCGGATGCTAAAGAAAGAACATCCATCCATTTCCAATGCTCATTTGGACAATAGAGGCGGCAAAATTTTGCTATCTCAGCCATCACGCGTTCCGCTGGATTGCTCTCTGGATGTCTAATAGAACAAAACAATTGTCTAATCCCAAGATTATTCATGATGGTTCGAAATTCCAAAGATGTAAATTGAGGTCCACGATCTGATAAAAGGAATTCCGGTTTGCCTGCTTCCGGAATCTCGCTGTCTCTAATTCTCTTCGCACAATACTTTGCGTTTGCCTTCTGAATTGGATGTAACATGGTGTATTTACTGAATACATCCATGGTCACCAAAATATATCGGTTACCTCTTTTAGACTTTGGGAGAGGACCATATAAATCAGTCGCGAAGATTTCGCAAGGCTTAGAAGGAATAATAGGCCTTGGTAATTCTCTCAGTAATCTAGAATTATGTTTACTCCTTTGGCATAAGTCGCATTCTCGAATAGTGTTTCTGACAGTTTGTCGCATTCGCTCCCACGAAAATTTCTCTTGAATCATGTTGACTGTCTTATCTACTCCAGCATGACCTGCGATTCGATGTGCCATCCAAATAATGGGTTTTTGCAATCGTGGAGGTATCACTACTCTCAGCTTCGTATGGTCGGGATCTGCAAACTTGTAGATTAAACCATCTAACATCATAAAATCTCTAGAAATTCTTTCAGTTTCCACAAAATCATCATCATTTGGATCCATGTTTCCTTGTAGAAAACGAAAAATGTTCCTAAGACGTCGGTCTCTCCTCTGGGATAAATGCAATAACCTTAACCTTCTCAAGGTATCTTCATCCTCCTGCGTCAGGTTAACTTGAAAAACCTTAGATGTAGACTCCACTGCTCTACTCAACAAATCAGCTCCCACATTCAACTTTCCAGGAGTGTGTTCAATAACTAGGTTGAATTGCTGAATAAAAAGTGACCATCTAGTTATTCTATCGCTGGCAAAGTTTGTTCTCAAAATGAACTCCAATGCGTGGTGATCAGTCCTCACAATGACTGAATGTCCAATTAACATTTTCTTCCACGACTCCAATGCGAATATTACAGCAAGTGCTTCTAACTCTGTGGTGTAATAATTCCTCTCTGATGGACGAAGTTTCCTGCTAATGAACGCCAGGTAATGTCTCTTGTGGTCTTCATCCTCTTGAAGTAGAATAGCTCCAATCCCTACGGTGGATGCATCAGATTCTATGATGAAATTCTTGGTTAAGTCAGGATACTCCAATTTCACACTGTTTACCAATAACCTCTTGGCATCTTGAAATGACTGTTCACAATCTTTATCCCATTTCCATTTATTTCCTTTCTTTAACAATTCCTGCAATGGCGCAACTGTCTTGGTGAAGTTCGGACAATGCCCTGCAAAGAATTGGCATGTCCCGAGAAAACTGCGGACATTCTTCACTCTAGTAGGTCTAGGGAAATTTGCAATTGCTTGTATCTTCGTCTCATTGGGACGGTATCCTTCTCCATCCAAAATGTGACCCAAAAATTTTATTTCCTTTCGAAAGAACTGACATTTTCGAAGGTTTACTTTGAAGTTAGCTTTTCTCAAATCTGCGAATAACATTTGAAGATGTAGCAAATGTTCCTCCTTAGTCTCGGATGCAATTAAGATATCATCAATATAACGAATTTCTATCTCTTTTACTTCAGGACTCAAATTTTGTTCCAGGGCTCTGATCAAAACGGATCCAGATGTTTTAACTCCAAATGGTAAACGGCGGAATACATATGTCTGCTGGTCAAACATAAATCCTGTAAACTTCTTAGAATCTTCACTAAGCCTAATATGATGGTAGGACGAAGTGAGATCAATATTAGAGAACCAGACCTTGCCTTGGAATTTCCTCAACAGTTCCCTAATGATTGGCGGTCTGTCATACTCTGGCAGTAATCTTGAATTCAAATTTCGCGCGTCTAAACATAGTCTCAGACTTCCATCTTGCTTAGACACTACTGCTAATGGATTGACATAAGATGTAGTGTACTTTTCAATCACATTGTTGCTTTCCATCTCCTTGATAAGCACTTTTACTCTTTCTCGATGCTTTTCTGCTACTGGATACAATTTAGCATGAAAAGGTGCATCATCATTTACACGAATATGATATTCAAAATCCTTAATTTCACCAGGCTTAATGTCAAAAATATCTTGATACTCTTCCAAAATCTTCCCTAGCTCTGGGGACTCCTTCTCAGTGTAGACTTCTCTTCCTTCAGCTTCATGAAAAATCAGAGACCATTGAGCATCTCCCTCGATGTCTTCTTCTTTTCCCTCGAAGTTAATCTCTTCGGTATTCTTGAATTTGATCGTCTCTGTCTTCATATCTATCACTGCTTGATATTTCTGAATGAAATCTGCTCCCAATATCATGTCAAAAGCCATGTCCTTCATTGCAACAAACACATGTCGGAAATCATGTCCTCCAATCGTAATACATAAGTATAATTGTGTTTTACACAGAGATATTTTATTGGGTATTATTCCTTGGATCTTAATTCCTGATACTGGAATTTCCTCTAAATTCTCTTTGAGCTTCCACAGAATATATAGCTTCTCACTCACCAGACAAAGCATAGCCCCAGTATCGATCAAAGTATCGACAGGCATACCAAATACTTCGCATGATATGATTGGCATTCTAATTCTTGTACCCATTTCTTTTCGTTCGTCATTCTGTTGAATTAAGTCATCATCCTCTGCTTGCCATTTAATAATTCTGGAAGTGAAAGTGTTCAAAATTCTATCTTCTAATGTGAATTCGAAGTTTTTTTTTTCATTACCATTCCCCCGGGATTGTTGTGTTCCCGATGGACCTGGATCATTGGGCCTCTGCTCCAAAATTTGCAAGTTATCTTGGTGTCTTGCTTCCAAATTTTTCCTTGTGTCCTTGTTAAACTCTTCATTGGACTGACGAGTATCTACATTTCCTCTGTTATTGTAGTTGTTTCTACCATAATATCTTCTTTCCTGGTACCTTCCTTGACTATCTCGTGGTCTTCTCCATCGAGAATTGTATCGGTTACCACCATCCGGTCTCGCATATGGCTTGTAATTGTATCTGTTACTGTATTGGTTCCATCCTCTCTTATTTGGATCTTCCCTCGGCGATTTCTCTTCTCGCTCCTCTCGAATCTCTCGAGGTGTCTGAGAATAACTATCAGCCATAACAGCGTACACAGCGTTGTTATTCTTTACTCCCTTCTGATGGAAGAAATGAGCGTTTGTTCCAGCTTCTGTAATACTTCATCAAATTGTTCCATATTATAGATATCAGCAGCGATCAAAGTCCTCTGGACGTCTGCTGGAAACTGACGTATCAATGCAGTAATCAACTCGTTATCTGGCATCGGCGGATCTAAATGTTGAAGTTTAGACAGCTGTCCAGAAAAGTACGTAGAGTATCGAGTAGGTTGTGACGTCGAGAATCTCTTCGAATATAACTCTGCTCTGACTTGCTGTTGGGTTTCCGGGGACCAAAACTTCTTCAATAGCCCACGAGAAAACTCCTCAAAAGTGGTTAGGGTGGATCTAAATGCTCTAAACCAAAGAAGCGCAGGACCTTCCAAGAACTTCCCTATCACTCGGATCTGTCTTTCTTTAGGGATCTTAGAATCTTTCAGGTAATCACCTGCTTCTCTCAAAAATTCCACGGGTGTTACAGAATCTCGCCCTGAAAATTTAGAAGGCTTATCTTCTATATTCTTAAATACCGTTATGGGGTTGGATTGAAATACTGTCCTGACCTCATCCTGTCTTTGACTATCCGTGTCTCTAGCTCCTCCTAGATTTATCTGTATCTGTTCCTTTCCCCTTACATTTGGCATTTTCAACAGATGATCAGACTGTTTCTCATCCTTGATTTGAGTTTTCATAGCCTCAAGTTCCTTCTGGTTTTCTTCTGCCATCTTCTTAATTGCTTCAGTTTCTTTACAATTGTCTTTAACATCAATGGATATCTGGTTCATAACAGCCTCATGACTTTTCAATGACCCTGTCATATCTGATATGTCCTTCTGAGTTGCTTGGATATCTTTGGCAATTACTTCAATATGGGATGACAAAGATTCCCTAATCTCCTTGATTCCCTCTTGATTCTCCAGCTTGAGTGTGTCTTTAATTTCATTGACAACTGTGGTCTTGATTTCAGTTTGCAACTCACTAATCACACCTTCTCTTATTTCTCCCATGACAAGTTCTTTGAATTGTTCCGTTAAACGTTGAACAACTAGAATTCCCATCTCGTTACTCTCCTTCTTCACTCTGACTTCCAGGTTGACCATGTCTTCACCAACTTTCCTAAGACCATGTTCTATCCTATCAGCTAAGCTTTGGGATCGAAGATCGGCATCGCGAAATTTATCGTCCATTAAACTTGCGTTAGTAGCTAATGAAGTTTCGAGCTCATGTGTTTTGTCGCATAATTTATTCATTTTACTTTCAAGTGTCATTTTCAAAATTTCAGAATTCTCTTTAAATTTACTTTCCATTGAATTAAATTTACTATTCAAATTTTCCTTTAAGTTACCTTTTAACCTGCTTTCCAAAGAATCAGAATTTTCTTTAAGTTTATCATTCAAATTTTCTCTAAGTTTATTTTCTAAAGAATCAGAATTTTCTTTAAGTTTATTTTCTAAAGAATCAGAATTTTCTTTAAGTTTATTTTCTAAAGAATCAGAATTTTCTTTAAGTTTATCATCTAAACTTTCCTTCAAATTATCAGAATTTTCTTTAAGTTTATCGTTTAAACTTTCTTTAAGTTTATCAGAATTTTCTTTAAGTTTCCTTTCCAAAGCCTCAGTATTCTCTTTCATAATGGCTGCTACACGCAGTCCAGCCTCTTTTGAACTCTCCTCCAAACTCCTCATCATCCTCATCATTTCTTCCATAATTTCAATTATTATTCAAACTTAGGGGTATACAACAGTGGCAAACACAAGCTTATAACTAGAACAAGAAATATGAATAGCTAATTGGAACACTATAATAAAATGAGATTTGTCCTAATGTCGACGTGATGGAAAAACAAAATTCTCTACTTTTACGAATTACATTTACCACAATATCACAAGAAAATATGCAAGTTCTCAAATATCCTCCACCTGGATTCTAATAATGTGTATGTCCAGTCATCGAACGTTTACTACTGAATTTACTTGACGCCCTAATGGTTAAGCCATTATCAAAATAATCAAACCCATTCTAATTATTAACCAAGTTAAATTTTTAATTTTCCCCACTAATTGGGTTTCCTACTAATTTATTCATCCAAACCAGACATCTCTCAACTCCCAAAATATTTCTATAAAAATTATCACAATTTCAAATCGGCATGCGATTGACCATGTCTAAATCGAGCCCCACGTTCGAAGCCATTTCTCTCTCTATCTTATTTTATGTGCCCGTTTAGACCGGAGTCCGCACGACCACATATGCATTTTACCAATAATCAGTCAGCACGAGAGTCAAAATATCCCGGAGCGCCAGATGGGTTAAAGCAAATCGCAAAAACGACATCAAATTAAAAAAAAATGCTTTGCTGATTTTTGGCTCAATGCAACAATAAGGATAGAAGGAGATTTAATTGGGAGAAACACATCTGGTAAAATTATCTCAGTTTATTTTAAAGTTAAAATCTGACTGCAAGAATGCTCAAAGCAGCATCATCCACGTGTGGCGATCCACACTCTTATTTACACACAATATACAGAAATTTTCCAAACACATTTGACAATCTTTTTGGAAACACAAGTCCGATTAATAGTCCTGTGGACTGTGTTCCAAAATTATTAATATTTAATTCCAGTTCAAAATTAATTGTCCATACTGGAAATAACGTAGATCACTGTTTGACTATTTACATGATATTAACACTCGTAGAATAAATGTTTATAGAATTCTTAAACTTTCACTTGTTTTTTCCAGTTTCAAAAATATATCGTCGAAAATATTATTATCATCATCGAAGCAACACAAATTATTTATACATATTAATAACATCTGAAAAGTATTTGACCTTTGAGCATAGCATCGAAGAACTGTGCGAAGCACAACAACAATTAATCGTTCTTCTGACATTAAACATTCGAGAAGTGACTCGATTATGAACTTCAAGTTCCAAACAAAATATATGATTTCTGAATCATCAACTTGATCAATAAATGGTTGAACCATTCAACTATTAGATTTCCCACTTGGAATCATTATTATAAAAATATTTATATTTATGGCCATTTTTAGCAATTTTCACAACTTGCAATTCTTCGACAGAATGCGGAAATAAGAATTGTAATTTCATAATGAATTCATTTAGTTCATGGCACTAGGATTGAAAATATCCTTCAAATTATTCGTGGTTAAAGAATTATCTTTAATTGGCAGTGGTCCATTCTATTATTTGTGTAAGAACACAATATTACAATAACAACAACGGCAAAGGTCTTCCTCTGTAGAAGAATAAACTACTATCATGACAAATCCGGGTTCTAGCAAAATCAAAGTCTAAATGGAATTCGTAAACAAGGTTGAAATAAGAACTGATGGTTTCAAAGAAATAACCTTCGGGTTATTCATACGACGAAATGTGTGGCTCCAATACTCCTACTATAAATCTGAGCCATCGAACCTGCTATTTGATTGATGCTCGAAAAAACCTTCATTCCTGCGACTTAACATGCGCACCTGGGAATGGCATTTCAACTACTCCACACATAAATTATCTTCCCAAAATTTATACAATAAATCAAGCCTCTGCTTGTTATTAACACTGGAAGATTAATAAACTTACAAGTTTATTTTATTTTACCATTCAGTTCAACCCGTGAATTTACCATACTTATGAAAAGCTTTATTTCACTTTCGAGTGTATTTACGTCATGATTTTATATAAATACAAAAATATCCTATTTGATACAAATATCAATTGCTTCCCGTTTCATGCCTCTCCGTGTTATCTGAAACATATACTTTGCTCTATGCAAATATCAACTGTTCAACCAGAACTGAAATGTTGGTTGAATGCGGGCTTGCGCTAACCACTCTCCTTCGGAAAATCTCCTGTTCCAAACTAGAAATGATTAAACTACTTCATAGGCTCTTTCTCAATACATATGATTATTAGAAAATATAATATCCAAGAATTATTTAGAAAAATTATAAAAATTATTATTATTATTATTAGTGGATTATTATTATTATTTGTATTATTTCAAATATGTTTAATTATCATCTCATTATGTGAGAATCCACATGTTCGAACCTTCGAATATGGAAAAAATATCCATTCCTCAACAAAAATAAATTTAACTTTTACAGTTACATCGGGGGTTTTCCGTGGTTTCCTTAAAATATGAAAAATTCAAATAAATGCTCGAAATGCTCGGTCATCGATCCTAAACTGTTCTGAGTGCTGAAAATGCTCAGAATAACTCTAACAAGTCTTGCGTAAATCATTGCAAGATTTAAATACGACGAAAAAAATGTGTTGGTCATCTGCAGAAAAAATAGTTTGTTCCAATTAGCTAGGCATAATATAATTCAAATGTGGCTTACATTTCTTGATGGTCTTGAAGTGTAGTAAACCTGGTCTATACCAGATTTATCCGTAGACATGCCCTAGCGGACAAGCACGTATAATCCTTGTATCGGCCGCCATTGTAGACCCACAATTCGTCTAGTCAGACATAGTGGTAGTATCTTTCGACGTTTGAATAAACTGTTGTTCCATTTTAATATGGGCTTCTATCAAAGCCATAACAGTTTGTTGAAATAGGGTCAGATCTAAGTGATCTCTTCTTAGATATGTCAGTTGTAACATAACTCACTGTAATCTCATCAGTACAAGAAAAACATTGACAGTCTAAGCAATTAACGGCTGTTCTGAAGATCGTTCCCTGGGCATGGTTTATTAATATCACCATCTGCCATGCGCTAAGCAACCTGCAGTTTCCCTTGCGTAGACTAATGAACTCCACCGTTATAGACTAGTCTTCAGTGTACTGACAGATCGAAGTGGTTAACTAGTTACAAAAATGAAAACTGACTTGAAATGGATTTAAACATCCAAGTATTAAGTTACTACTGGACTGTGACAACATACTATTTTCTAGACAAAGTCTAGCATATGTCCTTTTAGAAATATAAATATTTCCACCAATGTCTGTAGAAAAACAATCACCTCAGTGATTCTCCTCACCAGAAACTTACTAAGTTCCAACTCGTTTGCGCAGCACTTCTCGTGACTATCACGATTTGAAAAGAACTTCAGCGTAGATACGGCAACCATGTGCCTTGGCTCAGCGTAGACGCAACTTGCTTGCCAAGTGCTTGTGTTAGAATGAGCTGACCATGCCTGCTCCAGCTGGCTTTTATTCAAAACGGTCAGGGTCACGCGTCATCGCCTGATATCTAGAAATCCTCATATCTCTTGAATCCCTGGTCCGATTTACTTGTTACTAATTGCGTTCTCTTTCATTTGGCCGTGCCAGTAATCTGATCCCAGTCTCAAGTCTCTACTCCATAGTTAACTATTTAATCAATAAATAGCCTCCACCTCTGCTGTTACTCGCTACGTCACTTGTCATCCAACTATCGGTAAAATTCTTCTAAATGCTTCTCGAAGCAATGTAGCGCGATATTCAAATATCTGAACTTTCAAAAGCGGCTACAGCCTTTCCCTTGATATCTAGGTGTCTGAAACTTGGAATACCCATTCCTAGATTTGGGCACATCCACCCCACACCTAGCAAAAAATAAAAATTGAAAAATTTTTATTTTTCCTATCTACACATTAAATCATCTGGTTCTTGAATAATAGATCTTCAGATTCGATGCATTATAAGTTCCCACGATGTTACCAGTTCGTGTATTAGCTACTTCATAGCTTCCATTATTGTTTACTTCCACAATACGGTAGGGTCCAGCGTAAAGGCTTGCAAATTTCGAGTACACTCGATTTTGCACGTCAGAGGGTGTAGGTCTTTTCACTAAAACAAGAGTTCCTACGCGCAAGGGTCTGCGAAAACGCTTTCCTCTCACTCTGCGCTCTCTCTTCTCAGCTTGACTCCTTAACTTGTCTAAAGCTAGAGTTTCCCTCATCTGACGACTTGGTTCAATCTCAGGTGGAATAGAGATGATTCGATCCCATAATCGTGTTGGTTTAATTCCATGATGAAGCAACATAGGAATCTGTCCAGTACTCTCATGAATCGTAGAGTTGATGGATTCGGATGCTAAAGAAAGAACATCCATCCATTTCCAATGCTCATTTGGACAATAGAGGCGGCAAAATTTTGCTATCTCAGCCATCACGCGTTCCGCTGGATTGCTCTCTGGATGTCTAATAGAACAAAACAATTGTCTAATCCCAAGATTATTCATGATGGTTCGAAATTCCAAAGATGTAAATTGAGGTCCACGATCTGATAAAAGGAATTCCGGTTTGCCTGCTTCCGGAATCTCGCTGTCTCTAATTCTCTTCGCACAATACTTTGCGTTTGCCTTCTGAATTGGATGTAACATGGTGTATTTACTGAATACATCCATGGTCACCAAAATATATCGGTTACCTCTTTTAGACTTTGGGAGAGGACCATATAAATCAGTCGCGAAGATTTCGCAAGGCTTAGAAGGAATAATAGGCCTTGGTAATTCTCTCAGTAATCTAGAATTATGTTTACTCCTTTGGCATAAGTCGCATTCTCGAATAGTGTTTCTGACAGTTTGTCGCATTCGCTCCCACGAAAATTTCTCTTGAATCATGTTGACTGTCTTATCTACTCCAGCATGACCTGCGATTCGATGTGCCATCCAAATAATGGGTTTTTGCAATCGTGGAGGTATCACTACTCTCAGCTTCGTATGGTCGGGATCTGCAAACTTGTAGATTAAACCATCTAACATCATAAAATCTCTAGAAATTCTTTCAGTTTCCACAAAATCATCATCATTTGGATCCATGTTTCCTTGTAGAAAACGAAAAATGTTCCTAAGACGTCGGTCTCTCCTCTGGGATAAATGCAATAACCTTAACCTTCTCAAGGTATCTTCACCCTCCTGCGTCAGGTTAACTTGAAAAACCTTAGATGTAGACTCCACTGCTCTACTCAACAAATCAGCTCCCACATTCAACTTTCCAGGAGTGTGTTCAATAACTAGGTTGAATTGCTGAATAAAAAGTGACCATCTAGTTATTCTATCGCTGGCAAAGTTTGTTCTCAAAATGAACTCCAATGCGTGGTGATCAGTCCTCACAATGACTGAATGTCCAATTAACATTTTCTTCCACGACTCCAATGCGAATATTACAGCAAGTGCTTCTAACTCTGTGGTGTAATAATTCCTCTCTGATGGACGAAGTTTCCTGCTAATGAACGCCAGGTAATGTCTCTTGTGGTCTTCATCCTCTTGAAGTAGAATAGCTCCAATCCCTACGGTGGATGCATCAGATTCTATGATGAAATTCTTGGTTAAGTCAGGATACTCCAATTTCACACTGTTTACCAATAACCTCTTGGCATCTTGAAATGACTGTTCACAATCTTTATCCCATTTCCATTTATTTCCTTTCTTTAACAATTCCTGCAATGGCGCAACTGTCTTGGTGAAGTTCGGACAATGCCCTGCAAAGAATTGGCATGTCCCGAGAAAACTGCGGACATTCTTCACTCTAGTAGGTCTAGGGAAATTTGCAATTGCTTGTATCTTCGTCTCATTGGGACGGTATCCTTCTCCATCCAAAATGTGACCCAAAAATTTTATTTCCTTTCGAAAGAACTGACATTTTCGAAGGTTTACTTTGAAGTTAGCTTTTCTCAAATCTGCGAATAACATTTGAAGATGTAGCAAATGTTCCTCCTTAGTCTCGGATGCAATTAAGATATCATCAATATAACGAATTTCTATCTCTTTTACTTCAGGACTCAAATTTTGTTCCAGGGCTCTGATCAAAACGGATCCAGATGTTTTAACTCCAAATGGTAAACGGCGGAATACATATGTCTGCTGGTCAAACATAAATCCTGTAAACTTCTTAGAATCTTCACTAAGCCTAATATGATGGTAGGACGAAGTGAGATCAATATTAGAGAACCAGACCTTGCCTTGGAATTTCCTCAACAGTTCCCTAATGATTGGCGGTCTGTCATACTCTGGCAGTAATCTTGAATTCAAATTTCGCGCGTCTAAACATAGTCTCAGACTTCCATCTTGCTTAGACACTACTGCTAATGGATTGACATAAGATGTAGTGTACTTTTCAATCACATTGTTGCTTTCCATCTCCTTGATAAGCACTTTTACTCTTTCTCGATGCTTTTCTGCTACTGGATACAATTTAGCATGAAAAGGTGCATCATCATTTACACGAATATGATATTCAAAATCCTTAATTTCACCAGGCTTAATGTCAAAAATATCTTGATACTCTTCCAAAATCTTCCCTAGCTCTGGGGACTCCTTCTCAGTGTAGACTTCTCTTCCTTCAGCTTCATGAAAAATCAGAGACCATTGAGCATCTCCCTCGATGTCTTCTTCTTTTCCCTCGAAGTTAATCTCTTCGGTATTCTTGAATTTGATCGTCTCTGTCTTCATATCTATCACTGCTTGATATTTCTGAATGAAATCTGCTCCCAATATCATGTCAAAAGCCATGTCCTTCATTACAACAAACACATGTCGGAAATCATGTCCTCCAATCGTAATACATAAGTATAATTGTGTTTTACACAGAGATATTTTATTGGGTATTATTCCTTGGATCTTAATTCCTGATACTGGAATTTCCTCTAAATTCTCTTTGAGCTTCCACAGAATATATAGCTTCTCACTCACCAGACAAAGCATAGCCCCAGTATCGATCAAAGTATCGACAGGCATACCAAATACTTCGCATGATATGATTGGCATTCTAATTCTTGTACCCATTTCTTTTCGTTCGTCATTCTGTTGAATTAAGTCATCATCCTCTGCTTGCCATTTAATAATTCTGGAAGTGAAAGTGTTCAAAATTCTATCTTCTAATGTGAATTCGAAGTTTTTTTTTTCATTACCATTCCCCCGGGATTGTTGTGTTCCCGATGGACCTGGATCATTGGGCCTCTGCTCCAAAATTTGCAAGTTATCTTGGTGTCTTGCTTCCAAATTTTTCCTTGTGTCCTTGTTAAACTCTTCATTGGACTGACGAGTATCTACATTTCCTCTGTTATTGTAGTTGTTTCTACCATAATATCTTCTTTCCTGGTACCTTCCTTGACTATCTCGTGGTCTTCTCCATCGAGAATTGTATCGGTTACCACCATCCGGTCTCGCATATGGCTTGTAATTGTATCTGTTACTGTATTGGTTCCATCCTCTCTTATTTGGATCTTCCCTCGGCGATTTCTCTTCTCGCTCCTCTCGAATCTCTCGAGGTGTCTGAGAATAACTATCAGCCATAACAGCGTACACAGCGTTGTTATTCTTTACTCCCTTCTGATGGAAGAATTGAGCGTTTGTTCCAGCTTCTGTAATACTTCATCAAATTGTTCCATATTATAGATATCAGCAGCGATCAAAGTCCTCTGGACGTCTGCTGGAAACTGACGTATCAATGCAGTAATCAACTCGTTATCTGGCATCGGCGGATCTAAATGTTGAAGTTTAGACAGCTGTCCAGAAAAGTACGTAGAGTATCGAGTAGGTTGTGACGTCGAGAATCTCTTCGAATATAACTCTGCTCTGACTTGCTGTTGGGTTTCCGGGGACCAAAACTTCTTCAATAGCCCACGAGAAAACTCCTCAAAAGTGGTTAGGGTGGATCTAAATGCTCTAAACCAAAGAAGCGCAGGACCTTCCAAGAACTTCCCTATCACTCGGATCTGTCTTTCTTTAGGGATCTTAGAATCTTTCAGGTAATCACCTGCTTCTCTCAAAAATTCCACGGTTGTTACAGAATCTCGCCCTGAAAATTTAGAAGGCTTATCTTCTATATTCTTAAATACCGTTATGGGGTTGGATTGAAATACTGTCCTGACCTCATCCTGTCTTTGACTATCCGTGTCTCTAGCTCCTCCTAGATTTATCTGTATCTGTTCCTTTCCCCTTACATTTGGCATTTTCAACAGATGATCAGACTGTTTCTCATCCTTGATTTGAGTTTTCATAGCCTCAAGTTCCTTCTGGTTTTCTTCTGCCATCTTCTTAATTGCTTCAGTTTCTTTACAATTGTCTTTAACATCAATGGATATCTGGTTCATAACAGCCTCATGACTTTTCAATGACCCTGTCATATCTGATATGTCCTTCTGAGTTGCTTGGATATCTTTGGCAATTACTTCAATATGGGATGACAAAGATTCCCTAATCTCCTTGATTCCCTCTTGATTCTCCAGCTTGAGTGTGTCTTTAATTTCATTGACAACTGTGGTCTTGATTTCAGTTTGCAACTCACTAATCACACCTTCTCTTATTTCTCCCATGACAAGTTCTTTGAATTGTTCCGTTAAACGTTGAACAACTAGAATTCCCATCTCGTTACTCTCCTTCTTCACTCTGACTTCCAGGTTGACCATGTCTTCACCAACTTTCCTAAGACCATGTTCTATCCTATCAGCTAAGCTTTGGGATCGAAGATCGGCATCGCGAAATTTATCGTCCATTAAACTTGCGTTAGTAGCTAATGAAGTTTCGAGCTCATGTGTTTTGTCGCATAATTTATTCATTTTACTTTCAAGTGTAATTTTCAAAATTTCAGATTTCTCTTTAAATTTACTTTCCATTGAATTAAATTTACTATTCAAATTTTCCTTTAAGTTACCTTTTAACCTGCTTTCCAAAGAATCAGAATTTTCTTTAAGTTTATCATTCAAATTTTCTCTAAGTTTATTTTCTAAAGAATCAGAATTTTCTTTAAGTTTATTTTCTAAAGAATCAGAATTTTCTTTAAGTTTATTTTCTAAAGAATCAGAATTTTCTTTAAGTTTATCATCTAAACTTTCCTTCAAATTATCAGAATTTTCTTTAAGTTTATCGTTTAAACTTTCTTTAAGTTAATCAGAATTTTCTTTAAGTTTCCTTTCCAAAGCCTCAGTATTCTCTTTCATAATGGCTGCTACACGCAGTCCAGCCTCTTTTGAACTCTCCTCCAAACTCCTCATCATCCTCATCATTTCTTCCATAATTTCAATTATTATTCAAACTTAGGGGTATACAACAGTGGCAAACACAAGCTTATAACTAGAACAAGAAATATGAATAGCTAATTGGAACACTATAATAAAATGAGATTTGTCCTAATGTCGACGTGATGGAAAAACAAAATTCTCTACTTTTACGAATTACATTTACCACAATATCACAAGAAAATATGCAAGTTCTCAAATATCCTCCACCTGGATTCTAATAATGTGTATGTCCAGTCATCGAACGTTTACTACTGAATTTACTTGACGCCCTAATGGTTAAGCCATTATCAAAATAATCAAACCCATTCTAATTATTAACCAAGTTAAATTTTTAATTTTCCCCACTAATTGGGTTTCCTACTAATTTATTCATCCAAACCAGACATCTCTCAACTCCCAAAATATTTCTATAAAAATTATCACAATTTCAAATCGGCATGCGATTGACCATGTCTAAATCGAGCCCCACGTTCGAAGCCATTTCTCTCTCTATCTTATTTTATGTGCCCGTTTAGACCGGAGTCCGCACGACCACATATGCATTTTACCAATAATCAGTCAGCACGAGAGTCAAAATATCCCGGAGCGCCAGATGGGTTAAAGCAAATCGCAAAAACAACATCAAATTAAAAAAAAAATGCTTTGCTGATTTTTGGCTCAATGCAACAATAAGGATAGAAGGAGATTTAATTGGGAGAAACACATCTGGTAAAATTATCTCAGTTTATTTTAAAGTTAAAATCTGACTGCAAGAATGCTCAAAGCAGCATCATCCACGTGTGGCGATCCACACTCTTATTTACACACAATATACAGAAATTTTCCAAACACATTTGACAATCTTTTTGGAAACACAAGTCCGATTAATAGTCCTGTGGACTGTGTTCCAAAATTATTAATATTTAATTCCAGTTCAAAATTAATTGTCCATACTGGAAATAACGTAGATCACTGTTTGACTATTTACATGATATTAACACTCGTAGAATAAATGTTTATAGAATTCTTAAACTTTCACTTGTTTTTTCCAGTTTCAAAAATATATCGTCGAAAATATTATTATCATCATCGAAGCAACACAAATTATTTATACATATTAATAACATCTGAAAAGTATTTGACCTTTGAGCATAGCATCGAAGAACTGTGCGAAGCACAACAACAATTAATCGTTCTTCTGACATTAAACATTCGAGAAGTGACTCGATTATGAACTTCAAGTTCCAAACAAAATATATGATTTCTGAATCATCAACTTGATCAATAAATGGTTGAACCATTCAACTATTAGATTTCCCACTTGGAATCATTATTATAAAAATATTTATATTTATGGCCATTTTTAGCAATTTTCACAACTTGCAATTCTTCGACAGAATGCGGAAATAAGAATTGTAATTTCATAATGAATTCATTTAGTTCATGGCACTAGGATTGAAAATATCCTTCAAATTATTCGTGGTTAAAGAATTATCTTTAATTGGCAGTGGTCCATTCTATTATTTGTGTAAGAACACAATATTACAATAACAACAACGGCAAAGGTCTTCCTCTGTAGAAGAATAAACTACTATCATGACAAATCCGGGTTCTAGCAAAATCAAAGTCTAAATGGAATTCGTAAACAAGGTTGAAATAAGAACTGATGGTTTCAAAGAAATAACCTTCGGGTTATTCATACGACGAAATGTGTGGCTCCAATACTCCTACTATAAATCTGAGCCATCGAACCTGCTATTTGATTGATGCTCGAAAAAACCTTCATTCCTGCGACTTAACATGCGCACCTGGGAATGGCATTTCAACTACTCCACACATAAATTATCTTCCCAAAATTTATACAATAAATCAAGCCTCTGCTTGTTATTAACACTGGAAGATTAATAAACTTACAAGTTTATTTTATTTTACCATTCAGTTCAACCCGTGAATTTACCATACTTATGAAAAGCTTTATTTCACTTTCGAGTGTATTTACGTCATGATTTTATATAAATACAAAAATATCCTATTTGATACAAATATCAATTGCTTCCCGTTTCATGCCTCTCCGTGTTATCTGAAACATATACTTTGCTCTATGCAAATATCAACTGTTCAACCAGAACTGAAATGTTGGTTGAATGCGGGCTTGCGCTAACCACTCTCCTTCGGAAAATCTCCTGTTCCAAACTAGAAATGATTAAACTACTTCATAGGCTCTTTCTCAATACATATGATTATTAGAAAATATAATATCCAAGAATTATTTAGAAAAATTATAAAAATTATTATTATTATTATTAGTGGATTATTATTATTATTATTATTTGTATTATTTCAAATATGTTTAATTATCATCTCATTATGTGAGAATCCACATGTTCGAACCTTCGAATATGGAAAAAATATCCATTCCTCAACAAAAATAAATTTAACTTTTACAGTTACATCGGGGGTTTTCCGTGGTTTCCTTAAAATATGAAAAATTCAAATAAATGCTCGAAATGCTCGGTCATCGATCCTAAACTGTTCTGAGTGCTGAAAATGCTCAGAATAACTCTAACAAGTCTTGCGTAAATCATTGCAAGATTTAAATACGACGAAAAAAATGTGTTGGTCATCTGCAGAAAAAATAGTTTGTTCCAATTAGCTAGGCATAATATAATTCAAATGTGGCTTACATTTCTTGATGGTCTTGAAGTGTAGTAAACCTGGTCTATACCAGATTTATCCGTAGACATGCCCTAGCGGACAAGCACGTATAATCCTTGTATCGGCCGCCATTGTAGACCCACAATTCGTCTAGTCAGACATAGTGGTAGTATCTTTCGACGTTTGAATAAACTGTTGTTCCATTTTAATATGGGCTTCTATCAAAGCCATAACAGTTTGTTGAAATAGGGTCAGATCTAAGTGATCTCTTCTTAGATATGTCAGTTGTAACATAACTCACTGTAATCTCATCAGTACAAGAAAAACATTGACAGTCTAAGCAATTAACGGCTGTTCTGAAGATCGTTCCCTGGGCATGGTTTATTAATATCACCATCTGCCATGCGCTAAGCAACCTGCAATTTCCCTTGCGTAGACTAATGAACTCCACCGTTATAGACTAGTCTTCAGTGTACTGACAGATCGAAGTGGTTAACTAGTTACAAAAATGAAAACTGACTTGAAATGGATTTAAACATCCAAGTATTAAGTTACTACTGGACTGTGACAAAATACTATTTTCTAGACAAAGTCTAGCATATGTCCTTTTAGAAATATAAATATTTCCACCAATGTCTGTAGAAAAACAATCACCTCAGTGATTCTCCTCACCAGAAACTTACTAAGTTCCAACTCGTTTGCGCAGCACTTCTCGTGACTATCACGATTTGAAAAGAACTTCTGCGTAGATACGGCAACCATGTGCCTTGGCTCAGCGTAGACGCAACTTGCTTGCCAAGTGCTTGTGTTAGAATGAGCTGACCATGCCTGCTCCAGCTGGCTTTTATTCAAAACGGTCAGGGTCACGCGTCATCGCCTGATATCTAGAAATCCTCATATCTCTTGAATCCCTGGTCCGATTTACTTGTTACTAATTGCGTTCTCTTTCATTTGGCCGTGCCAGTAATCTGATCCCAGTCTCAAGTCTCTACTCCATAGTTAACTATTTAATCAATAAATAGCCTCCACCTCTGCTGTTACTCGCTACGTCACTTGACATCCAACTATCGGTAAAATTCTTCTAAATGCTTCTCGAAGCAATGTAGCGCGATATTCAAATATCTGAACTTTCAAAAGCGGCTACAGCCTTTCCCTTGATATCTAGGTGTCTGAAACTTGGAATACCCATTCCTAGATTTGGGCACAATGGCAGTGCCTCATTTGTTCAGCAATATCACGCAAACCGTTGAAGCGTTTCTCTGACACGAGGATAGAACATTTGTATTCGGGAAATCATTATTACAAATCGCACCAGCAGTCTTTGATGTTTGGTTTTCGTTACTTTATGTTTTAACTCACGATATCGGTTCTGCACCTTCTAACAATCTATGATCATGTCCGTCAATCTCTTTGGTCAATTTCATTCACCGTCATTAATTTAATCTATAATTAATTCATATGATGAGGTTGGAGTCATGAAGGGCATAAAGCTGTAAAGATAATTTTGCAAACAGAAGCTCATCTTACTCTAACTATGTAAGGCCCTACGAAAAGACAGCAATAAGGTATAGAGTGAATCAAATGTAGCTCCGATTCTTTCAGGTATTTGTCTAATCCATCCAATTAACATAAGATTCAAATCGTGTGAAAGATGAGCTTCCTTATAGGTCATATAATCATACTGGTGTAGGCTGTTCGAGTCCGCGCACCAAATATTTTTTCTGACTTGTCTGACGTTTATATAGGCTATTGAAATGTACTAGAATGACACAAAACGTGAGTGGATTCTGTTAGTTTCTGGTTGACAGTTCCCTTGTTTCATTCCCACGTGGCGATGTTATTGATATATTTTACTTGATTGTTTTGCTACTGTGAAGTGCTCATCCCCCGTCTGCACAAGTGAAGGGGGAGTGAAGCTTGACGTGGGTCAAGTTCCAGGAACTTTCTGAGGTCTGGTTTCCAAATATGGTCAATAGTGTACATGTCCAGAGAATAGGAAGACCACTCATGTCGGGTAACATCAGATTACTGCAGGTACATGTTCAAATGACACAGAGATTATTAAATGTCGATGTTATCATGGACATTCACTATGCTGTTCACAACAAAGGCTGCAGATAACGGTCGGCATCTGCAGTCGTAGAGCATGGACGGCCTGTGGAGGCTACGTCCGCCACACTGCCTAACGTTCTGCACAAGTTTCATGTTGGATGCACGTCACTTTTGCCCACACTTCAAGCAAATTTTCTTTTTTAAAATCCCTCTTAGCATAAATTGATGACACAGAGATTAACAAATGTCGATGTTATCATGGACATTCACTATGCTGTTCACAACACCATTGTAATGCGTCCTTAATGGCGCTAAAACTTCCACTGAAATGCTGCCTTTCGTTTGATGTGGTATTCTGCTTGTAGGTTGCTCTACAGACATCTGTTAGTACGTTTACGTACAACTTGATTATTACTGTAGCTTCCCGTTTGGCATCGCACCGTCCCACAGTGACACGACATACAGGGGTTATGCAGTACTTTATTTTCGATGTATGCAACTAGAAATTCATAGAACTTGCATTAATTAGTCCGACGACGACAGGTACCAATTCTTGTTGAAAAAACAAAGTATAAAGTTGATACTTAGCCTACTGTAAGTATCATAACTTATAAATGGCATACTAATATACATTGATATATTTTAAAAGCAGTGGCAAAAGTAGCTTGCGGTAGCTTGTGAAGATTCAAATTTTTGAATACCAATTTTTACATTATTACTGATATTAAATTAGACTTGCGTAACGTTCCCAACCTTGACATCATTTCTTGATATGCGTGGTTCCCTCTAACTAACATAGTCCTAAAAATGTGCAAGCCTGGTAATCAGGTATTCAGTTCAAACGAACTTGAGACTTCAATTCAAATAACATTGTTCTCAAATAATAGGCCTCCAAGACACAGAATCGGAACATGGATGACGCCTCTGAACAATCTTACTTTGGGATCACGAGCATGCAGGCTGGCGTGTAAAATATAAATACACTGTCCGTATATGCCAATTATTGTGATGGTTAATGCACCATAATACTGTAGGCTGCAAATGTAAATGTTAAGAAATAGGTTACTCGCTCCAGTATAACCATTGGTCTAGGTAGTATACAAGTATTATGTATAGGTCTTTTAAGCATTTATGTATATTATGAAAAATGCGTTAAACCTTAAAAGAACACAAGAAAATGACACTTATCGGGAATTGCTCCAGAGACCTTTTATATTTGAGTCTACCATTTACTACCCTGCACTATTTCAATCTCGCAGTAAATTCGGTATTCTAGAGACCAGCAGGTGAATAACAAATGATAATACGCTAAATAGCGAGATTTTCAATTTCGTACTAAAAATATTGCATCAAAAGCGGGGACTATGTTGTTTGAACGCACCAGTCATGCAAGTGGACTTTTCTCCCCCAAACTGTTCTCTTCAGATCCTGTACGCATCAACATGCACAGCTTGAGTGGCTGAACACTGTATTCGAAATCACGCTCACAATAATAAGATGTAAATAATTTGAAGTTCGCTGGCAATAGGTCAGCAATAACATCACAAAATAGATATTCAAACAAGAAAAAATGGTCAAGAAGACATTAATAGAGTATTCATGAACACATAAGCTGCGTATCTCCTATCATAAATTACCACTGACTATGAGCAAAGGAGAATGAATATATAGAAACCTTCACATGCCTAAAGGATAACACCAAAATAATAATAATAATAATAATAATAATAATAATAATAATAATAATAATAATAATAATAAATGGAAAGGACACCTATAAGGCTATTAATACCTATGCTATTCCTGCTCTGACTTACACTTTCGGTATTATCAAATGGACGCAGACTGACTTGGAGAACATCCTAATTAGGACACGTACCATCTTAACAAAACATAGATGTCTCCACCCTAAATTAGCTGTTGAGCGATTGACAATCCCGCGCCAAAGAGGAGGACGAGGGCTCATGGACATTATCCAATTGCATGCAAGGCAAGTGAGGAACCTTCAGAGATATTTTCTGGACAGACATGACTCTCCCATACATCAAGCCGCTGTGATGAAAGATGACAAGTTCACACCCTTCACGTAAGGGATATACAGTTAGCCACTGATGAGGAATGTTCAGCCATCAAGCTTCAGCAGTGGACGCAGAAACCTCTGCACGTTCGTCATCCGTATGATCTCATCCAGAAACATGTCGACATTGATGCGTCGAACAGCTGGTTGACTCATGCGGACCTATTCACTGGGACTTAAGGATTCATGGTTGCAATCCAGGATCAAGTTGTGGCTACCAAAAACTATCTTAAATATATAGTCAAGGCAAATATTCAGGATGATAAATGCCGAAGATGCCAACTAGAACCGGAAACAATTCAACATATCACAGCAGGCTGCCAAGCAATCTCCTGTACTGATTACATGAAAAGGCACAACCAAGTGGCCAAAATAATGCACCCAAACCTTGCTCAAAAGCACTTATTATCGGAAAATACTTTGCCTTACTATCAGTATGTGCCTGACGCCGTTTTGGAAAATCCTAGTCACAAGTTGTTATGGGACCGATCAGTTATTACTGATAAAACCATACCAGCAAACCGACCAGATATCGTTCTTGTGGACAAGGTGCAGAAGAGATCCTCCCTCATTGATATTGCAGTGCCCAATTCCCATAATATGCAAAAAAAACTGCTGTGATAAGATCACCAAATATCAGCCCTTGGCTGAGGAAATACGGCAAATGTGGAGACAGGGAAGTGTAGTGGTTCTGCCCATAGTCATTTCTTCTACCGGCATCATCCCTAAATCATTGGCTCACAATCTAGAAATATTGGGAATACATCCTTGTCTACATATCACCATGCAGAAGGCCATCATCTTGTAGACCTGTTCCATTGTTCGCTCGTTTCTCAATGTGGCACCTTAAGAGAATTAGCCATACCGTCTTGCAAACAAGCCGACGATATGTTGATATGTCCCACTTATGTGGTAAAGTGAATGTAATAGCATTAATAATAATAATAATAATAAACACAGACTCCAATAGCATCTACAATGTACACAGAATCCGAATGTAATTATGGTACCGCGTGAATAGCAGTTTCGCGGCATTCGATTTGGTGATTCAAACACAATGTCGCTTCATTCCACAAAAACAGCACCGTGTAAGTGAAATGATTGTGGTGTTCATGTAATAGAGTACTTGCTATTGAGTGGTCTATACGGCCATGCACTCGCCGACCCCTGATAAATCCTGCATGCCGTCACGGCAACAAATCGCTTGGCTTACTTCGCTCCGCAAGTCCGAGACGTTTATTTTATCGTGCTAGAGGTACCATAGGGATTCCTAAGACTTAGCACTTCTATTCTAAGTTCTTGAATGACTGGATACGAAATGAAGGTGCAGTACCTAAGAAATATGAATGGGAAACAAGGAGGCACACTTTAAAGGCACGAAGTTGAATCGAAATCTTGGGCTCATGCATGATGTTAGGTCCGTTTCAAGTTATGTTCCGTTATTTAAGTCAAATTATATGTTTGATTTTATTTAATTTTATCGTGGATTTGTTGCTGCATATTTTATGTAAATGTTTTAATAAATTGTTGTTCTATTGGTGTATGATTACGTACCTTACGGATTAATGCACTCAGTAGCTATGCCAATTGTGGCATTCCTTTGCCCGAAGTTAGTTCGGATTGTAGAGGGCTTACTCACGGCTACGCAAGCAAATTCGTTCTCAAGAAGAGCTTTTTCCCCAAACTTAAGGTGAATTGCTTGCAAGTAACTGAACAAGGAGACAGATCGCTAATTACAAAGCATAAAAAAGCAACAGCAACGCTCATATTTATTCACCAATGACCATAAATTAAAATATCGAATAAAGAGTGACGAGTGCTCTATATTATTTTTTCGTGATTGTCGAATGATCGACAGTTCACGATTAGAATTGAGTCGTTGAGCGCGACAGTGGTCTATTCCATCCATAATTCCTTGGTAAATAACCTTTGACAAAATGTGGCCCAGACCAGGCCCGTGTTGAAGGCGTAAGAGTGAGAAGGAACACACTCGCCTAATCAAAGAGTCTGCATTCCCCACCAGATATCCTCTTCTCCTCACTACGCTGTAGCTAGCGCTTCCCTCCTTTTTTATTCCTACCTTCTAAAATCTTAATGTTCATTAAATATATAGTTAATTGTTTGTTTGTTTGTTTATAATTTCAAGATGGCCCCTGCGTGCTATATTCAGTGTGATATTACTATGAATAATGGTAGTGAGGTCTATTATATGATACACCTCTCTCGCTTCAATTGGGCTATTATATCGTGAGTTAGTTATATTCAAGTCTTAAAAATTCGCCCAATGTCCATAGTGAACGTATGGAGTCGCTGTTCTTTTCACTTGGGTATAGGAAGCCACTTACACGGTTCTATATTACTGCTAATTTTCGTTGTCTCATCTTAAAATACAGTGAGTTATTCATTATCATATTCTGTAGTTTCAAGATGGCCGCCACGCGTTGCATTTGGTGTGTTATATGGTACTTCTTTCATACTGAATTTCGATTTAATTGCGCAATTACATTGCGAATGGCTCAGTAATAAGTTGTAATATTACTTCCAGATTACATCATAAAAATTTAAAGTCGCTGTCAATTTGCCTTGGGCAGATGATAATCCATATACAGTAGCTTTCTGTCTTAACACTAAATTTCATGATTGCAATTCTCAAACATAAAATAATATTTATTTCGAAATTATGAAATATCGGGGTGGCCGCTGCTCGTTATATTCCGGCTGATAAATTTAGACTATTACTAACGCTACTGGCGCCTCTTAATAATACACATCTTCTACCAAGTTTCGCCTAAATTCTATACTTAATTGGATAGAACGCATAGCCGCCACTTTGAATTAATACAGTAGAATCATTTTTATTTCCGTTTGGTCATACGATACTACTTATAAGGTTCTATTGTATTACTAAATTTAGTTATAATAGCTCTAGGATAACGAAATTTCTTAGATTATATTTAAATTTCAAGATGGCCGTTGCACGTTATATTACGTGTAATAATCTTTTGACTCTTGTATGATAATCGCCTCATGGCAAGATTCATTTTAATTACCCAATTTCGATCTGAGTTTTCAATTTTAATGTTCATATAGTTCGTGCAGCCATCATCTCGATTATATGGAAAGTCTGTTCTTTTACATTGGATATACAATGTCATGTAGTCTATATGGTCCTGTCTGGTGACAGTTACATTGTTTATTAGACATGGTTCATTGCTTCATTAGACTGTGATGTGCGACGGTCCGTGTGAGTTTGCCTGGTCACAGTTACATTGTTTATTAGATATAATTCATTGTTTCATTAGACTGTGATGTGCGATGGTCCGTGTGAGTGTGTCTGGTGACAATTACACTGTTTATTAGAAATAGTTCATTGTAGTTCAGGTAGACTGTGATGTGCGAGGGTCCACGTAAGTGTGCCTGGTGAGAGTTACATTGTTTATTAGATATAGTTCATAGTTTCATTAGGCTGTGATGGGGGAGGGTCTATGAGAGTGTGCCTGGTGACAGACTGATTTAGAGGAAGTATTTTGTTGTTGGTAGAAATTAAGTACCGGTATTTTTTTCGTTAGTAGAATTTTAGTATTTGATTGTTAGTAGAAGGTTAGTATTTTTGTTAGTAGAATTGCTCTATTACTTTATTCTGAAGGGGAGTGGCAGTCTTTCAGAATAAATCAATTCTTTACCCGTCTTATAGACTGCAAATATGTTGATAACATTAGCCAACTAATGGCTATACTGCGTTCTGCAGCATGGCTGAAAGCAACGGGAAACTACAGCCGTAATGCTATTCCCGAGGATATGCACCTCTCTATACATAATTACCTGTGATTATGGCCTCCTCTCTTGTGAAATTCCAATCCGGAGGTAAACTAGTCTCCCGTTCGGATTTCTGGGTGGGGTCTACTCCAGAGGGGATTAACATTACAGAAGTGAAAAAGAGGAAATCTGACATTCTGCGGATAGGAGCGTGGAATGTTAGAATTTTGATAGGCAGTGGAGGGTGAGAAAACTTAGAAATGGAAAAGGATAGGTTGAGGTTGGATTTGATTGGGATTTGTGAAATGCGCTGGCAGGAAGAACATGACTTTTGGTCAGGAGACTGTAGAGGCATTAGCACTAAATCAAACAACGCCTATGAAGGGGTAATTCTCATATTATGTAGGAAACTTGGACAGTGGGTGGAATATTATGATCAATATAGTGAACGGATTATGGTAGCTAAAATCAATACAAAACCTACATGCACCACAGTGGTACAAGTCTATTTGCCTACCAGTCAAGCTGATGATGAAGATGTTGAAAAGGTCTAAAAATAAATAGATGAAATTCTGAGGTTGTCAAGGGTGATGAAAATGTTATAGTAATGGGAGATTGGAATGATATGATAGGAAAAGGAAGTTAAGGGAAGATAGTAGGGGATTTAGGATTAGGTGAACGGAATGATCGAGGAAGCAGGCTGATGGAATTCTGCACCGAGCATGAGTAGGTCATGGCTAAAACCTTAATCAATAACCACAATGGAAGAATATACACATGGATGAGACCAGGAGATACAGGGCGTTACCAAATCGAATTCATTATGGTCAAGCAGAGATCTCAAACCCAGATTTTGGATTGTAAAACATATCCCGGTGCTGACATAAACTCTGACCACAATCTGGTTGTTATGAAATGCAGATTAAAGTTGAAGAAACTGAAGAAAGGTCAAAAGCAAAAGAGGTGGGAAATAGACAAACTGAAAGAGAAGGATGTAAACGAGAGATTCAAGAAGAGTATAAAGGAAGGACTAACGTAAAACCCTAATCAAACTTCAACTGCAGACGAATCGGCACTTTTGAAGAATGAAATAACAAAATCTTCAGAAGAAAATATTGGTAGGAAAGATAGAATAGGTAGAAAACCGTGGATCACTCAGGATATACTAAAATTAATTCATGAAAGGCGGATACACAAGAATGTAAGAGATAAAAAGGGGAGAGCAGAATACAGACGTCTGAGAAATGAGGTAAATAAGAAGTGCAAGGAAGCGAAAGGAGAATGTTTGAAAGAATAATATGCAAGAATAGAAAATTGTCTGAAATTAGGAAAATTAGATACAGCTTTTCAAAACATTAAAAATACTTTTGGGGAAAAGAAGACTACGTGCTGTTATATTAAGGACACAGATGGAAAGCCTCTAACAGATAGGGAAGAAAAGGTTGAAAGATGGAAAGATTACTTAGAGTGTTTTTATAAGGGAAAGAAGATTGAGAATCGTGTACTGGAATGGGAAGAGGAAATTTATGAGGATGTGAAAGGAGATTTAATATTGAGATGAGAATTTGACAGAGTATTTGAAGACTTAAGTAGAAACTAAGCACCAGGCATAGATGATATTCTAATTGAGTTGCTACGCTGTATAGGTGATGAAGGTTTGATCAGGTTAATTCACTTAGTGTGAAGGATTTATGAGACAGGTGAAGTACCCTCTGATTTCAAAAAGAATGTTATCAACCCTAGACCGAAGAAAGTAGGAGCTGACAGATGTGAAGATTGCCTTAAAATCAGCTTGATTACTCATGCTTCAAGATCCTGTCTAGAATACTTTACAAGAGGATGGAAAGCCAGATAAAAACGGAGTTGGGTGAAGACCAGTTTGGTTTCAGGAGAAATGAAGGAACAAGAGAAGCTGTACTAAGTCTTAAGCTGATTTTGGAAGGTAGAATAAGGGAAGATAAGATTACGTTCATGGCATTTGTAGACTTAGAAAATGCTTTTGATAACGTTGTTTGGGTTAAATTGTTTGACATTTCGAAAACGATTGGAATAAAGTACAGGTAAAGGAGGGTGATCTACAATCTATAAAGATACCAGGCAGCAGTCATTCGAGCTAAAGTACATGACAGAGAAGCTGGTATTCAGAAAGGTGTAAGGCAAGGCTGCAACTTATCACCCATACGTTTTCAATCTTTACACTGAACAAGCAATGAAGGAAATTGGAGACAAATTTAAACTGGGAGTGAAGATTCAAGGAGAAATAATTTCAACTCTGAGATTTGCTGAAGATATCGTCATCTTGGCCGACATGCCAGAGGATATCAATGAGTTTTTGAATGGTATGGACTCGGTCTTGAGGAATTCATGATGAAAATTAATAAATGTGAAACAAACATTTTGGAATGCAGCCGAAATAAATCAGAAACCAATATGGACATCAAATTGGCAGGTGAAAAGCTAAAGGAAGCAGGAGACTTCTGTTACTTAGGAAGCAAACAGTGATGGACGAAGCAAAGAGGATATAAAAAGTAGATTGGCTCAGGCAAGGAAAGCATTTCTACAAAAAAGGAATCTGTTGACGTCGAATATAGTTTTAGGTATTAGGAAGTCATTTTTGAAAGCCTTTGTCTGGAGCACGGCACTCTATGAAAGTGAAACTTGGACTATTGGTGCAGCAGAAAAGAGAAGAATTGAAGCGTTTGAAATGTGGTGTTACAGGAGAATGATGAAGATCAGATGGGTAGATAGGCTTACAAACGAAGAGGTATTAAGACGAGTAGGAGAGGAGAGATGATTCGGCTGACTGCTAATGAAGAGAAGAGATAGGTTGGTAGGACACATACTAAGGCGCCCAGGAATAGCAAGCTTAGTTATGGAAGGAAGGGTCGAGGACAAGAACTGTAGGGGAAGACCAAGGTTAGAAAATTTTAAACAGATTGCCTCGGATGTAGGGTGCGGTAGCTATGTAAAGATGAAGCGATTAGCTCAGGGCAGGGAGGCATGGAGAGCTGCATAAAACCAGTCAAAGACTGAAGACTCAAACAACAACAACAACAACGGTTCAACCTTGTCACTAATTGTTGCTACTGTAGCTCTTAATTTTTGAGAATTATACAGTCTATCCTAATGATTTTTAGCCAACTTTTCACATTTTGCAAAAATGAGGAAAAAGTAGGCTTATGAGATCGATCCGGGAAAATGTGTGTCTGTCTGTCTGTCTGTCTGTCCTTCTGTCTGTCTGGCTGTGTGTGTGTCCCCCCCTATCAACTCCTAAACGGCTGCAGCAATCAAAACCAAATTTAGTATGAGTAAAGATGTGCACCGGAATAGCTCACGTCCATATTTGAAAATGATGTCAGAGCTACCAACTGCTGAAAAAACGCACTAGAAATTTGAGCTCTATGTTGGGTATCTTGCAAGGTATTGTGACCGTCAGCCGGGTGGCAACGGCACATATTTGTGAGTGACCTTCAGAAGTCCTCCGGTAAAGCTGTCGGGATAGCCAACAACCGCGATGACTCTCCTAACATCTCCCCCGTCGGACCTTTAAAAGTTTGCCGTGAGGATCAGGTGAACTTCCTAACAATAGGCCAATGCGGCACGAGGTTCTATAGTCCACGGGGAGCGTGGTACATGGTTGCAATGGTCAAAGACGGCCTAAGGAAAGGTTCACCTCAAAAACTAGACTGTGAAATTAAACATCCAGGCTTATGTAAAACACCGTGAAAATTTATTGTAGATTTCCATAAAACCCCTATCCTCGTTCGGAGGGTTATATTCGGCTAATCCGCAAGCTAAAAGTTAATGATAATAAAAGTTCAAGTCCCTAACAATGAAGTTACATTAACCCTCGCGAAAGATCTAATACACAATAAGTAAGCAACAGCAACAACGCTGGGTAAATGGTAAGACGCAAAATCCCTAATACAAGTTACATGATCAAGCTAATATGAAGTTACATTTAAGTGAAGGAGCAAAGCAAAGCTAAGTTATGGTGGTACCATTTCCACATTTACATTTAACTTTTCTAGCTAAGTCCTATCAGTTAACATTCAAAGTTACGGCGGTGACGTCCGTAATAGCAAAACAGTTACAATACAAAGCTAAGTGTACAGCCATTTAAAAACAATTAATCTAATCGACAATCATGTGCTAAATAGCACGCAATAAAGGTAACATGGGGAAAAATACAGTTTCATGACATCAATAATTATAGTACAACACAGTTTTTATTATAATGCCTTCCTGCCCCATGGTTAACTCTTTGTAAACCATTGTCATCTAGCTTGATAGTAATGTCGGTGATAGCGTAGTTAAAACCACGTCTGACAATCACATGGCCTGCGCTCCACACACTATGAACTAATGGTTCATGTGTGCGCCAGGTCACAACAAAAATGTCTACAGTCTTCGTCGTTTCCAATAAAGGAAATCCCTTCATCTGCACGGCCATGTCAGCAGGTTCAAATGTAAGAATGTCAAAGTTTAAATGGAAACAATATGTTAGTTAGATCTTGTTTAAAACAATTATGCGGATGATGTTTATTATGTCGGTTTATGTTCCTTCCGTAGGTTTATGGCGTATTCTGACAAAGGCCTGACAAGGAGTAGTCTTCTAAAGATCATTCTCCCGCAGCAAAACATCGACTCAATAGTCGGAAAACTCAACGAGCAAACTCGACTCGGACTCACAATAACACGAGTTATCAGCGGTAAATACCTCGCTTTCAACAACTCTCATAATAATGCCTCATAACAACAACAGATGAGCGACTTACAACAATGGCACGTCTTACTCACTCAAGGCACATAATATCATGGGTTACCTGCGGCAAAAACCTAGCATTTAATAACCAAATTGCCTTCATTATAATTTGCCTCTCTCAAGAGGATCGCCAACAATGCATAAAGAAACCTGACAACCCTGGACATGTCGAAATGACATTCCTCGCAGCAAAATATCTAACTAACAGTATGAAAATCCAAGAAAAACAAATGAACAAAAATACAGTAAGAAACACTGGGTTTCATGAGCAATAGCTGCATTGAAAGAAAGAGATGAATGAAATCAACATTCTGTCCTATGTTATCGTAGTTCTGTCTCGCTTTCAAGCATTTGTTTTCAAGGTTAATGGGTCAACAAACCAATTTATTGGTGACAACTTCACAAATTACAGTCCTTCACTGACCACATTTTTCAACAGGCAAGGCCGGCTAGTTTTAACATAATATAATACCGTAATATTTGGCCTTGTCATTCTTAGCATATGCTTGGTTCAAAAACCTTATAGAATCCGTGTGCTAAACACGTTACAATTTAACTGTACAATAAAGTATCGCAGTCCTTCATTTCAAAGAATAGTAAATCACAGACATAACAGCATGTCTCACGAGCTTCTTTGCTCATCAAAGATATAACACTTATTAAGTTCTCAGTATAACATTAACACCTGTGTCCTCATGACAGAAACAAAGTAGTAACAAATTGATAAATATGGCACAGATCTGCAACTCTAGACCTGCATAATGATGCGATAGTGCACTTAGTTCGATGCTTGACATCTACACTTTCTCCAAAATAATGAATCTGTCAGTATTTGACTATAAATTGGCTTCTGAGCGCTTTCAAAAATGAAAATACAGCATATTTTTAAAAAACTGGAAACTACAGTTGGTTTCCTAACGATACGACCTATCTAACGAGGTCATAAGTCTCAACAGACTGGTTGCAAAGATTGCAGTTAAATAAAGTGACGATGACATCTGAATGAAACCACGGATAAATACCCTACACATGGCTGAGCAAAATAGCTGCAAATGATTACAGTCATGTTTGGCAGTGGGTCGGCTATAACGTGGTACGACGTCCATCAGGACGGCACCAGGGTTAACCAAAACTGGTCTACCCCACAGGGTGACTCACAATGACTGAAATAAACAACAATTATACTAATTACAACCCTACCTAGCAAATGGCTGACACATAAGTGCGGTTGATTCACAAAAAAAACTACGATATCTAAATATACCACCGCGGACTATTACAAAAGAAAGGGTGCCCAAACTCACGACTTTTGGTAGCTCTCACATCGGCTCAGACATTCATCGACCAGGGTCGCGAAAAACTCTGCTTGGCTCTCCAGCATGGTCCTGTCCTCCACGGATTCACCAATCTGGACCTCCCAAGCAACCAGGGTTCGTTCGCCTCCGGATGATGGTCTCCCAAAAAGGTCTGGAATGTGCCTGGAAGTCGGCATCCACGTTCCTTCGTCTGCGTCCTCGGCATCCTGACGTTCCATCAAGCTGGTGGTCTCCATCACGACGTCTCCCTCATACCGGAATGGTATTAGCCCATAATCGTCTTCTTCACCATGGCGTGGAAAAGTTCAATGTCTTGCATGATGTCGAAAATGTCGAAATATCTCGTTCCTCTCGGCGTTTTGGCGTGATTATTGTGGACGATGCAAATAATAGTGTTCTCCACAGTATTTTGTAGTTTAAAGCCTGTTGATCCTCAAGATTCAACACGATGCGATGCTTTGCTTGTTAGCACGTGCAATTGTATCACGTTTTATCAATCACGTGGCATCCGCGATAAAATTGATATTTTCAATTCAGAATTTCCGTAGCAATAATGTTGTGATCGTTGGCAGTAATAATCACGTCGTCTTGGCACAATTATCAGACGATAACTCTTATATTTTCGGCGTGGCACTTTGCCCTTTCACTTACACGTGGGAAAAATTTCTGGCGTATGGCACCAATTACAGTTTGTAGAAAATATTGCCTAATATGTCCTTTCGTAGAACAATAATATGTCCACAATGTGTGACAACGTTAGTATAGTTATTTTCAACACACGATGCAGTCGGATGCTCACTTGAGCACAAAAATATTTATAATGTCCACGTCGCGACGGACGGATACTCGAAACACGCCTGCCTGGCGTCAGATCTCCAGATGTAGTGTCGTCACTGACTTTCACTCGGAAGTAGGTCGCCAAAACGAAGTCATTGAGCGACTACTTTCATAGCTCCTTGCGTATCTGCAAGTGTTATACCTTACCAAAAACGTAATAATCATTCACCAAAATGATTCAATAATACAGAATGACGAATTAGAATATTCTGAGTCTTATGAAAGGATAAAAGTGATTAACAAGACCTCCAAAGTCAAAAATGCAATTGATCGCTACTTCAAAGAGTATAGCATGAGCTCTCTGCTCCACGTGGTATTCTGGGTATGTTCAAAAGTACTACATCCCATAATAATTATTCCGTCAAAAAAAATATCACATGAACCATAGCTCAGCGGGTTCATCATGCATGGGAGCTATTCCAAAATTGGCACACATGTAGATAATACTATTTCAGTTTAATTTCCAGGAGGCCAACCATGACAGTGTTGCCAAAAATAATGTTAAGCCTTCTGATAGGTCCAATGTTTAAATGCATATAAATTCTACACTATTAATTGGATTTCAACCAAATTTTGTATGTAATATCTGTACATAAACATATATGACTGAGCGTATTCTTAAGAGCCACCAGGGCTGCCAACTGTTAATAATTGCTCTCTCTATTTTTTTATCCAAATACCAATATATCAGAAAGTATGCAAGCCAACAGCTTTAAACTATGCACACGTATATTCTGACATTTTAGATTAATTTGGAGTAACTTATATACGTCAGTTCTACCATCATGATTATAAGCCTGCTGATAGTACCAATTTTTAAATACATGTAACTTCTATACTATCAGTTGGATTTCAACCAAATTTCGTATGTGATATGTGTACCATAACAGATATGACTATAAGTATTGTTAAGAGCAATCAGGGCTGCCAACTGTTAATAAATGCTGTCTATATTCTTTTTACCCTAATATCAATATATCAGAAAGTATGCAAGCCAACAGCTCTATACTTTGCACACGTATAGCACCTGACATTCTAGATTAATTTGGAGTAATTAATACAAGGCAGTGCTGCCAACATGATTCTATGCCTGCTGATATGTCCAATTTTAAAATACATGTAACTTCTATACTAACGAATGGATTTCATCCAAAATTGGCACAACAAGATATCATAATAATTCAGATTATTTCTGACCAGCACACGGATGGTATTGTTGGCAACATGCTTTTACGCGTGCTGATAGATCCAGTGTCTGCATGTAACGTCCATTGGACTTAAACCAAATTTTGTATTCTGTACCTTAAGAGGTGGAACTAAGAATATAGTCAGTCACCAGGGCTGCCAACTGTAGTGCTCTATTAGGCTACATTATACCAGGTATATTTTGAACTAATTAGATATTTCGATATTACCAACTTAATTTCGTCATTATTCTAGATAGGTTCATATACTGTAGAATAATCATTGGCATGAAAAGTAGGCCTTATAGTTCTTCACGGAACTTCTTGTTAATATTAAGACGGTGGCTCCACGTAACATTCACGGGCAAACAGTCATAACGTTGGTAAGAAAGGGGCCTTTTATAAAACTATCTTAATACCAAGTACTTTGAACTTTGATTCATTGGGTCATAATTTATGTATTATAATTCTTGTATGATTCGCATGCCATTGATTCCTACATGATTCCTACTGCTTCCTACATGAAGGATTTTTTCTTCAAAATTTACAGTAGTGTAGATCCAGTGAATAGTTTAGTCCTAATTGTATTTAAACTTTGAACATTTTGGTGGTCGCAATTGTGTTTTCGTTACGATGGTGGTGATATAAACCATGACACGGTGATACCCTTTGCTAGTTCTACCACTGTACCAAATTTGATTCAATTTGGTTTCGTCCCGTTTGAATATATAGTGGAGGACATGCATACATACATACACACACACACTCGGACACATATATATTAAGCCTATGCAGATCTCATAAGGATACTTTCATTTTTTACAAAAATGGAAAGTTGGCTAAACATTTTTACCATTGAATTCAGTTCATCGCATTAGCCCATCATCAGCATTTCCTACGATTAGATCAGTAGACGCTAAGTTATAAGCGTTCAACTAAGTGAATAACACGAGCGCTTTTATACTGAGGAGCACTACACTGGGAAATTATGCACCTGAAAGATTTAGTCATTGCAACGCTGTCATCAAAATATTCCACGACGAGTAACGGGAATTCTTTTTGGAGGGATCTAATTCCTACGCAGTCACTTGGTATTTGAGGGTGCCTAGATGCGATGGATCCGTGTTAGTAGATTTACTGGCATGTTAGAGATCTCCTTCAGGGAAATATTCCGGCACTTCGGCGCCTCTAAAATCTATAGTAGTTAAAAGGTACGTAATACCCAAAGGGATCGGTTTATTCAGTGACGGGTTAGGTGATTTCATGTATTAGGTCGTAGTTGTTGTTATTAATAAATTATTTAAGGGGCTTGGGACACCTAGGTCCGTGTAGTTGGGTGTGTGCTGATCTTGTATGATAACCTGTATTCCTATGATGAATGTAGTGGTGTGTGTCGTTGTAGTAGGGACAGGGATTGGGTAGGTACCCCGGGACTTGAAGTAAGGTACTATCCCGGCATTTTCTTGGAGGTAGTGTGGAATTGCCCGGGGATAAACCACATTCATAGTGGCCACCGTTAATCAAACCTCCGGACTTGTTGCAGCTGCCCTCGCGACCGCCATGCACGAATTAACCAGCACAGCTACGCCGCGGTGTCGTGTATAAGGAATTAACGTGCATGCTGTGGGTTTAGACTAATGTAGTGTTCCACTCTATCAAGTTTCCCAATCTCAGATCAGGCACGCGAACGTGGACATGTTGGCAATGTGCTATGCCACCGTGTACCGACTCGTTGTGCAACAATACCAGTGATATTCCCAGTGACTCTGTAAATAGTGTAAGTAACCTGAATACTTCACTTGTAAATAAACATTTGTCATTGTTCGCCTTCAATGCCCGCAGCATCACGCGGACGGGACGGAAACAAAACATCCATGCTACAGTGACCGCCCTAGATCCAAGTATTTTGTGTTGCAGTGAAACGTGGCTCTTTGGGGTGGTAGGTGATCGGGAGGTGTTATCAGACACATACCAGCTGTTCCGGAAGGACCGACTGCAGACTTCAGGGGGCGGGGTTCTCATTGCTGTGAAACCTGAGTACAATGCAACTCGCGTCCATCAGCTGGAAACTGACGCTGAGGCCGTGTGGATTGAGGTTCAATGCAGTAACGGTAAAAATCTGATCGGTTCAGTCTATCGCTCTCCGAAATCGTCCCAGCTGATAAATGATGAGCTGATTCTCTCCCTCAAACGGGTGCAAAACGTTTTACAAAATTATGACGCTGTCTACATTGTTGCTGATTTCAACCTACAAATCACATGGATTAGAAATGCCGCTCCTATCCCAAATAATCCTATATCCAACAACTTCCTTACAGTATTCTATGATCTATTCCTCCATCAACTCATATTTGAAGCTACCCGTATCACTGAGACCTCCTGTTCAACCCTCGATCTCTTCCTAACAAACTCTCCATCCTCAATTCAGCCTCTACAAGTCATCCCTGGATTTTGTGATCACCAAGCCCTCCTAGCTATATTTACCCACAAAAAGAATAGTCCAAAATTACAAACCAGAACAGTTTACAATTACTCCCGTACCAACTGGAAACTCCTTTCTGACATCTTACTGGACAGATTACCGGTCATTACACCTTCACTCACCAACAGTGTAGATATAGATGGTACCTGGCATACTTGGAAGGAAATCTTTTTTCAGTGCGTCGATGAAGTGATCCCTAAGGTTACAATTAAAAATAAGAAAAAACACCTTGGATATCAAAGGACATAATATCCAAAATAAGAAAGAGAAATCAGCTCTATAACAAGTGGAAACAGTGCCCAAGTGACAGCAGGTGGGAAAAGTTTAGGCTGGCTAGAAATTGTACCAAATCTGCAATTCGTGAAGTCTACAGTACGTATATGGACAAATTAAGCTTTAATCCCAAGGCAATGTCGACATTCATTCAGAGCAAAAGTAGCAACACCACACCACAAAGCTTTAAAAATAACGGACTTTCTATTTCCAACCCACTAGACATAGCCAACTCGTTCAACTGTAAATTCCAAAGTAACTTCTCTCCACCTGACACCAGTGAAGGAATGTTCCTACCAAGGACATCGTCCCCTCTCTTTCCCCTAGCCAGTCTATATTTCACACAACAGGAAGTTCGAGACAGCCTACGGAGAACTAGACCCCATGCCGCGACAGGACCAGACTTAATCCCTGCTTGGGTCCTCCACTACTGTGCAGATGACCTAGCACCCTCATTGTGTGCACTTTTCAACCAGTCCATGAACGCCGGGACTCTACCACAAGAGTGGAAACATGCTAACGTGGTCCCTGTGTTCAAAGATGGACAACTACCGCCCGATTTCTCTAACGTCTGGTGTCTGTAAATGTATGGAGCGCCTGGTTGCTAAGAACGTACTACAATTCCTGAGTGAGCGAGGCTTGTTAAATCCAAGCCAACATGGCTTTGTTCCGGGGAGATCTTGTACAACTCTTTTGACAAAAGTGATTGATGAATGTCAGAACTCTTTGGATCAGACTAACGTCTCCCAAGTGGACTCTGTGGCCCTGGACTTAAGCAAAGCTTTTGATCAGGTGCCTCATCAAAGACTCTTGTTAAAGCTTGGCAAATATGGCATCGGAGGCAAACTGATTACATGGTTGACGTCATTCCTGGTAGGTCGAACGCAGTGTGTCGTGTTTGACTGGGACAAGTCACCGAACATAGTGGTAACTTCGGGAGTATCACAGGGGTCGGTGATTGGGCCTTTGTCGTACATGGTTTTTACCCTCGACCTTCCAAGCTGTGTGACGCCCACGATGGTGCAGTATGCAGACGACTCAATAATTTACAGAGCCATAAAAGATAATGATGTCGTCAAAGCACTACAGGAAGATTTGGACAGTGTGGCACTCTGGTGTGATGTAAATAAGATGACCTTGAATGTAAACAAGTGTAAATATATTCGGCTAAGGAGGGCCGGACAGCCTATTGCACATAGCCTTTCACTGAGCGGCAAAGTTCTTCCCATGTGCAATTCACTGCGAATGCTGGGAATACACATTTCCAGCAATTTGAAGTGGAATGTACACGTTGAGGAATCTAGGTGTAAGGCATTTAGAATTCTAGGATTTGAAAGACGTAATCTTCAGGGATTCAGAAGCCGTGCACTCAGAGCGGTGTATTTCTCCACGATACGGCCCATTCTTCTGTATGGACTTCCTGCCTGGCATCCCACTACCGAGGAAAACATGAGGAAGTTAAGTGCAGTCCAACGTCGAGCAGAGCGACTCATTTACAATCAGGGTAACAAGGTTTTGACAAAACCATTAACATCCATCAATGACATATGTAGCCAAATAGATCTCACCTTTCTCCGAAAATCTCTAGCTGGCACCATTATACTGTACCCATTTCACCGCCTTCTGCTGTCATATCGCTCAGTCCGTAGAGCTCAGGGTGTCACCCTTGTTCCTCCATTCGCTAGGACAACAGATTATCAATCTGGGTTCTACAATCGCTCTGCTCGACTTTGGAATGACCTGCCTGGTGAAATAAAAGACCTTCCTCCACGACAATTTTGCCGCAAATTGAAGGCTCTAAAGGGACTAAAACCCCATGTAAATTGAATTTATATACTGTATAATGTAACTTTGTGAGTGAGTGGGAGTGTGTGCGTGCGTGTATGTATGTAGGATATGTATGTATGTATGTATGTATGTATGTATGCATGTGTGCGTGTGTGAGCGTGTATATGTGTGCGGGCGTGCCTGTATCTTCCCTTTTATTTATGAATTGTATGATATAGACGTCATGTACAGCAGATTATGTGTATATAGCAAATCTTAATGTAATATTTGTGATTTGTTTAGATTTAATGAACGGAGATGGAGACACTGTTGTGTATGTGGGGCTTGCCCTTTCTCTATCTGCCGTCCATAAATTGTACGCACAATTTTTGGTAAATAAATAATAATAATAATAATAATAATTCCTTTAAAAGTAAGGGTTGACATACACGCCATCTGCATATGTAAACAAAAACTGTCTCCATTGAATTAACTACTGTATTTATTTTGCTTTATACTGATCAAACTTCTGGCCAGATGCTCTTACCAACTGAGTTATTACGACAGATATGATAAGTTGGTAAGATCACCGGGTTGGAAATCGGAAGACCCCAGGTTCGAGTCCTAGACGCATCAGACATTTTAACTCGCAGTTTAACATATTGATTACTTGAACATCATGTACATAACACAACCTAATAGCTGAAAACAGCATTTGAATAGTATTACTATATTTACTATTATTAGAATTATTATTATCATTATTTGGTCTATTATTATTAATAATTATTATATATGGTATTCACATGGACCATGTTCGTATGTGCACGTCGTATATAATTGTGTTCATTAATTTCCACTGGTCCTACCTAACCATTGTGTCCATGCCCTCGCTCGGCAGGCGAGCAAGTTCATGGTGGGATAAAAACGACCGGTGATTTAAAGGCCAGTGTGGAGTTAATTAACGGAAATTTAATGCGTTCGGTCTTCTTGTTGTGGAAGAGCAGGCCTGTACACAGGAACGTTATCTAAAGGTGCCTACGTTTGTTCGACATTTCTCTCCCTTCGTGGAATTGATTATATAATTGAGTCGTATAAAATATGATAAAACAGTACTACTAAATAAGATGGTGTTCAGACTGTAAGCCAATGCAGAGGGTCGAGTTTAAGATTGCTATAATGAAACCTCTGCATTGGCTAACAATCCCAACACCATCTACGCATGGAATAGACTCATCGCAGTATTTTCCATACAGTTCCCATGCAACTGCTGTACTGTATGTTTAAACGACGGGAGACGACAGTGTGGTGTAACACATAATCAAAACTCGAAATATCGTTAAATGTCCGCGCATTGAGTGAACGTTTCAGAAAAATTCACGAAACATTGCGATTTTTGAATGGGTATGATTCCCATTTCAATTCAATAAAGTTTAATCGTTCGTCATTTTGACAGGGGGTTTAGGTCGTGTAGCCGTGGCCTATTAATGTTGCAGTTTAGGCCTACTTAGACTTGGGTCAATATAGCATAAATAGAATCATTATATGTGCTGTATCGACGGTTTCAATGCTATACTTGTTATCTGACAATGCTCTTCGTTTCCACAATTTCCTAATGATTGGTAACGCTTTCCAGCGTAAGTGGATGTACTGTCCAATAGACGAAATCGTGTAAGGTTCATTTTCCTGTGTAGGAGCATAAAGAACAAGCAATTCCATATTCTACTGGTATTTTCCATGTGATGTATACTAAATAGCTTTTGATGCATGACCCATATCTCCACCAACACCATTTCATTGAGAAAGTATGTTCTATATACTTTCCGTATCGGCCAATAAGACTCCTCCAGCGACATGGTATCATTCTGTAACGAATCACAGGAGTTTAATATAAGAAATGTCAATTGCTTCTATGGTATACGGAATGTAAGCTACAGAATTTAGAGTCATGAGATTATGAATATTATAATATAATACCACTAACATCTAACATATGAATCCTCCCTTCAATCACTTGAATAGAGGTTGTGAAATAAAACAAATGAGGTTTAAAAATTTCGAACTTTTGCCATCTGGAATGTTTGAAAACAACTTAACGTAAGATGTCTCTATACTAAGCTCTGAATAAAGATTCGCTGTTCGTAGCAAATCCGCTCTCGAGTGATTAAATCGCTAGAAAAAATCATTTGAAATATTTGGAAATCACATGGCCACCCTGTTGTTTTTCTGTTACTCAGGATTTGGAAAGTCACATATATTTACTTATTTAACAGTCGTCTATCACCATAAAACATTCAGTTTGATTGCTTAAATGTTTTCGGAGATATTGCGAACCGCTGGAATGTAGGCTATTGTATGAACGCCATGTTGGGTTGTTTGATATATAGGATATACATAGAATTATATGCCAGCAGATGAATATTCTAATAATAATTCATTATACCATCCAACATTTCTATTGCTTGATTAGGACACGAGAAATAAAAAAAATCAGATTTTAAAAGAATGCACAGCCGCCATTTTTAAGTTCTGTTAAAATTCCTTTAAATTACACGTCAGTGTATTGAGGCTTGTATGTTGATACAATACTTGGTATTGTGCCAAGTTTCACAGTGCACGGTTGAAAGTTTGCGAGAAAAAATCCATTTAACCCGGCAGTGGTCGCGGAGGGAGGGATTATCTCACTTTGGAAATGTCTTGCATGTAACTTCGCAGCCCACACGCGGATTCACCTACCCTCCTAGGTATTCCAGTATGGGGCATAACGAGACACCTCCCGCAACAATAGCAAGTTAACACTTGAAACATTCACACGGTTACTATAACTGTACGCACTTGCAGAGAAGTGAGACTTTCCCTCACCCGCGACCATATACGTAACTAATTGTGTGTTACTTTTCGTTGTATAGTTTGTTTTCTAGTGAATTCAAAAATGGCTAATAAACTAGAGGAGCAGGTTATGGTATAGTAGGATGAGGTGCAGCAAGAATTAAGAAGAAATGGTGAGGCAGGTGATGATTTGTTGGAAGTGGGCAGTGCTAGTGAAGACGAAGAGGATAATATATAATTTAGTGATTGCTTCAGATATTTCTGGCGATGAACTGGATAATCCTGGTGCACAGTACTCGGGGGAAGATGGACGCACAACCTGGTACATCCATTGCCCACAATATGTTGCAAAAAATCAGACAAAAGAACCTTGTTCGACGCCTTCCTGGTTTATAAGATGAGGCAAAAATTGTGACCTCCCGCAGTGAGGCGTGGGGATTGATTATTCCTCCGGAAACTATTCAAGAAATTGTGGACAGCACTAACATACAAATGTCAAAATTGCATGAAAATTGCGCACGATAAGGGGACGTTCGAAACAATGTGAGGAAATAACTGCGTTATTCTATTAAAACTTTATTTTAAAATTTCGCACAGCCGCCATCTTGAGGTTATGAAAACAATTAAATTGAACGTTTCTCATGTGAATGCAGAAGACTATTAGACAATCTCTGCCTTATTCTTTTCTAACAGCTCCCACTACTGTCAATCTTCTCTTCAACATGTCTAAAAGCAAGGGAAACCGATGAAAAATAATTTCCCACAGTGAAGTTTCTTCCAGTATTCTCAATAGGGTGTGCTAGACGTTTGACAACCTCTGCAGGCTTGTTCACAACAGAGTCAGGTCAAACGGATTGCTTTCCCATATAAACTTCCATTTCGTATTTATGCTTAATGAATGCAAGCGTCCGCCTGAGAATATATTTAGATTCCATATTTAGGGTCCTCTGATTTAGAACGTTTAATTATTCAAATTGGTCTGGCTACATTAAAGTAACATTTTATGTAAATGTCTATTATATACTTCACGAAAGCAAATAAACGTATTACCGTACCTTCGAAAACAATCATTTGTGTATAAAGCTTCAAATTACGAAGGTGAGCGAAAATCTCACCCGCGACCACTACGTCGAAATTACACCACGACCACTGCCGGGTTAAATATTTAAATTTTGCGTCCCCACCATGCTGGTTAATTTCAGTTTCATTGCTGTAGTAGATTCGTAGACATTGAGACCCGTCTAAATATTTCGGATGGTCGCCATGTTGGATTGTTATATATGTAGGCCATACAGTTGTGTGCCATTAGATGGAGATTATTGCATAAGTTCAATATTCAAACTTTCATTTAAATCGCATGATTAGGACACAAGAAATTAAAACTTTATTTTAAAATTTCGCACAGCCGCCATCTTGAGGTTATGAAAACAATTAAATTGAACTTGACGCCAGTAGTTTAAACATTGTATAAACATTTACCGTACCAAGTTCCACTGCTCTCGGATGATTAAAATACGAGAAAATTTCATTTAAAGTTTTTAATTTGCTTGGCCGCCATGTTGGTTTTGTACTTAACTTGTTTTTGAAAGCCGCATAGGAGAACTTCTAGTAGTACTCTTTATCACCGTACAATATTTCAGGGTGATATGTGTTACTATCACCAAGAAGCGTAAATAGAATCTTTATATGGACGGTATTGACGGTGTCAATGCAATACTTGTTATCTGACGCTGCTCTTCACTTCCACTATAATGCTAGTGAAATATTTCGTGCAGCCGCCATGTTTAATTGGTGAAGCGTAGTAAAATTTGAAAGACACGGTCGAGGTCGGACGAGGTAGTAGTATGTACTTACCGAGTATCATTGTAATCCCTTCGGCTGTTTAGATCTTTTCGTCATTAATGAAAATAGGTTAAAAATCAGCTTAAAAGTCATTGTACTGAAGATAATTAATGTTATTGGTTTTACGTCCCTTTTAACTACCCTGGCTTTTAGAGATGCCGGGGTGCCGGAATTTTGCCCCGAAAGGGATCTTTAACGTGCCAGTAAATGTACTGACACGGCTCCCTCGCATTTGCGCACCCTCAAATGCCAGCTGACTTCACCAGGTTTCGAACCTGCAACCTTGGGCTCAGCAGGCGAGAACGATACACCTGAGCCACATTGTACTGAAGAAATGTATATTTCCGTACAGTTATGCACTCCTACAGTACAGTATATTTAAGGTTCATTTTCCTTTAGACTTATATACAGGGAAATGTTATTAATTCATTTAGGGGGTTTGCGGCATCGTGGTCATTTAGCCCAGTGTACTTGGGTGTATGTCGAATTTGTATGATAACCTGTGTTATTGAGAAGTCTGTAGTAGTGTGTATATGTAATCCAGGTGAGGATTGGGAAGGAGGCGTCCATGGCCTTAAGTTAGGAACCATCTTGGCAATTACCTGGCGTAGAAGTGGGAAATCACGGAAAACCACTTCCATGTTGAGGTGGGAACCGAACACACCTCTTCTCATTTCTGCCACACGAGGCTGAGTTGACCCCGTACCAGCCCCCAGACCAGAATTGAATTCCTTGGCAGAGCCGGGATCCAACCAGGGCCTCCGTGGTGACGAGCCGTACTCTGGGTAGCGAGCCTAGAGTGAATTGTTCTGTTGGACGGCACATCCACACACACGGCAGGGAAGCGTGACCATTCATAAGGAAAATATTGGCAAAGAAGAGCATTGTCAGATACGGGGTTTTTCATAAGTATAAAAAGGAAAATGTATCTCTAAACTTATCAGTTTAGGTACTGTGTGTGGGGTATTACTAGATGTGATTCCTTAGGTTAGGAAGCTCTGGAAGATGTTGAAAATGAATAGTCAAAGGTTGGTATTCTTGGAACATGGGGAAAATCACGGCGGATTTGGCAACAGAGCTGGCAAGCTTACAACTGTAGGCAGATCTGGGAACCATAAATCAAGGCGTGAAAAAGTGGTATTCTGCGTAAAGAAACAAATCGGAGAAGCGTAAACGAGACAAAACTGATAACTTGCAGGGATCAAGGTGAATGACTCGCAGGTTGCATGGAGCGGGAGGGAAACCGTTCAAGCACATTTCCGTCCCTTGTACGCGCAAGTGATTACAATACATGGCTTTTTGGAGTTGATGTTCAATTTGAGGGGACTGGACACCATGATCATTTAGCCCCGTGAACGTGGGTGTACGTGGAACTTGTGTTATTGTGGAGTCTGTAGTATCGTGTGTATTTCTATTTCACGAGAGGATTGTAGAGGAGGTGACCGTGGCCTTAAGTTAAGACCCATCCCAGCTCTTGACTGGAGTAGAAGTGGGAAACCACGGGAAACCTCTTGCAGGATGGCCGAGGTGGGAATTGAACCCTTCTTGCCCAGGTTTGCCTCACGAGGTTGAGTGTACCCTGTTCCCACCCTCAAACGACAATTACATTTTTTGGCAAAGTCAGGAATCCAACCTGGACGTCAGGGGTGAAAGCCTAGAAACTAGCCACTGCACCACGAGGTGGACAATTGTATAATTGCAAACAAGAGTATTGAATTCATGGCACTCGACTCGTTAGCGTTCCAAAAGACCGGTTCAACAGAACATTAGTAAGAGATGTTTTTTTGAGAAATTATCCTGCATATAAACATTTATATACGATACTTACTCTAAAAGATTGGGTCGATGACCTCGATGATTCACCCTTTAAAACAATCACTCCCTCCGATGAGGTAACTTCCTGTAGCAAGTCACAAGAGTTGAGTGTAAGAAAGGCTTCTGCAATTTACGTAAAGTAAGGTGGATAACTCAGTGTGAGTATAATCGATTATTATGGTGGTTTATTATGTGAAACTTCACTCCGCATGCTGGAATAGGATACGACATGTAAAGGCAATTCATTTAAAAGTTTTGCACAAGCACCATTTTGTATATTTGGAGACAATTGAACAAAGTAGATGCCGATACAATTAACTCAAAATTGAGATTCACTGTGTTATATATTACTGCACACTGTTGAATGAACCGCATGGAATGTTATTTTTGATAATTCGTGTTGTTTGTTTGTTTATCAGGCATTCAAGAGTCACATACGAGTACTCTCTATTATCACACAAAGTTTGAGTTTGATTGCTAGAATGGAAAGGAACATCAGAGTGTTAAGTACCAGGAAATAAGTACTACTATGGTGGTTCATTACACGAACTTTCAATTCGATCACTAAATTAGAATACAAGGAAAGGGAGAAAGTTTATGCAATCTCCGCACAGCCGCCATCATTAGTACCAGTTATCATTGCACAAACTTGGATGGGAATATATCAATCATTCAGTGAATATTCGTTGTGCCACGATTCACTGCACTGAGTAGTTCGCCAAGAAGTCGTTTTGAGAATTTGTAATTTACTTGGTCGCCATGCTGTTTTAATAATTATTTGGTTTGTGAATGTCACATATATGTAGCCTACTCATTTATTAGTCTTCTATAACCATAATAATCATTTTAAACGTTATGATTGTTTCAGACATATAATAAGAAACGCTTAAATACTTAACGTGATCGCCATATTGGATTGTTCTAAATTTACACCATTAAGTTATATAGTCATGGATAAATATTGCAGCAGTGGTGTACTATAGTAAGTTCATCTCTAATTGCTTAATTTGATATGAGTAAAAACATACAAGAAACAAGTAATTTCGTGAAGAACTAAACAGCCTATTTTCATATATCCTACATATGTAAATTGCTTCTATCGACATACAAAATTTCAGTTTGATTGCTGTAATAGATTCGTAGATATTCAGAACAGACTAAATAATTCGGATGGTCGCCATGTTGGATTTTATATATGTAGATCATAGTTATATGTATGTACTAATGCATGAAGATTATTTCGTAGGTGTAATATTCAAAATTCAATCGCATGATTAGGTCACAAGAAATAAAAAAACATGATTTTACAATTTCGCACAGCCACCATCTTGTGGTTATGAAAACAATTGAAACAAATTGGACGTCAGTGGATTAAAGTTTGTATAAATATTTACCGTACCAAGTTTCACTGCGCGCGAAACGTCCATCTCAATATTTAAATTTCCCGTTGCCACAATGCTGGATGTGTGCTCACCTGGTCATTGAAAGTTCCATTTGTGAGCCTATGTTAATGGCCGTTATCAACATACAAAATTTCAGTTTGATTGCAGTCATAGTTATTGAGTACCGTCTAAATATTTCGAGTGGTTGCCATGTTGGATTTTCATATATGTAGGCCATAGAGTTATGTACTATTAGATAACGATTATTGCGTAGGTTCATTATTCGACCGTTGACTTCGATCGCATGATTAGGAAACAAGAAATAAACATTTAATTTAAAAATTTCGCACAGCCGGCATCTTGAGGTCATGCAAACAATTGAACTAAATTAGATAATAATGATAATAATGTTATTGGTTTTACGGCCCTTTTAACTACCCTGGCGTTTAGAGACGCCGGGGTGCCGGAATTTTGCCCCGAAGGGGATCTTTAACGTGCCAGTAAATGTACTGACACGGCTCCCTCGCATTTGCGTACCCTCAAATGCCAGCTGACTGCGCCAGGTGAACTAAATTAGATGTCAGTGCATTACAATGTGTATAAACATTTGCTGTTCTATGCTCCACTGCGCTCGGATGGTTAAATCATGAGAAATGTCTATTTAGATGTTTCAATTCGCTTGGCCGCCATGCTCATTTTGTACTTAACAGGATTTTGAAATTTACATAGGTGAGATTCTAGTAGTGCCTTTTAGAACCGCACAAAATTTCAGGGTGACATCAGTAAAAGTTTCGGATAAATAGAATGACAATGAAATATTTAGCACAGCCGCCATGTTGGATTGGTGAGACGTAATAAAATTTAAAGGGTCCGGTCGGGGAGTGACCTTAAGGTACTATGATCTTACCGTGTTTCATTGAAATCGATCCAGCCGTTTAGATGTTATTAGGGGTACACACACATACGCACACACACATGTATAAAAGGTGATTTTTAAGCCTATTTTTTCATAAATGAAAATAGGCTAAAATCAAACAGCCACCATATTCCATTTTTAAAAATAATTAAATTACAAGATATGCCGTCATATTGAGCTCGAAAGAAACATGTACTGTACAAATTTTAATTGCGTTGGGATGTTCAAGCCACCAGATAGGCCACTGAAATACTTTAATTCGAATGGCAGTCATGTTTAATTGACGCTTATCAGGTTTTTGAAAGCCACATCAATGAACTTGATTGAGGCCGAACGGAGTAGCAGTAATATCTTAAGAAGTTTCATTTAAACCGCTTCTGGCAATCAAAACTTATTTTAAGGGCACGTACACACACACGGATAAAACATGACCTCATAAGCCTGTATTTCAACTCATGAAAATAGACTGAATATATCTTAGCAGTAGTAAGAAAATTGTCTGCGATTAGGTGTAAGCCGATATTCTTCTAAAATATTGGTACCGATAGTTATTTATAATACGGTACTTTATATTATGACCATTTGATTTGTGAGTTGTTGTTGCTATTGATGTTAGCCTAGTAGTGTGGGCTGGGATTTGCATAATTGAAAAAACTTGATATCGTTTGTCTCTAAGTTGAAGTAAATTACGCTGATCAGTAAGTGGAAGCAATGTTCGTGTTCATTACAAGGAACATAGAAGAATCCATGCTGAAGTGTGGTGCTATGTAAAGATTCTCCATAATCCCCAAATGTACAATGTGGTAATCATGGCAATTACGCATTAGAACAATCGTACATTGAGGGATGAAACACTGTTCTGCAGATATATTCGCACGCAATATTATTACAGACCATTATTTTCAGAGAATTTGGTGGTTAAGGATCATTGCGCATGGAGAGGAACAGTACAATATGCTTAGAGTGTGAACATCGATCTCGGTTCAACTATCTTATCATGCAGTTAGACAACCAAATTTTGCCTTCAATTTGGGTGACGTGAAGGTGATGACAGATTTCAAGGGTGAATCAATTAATCAATCAAATCATACGTATTACATTTTATACGGATAATCTAGGTGGAATAACTTCGATATTTCGCCCCTTAAAGACAATCATGTTCATAATTATCAGCGTATTAACCAGTATAGATGTGAAGTTGGCTATAAAAGACACCAAGGACAAAACTTGATGCTCTGGGAAAGCCATGATATAACCTACACAGCAATGTGACCAACAACCATATTTACCAGGCAAGTACTAATAATCGTTTTGTGCACTCTCTTTATAATTTAGATATATGGAATAAATAAAGATATCGCCGGCCCCATGGTGTTGGGGTAGTGCGCCTGTCTCTCACCCGGAAGCCCCGGGTTCGATTTCTGGCTCCATCAGGGATCTTAGAAACTGACGTAAGGGCTGTAACGGGGAGCACTCAGCCTCGTGAGGACAATTGAGTAGCTGTCTGACAGTGAAGCAGCGCCCCGATCATGAAAACCAAGATTAACGGCCGAGGGGACCCGATGCGCTGATCACGCGTCTCCCCAATATCTGCAGGTCAAATGGCTGGGCAGCGGTCGCTTCGTAGGCCTAGGCCCTTAATGGGCTGTAGTGCCGGGTTCTTATTTTATTTTAAATAAAGGTATCACTGAATCCCATCTGAATCATTGCTAAAACTGGATTTACGATTCAAAACAAGTTGAAGCTCCTTGCAAGGGGATGAGCTTCATATTAGCAGCTGAGGCAGAGTAGAACCGAAAGGCTCCTAGTCTGGCTGTTTATTGCTTTGTAACGATCATACAATTTGCGTGTGTAGCACAGAGGGAATGTGTAACGCTGTTAACACTCAGTCCATGCGAGTATTGGGTCATTAGCTCTCGCTTGCCACCTACATTCGTAATGTTAAATCGTTAAAACGCTAACAATTGCGCAATACATGTAAAATATTAGCACATGAATGAGATAGTTTTGTAACTGCTGTGCAAAGAGAGCTTTAGGAAGCTCGGACTCAGTGAAGCCTGCACGCAGACCCTTCATGCCTTCAATTATGATATATAACCTGGAACAATTTACGTGCTGGGAATAACAGTCTTTATTTCATTTCTCAATGCGAAAGTTGGTGTCGGTTTGAGCCTTCAGTCTTTTGACTGTTTTGATGCACATCTCCATGCCTCCCGATCCTGAGCTAATCGTTTCACGGGAAGATACATCATTTCAAGAACCGTGTCACATCCCTAACACAATTGCTCCTACCCTCACAGTCTCCAGGGAAACGCAGATCATCGAACGAGCTCAAGTACCCTGGGAAATGATCATTATGTCCCAAACCATTAGCAATAACAAGAAATAAGAATGCGAATCAATAGATTTTCTGTTTGTTTGCCCAGGACCCTTTCCTATATGACGATGTAATTTATAACTGACATCAGCTCTCCCAGAGAAAGAGGCATGTGGGGAATATTCCGGGAGAGAGTCTTGAAAATTTTGCGCGCAAGTGCGAGAGCACGGCAATTTCGGCACACCTGACAAATCCTGCTCAAGACGGACTAGACTTCACTCATTTACCGATTCAGTGAGTCCTGACCATCTTACTTTTTAGTTCTCCAGAGCACTTTTCACAACCCTCCATGAGTACATTGGTCCGGGAGTAGCCTAAGTCCGTCGTCGTGCTATAATGATTTGGGCTAAGTCAAATTCACTCAGATCACTATTGCCTATAATTTTAGCAATCATTACATCAACTATAATGTTGGTAATGCCAGCCTAACTTATAAAAATCCAAGGTTTGTTTACATGAAGCAGAAACCAGCACAATATGCACTAACACAATGTCAGCTTACAGATGGCAGTTCGAGAAGTCTTTAGACTGTCATTAACACAATGCTTTTCAGTCGGTCAACACGATTGTGCGGGAAGATTAAATATGTTGACACCCTAACCTGAAGGAATAAATATATGTATTATTTATAATTTAAGTAACACATTTTTGAGCAAAGAAAGGCGAGGGTATTCATTTGGATGACTAGTATCGATCGTCATGCGATCATCATCAGTTCCTGTTCACCTAGGCTTAGACAAGGTTCGAGGGTTATGTATTACACTTATGTACAATGATATTTATAATTATTAAAGTACAAACGTTTTTATATCTTCTGAAACGTGTCGATCTTATTTACAAGATATTATTACTCAGTTGCTCTATAGCACTTCTATAAATGTTGTGTTATGATTATATGTATCGTTTATGTGGTCATATACGTGAGCACAGTGACTTGTTAACTTATTACTGTAACGAGCTTCAGATATGAATGCTGTCAATACTATTTTGATAATGTCCGTTTCTATTTAGCGTTCCAATTTATATAATAATTTTGGTTTGGTTAATACGGTACTGAAAGTACAGAACTACAACATACACTAGAATTGGATAACGTTATGTAAACGTATTTGGGCATTCCTATACAGCATCCGGTTCCACTCACTACTCAACGTGCCTCATAATATTAGACTAAGGATCAGAAATCACACAGTTGAACATGAATTCCGAAAGTATTTATTCCATGTACCAGATTCGAAATGAGTTCCTAATGAACAGGGCTGACGCTATATAATCTGCATAACAACATCTCAAACCAACCTTCCTTGTCACTGGGGTACAGGAACATCAGTGAACTTGGATGTATGACATATGTCTTATAACCTCAATGGTGGTGGTGCCTCCAGTGCTTGTTCATAAATGAAAATACTACGGCCAAAGGTTGGAAAAGATGCCCTGGGCCTTGGAATAAGGTTGCGTGGTCGAAATCACGAAAAGTCGCAATCAGGACGGCCACTCTCAGGTTAGGGGCCTTAATCTAAGAACTCGGGACGGTGCAACTACCCAGTGCTCTTTAGAAACGGTGGTTTAGTACGATTAGTTGAGGAGGTGTGTTTGGCATAGTCCATAATATTCCGAGATTAAAGTGCCTTGAGACCTCACAGTCTCAATTCCTCTCTCGTCCTACATATTCCCAGTTGAAAGGATTTAGAGTAATGATAAATGGAGTATGTGCACAAGAAATTATGGAAAGCGAGCTCTCGTGTTGGAAATCAAAAGCTCTTATTTTCACTTAATCCAGCTACGTTGGGGTGAACCTTCTGTTGCAGGGAGCTGCATTCTGTGATTTAAAGAAGTGCACTGGAAATCCCGCTCCAAGAACTTTGGCCGAAGCTACTGTACTTTCAGCCTTGTAAAACCAACCGAGAAAATGCGGATACTAATCCCACCATATTTATGCTAGAAGTGTTATAGAATTGACTCAAAGACAGTGTGGAAATAAACAAGTACTGTTTCTTAGTCGATGCTGCTTTGCGTTCACGTTCAGCCCATTGTCAATCAACATCCGTGTGAATCTCCTTGATTATATAAACATTTGGCCCACTCAAGCACGGATGATGAAATCCACTTACCGGAAGACCTTTGTAAGCAGTTTTTAAATTAGAATACAGTTCGTAGCAAATATGGGTACTCTTTTATAACACGTGCTGTCTCCAAACTATCCAACGCACAAGTACTATGGTTAAGGCCTTATTTTCAAACATTGAATCTCAGCTCAAATTAGCGTCACTATTGTGCCCGTTGGGCCAGGATATCGTGGAAACTGGGGACCGAATCTAGCCCGCACGAGGCCCCTTTCCAAAAGACGTATTGGTTAGAGAGGATACGACGTGTTCTTTTGACCAGCTTGGCAAGAGACTGCTGTCTCAGGGAGTATCAGGTAAGGAGAACGGGTACGGGGTGTTTGACCTAGTCCCAAGAACACGTCCGAAGGAATAACATATATAGAAATCACACGGTCCCAGGCTTAAGTAAAAATAATTTGCGTTTATTCAGAAATCAGATCTCTAGCCTAATTCTTGGAAGGGTTCCACTGGCTATTTCATCCGACCTTAATCTAATCTAAATCCATGATGACTCATCGGCTAACTATTTCCTACAAACCCCTTCAAGAAATCCAACTTACAGAAGAAATCAAAAATCAGGCTAAGAATCCTGACACAACAATCTTATTTCATATGCAAAATACAATCCCATTGACTAATAATGATAATAATAGTCACACTTAATCCTACTGCGAATAAAATCTCTCACTTGTACAATAAATCAAGTTACATTTAATCATAGCACGGATAAGTATACGAATTTTGGGTGGTGTTACGTCCAACATTTACTATTTACCATGCGTGCATCTAAGCTAAGTCCTGACATGAAATTAAGTTTTACGTTAAGTTGACGATAAGCGTCGAGCAAGAAAAGGAAAATTCTAAACAAATGGTATGCACAGTCTACGGTATGCACAAGTCAAACTTGACCTATAAAATAAAATAACAACACAAAAATGCACAACACGATTGCCCTCCTATGTTTGATCCATTTGAGCCCTGCGTACTCAGGAATATCCTTGTTTGTGGTACACTGCCATCTGTACCGTAGGAAGCGTTAGGTCGGTGAAAGCATGAAGTTACCTTCCATGTCTAATATCACACTATTACACACAACCGTGGTTCTACACAAATCTCTCGTTGTGGTAACTGTCGTCTCAGAAATGGTGACAACCCTAGTTTAGATTAGCATAGAAATGCGAGGAATCCACATCCATTCCCCTCGTGACGCTTTTCTCTCAGAAGAAATAACATAATTTAGTTATTCAGCGTTCAAGTTAATTTCAAGTTCATTTAATGCTAATTTCTAATTCAATCATTATTATTAAATCGCTTCATTATTTGCTATTATTTATTCCTAGTTTCATGATAATTAGGTCTTCGAATCTCGTAGTAGGCATCACCTAATACATCCATAAACAGACATGTGTAGCCCTCGCCCACACATTACAATTCTCACTCGCCAAATTGAGTATAATCATACGCTTCAATCACGTTACACGGACACAATAACATCATCACCCAATAAAGGTAGAAAAAAATTACGAGCCTTACAGTAGTCGCATATGATGTGTAACATCTGGTATAGAAGAAACCTCACGTGAAATTGTTGATACACCGGTATTTTATACTATTATTGGCACAAATACTAATCTATTGTAAAAGGGAGTATTTTACAGATATTGTAGTTTATAATACGGAACTCATTTTATTAGATGATTTGTAGCTTCCACCAGCACTAGCATAAATAAAGAATACGATATGGATCAACTAGATTAATAGACGCGACACCGCTCATAACCTTAAAATCCTTATAAACAGGTCCTCTTCATTCACAGACCAACACGTAATTTCATATGGATTCTGTTAAAATGAGTCATATTGATATGATAAATATCGTTTAAAATGATAATCTGGTAGCAAAAATATCTGCCCCGTCCGGGGTTCGAACCCAAGATCTCTAGATTTACTGTTATAAGCACTAACCTCACGCTATTTCGACTACGCAAATTTTGTGCACAAGATGGTGACTTATTTCCACGTTCCAATAATACTGCATTACGGAATTAAGTTTCATTTATATTTTGCTTGTTTCGATAATGTTCCTGCGTGAAATTCAGTTTAAAATGCCTCATGAATAGGCCCTCTTGTGAGTAAAGAGAATGTATTCAGTAATAGTTCATGAAGGCATGCTCAATTCTCGTATAACCACAACGATTATATTATATTGATGACTGCATTACCGTTATGTGGGTTAATATTTGAATAGCCATTGTGCAGAAACATAATACCGGCAATGACGACTAACTTACTTACAATGTTTGATATTAAGGCATTTTACAATTTAAATACTGATACGAAGACTTTGAACATGTACCATGTCATTTGTTTCAATCACATGACCCCAGAGTTCGCATGAGCGTTTTCCGTTCAGTATGTCATATACATTCCACATTGGCCGAGTGTACGTCATGGTATCAATTTTCGACACCGTGTGCTCATTGTTTCTCGTACCACTGCCAGCTGGGTCTTACCACTGCCCGCTGGATCGATCGATCGAGCGGTCAGTGCATACTTCCGTTTTCCACCATTGCCAGCTAGTATACTTCCGTTCGATCGATCGAGCGGGCAGTGCATACTTCCGTTTTCCACCACTGCCAGCTAGTACACTTCCGTTCGATTGATCGAGCGGGCAGTGCATACTTCCGTTTTCCACCACTGCCAGCTAGTACACTTCCGTTCGATCGATCGAGCGGGCAGTGCATGCTTCCGTTCGATCCACCACTGCCAGCTCGATCGTTCCGATCCACTTCCGTCCCCAATTTTCAACATCACTCCCACAAAACTATCCAGCAACCGAGCGGAATATGTTACACATCAAAAACCTTATAAACGCTGCTAAAACAGCTAAATCATTATCTGGCACCTTCACTGTGCTCCAAAAATATGTCACTAAACAGACATCATCTCCACGTTGCCCTACATTTACACAAATTTATCGTAAATAAGATCTTGGAATTTATCAAATCGTGTGTGAAACAGAAACAGTCATCTTCCTTGAATCAATAATAATCACACTTATCTAACGCCACTGAATGCATTAAACTTTCCTACTATCATCATATTGTAACTTGCATTATGAGAATTATGAACTCAGGCCTCCCACAAACTAAGCCAATCTGCATGAAATGCCAATCAGTCGTCAGACGTCATAAATTATACATTTTCTTTCCTTACATAAAAAACAGCTGTGTACAATCGTGTTTAATTAAGCCTGCCTACAGAAAACCTTGTCTCACTGTGTCCTAAACGTACCAAATCATAGCTTCCTAACGTTATAAAATGTGGTACAGTTTTAAAAGTCACACTCTCTGCAGCAAGAAATAAATAAAACGAGTTCTGGTATCAACTAGTGCATTCTGAAACACCTGTTCAGGGCTTGACCTCACACAAGCTAGGCTGATTTGCGTGCTCATACCGTGCAGGATTCAACTAAAGCAATAATCTTACGTCATCTGTTGGACGTGAAATGATACGCTAAATTGATTCTGTTCTCACATAATTAAAGAAATAAGACAATTCCTTCACTACCTAGCTATTGTAAACTGTGCATATCGTTCGGTCCCTTATTACTAAGCATTCGTCATACCACATGCACAAGATCAAATCTACATAGTAGTATAACCTGGACTCATATTTTGTTGTGTTGTACTGGGTCTCTCCGGCTAACCCATTCGGTCCGTTTAATTCCAGCCATCTTAAGGCCCATATCCGTCAGGTATCCAATCGGCTTCCATCACTAAGGTAATTTGGAACATCATCCCTCTCTCAGCTTCCATCAGAATCGGTATTTGCCCTTCAGTCCTTGTTTCGAAGTCCATTCCTAACTCCATTCCTACAGTTCCTACTCGTATCGAATTAAGCTGTAGTTTGTAAATTGTCAGGTCACAATATATTATCTGGATTCTGCGTAAATTCTACTGTATTCGAAATAGTTCCTTTCCCTCCACTCCATAAAGCTGGTATTTAACCGACGTAGCCATTCACACTGACTTTCGGTTTCTTACGTGTGTACGTTCAATGTCCAGTAACTCAAATTAACCGCTGGTCAAATGAAATTAGTAAAAGAAATCCATCTGCTGGTAGTTTATCACTTGTGGATTATTAGTCCTCTGTACGTTCGGTTCCGTTAATCATACACACTCTTCTAATATACACTAGTGTCCAAAAGTTAAGCATAATCACTAAACGAGGCCATATCGCCTGATAGGAATGTCCGCCGGATTGCTGAACAAACGGAAGCTGAATCACACATCATATGTCACACAACTTGTCCTAAACAACAGTGTCAGAAAGGTTCTGATAGCTAAGGTATACCTTTGACAACAACTAACAAAACTTGGCAATGTCTTCAACAACAAAATATGCTGTTAATAGGATGTATGGTTACCCCTAACGGCCACACATGCTTCGCAGCGACGTCGCATGCTCTTTATCACATGGTCCAAGAGCTGTTGTGGCAGTCAATCCCATTCCTCCTAAAGGACAATGCAAAGGTCTTGGAGGGTCCATGGTGGAGGCTGACGGGATGCATTGGGGAGGTGAAGGCATGTCCTATTGGATTCAGATCCGCAGACCTCGCTGGCCAGTCCAAGCGATGAATGTCTTCCCCAGCCAGAAATTCATTCACCAGAGCAGCGCGGTGCGGTCGGGCATTATCGGCAATTAAGAGGAAGTCTGGACCAACCTCACCTCTGAAGGGCGAACATGTGGTCTCAGTACCTCATCCCTGTATCCCCAAGCGTTCAAAGTGTTCCTCGGACCACCCATGAAAATGTGCATGTCCGTATGGCCATTCAACATGATGCCGCACAACACCATGACGCCACCACCACCACCATACTGGTCCCGTTCCACGATGCTCCTGTGGTTGTATCGGCTACCCGATTCTCTCCAGTTTATTGTGCGACTGGAATCGTTCTGCAAACTGAAGTGGGATTCATCAGTGAAGGGTATATGCCTCCATTCATTCATGGTCCAACTTCGACGTTCATGGCTCCACAGTAGACGGGCCCGTTTCTATGCTGGAGTGAGTGGGACGCACACCGCTGGAAGTTTGACAATCAGCCCTGCTGTTCAGAGCCTCCAGTACACAGTTTGCCGGGAAACGGCAACCCCTGAGACGACTGCTAGCTCCACCGACAATATTGTCCTGCAGGTGCGCTACGATTTTGTCGGGTGGTTAAGGACAGATATCGGTCCTGCTGGGGGGTGGTTACTCTTGGTCGACCTGGTACTGGCCAACGACTAACATCTCCTGTGTCTCGAAATCGTCCCCAAATTTCAAATAAATGACACTCTGTGGCACATTCAAGGATACGGCGACTTCGGTCAGTGTATGGACTGCTTTCAGGCGGCCGAGTATTCTACCCTGCTAAACGGGGTCCAAATGGCGTCGATGTGCCATTATGTTGTCTCGTTCACCACGAGACTACACTCCGCACACTATAACAGGGCAAACATGGCCAAGGAAATATGGGGCACAGGCACTGCCTGTGTTAACCTTGCGGTTACGCCACTAGTCAAAGCAGGGAATACTCTTTTCCTATAGAGAGCGAACACGTAAGGTTGCTAGGTGCATATGTCGTGCGATTTGCACTTTATTTCCTGTTGTCCTGCTTATTCGTAACTTATTCTTAACTTTTGGACACTATGGTAGATCACAGTCACAGTAATGCGAAAACTTACGATTTCCTCGTGCAATCTGAGATCACCCTGTCGTTAAAAGCGGCTACTTTCCACGCACTCGTGTCAAGAATTAATGTCAAGAACAACTCACAATCACTGTCGAGCAACAGCTCTCAACGACAACTGTCCGTCAGAAAAACTTTCAGGCCTTCCCAGACGTCAGTTCGGACTCTAGGTTCGAGCGACCTTCTCAATTAATGATATCATGATATGATCGTCCCGCGTTGGAAAATAATTTTGTAAATAATCTCAAATAATTATAATAATAAAATTTTGTTACAATTTCAAATACAGTGTTTCTGGGGCGATAATTTTAAATGCATTTCTAGACACTTCCATGACCTTGTCATCGATCTGCTCCTCCGCTCGTGACGTCATTCTACAGCTATCGTACGACCAGCTCACGCTTCGACTAGAGCTCTGCTCAATCGATCTCCGTCTTCGATGATAATAACAATCAACCATGAGCGGATTGACTCCATCGGGCTCACTATATGCCTCGGGCTCTGACTTGAAAATTATTTGCGGCACTGTGATATCAGCCATGTGAAATCCTTATATTCGTAATTTCTGTGAGGTATAACTGGATGAAATAACGAAATGAATAAGAATGGAATCTTCATGTGATATGCTATTTACTTCCAGGCACGACAATGCAGACTCTGAATTGGTGACCGACACAATATTTTAACCATATCACGAATTCTTAGATACTCATTCAGGAAGTTCATAACAATGGATATTGTATTTTAACGGGTATCCAAACCCTGATTGAAGCATGCATATGAGGCTATGATTCTAAACTTCAGAACATCAAATATAACGTTGCTGATTAAGCATGACATTTTGTTCGAGTTGTTCTAACGATAAGGAATCCTGAAAATCTGAACCGTGTTTGAGGAGGGCAAATGAAATGACTGGTCTTAAAAAGACCATCCATGTGAAATATCTTTCAAACCATTTTAGAGAATTTGTTCATTCTTGTGGTATCACTGTTTGTAAACGTTCCAGACATGCCTGAGTACTAAAGACTACGATCACGCAGGAGAACAGGTACATGAATTTATCTTTGGCCGATAGTACATCGGATTCCTGAACAGCAGCTTATGCTCAAAGCTATTATATTTTTAAACTGTCATTCTACTTAACGCAAGCTTTGCTACACAAAACATTTTTGTATTCAGCACACGTTCCTTGCAAAATAAATACACTGGCTTTGAAGGAAGTAGTTTCATAAGCTGCTGCTATAGAAATAAAAGCTGGCATGTCTCCCCTCCCAGTGCCAGGAAGGAAGAAGTTTCAAATTACAAAATGTCATCGCCTGGTATATGACGGCGTATAATGGAGCCTGCCATCTTAAAACTGTGGGGCCATTTTAGTCGCAGCTGTTGTTGAGACCAGACTGACACATGGGCGCGGGGTAATTTATAAGTCGTGCTGCAGGCGAAAGGAAAAGGAAATTCTACCTTGCACCAAAGAAAATCCTTTCAGTTGTCTCTGCTCTGTATACAAGAGGCAGACGTCCTACTCCTATACCTTGCGTCCGGTAATGGTATTGACACGAAATCACTACTTGCTCACAGGTTATAATCTCCATGTTACAACAGTATTGACTCACTCACTCTCTGCAAAAATGGGGGGAATACAATATAGGTCCTAATACAGAGCATGCTGGTGTATTAGGATAGAAACACAACTTATTCTTTAATTTTGAGGCTTGGGCATCTCAAGATAATGTTGGATTAGTTCCTATGAAAAGCAGTCGTTTCTGGAGATAAATCTAACAGGTATCTCAAATTACGCAATTTATAATATTAGGTCTTATATTTGATTGATATTCAGAAGTCTATCACATGTTCCTGAGAATTAAACCTCAGAAGGACACTGTCAAGAATTATAGTCCACGCACGAGAGTTGGAACGGGGACATTTTAATCCATGAGGACAACTGTGAAAAAGGTAATTCAAACACCACTTCATCCCCCAAGAATTGGTTCCCCTTGGGTTGTTCCTTAAACTCCACACTAATGCTAGTATAGTTACCAGCCCTAGCATAAATTGGAAGTCGGCCTAAACACACCACAATAAAAGAGTCTGTCTGACGGACTGCAAACAGCTCACCATCTATATGTTAGTGTAGATGCCTACCTCAAGCACGTAAAATCTTTTGCGACTTGTCTCTCTCAGGGTCGGTCAGCTGGTGAGTGATTAGCTATTGTTACACAGCTCCATGCATGGATGGTACAAAAGCCAGTACATGCCCGTCTCGGGATTCGTGAGCAGGTGGCCAGTGAGAAGAACCCAGAGATTGATAAAAGTTGCTAAATAAACTTTCAACTCAATCTAATAGCCCCAAAGCTACATTATAAACCTTTGCAAAGTTCGAATTTTAGTAGCCTGCATAAGGTTGTGAAAGGTGTTAAACTTGTGATGAGAAAGAGTTAAATTTTTGGTCAGACAACCTACAACGAAAACGCCAAAAGCAATAAATAAAAATATATATCAAAAGCACGGAGTCGTTTTGGGGGGGCTTTGAAAATAAAATATCCAAATTTGATATTTCCACGAGATGATGGGAGGAAGTAATATGGAGGGTCCCGTAAGTCCTTGTCCTAGGGCCCGTGTTCCCTCCCCACGGCCCTGGTTACATACATTACTACGATCTCCACCAAAAAATAGGATGTCGGAAGACATGTGAAGTCCGCAGATGACCAAGAAATAATCCTTATCTCTACATGGAGCAACAATAATATTAATTTATGCTTACTGTTGCAAGTGTAACCCCACCAATAACGCATAACGTAGGCTAAATGATAACGTACGGCTCTTGGTACGGGGAATTGTTGATGGTCCCCTATCCTATCTGATCATTTCCTAAAGTTAATCTGTATTTTTAGCCTACTTTTCACATTTTGCAAAAATGAGGAAAAAGTAGACTTATGAGATCGGGCAAATGTGTGTCTGTCTATCTGTCCTTCTGTCTGTCTGTCTGGCTGTGTGTGTGTCCCCCCCTATCAACTCCTAAACGGCTGCAACAATCGAAACAAAATTTGGTAGAAGTAAAGATCTATACCTGAATATCTCACGGCCATATTTGAATATGATATCAGTGCTACCAACTGCTGAAAAATCGCAATTGTAATTTGAGCTCCATGTTGGATATCTTGGAAGGTATGAATGGGAGCTATTTCAAAATTGGCACACGTATAGATAATAATATTTAAGTTTAATTTCCAGGAGACCATACGTGGCAGTGTTGCCAAAATGATTATAAGCCTGAAGATAGGTCCAAATTTTAAATGCATATAACTTCTACACTATCAATTGGATTTCACACAAATTTCGTATGTGCTATGTGTACATAAACAGATATGACTGAGCGTATTCATAAGAGCCACCAGGGCTGCCAACTGTTAATAAATGCTCTCAAATTTTTTAAATCCAAATACCCATATATCAGAAAGTATGCAAGCCGACAGCTTTAAACTATGCACACACATAGTACCTGGCATTCTATATTAATTTGGAGTAAGTTATATACGTCAGTGCTACCAACATGATTCTAAGCCTGCTGAGAGGTCCAACTTTAAATACATATAACTTCTATACTATCATTTGGATTTCAACCAAATTTCGTGTGTGCTATGTGTACCATAACAGATATGACAATGCCGATTCTTAATTGTAACCAGGGCTGCCAAATGTGAATAAATACTGTCTCTATTTTTGTTACCCTAATATCAATATATCTGAAAGTATGCAAGCCAATAGCTCTAAACATTGCACACGTATAGTACCTGGCATTCTAGATTAATTTGGAGTAACTAATATAGGTCTACGCCAGTGCTGCCAGCATGGTTCTAAGCCTGTTGATAGGTCCAATTTTAAAATGCATGTAACTTCTATACTAACTAATGGATTTCATTCAAAATTGACACAACAATAGATCATATTATTTCAGATTATTTCTGACCAATACACATATGTCATTGTTGCCAACATGATTTTACGCGCGCTGTCAGATCCAATGTTTAACTGAATTTAACGTCCATGCTTTCCATTGGACTTCATCCAAATTTTTTTTCTGTGCCTTAAGATATGGAACTAAGAATATATTCAGTCACCAGGGCTGCCAACTGTAGTTCTCTATTAGGCTACATTATGCCAGGTATACAGTATTTCGAACTAATTAGAAATCTCGATATTACCAACTTAATTTCGTCAATATTCTAGATAGATCCATATAGATGAATTATTGGCATGAATCTTAAATTTTAAGAAAAGTAGGCACTTTAGTTCGTCACGGAACTTCTTGTTTGCATAGAGATTTCCCTCTTATCATCATATAGTATTGTGCCGGTTTGCACAGGATGGCGGAGTGGTAATCCATTCCCATATGCACCAAAATCCAGGAACTACCGTACACATAACCCCTCATACATTTGAATTGGGCCCGAAGGAAGAGATTCCCCTATCTCAGGGCGTAGCGGGTATAAATTCGGAAAGTGGAAAGAGCCCCAGTTTAGAATCCATGCTACTCTAGTCACAAGAAAATATTTAAATCAGAACTCCAAGGTTTCAGATAAAAACCTAAAAACCATGAGAATTTATTTTCCTGTGTGTCATATTTAAATCAAGTAAAAAAATGAACAATTAAACTAGGTAATAATCAGATCCGGATTGGAATCCCTCATTCTAACTGAAATATTCCTTAACTCCTCTCGTATTGGGCTACGAAGTTTAATAATACAAAATGCCTAGCTAAAATGAACCCTCCTAAAAATAATAGCATCCTATTTATGAGTTCTATAAAATCCCTCAGAGAATTCCTATCAAACAAAAATAAGCAACACCAGGTTAGTGGCAAAAAAAAAAAGAAAATCCCTGTCGGATATACAATGATAACACGATAAGCGGTAATGGCACTGACCTTACGTTGGTCGATAGCCTGCTCCATAAATGTTGTCTTCAGAAATATAATAATATAATATAATAATATAATAAAACAGAGAATCTATCTAAATTGTGATGTCCCATCCCATAAGCTGATGTGTCACCCACACTCAATGCCTATATTCAATATCTTACTCGTATAACATTTCAACGAATTCTCCATCATTTCAATAATTCTCAATATCACTTTATATGTCATGGCATTGCTCCTCGCTAGGTTATAATAAGCAAGCCATACTCATTTCTCAACATTCCATTACTACAAGGCATCATTTACTTTCAAATTCAATTTAATCAGCCGTTTTCTAGCTTACAATGACATACCAAACCATTCTAAACAATTATGAACCTCAAAATATGGTTTTATCATGTGTTAACTTGCTTCAAATAAAGGCTGCATACATTCATATATTGATTTCATTAATTCTGTATTCCAGTAATTATTTAACCTCTCCATTCGTTAAAAAAAACATGGTCTCAACTGCTCTAGTTCGTCCATAAAGTTTACTGTGGTTTATTTGATCATCTATACATAATTTCTACACATAATTCTTACACATATATTGTATCACACTTCCCACGTTAAATATCCGCACAATATGTGTCACACGCAAATATCAAAGCTATCTAATACCGGTACCTATTCTAATTTGAGCTAAATTCCATTATATTAAAATATCTAATACTTAAAATTGCTACAAAGTTACTCTACCGCTCCTACTATTCGAAAGCAAAAATTACAAACACTAAAAAAATTATGTGGAAATAATTAAGTTCAGCCTCTACCTCCCATCAACTGCTTTCATCATGCTGAGTTTGCGGTCGTTTGGCCCCCATACATATCCTCCTCCTCCTCTGCATAAAATTAACCTGGAGATACAGCCTCCACTTCCCTTTCCAGCTTTGGTTTAGCAATGCATTTCAAAGGGTTGATATCCACTCTGAAGTGTTCCGTGATTTCCATGTAGTTACACATTTTCACTGTCACGAAGTCGTACCGTCCCAGACGTGTATATCAATTTTAATAATGCGGAATTGCACAGTTTTATTAGCCAAAAAGCTTATAAGAAAATATATAAAAGCCACTGTTCGTTTGAAACAAGTTCATCTGTACGTGGCTGATAATTTTGCCGTTCCGACCTGACCTCGTGGTAATGTTTAAATGCAAGCTTTCTATGTCACATATGCACTCAAACAGAATTGAAGCAAACACAATTTGCTATTAACTTCTCTGGTTAATAAATTCACACACTCGATTACTGACATGTAAGAGCATTTAATTATGCTACAATTTGGAACACCCGCCCACGTTTTTACTATAAATAACGGACCAATAAAAATGTACATCCGACTTTGTCAACGACCATCGAATTTCAAGGTGGTAATAAATTATGGTTCTTCCTGAGGTTCGGTTCTTGAACCAATGATATGCCAGGATTTAGGTTACACTTCCGTTTTACTAGATTTTGTTCTGGAATATTCTCGAATGCATTTATGTATGTTAAAAGAAAGGTTTGTATTATATATTTTACAAATTTTTAAATCGAGTGGCAGCTAGTCTCACCGATGTAACTTTATGTTTGCTCAAGCTTAACATGCAAAAAAAAAAAAAAAAAAATGTGTAGCGCGTTTCGGGTCAATGGTGTTAGTCTGCGCGCATGTCCCACATGTTGATTTTGTACTCGCGCTGTTTCAAAGTTCTTGGTTCAAACCTTGGCTCCTGACATGTACGGTCACTTACACATTGGGCATTTTTCTTGCACTGATGAATTGAGTTCTCCTTAGAATAGAAGGTACAGTTATCTGAATATTATTTATGTAATTCAGAGCAGTGTGGTCAGAGGGTGATCTCACTTCGGTTCTAAGAAAGATACCACTGACATATTTCGAGGTAGTTTAAGGGGATACGGAATGCCCTATGCTTACAATACTAAAATGTGCTGTATAGAAGGAACATTTTCTATGAAACCACTGAACCTAGACACTTGAAATTTGTACAGGTTAAGTCTGAGATTGTTTGGTTTCTACTGAAGCAAGCATCACTTTTATGAGTACATACTTAAGGAGAAAAAAATATTTTTAATGGAATGTGTTTTTAAGGTATTTGTTTTGAAATATTTTGGCAAAAAAACTTAATATACATGCAAATTAAAAACTGTTGTTTCAGTAGTTGTAATATGTTTGTATAAAGACGTGATGCAAATTTGAAGGTTCTACATTCAAAATTGGCTGAAAAATGTTCCTTAAGTAATTTAAAAAAATAGATTTACGGGAAACAGGCTTCAAAGTTTCAACCTTAATGCATGCAAGGTCCGTAGCTTGGATTATCTGGATCTTCAAATTCCTCTTGTAATCTCTTCTTGGCACCATCTTTTCCTTTCTGGCTTTCTGAGCTAGTATTTTCATAGCATCTTCAGCTGCACTTAGTCTTTGTAAGTCAATACGTAACATAGAACATAGCATAAGCTGTTTGACACCCAACTGAACGGAGGCCATACACTAACCTAATATGTACTGTGGCCGAATCTCGCATAGCCACCACCTATATCCGCTAAGCTGGAAAGGATTGTAAGGACGTCGATACCCAGCTTGATAACGAACACTTCCCTACTAGGTGTATGACTTGGAAACCCTCGGCGCATACCGGCGATGCAATAACGCTACTAATCAGTTACACATTTACTAGCAAATAAACATCCATAACAAGATGGTAGTACGAGAATCTCGGATCTAGAGCGTGAACGGTAAAGTTGAGACTAAGTGAGTTCTAGTAACTGACTAGCAGTATTATCACACGTCGATTGCGAAATGAAAAGATGATCAGTTTCTATAAAAATGGGCAGGCAAACCAAATAGTGCCTCTGAATTTATTAAATAAAATAATTACATGACATAAAAATTCCCTATCACCAAATAAAATAATTTGAGATCAAAAATAAAATATTAACATCAGTAGATAGTCCTTCTATCTATTTATCAACTTTCCATGAATGTTCTCGTTACACAAAAATAATTCGTGAATAAAAATTATTAAAGTTTTGCTTAATGGTCACCCTGTAACTCGATTACAGTGAGCAGTCTGATAGAATCAGCTGTTCTCAAAAAGAATATAATTTATAACAAACATTGCCCTATATGATACACTTATCGTCTTAAAAATATTAACGTTATAAGAATAAGAATTATTAAATTATTAAATTATTTATACAAGTTGAATGTCCATGTCCAGCGCGGTATTATATTAACATATATACAAGATCCGTCGTGATCTGACAATCTTACTGCGCTTTCGTTTCTTAAACATTGTCTTAATACTTGTTCACAAACAATGTGTTTACTTGCATTTACTTGTTTCTGTCACAATCAATGGAACCTTTGTAACGAACAATTAAGTTAATTACGGCTCTGTAATGTCATATCAATTATTGAATTACGATATACCTGAAGAACGATGCGGGACTACTCTGTTACCTTAAATAAACTTCGTGCATTTAGGAATTACAATTTTCTGACATGTACAACACAAATGAAAACTCTAATGTCAGTTAACTTCTTTGACATACTGTATCAAACACTTTTTTCCAATCGGAAATACCCTTATCAACCTTCCTATACGGTGAACAACTTTTTAAAAGAGCGTTAGCTACACGCTTACATTTCTCAACACATTCCTTTCCATTCAACAACAGTAATAATGCACGGTATTCATTAAAACCCATCTTAATACATTTCAAACATGTATAATAATTAGTGACCCTACTAAGTAAACACGAACCTGTGAAACACTGTTCATGGTGCACTCTCAACAAACTCCTCTCCTTCGTGTTCCTTAAACATCAATAACATTTTTGTTCACTTCTATATATTCTTGTACAATATTCCATTTGACTTTAATTAACGCAATTCGTTAATAAACTTTCACAACGTAATGTTTTCCACGTCACAATAAAAAATATTAGTATTAATAGACTCTAGTCCACTCGTCTTCGCTTTTAATAATAATAATACATTTCCTCCCTTTCTGGTATTCCTTAATGAATCAATTATTCATTTACAAACGTGTTTTGTTTCAAATAAGACCTCAGGTTGATCTGTAAATCACCTGGTCTGTGGTTTCGTAATTACCAATTATTTCAATACAATTGTTGCTAATTCTAGGCATCATTTTGACTCTGTCTGTCAACATTATGATCCTATTTAATTTGTAACTCCGTTATAATTGTTTACCAATTGGGTATTGTTTGGCCAGGGTTAAACACTACTCCCAAGGGAATATGAAGAGAAAAGGAAAGGGAAGTGGGTTTCGGACTGAGGAACAAGTGTGGGTAAATAGGACGAGAGTCATGTTTCCATTGACATCCAGAGGAAAGAGTTTGAATTCTATAAACTCTGTTTGCAACAAAGGTTTGCCAGTGGGTTGGTTTTTTTGCGATCCAAGAAAGAGTAATCATGGAATCGCTCACAAATAGGTTAGCGAAAATTCAACTTTTAAGACTTTCTGCAGTCTTTTGGCAAGTTCAGCGGCCATGAGTGCAGCACACAGTTCAAATCTAGGCATAGTAATAGTTTTAAGAGGAGCAACTTTAGACTTAGAGCAAACAAGGTTTGAAAATGAAGATTCATTTAGTGAATTGCGATAAACCAAATATGCACAGCAACCGTAAGCTTTCTCGGAGCAGTCGGCATACACATGAAGGAAGAAAGATGTGTTAGGATGAGCGTTAATTAAATTTCTTGGAATTTCAATGAGCGAAAGATCAAGCAAACTATTACGAAAAGATAGCCATCTATTAAGAAAAGAAAGGGGAACAGTTTCGTCCTATTCACATTTGAGCGACCATAGCTCTTGCATGAAAAGCTTGGCTATAACAATAACCGGAGCAAGGAATTGAAGCGGATCAAAAATTTTTGCAATTTCAGAGAGAATTAGCCTCTTAGTGTTGGGGATCTCTTCGGAAAGCGAGACTTTGTAGATGAGAGTATCAGTGCGAGTGCACCAATGAACTCCAAGTATTTTTATGGATTCAGAATCTCCGCAGATTTGACGGAAGAGGGGTCTACATCTTCTATGGGAAACTGGACAAGAAACTCATGGGAGTTGAAATTCCACTTATGAAGTGGGAATCCTCCATTCTTTAACAATGCCTGAAGTTCTAGTGACACGAAAGAAGCTTCCTCAAGAGTCGGGAATGAATGGAGATAATCGTCTACATAAAAAGATGTAGTTAGGGCTTCAGAAGCTTTAGAATCAAATAAATGACCATCTTGAGAGGCTCACATATGTAGGGATCGGATAGCAAGGAAAGCGGAAGTTTTTAAGCCAAAAGTGACCGTCATTAAGCGAAATATTTTAATGGGCTTGCTGATTTCGTCGCGCCACAAGATTCTTTGGAGATCTTGTTGTTCGGGATGATTTAAAACCTGGCGGTACGTCTATTTGATGTCCGCTATATCAGCTATGGGAAATAATCGAAAATTTAAGAGTATAGCAGATAAATCTGACTGAATAGCGGGACCAGAGTAAAGAGTATCGTTAAGACTGTTGCAAATAACGTCATGTGATGACCCATTAAAAACGACTCGGATTTTATCCTTTACAAGAGGGCTTTCCACACGGGGTGATGATTTAATAAAACCGTTTCAATTGGAGGGGGGGGGGGGGGTGCAATTCGTCATCAGATTTGCTGACAACTTCCATATGATCTAAGCTTTCGTATTCGCCATGAAATCAGTGTATTGTTGTTTAACGAGGGGTTCTTTCTTGAATTTGCTCTCGATAGCAAAGAGAGCTTTTCGAGCTTTAGGTTGAGAATTGATAAGTTTGGGGTGATTGAGTAATCTTGGCATCTGAACAATGAACCGGCCTTCAGGAGAACGAGTGGTAATGTTCATGAAAAGTTGCTCACAGAATTCGTTATCTGAAGAGGTTACGTTAGGAGAATCAACGCTTTCAAGCCTCCAGAGCTGTTCCAAATCGGTACTAGCAAAATAACATTGCGATACAGGTTGGGGGGAATAATGAGAAAGTTGACCAGTAACAATCCAACCAAAATTAGTGTCTCTGGCGACCACGTTTGAAGATAGCTTACGAATTTGTTTATGAAGACAATTCCAAAAAACATTGGCACTAAAGAATATGTCAATGGGGCCTTGTATATTGAACAGAGGATCAGCTAACCTTAAATGAGAAGGAATATTCAGACCTGAGATATCAACGGAGTGACTAGGAGTATTCTCTCCGATACTGTTGAGGATGAGGTAATTAAGTTTTAGAAAATTATTTATGTGACAAGTGTCTCTTATGGTTAGTTTAGAAAACTGGAAAGCTTGTGATTTTAAACTGTTGATACCTGATACATTAATAGAAGTAGGGTTTACAGGTAGGTCTAGTTTTTTGATTAATGATTTAGAAACGAAATCATGGGTTGCCGCCGAATCAAGAAGATCGCGTGCACGGACCCAGTTGCGAAAATTATCCTGGACTTCGATTTGGACAGTGGACAGTAGTACTTGGGCACTACGTAAAGAATTTTGAATGTAAGATGAAGCACTAGAATTGCTGGTATCATCACTTTTCTGAGAAGGGGATGCTGCTGATGACTTTGATTGGTCATGACGATGCAGTTAAGTGTGATGAGGTTTTTCACAATGAAAACAAAGTCTAGAAGACTTACAATTAGAAGCACAATGCTTGGGTGAAAGGCAGTTGAAGCAATGTTTATTCTGGGAAACTAATTTTCTTCTGTCGTCGACTGACAGTTCCTTAAAGGATTTACATAGATATAAGGCGTGTGAATCTTTGCAAAGTATACACTTAAGTGGTTCATTTAAACTCTTACGCGGATCGCTTTGAGTGTTTAAAGCGAGAGAACTAGCAATAAGGCGTTCACTAGACCTAGTTGTGTAACCAGTGGCGTTTGACTTGAGTTTAGACGAGCTGTACCCGGGTTTTGGGTTAATAGACACTGAGCGTTCGCTTTTAGATTTAAGAGACAATGATTCAAATTTAGAACTAGGGGATGAGGGTTCACTTTGGTTAGCTAAAGCAGTTAAGAGTTGGCATCTAGCATTGATGAAGGTGACTAAATGCTCGTAAGAGTAATCGTTGTCTTTGGAAAGTTCAATTTCCCAAGCTTTGAGGGAAGCAACATCGACTATAGAAACCACTAAATGTATTAGGAAAGTGTCACAGTGGTCATTGGGTTGATCTAATTGGGACTAAGCTTTTACGTGAAGTTGTGTCGTATCAATAAGTGTACGCAAACTAGTGACGTCATTGTGCTGTGACGCAGGTAAATTGAATAGAGCCTTCTTGTGGCGTTGAATACGTAACCGTAAATTACCGTATCTTCCTTTCAACAGGTTAAAGGCAATGGCGTAGTTTTCAGCACTTAATGGGAGTGCTTCAACCAACTGCAGGGCTTGACCGCGGAGAATAGATCGCAAATAATGAAACTTGTAAATGATTTGAATGTCTTCATTGTCATGAACAAGGGAACAAAAAAGTTCATAGAAAGAATCCCAAGTAGATTCGTCTCCAGAGAAGTGGGGCAAATTAATCTTAGGTAGAATTGGTTTGGGCTTGTGAGTACCCCCACGAAAAGGGGTTTGTGTTCCTGAAGGGAACCAAGAACAGAACCGTCCTTTTTTCTGTTCTTCTTCGAGTTGGCGTATTATTTTAAAGGCAGAACCTATGCCTTCGTAATATTGGTTTTCTACTTCTACTCGATCATCAGTTTGATTGAGCATACAAGTTTCGATTTCAGTTTGGATGTTGCAATTATTTTCATAAGAACGTTCAAAGTCCTTTACGCGATGTTTTAACAAATCTAGTTGAGCTTGTGAAGGATCTAGCTCTTCGATGTATTTTCTGAATCTGATGATTTGCCCTTTATAAGAAGCTCGTTTGGAAGTAAGTTTTTCATCCCTACCATCCTTGTCTTTTTCTGTAGGAGCCATGGTGAAATAGGTAAATTAATGTATAACTTACGAAACTGTGGAACCTTGGAAATGCTGTCAGACTGGCAGCAGCAAACAAGTTGACAGAAATGGACACGCCAAAGGAGACAGGAGCGGCCTCTTTCCCCCTCACAAGCTTTGCACGGTGAAGATATAGCTGAAAAATTCAAAGTAGATATTAATGATTTGCAAAATATTGACAAATGGACTCTCCCGGTTTTCTGGACCAAAGTTTGGGTAGGTTTTGGCCAGGGTTAAACACTACCCCCAAGGGAAGATGAAGAGAAAAGGAAAGGGAAGTGGGTTTCGGACTGAGGAACAAGTGTGGGTAAATAGGACGAGAGTCCAACACCAAACAATATGAATTTGAGCAAGTATTTTGTGACGAGTGTCACCGCAAAGCCCGTGAAGCACCTAAAGTGGGTATGGACCTGCACGCAGCTAACGGGAGATGCGGCTGGAGCTTGGGCTATTTGTAAGCAAGCAACGAAAGTACTTTCCATTCCAAGCCTATATTTGAATACTATGGGGAAGGGTGGTATTCTGGCAAGACAAAGAATGACAAATTTACGGTATATCTTTTCAAAGGAGTCAGGTTTAATCGAAGGTTTTGAAAGGCGCAAATAATTTGAATTCGCCGTGATGTTTTTAGTTCTTGGAATTGTAGAATTTCCAAGGAGCGATCGAATGTTTCCAGGAAGGGTAGCGATGAAGCAGTTATGTAGCTCGCTACGCCAGCTTCCTGCTTGTTGAGATTCTCTCTGCAACTTATGGTTGGTTTTTCAAAATTTAAGTGTTTCTCATTGTCTAAACTTTTAGTCTGCGAGTGCTATTGGGAACAATTTGATTGTTTTTTTTTTGGATTTAAATTTTGGTAAGAACACCAATGGTTGCATTCAAGAAAGGCTAAGCTTTTACCCAGCAAAGCGCCGACTAAAAGTTTAGATAAGAAGAAAAACTTAAATTTGGAAAACCAACCATAAGTTATAGAGAAAATCTTAACAAGCAGGAAGCTGGCGCAACTAGCTATACTTGCCTTACTGGCTAGTTAGAATTAGCTAAAAAGCTAAGAACGACTTTGAAAAAGTTTTTGCGGAGAGTTTTTGTTCAAATGCAACTAATAGTGGAACCTTTTTTAATTTGATGCTTGATTTCCTTAACGCGAGCATGAGCTTCTGGGTAGAGTCAGGGGAAGTAGGATCCTGCCTGATCGTTATTTTAGAAAATGATGAAGCAAAAGGATATAGTTTGATTTATTTAACAATGCGTAGAAATATGATAAATTTAACAAATATAAAAGGTACAATTTGATTTTTTAACCTTTGAGGTCTCGGACCTCTAAAATTGTTGAAGTTTGCACTAGGCAATTAACAAAATTTTGTTTGGAATCTCTTGTAAGCACCAAGCCTGCATAAGATTTTAAAATAGTGCTGGGATTAACAAATTTAAAGTTTAACAATGAATCAGGTACGATATATGTACTTTGAGAATTCCTATATGGAAGTTCTATAAGTATGAACAAATAACAATTCGAAATTATAACAAAGAGAGAGAACATAAGAAGAAGTTTCTATAACTTCTTGTATTTAAACAGGGATCACGAGGAAGATGGGGCCAGTACCCTTTCGTGAAACCTGGAAAAGGAGAGTTAGAAAACTCACTTATGAGTACCCTTTCGTGAAACCTGGAAAAGGAGAGTTAGAAAATTCACTTATGAGTAGAAAATAGAATTCCCCAATTAAAGAGGGAAAGAATTATAATGTGTACTTGCCACATCAGTACATCAGTTGACTTACATTTAAAGCTTAAGTAGATAAAGTTAGTAAGGTGTTTAGGAAAAGGAAATAGGAACTTTAGGAGAAAATTTATTGCCGTATTTATTGCTTTCGTTCGAACGCGACACGGATGGTTGTTGACCGGGCACTGTTATGCACTGTAGTCAGTTGAAAAGTTGGCCATTGCAACACGGAAAGTTTATAAGACGAAACGTTATTGTAATTGTGGAGGTCACTAGTTGAATTTTAGTTTGAGAAAGTTTATTGCGTTGTGACGTAGTTGAATGCAGCGGACAATTTCCAACGAAGGAAGACAAATTATGCTGATTAAAGGAACAAGCGTTTCCATATTCAGGTGGAAAGTACTTGATGGCATTACTTGCAAAAAGATAACTTGCTGTAGAAAATTCTGAGTTGTGAGAACAGTAGAATTGGGCAGAATATCCCGCGGAGGTGAAAGCTAAGTTGATATAGACAGTGTGTTTAATAAGACTCCCACGGTGTGAGAACTCATTCCCAGATAATCAGTACAAGTATACTTTTTCATTTTAGAAAGCTAGCTGAAGTAGCCATAAATAAATCAAGAAGATCTTTTGAAGGCAGATATTGCATCACATATAGCAATTTCACACTGTCTATAAAATCAGGTTAAAACATTTAGCTGTTAAAACCAATTAAAACATGGTAAAAACAATTAAAGATTTACTTAGCTCATTTCTGAAGAGTAGGCGATGTTCCTGGTGACGGTTGGTTTCAAAATCCAAACATGGCGTCTGATTTAAAAGATGTCTCTCGAGGAGAGGAGACAAGCTCGGGAAGAGCTTCGACTCTACGTGTAAACGTTTGACACACAAGTGAAGACCGCTCAACGAAGCACAGAGGTACCAAGGAGGGAAGGGGGTGGGGAAAAACAAAGGATCATACATATGAAACACCAACTTTAGAAATAAAACTAAAAGTAATCTTCAAGGAGTTATAGTAGGCGTCAATAGCGAAGCCTGGTGGAAGGGCATGTTGTAGAAGTCCTCTTGAGCCTGGAGATGTTAGCTGAAGATAGCGGCGACATCTTGTGGCTGGATTGGGAAGGAAGTCCTCTTGAGCATAGAGATATTGAGGAACTTCAGCAGTTAGCTGCTAGATGCCGCTAGGTTGATCATGGAAGTTATATCTACAACAAACTTTTAAACAGAGTGAACAAGGTGCGCAAATAAAAGAAATTGTAAGAAATCACTGTTGGTGTTTGAGAAAAAAGGGAAGAAATAAGTTAAGCAAAGAGCAGCGAAGGCTAACTCTGTCTTACCGTGTATTCCAAAGAATTCACCACCAATGACTATAATAATGTCATATTACAATAACATTCCGATATTGGAATTGTTATACTCCAAAATATTTTTATAAATGTTGCATTTATATTCTGTCGCATTAAAATATTTATTACAAATGTTTTAACATATTACATTAATGCTTTCTCTATATAACGACGCGATCTAGCAATATTGACTCATTCTGTAGGTTGTTACGCATTTTTATCGAAGCATTCCAATTATAAAACAGTTTCGTTTCAAAGTGAGCATAATTAAAACGCTTCCTTAAAAATTCAAATACGGAATATCAAAAATCCAAATCCAAATAAAAATACGTCAAAGACGACACACGCTGACGTAGCATAACATTTACAATTAATTTTCTAAAATCGACAACATAATAACATAGGTTATGAGTAAAGAAAAATCTACATATAAGTTGGTCACATCTGAAATACCCTCAAAAATACAACAAACTACAGAGATATTAGTACAATCATTCGTCTACCTTCGTGATGATCTGCTGTCGTGGTTCCTGGCCTGATATTCAAGATGTTCCTCTCCTGCGTTGGCACGCTCTCACCGTGAGCCTGGAAACGGGTTTCTACTTGCTGTCTGTGAATCAGCTGTGCGGCTCCCTCCACTGCTGTGTGAACACCTGGGCGTGCGGGCTCGCATCTCGCTAACGGGTCTTCTAGCTTCTCGATATAAATCTGGCAACTCGTTCCCGGAACAAACGAACTCCTCTGTCGGCTGGCCTCTTGTAGTATCTCTTCATCATTGTAGGTTGAAAGTCTTTGGTTGACATCTCCCAAGGTGGTAGTGGACGTCTTTGTAGTATTATTGTAGGTAAATTCAGGTTACTGCATGATGGAACTGCAGTCGTAGAATCATCGACTCATGGTTGTCTGAATTTCCACTCCGTGAATGTAGTTTAACCTCCCTCCATTGCCTAGTGCTTAGTTACGATCTTCTTAACATTTGTAAGCTGGAAACATCCCCACTGACTTGTAGACTGTATCATCGTAATTGCGTGATGAATATGCTGTAGAATAAATGCTTCTCTGTAGCAGTCTGTGTATACTGTGCTACTAGTAATGTTGTAGAAGTATAATCTATATATATAAAGCACAAAGTTTGTCTGTCTGTCTGTCTGTCTGTCTGTTATGTATACAAATCTACACCGTTTCACCGATCTGAACCAAAATTTGTATACTCACCCTTTGGAACCCTGTGGGTAACCCTGTCAACATTAAATTTCGGACAGACCACCCCATGCCCTGCATTTAGGCCCTTTTGCACAAATCTACACCGTTTCACCGATCTGAACCAAAAGTTGTATATTTAACCTTTGGAACCCTGCGAGTAATACTGTCCACTTGAAATTTCGGACAGACCACCCCATTCCCTGCATTTAGGCCCTTTGGTCCAAATCCACACCGTTTCACCGATCTCAACCAAAATTTGTATATTTACCCTTTGGAACCCTGCGAGTAACACTGACCACTTAAAATTTCGAACAGACCACCCCATTCCCTGCATTTAGGCCCTTTGGTCCAAATCTACACCGTTTCACAGATCAGAACCAAAATTCGTATTCTTACCCTTTGGTGCCCTGCGAGTAACACTGTCTGCTTGAAATTGCGGACAGACCACTCCATTCCCTGCATTTAGGCCCTTTGTCCCAAATCTACACCGTTTCACCGATCTCAACCAAAATTTCTATATTTACCCTATGGAACACTGCGACTAACACTGTCTGCTTGAAATTTCGGACAGACCACGCCATTCCCTGCATTTAGGTCCTTTTTGCACAAATCTACACCGTTTCACCGATCTGAACCAAAATGTGTATACTTACCCTTTGGAACCCTGCGAGTAACACTGTCTGCTTGAAATTGCGGACAGACCACTCCATTCCCTGCATTTAGGCCCTTTGGCCCAAATCTACCCCGTTCCACCGATCTCAACCAAAATTTGTATATTTACCCTTTGGAACACTGCGACTAACACTGTCTGCTTGAAATTGCGGAGAGGCTACTCCATCCCCTGCATTTAGGCCCTTTGGCACAAATCCACACCGTTTCACCGATCTGAACCAAACTTTGTATACTTACCCTTTGGAACCCTGCGAGTAACACTGTCCACTTCAAATTTCGGACAGACCACCCCATTCCCTGCATTTAGGCACTTTGGCACAAATCTACACCGTTTCACCGATCAGAACCAATATTCGGAAACTTACCCTTTGGTACCCAGCGAGTAACACTGTCTGCTTGAAATTGCGGACAGACCACTCCATTCCCTGCATTTAGGCCCTTTGTCCCAAATCTACACCGTTTCACCGATCTCCACCAAAATTTGTATATTTACCCTTTGGAACACTGCGAATAACACTGTCTGCTTGAAATTGCGGCGAGGCCACTCCATCCCTTGCATTTAGGCTGTTTGGCACAAATCTACACCGTTTCACCGATCTGACCCCAATTTTATATACTTACCCGTAGAACCCGACAAGTAACACTGACCACTTTAAATTTCGGACAGACCACACTATTCCCTGCTTTTTGACCCTTTGGCAGAAAACTACACCGTTTCACCGATCTCAGCCAGATTTTACATAATTACCCTTTGGAACTCGACGAGTAACACTGTCCACTCGAAATTTCGGACAGACCACTCCATTCCACGCATTTAGGCCCTTTGGCACAAATCTACATCGTTCACCGATCGGAAACAAAATGTGTATACTTACCCTTTGGAACCCGATGAGTAACACTGTCCACTTTATAACTTGGACAGGCAACTCCATTCCCTGCATTATGGCCCTTGGCACAAAACTACACCGTTTCACCGATCTCAACCAGATTTTACATAATTACCGTTTGGAACTCGACGAGTAACACTGTCCACTCAAAATTTCGGACAGACCACTCCCTTTCCCGCATTAAGGCCCTTTGGTACAAATCTACATCGTTCACCGATCGAAAACAAAGTGTGTATACTTACCCTTTGGAACCCGATGCGTAACACTGCCACTTGAAATTTCTGACATACCACTCCATTCCCTGCATGTAGCTCAGGAATTCCTCGGGGTTGCCAGCTTCCTAACTCACCAGTCATGAGCCCTTGAGGGTGTACCAGAAGTGGTGGGTCTACACACACCCTGCCTCTTTGAGGGTCTTGAGCAGAAGACAGGAGATATTATGAAAAGGAAAAGAAGGCAGACCCCTCGAAGAATGAGGGTATCAGGAAAGATGAGTCAAAGCCAATTAAGGCGGGAAATTGAAAGACTCCCTAGCCCTCGGATACCCTAATACAGTCTGGGTCGGAAGAGAACAAGAGTTGACCAAGGGAGGCCGACAGGAAAGAGAACTGAAATGAGCCCGGCACCAGGAAGTAGAAGCGATGTCAGACTCAGCTGGGGTTCCGTGGTCGCCAACCGACGTCCCAGAAGTTGTGAGACCCTGGGGGGGGTCAGTTGTGAGAATAGCTTGCTGATTCATCGCGTGGTGACTTGAGAGTACTTTCCAGAGCCCGCCGTGTTATCTCCTGCTGTCTATGCTGATGCCAGCACAGGGCCGTTGCGAAACAGTGAGTGATTCCCGGTCAATCTGTATAGGACGGGGAACCCCGAATGTGTGTCATCATATTTCGTCATCATCTGCGATCATCTCAGGTTCGTGCGGCTTGGACCTATATTCTTTGTCTTTGCCGAGCAGTACGCTCTTTCACTAGACGCATCCAGTACAGGCCTAAGCCAGAAAATAAGGTTGAGACTTTGGAAGACATCGAAGCTAGACACCTGAATTACCTATATCAGTTTTAAAATAACACCATGTTCGTTTAGTAGTCATTTTTTCATTACCTTATTATTATCATCATAAGTGAAAATGACCTAGATGTTACGCGCATCATACCAATAATCACCGCCGCATGAAGTCTTTCTCGACTGTGATTTTTAAAATATTTATTTTTGGTTGGTTGGTTCTTAAGTTTAGGGGCCGCGACAACGCGGTCATGTAGCCTCGTGTACTTTGGGTGTGTGTAGAATCTGTCTGATAACCGGTGTAAATTGTGATGACTGTATTAGTGTGTGTTATCTGTTTTTTAATTTAAGTACAAACTGCAACTTAGAATTCTTCAAATAGTTCGTACTTTTGCCGCCAAGCGCAACCGTCAACGACTATTAGGCCAAGTTTGGAACTTAGCTACTAGACGCCACTGCAGTCGGCTCTTGGCAACGGACGTAGACATCTATGAGCGTTGTTTACCTATCCAATTTAGCTTCACACAGGTGTAATTAGTGGAAGGTTCTTTAACATGCCATAAATCTGACATGGGACCGCCGGCTTTACTTCCCCTCCGAAGAAAGGCATACTGACGGATTTTAACGCTCCTAAAATATCCGACGGCTTCGGCCGGGTTTGAACCCGCTATCTTGGGCATAGAAGCTCAGCATGCTACCAAATACGCCACCGAAGCCGCCATATAGTTATTTTTATTACAGTACATTGTGTACATTATACGTTGAAGTGTTAATTCAATACCGGTAGTAGTTTCCCTTATCATCCTCATCATAAGAGCAAATGACCTACAGTAGATGTTACGCCCATTACACCATTAATCACCACACACAATAAGTCTTCCTCGCCTGTGAATTTTGAAATATGTATTTCTATTACGGTAGTTTGTAAGTTTGACGTGTCAATTCAACAGTAGTTTTTATTATCATCCTTATCAAAAGGGCAAATGACCTAGATATTACTCCCTCATTGTCTTTGGGGGCAAATGACTTAGATTTTAAGTCCATTATATTTCTAAGGAGACCTTAAAACATTATCATCATTCCACCGGGCGAAGCCGGGTACTACTGCTAGTGCTTAAATATTGAAGACTTCTTCTGTTGTGCGCTGAATTATAAAGTGTTGCTTCTAGTTGAAAGTCATTACTTTTCGTTTAGTGCCGGCAGCTCCTGATCTTCCTCGGAAGTGCGGCGTCTCCTCTCGGTCAAGTCTGAATCTCTTTGCCGTGCCTCAATTATCATGTGAGCACCACTGGAATGCTCAGTGACACAGGTCCTCTCCATAAACGTCGCTAAGAAGGAATGACTTCTGCACGCTTGACTGCCGCGCTCGTGCCTGACTGAAATGGCGGTCTAGCCACAAACACAGTCCTAATAACTGTAATTCGCTCATATCTTCCCTTCTATCCATTAATATTTAAGTATGTTTTGATAATAAAATATCATTTCATGTTCTGCAACTGTAGAAGTGCTAATATCGCTTTATATGTTAAAATTCAATATAATAGCGATTCCCTCAATAATTTTGTGGTTCATTCTGATTGTCTCCTGAGTTATCAAGAAAAACTCATTGTTCTAGTCTCTTATCAAAGTGTCGTGTGCACAATTTTGTTATTGTCGACTCGGCCAACCAATCCGGTCCCAGGCTTGCTATCTTGAAGCCTTGATCATATTCCAGTGTCTGAAGATTGGACTCTCCCTTGGTTAAAATAATATTCACTGAAATATTCCCAAATTTAATTCTTTCAAAATGCTCCAAAATATTCCAAAAGCTCATCAGTATATTCCATTCACCTCCTAAAATAGTTGTGTGAATAAAATATTGTTCCATTCCTAAATTCCATTTCTTGCATCATTAGGTTCGCAAGTCGGTTCGATCCTCTGCTTTGTCAATGCCTTAAGCCAGGCTGAATTCGAGTTCAGTACACTATACAATTCAGTATCTTTTGCCTTGGTGCTTACAGTAACTGATGAAGAATATTGAAGAACTTCACACTGTGTGCACAATATTTACAAATTTACTAATTAATTCAAACTCTGCTGCAAGATCAACATGTGTATTCACCCTCAGACACAAGCCCCCTTTAGCACACTTTTTACAAATGGTATTATTTTGAATCATTTTGGATAATATACATATATCTTCAATTTCACAACTATCATTCCCTTTTGATAGGTCTTCATATTTTCCATGACACCACTGAATTTCTTCTGTGAGGCACTTTCAGGCTTGGAAAGATTAGTTTCTACAGGTGTTGATTGTAGGCCTATGTTGAGGTTATTTGTTATAGGAACATGTGGAGGTGTGGTTGATGAAGATTCTGTATCTTCCAACAAGTTCAAATGAATTGTACGTTTCTTCTGCCAATTAGTACGTCTCTTGAATACTTTACCAGTAAGCCTAGGTATTTTAGAGGGACTCGTAAACACAATACCACAGAGTAATCACTGATATACAAGGCTAGATGCACTGTTTACATGGAAAGGCTAGATGCACTGTTTACATGGAAACCATCCAGACTATAAACAAAGCAAGAAACAAATGAATCTCAAGATGCACATGATGCACACTACACAGGTGGCCAAAGTACAAACTTATCCCCTAAAAGTGGTATATTTGAAAAATTAGCCAGCAGAAATCAAGTGTACATCATGATCTCAATTATTAAAAAAAAACACTTGTAGGTATAATATCATTATAATTCATACACCATTTTAAAGAGGACCTTTTAAATATTAATAAGTAAATAAAAAATAAAAATGAGCAATTTTTGAAAAATTACCCATTCCGTATCCTCTTTAAGAATCGTAATTTTGACAGTAGGAAGTTTGTAGGGAAAATAAACACAGACTAACACAGAGGCAGAATTTAACATAAGGTGATCTCATCCAATCATATTTTAATTCAATTTTCATGGTGAGATATTTTGGTTAATAAAAAACGATCGTATCACATCACACCTCATTTTACCATAGGGTTGTTTCCAAATCAATGAAAATCTGGAGGTATTTGGCCGTAATAATTTTCAAACGCTAATTAGCTCAGTTTCTTCCTAATGAAAGGTTATGTGCGTCTTCCATATTTTACTGTTCTGTATGATATTCCCTTTTTGCCTTCTGTAACCTCAGATACCTCCCTGAACCAGTTCATAGACAGTGTCATAATCTCCTTCATGAACACTCTCCAGCCATTTGAAAATTTCTAATTCCGTAATACCCATTTAAGAATGAATGAATAAATAAATAAATAAATAAATAAATAAAGTAGGTTAGTTAGCGTGAACCACTGTTATATACGACCATTCAATGATAAACTTTGCCTAAATATCTAGAATACGTGTACATTTCAGCAGTATGTTATAAAGTGTAAGGGAATGGATATCGATTTCTTACTTGAGAGAATTTTGCTTAATTATATACACATGTCTACAATTTATACGAGTCCTAAGTAGAAGCAGCACACAGGGAAACGGTATGTTTTGAAGAGCAGGATTAACATCTAGGTATATTACTGGGCACCTCGCCTTTAAACTGAAGGTTTTTCTTCAATATATCCAAAGAAGATTTGTGCATTCAATCCCCTACGGTGATAATCAGTTCATAAAACTAGCAGGAAAGTTTTTCTCCTTAGAGTCGACGTGACAACTACTGTCAGCAGATTCCTTAATATTGCGCACATATTGTAAAATAAGTTAACAACACTCTACTAAATAATATTCACTCCCTGCCTGCAATCACGTCCAAGGAAACTCATAAAGGCTTTTAAGCTGGTTTGGATCCATCTTTACCAACGAGCCTTTCAGAGGCAATCATTTATAACAGAATATCCCGCACAATCTTTCCTGGGCCATATTCTCCTGTACTACGACAGGAGCATATTCTTCAGGCAATTGTAATGTGACTTTGGTTATCATTTTATAAGAGATTTTGCATTGTTTCCTTAAGAACCTCCATCATTCTTCTTTATTCGTGAGTTCTTGGCGGTGTATCTTAAGCACTGTACATTTCTTGACAATGCCGTGTCATTTGTAAAGCGAACTTGTCTTGTCCTGCAAATGGCACAGTACAGCGGAAAGTTGCCTCCACCCAGATAAAGGAACTAATGTTCCTCCCAGCAAAATTAATTCATTATTGTATTTTCTAAATTTGATTGTGGTTCCTATTTAATAATTAATACCAACCCTACGATTGCGTCCAAAAGTCTGCATGTATTCAAGGACGGCTGCCGTCTGGTTCATAGCCTACGACAACAACCCAACCACATATCATTGGTTTCGGGACACAATTCATTGACACGCTAGAGAAAAATTAGTCACAAACAATCTGTTCTTGGCTGCGTGTTAATTGTCCTACAATATTTGTTGTAGTAATGTTTTAACGACGAGAGCATAACTTCATTCTTTTGAGGGTAGGAAGGAGAAATGTTACCACACTAGTTCAAATACTCAACTTTGCTTGTATTTCACTGGAGCAGTTATGGAATGAACAGGAGATGTTGCATCCTCAGACTGACCTTTGCAAACTTGGATTCTACGAAAGTTGCAGATTTTGACTGCGCTCGCTTAGCCTAACTAAGCCTCCTGTGTGGAGATTTGATTGTTGTAGTAAGTTCGCATTACAACACGCTTCTGGTAACATTCAGCTACAAACATAATAATTTCCTTTCTAGCGACTTACATTGAATACAAATCTGGATTTCCAAGAATAGCTAGCAGTTTATACTTACCTACTTAATCATCCTCTTGCACCCTTGCAGCGCCCGAAAGCGCCCGGAAATGAAAGTCACAGCTTCCTGCTAAAGCACCCGAAAGCGCCCGTGTATGTTCTTGCATTCTCCTGCCACCTCATTTATTGGTATGGAATGAAAACCAATTGTGAACAATAGGTAATTTGTCAGGCAGGCATTGGAGAGCATTTAGAAGGCATAGTGTTGCTTTTAGCGGTAACAATAAACGTTTGTTCCTTGACCTTTCTCCCAGCTGTTACTAGGAAACATGGCTGTCTCCCAGAAGTCGATGTCCTAACACAATTGAATATAAGCGATGTTAGTTATTCGGAAAGCTCGTGTGGAAGTGATTTTCTGTATGATTTAAATGTAAATGATCAGTTATATGATAGTGACAGTGATATTGATGAGGATAGAGTAAACCAGCGTGCTGTAAATGCCGGTGGCGACGGTGGCCTACAACCTAGCATTCAACCTTCACTGCCTTTTACTCCGCTAGATGATTTTACTGGCGACTGGATTAGACATTGGGAACTAAGGACTCCATGGAGCTGGCTGCCGAGATGTGTATAATAGCATATTTAAATTAGGATTTGGCAATTTTTGTAGTATGGGCCAATGTGACTAATTCTGGGAGAAATAAAAAGATGCTGAAGTTGTTCTGAACCAGGGACCTCAGGAAATAAAACGGTAAACAATGTAAATATGTGTACAGTCTGTAAAAACTGTGCAATTCCATTACTGACCCTTTTTTAAAACTTAGTTTCATATTTGTTTATGTGTCCATATCATATATTTCTAAAATTGTGACCATATTATAATTATGAGGACAGACGTCAAACCAAGGACCCTAGGTGAATGTGATTTATTGTGGGTCATTGCAAGGCTGTTGGTAATTCACGTGTAAAATTTTATTTAATTTAAATGTACTGTATTATATAGTTCCAATGTTATGTGCAAGAGTTTATACCCATATCTACAGTACTTCATATTCTAAAATAATTGGGTGATTCCTGGGTTATCATGCCCGGAAATGCAACAAGAAAAGAGTTAAGCATCTGCCCTCAGTTCTTATCACGTAAGTAGAAAGAGACGAGAGTTTGTTATATAAAACAAGATATTTAGTAAACAACATTGTTGGTTCCTCAGTTTAGGAACTGCGACAACGAGGTCATGTAGCCCCAGTAAACAACATGTAGCCTAATTTCTCTTAAATATAAGGGTATAGTTATTTCTTTGCCATTAAGAAGTATAATTGAATTTTCTTGTGATGAACATTAAGAGTTGTACCCCGCACTGTATGGCCTCGTTTACTAAGGTTCGTTGTAATTCGATTCTTGCATCCAGAGGAATTGATTCTAACATTAGAAAAGTACATCCATCCACCACTTTGAATGTATAGAATCGTTGATATTGTGCCTTATGCAGAAAAAGCAACTTATCTGAGACTACATACTTCCTGCGTTTAGTCATTGTAACTGTAATAGTGGATAATCAATATTAATGCAGTACATTTGCATTTGTCTGTTGGCACAGGCTAGAGTAAAATGTGGTTTTTCGCCGATGTCTCAGTCTCACTCATGGCTGTGATTATATGGAAGCTACTGAGGTATGGGTGGTACTTAGTAATGACATTCAGGGCACAGTCCGTGCCTGTGAATGCTGTGAAAGGTTTTACTCATAGGGTTAGTACTGCTGTTCTAACACAGTGAGGAAAGCTATGGCAAACTACCTCACTCCTCATCTTGCCTAGTACGCGCTGCCCTGGGTTTTTGTGGGTATCTACCAACATAACCTAATGACGGTACTTTTTGAGGATCCAACCAGCCATCTGGCTGACTACCTCACAGACAGATATGTATATAAAAATATCAATGTTAGTTTGTCTGTTTTTCTGTTTGTTATTTATACAAATCTACACCGTTTCACCGATCTGATACAAAACGTACGTACCTAACCTTAGGAACCCTGCGGGTAACACTGTCCACTTGAAATTTCGAACAGACCTCTCTAATCCCTACATTAAGGCCCTTTGGCATAGATATATACTGTTTCACTGATCAGAACCAAACTTGATATACATACCCTTTGGAACCCTGCGGGTAACACTGACCACTTGAAGTTTCGAACAGATCTCTCCATTCCCTGCATTAAGGCCCTATGGCATAAATCTACACCGTTTCACCTATCAGAATACAATTTGATATACATACCCTTTCGATCCCTGCGAGTAACACTGTCTACTTTAAATATTCTACAGAGCTCTCCATTCCCTGAATGTAGGCCCTTTAATACAAATCTACAGCGTTTCACCCATCAGAACCCAATTTGATATACTGAACCTTTTGAACCTTGCAAGTAACACTGTACACTTGAAATTTCGGACAGGCCACTCCATCCCCTGCATTTAGGCCCTCTGGCAAAAAAACTACACCATTTCATCGATTAGAACCAAATAGTATATACTTACCCGTTGTAACCTTGCGAGTATCACTATCCACTTGAAAGTTTTGGACAGACCTCTCAATTCCGTGCATTTGGATCGTTTGGCACAAATCCACACCGTTTCACAGATCAGAAACAAATTGTATATACTTACTCTTTGAATCTCTGCGAGTAACACTGTCCACTTGAGATTTTCGACAGACCTCTCCATTCCCTGCATTTAGGTCCTTTGGCACAAAACTACACTGTTTCACCGATCAGAACCAAATATTATATATTTACCCTTTGGAACCCTGCGAGTACCACTCTTTACTTTACATTTTGGATAGACCTCTCCATCCCATGCAATTAGCCACTTTGGCACAAATCTACACCGTTTCACAAATCAGAACCTAATTTTATTTCGGAACCCTGCGAGTAACACTGTCTACTTGAAATTTTGGGCAGCCCTCTCTATTCCCTACATTTAGGCCCTTTGGCACAAATCTACACCGTATCTCTACTTAGTATAAAACAAAGTCCCCGATTTGTGTTTGTTACGGGTAAACTCGAGAACCACTGGATGGATTTTGATGCGGTTTCCACCATTCTGTAAAGGATATCTCGAGGATTATTTCTGTAGAAAATAATTTATTTATGATCAAAGGAAGCTGAGCAGTAACGATTTCAGTGGAAAAGTCGAAAAAAAATTGGCGTCCGAGCGCTTTGTAAGCTTACGCTGGGCAAACCGTTAAAAATATCTCAATACTATGAGTGTAAGAATTGTTCAGCATGAAAAGTTCTACAAATACGTCCGCGAGAGCATATGTCTATCATCAATACATCGCCCACTGTAAGTGTTTTTACGTTTTAATTTCTTACAAACATGTCCATTCAACTACTGAGGCAACAGAGTACGAGCTAGCTAAGGGCGATTCTATCATCTCTGTTACAGCCTAGCTAGCGGGCGATACTATTGCCCCAGATAGAAGCCAGCAGCAAACCGTCCAGTCGTGTTGAGTTAATACTCCTGAAAAGGGTGGTTCTGTTTGGAGTTTCCCTGGAAGTGTAACTTGGGTTTTCTTCATTTCGCCTGTGAGACACAGTCAAGTTAAGATTGGACGGAAGGGGGAATCGAGTTTCATTCACCTCGCCATTCCCTGGAAGTGCAACTCTCATTTCGCCTGTGAACTTTTCGTTCCGCAAAATTCACAGTCAATTTAGATTGGACGTAAGGAGGATTATATTATATTAAATTATACTGATTGGCGTATAATCTCTACTTAGTATAAAACCAAGTCCCCGATTCTTGGATGTTACGGGTAAACTTGAGAACCACTGGATGGATTATCATGCGGTTTTCACCATTCTGAAAAGGATATCTCGAGGATGATTTCTGTAGAAAATAATTTATTTATGATCAAAGGAAGCCGAGCAGTAACGATTTCGGTGGAAAAGTAAAAAGAAAATCCTGGCGTCCGAGCGCTTTTTAGGCTTACGCTGGGCAAACTGTTAAAAATATCTAAACACTATGAGTGTAAGAATTGTTCAGCATGAAAAGTTCTACAAGAAAGTCCGCGAGAGCATATGTCTATCTACAGTACATCGCCCACTATGAGTGTTTTTACGTTTTAATTTCTTTCAACCATGTCCATTCAAATACTGAGGCAACAGTTTACGAGCTATCTAAGAGCGAATCTATCATCCCTGTTACAGCCTAGCTAGCGGACGAACTTATTGCCCCAGATACAGCCAGCAGCAAACCGTTGAGTCGTGTTGGGTTAAGACTTCTGAGAAGGGTGGTTGTGTTTGGAGTTTTCCTGGAAGTGCAACTCGGGTTTTCTTCATTTCGCCTGTGAACTTTTCGTTCCGCAAAATTCACAGTTGAGTTAAGATTGGACGGAAGGGGGATTTGTATTGCATGCACGTCGCCATTCTTAAATTACGTCTGACAAGAATTTGTTGCACATGCATCTCCATGATAATTTAACTAATAGTCCAGTCAGTGATTTTAACCCATCATTCCGAGATGTAAAACGGATATTGGTCGTTGTTCATTGACACTGGAGAAAAAAAATCGCTTATCACGTAATGCATTCTCCCGGGCGAAGCCGGGTCGGGTTGCTAGTATAAATATAAATAAATATATATATAAATAAATGTAAATAAGGCTCAAATTAGTCTCGCAATGCAAGAAACAAAATATTGGACGTAAAATTTATCGCGTTTGCCGAAACGGTGTTGATTTGCATAAATAAAAGACAGACATACGGGCCCGGAAAACGCTTTTTATAACCCTAGAACCAACCGTGTTGGTATTATATCGTAGTTGTAGTAGGGGTACAGAGACCCTGGTAGTTGAGGTGCAACTGTAAGATTATTTAAATGGCTACCATTGCGGGATGAATCGCGTCGCACGTAGGAGCGTGTTCTGGTCCAAAATTACTAAATTAGCTACATATTACCCTGCTTACAAATTTTAGTCATGGGGACTAATTAGTGCAAAACGATTTCTTAGGCCCCTTAAAACAGTTATCATCATGAAATATTAGGCCTCTGTGTAAGTGCGATGGATTTGGCGCAGTATATTGAGGTTGTCAGATGCAATAAGTGTTCGTGCTTTAAAAATGTTTTGATAGTGAGTTTTTGGAGTGGCAAGACAAAGCTTGACCACTGCCGGAAGGAAGACAACGTGAGAAGAAGGAACAGGCTTGGGGTTGATAGCAAAGATCAGGCAACAAACGAACGAATCAAAGATACACTTTTTATTTATAAAAACTAATAACCTAAATTTAAAAATTAATGACACTTTTTTAACAGGGTAAGGAAGAGAATTACGCAAGGCTAAAGAAATCAAGATGGGTGAACAAACTAGCATGGGCAATAGAAGAATTTAAACTTTTAATTATAAAAAGATTATTATTTAGACTTTCAGCCGGGTGATATCTTAGTGTGTCTCAACGTGGTGTCTCTGTTTACGAGAGTACCTATTAATGGTGTTATGTCTCTCATTAATGGCTTTTATACTTAAGACATCACAAGAATTTTTTATCACTGCATGACCTCCTCCTACTTTCTATGGAATGGGAATTTTTATGAGCAGATTGATGGTGTGGTCATGGGTAGTCCTCTCTCTCCTGTTGTGGCTAATTTCTTTATGGAGAACTTTGAAGAGAAAGCTTTGTCGTCAGCTCCTTTCAAACCGAAGATCTGGTGGCGTTATGTGGATGATACGTTCGTTGTTTGGACGGAAGGTGAGGAAAATCTTAGCCATTTCCTGGATCACCTTAATCTCCAGCACCCTTCTATTTTTTCACCATGGAAAAGAAATCTGACGGTAAAATATATTTTTAGATGTTCTCGTCACCAAGAAAGAGGATGGATCTTTAGGACACAGCGTTTTTTCGTAAGCCAACACACACCAATAGGTATCTCCACGAAAATTCTCACCATCACCCTGCCCAGAAACATGGTATCCTTACAACTCTAACTACCAGGGCAAGGAGGATTTGTGAAGTGTCTGCTTTACAAGAAGAAATTAATACCTAGAGAACCACCTTTGAGAGCAACGGTTATAGCATGGCTTTGATTTCTATGGTTCTGAAACCAACAAATACTAATAGGACGTCAGTTGAGAAAAAAGATGTAAGAGGAACTGCTTACCTGCCGTACATACATAACACGACGGATCGTATTGCTAAAATCCTACGTCGGTACAACATACGGACTGTATTTGGAACTTCTGTTAAGATTAGGCAACTCCTGCGACCAACTAAGGATAGTTTGCCTAAATTGCAACAACCGGGTATCTACAGAGTTCCCTGTACTTGTGGCAAGGTTTACATCGGGCAGTCTTCGAGAACAATATGCACTCGCATTAAGGAACATAATATATGTATCAGGCTCATTCAACCTGATAAATCAGCTGTTGCTGATAATGCATTAACACCTGGCCATGATGTCATGTTCCAAGGGGCGGATGTTATTGCCCGCATAAAGCAATATCGTCCCAGAATCATCAGGGAGGCGGTTGAAATACGTAAACACCCAGATAATTTCAACCGTGACACCGGCTAAAATCTCAGTGAATCCTGGCTACCTATTATCATAACCCTGAGAAAGTAATAGCCCACACTGCTACTTTTTGTTGTCCCTAATATGGGGATATAATGGCGTCCATCTTTGGGCACCTCTTATATGTTCTTTGTTGCTTTCTCTTAGCAATCATTTGTCGTATTTCAGATTATTCCTGACGAAGAAACACATCGTTTCTTTCGAAACGCGTCGAATTTTAATATAACAAAACACGGCATAAGCCCAAAATTCACCATTCTGAATATAAATAAGATTGTTGTGCTAAAGATAGGTTATAACTCTAGCAAGAAAATATGCTGAAAGCATGACTAATAAAACGAACAAATTGATCACAGTCTTGCTTGCGCAAAACCAACCAACAGTAAAATTAACAATTTGCATAAAATACTAGCAAAGCAATTTGCAACTACAACTTTATGCAATAATTCAAGGAAAAATGTTGATTAATGAATCAAAAGTTCAAACAAATGGCTTTAATCATTAAGGCGCAACAAAGCTTGCGGGGAAATATTTTAAAAACCATTCTAAGATGCGGCAAGGAAAGGAACAAATAAAGAAAATCTTGACCACCCACCGAGGATGGACCTCGAAGCAAGAGATATATTAAACGAGTACTAGACAAAGGCAGAGGGCTCACATGGCCACTTAAAGTTGCCTCGCCAATGAGGCAATAAACAGCTACAAAGTGTTAGCAGTAACTGCCACCTCACAACTCATTTGTTGTGGTTAAGATGCCTCTTAAGTTAGGCAGAAGAGAAGGCAAGGCTAGCCTAGATTAAGAACGTAGTAAGAAATACATAAAGAGTTCTTTAAAAAGCTACGAAATGATTGGAGAGAGCATAAAACACTAGAATTTGGTTGGTCTTTGAAAGTTGGGCGAAGCAGCCTTTAACAAGGAATCCCATGTAAAACAAATGCGAAAAAGACGGACAAACAATTTTAAGAGCTTAAAAGGTTGCTAAATAGGCCACTAGTTTATTGACGCAGACGTTAAATAATTGTAAATTCAAAAAAAGTGGAGAGGACACTTCAGTGAAACCTCAAATTTCAAAAAGAAAAAAAAAAGCGAAGATTGATTACTTACGTTAAGTGTTAGTTAATGGGGAATGGGAAAGAAGAATGGGGTTTGTTTAGTGTCTTTATGAGTTCATATTTAGGGTACCCAACATATATGGTTCACACTGAGAAACCAATATATCGAAGCACGCGGAAAAGTCACTATTGAGTTTTATGTTGTTTGTTCGGATTTAGTAATTAACGGTAGTTCAATATTGATAGGTTCGTGATGATTTTTTTACCTTAATTCGAACAATTCAGAGTCTATTGCTTGACTGAAATCACAAGTTGTAGATTGAGTAGAATGGGCCAGTAGAAGAACTCCCTCGGCGGAGATAAAATAGGTAGTTGTATTTTCAAGAAAAAAAAAAAAAACAACTAGCAGAAAGTCTCTCGAAAAGTCAAAGGGAGACTTTCAAATTACTTCTCAGTAGAATAATTCCCACGGTAGGATGAAAATGATTCCCCAATTGATAGATTTAGCAGTGGAAAGCTTCATGATAATTCAAATTGTTATCTTAATTCAGCTATGGCAAAGAAATGTAAGCGTTACCTCGTTGAAAGCCGTTAGTGATTGTAACCAGCATGTAATGTTGCAATTTTTGCGGATCTGGTTATTTAAAATGTTCAGATTAAGAAAATTCACAGAGGCTTCATATAATTGTTGCTAAAAGCACAGAGTTTTGTACTTATCTTGTCATCGTTGGTTGATGCAGATTTTCACGGTGTTGGCGACGATTTGAAAGTTCAGAACATCGTTGAGATGTATAGCCTACTCCCTGAAGGAGCGACCTTAAGTCCGGTCGAAGCATTAACGTAGAATGACAGTGTGAATTCCAAGTGTGTATTCGAGAGACGGCAGGGGGGAAAGGAGGAAGGAGAAGGGGGTAACATAGAGGCAACATAACAAAAATAAAGTTATTATAGACAAGAAAATGTCTTCTTAAATGATGATCTTGGTGAGAAGGAGTTGTTGGGAGAGACATCTGTGTTCGTAAGGGAGAACTTTCAGCTATAGCATAGCTGGATGAGTAGTTCAACGCTTCAAGCGCTGGTAATCGTACTGGTGTGAAGGTGCGTCGCTAGATAGCGTGGCATGGAGGTGTTTGGCGCACATGAGTAGCAGAGATGAAATAAATAATTTCCTGTAATCAGACTAAAGACAGAATAAGGAAAATGCATAGAGTGAAAACAGAAATTCAAATGAAGTCTCTGTTGGTGTTAACAAAGAAGAGAAGTAGAAAAAAAACGTAAACAAGTAGAAAATCCCAAAAGTAGTGAGAACTATTACAAACTAACATAAGCTGTATATTCAGCAGATTACAGTGTTGCTCCCTGTTGCATAAAAACCGCATACCCATCAGAATTCACGTCCCACTCCTCCTCTCTCCTTCCCAGAGAGCCTCATTGTGACTCAATACTTCCCCTCCCGCGTACTTCATGTCGCAACTATATACACCCGTCCGCGCTATCCTTTCCCCCGGGAGTTCTTCACCCATCTTCACGCCACCTTTCCACATTTTCTCATACTAGCCGACCTAAATATGCATTCCCGATCGGCAACGGAACTGGCCGACTTCCACACATATCTTCAAACAATAAACTCCACACTCGTTGCCATCCCTAAGCATAACCGCCCTATCTCCAACACCACACCGGATGCAATCATCGCTCATCTTTTAACTGTGGATGTCCTCCTTAGCATAGGAAGCGATCATCTCCCCGTTCTCGTCACCAACCCGATCCACCAACGTCACCCCTCCGCCACAGATTCTTCGCCAGAACTTCAAAAAGGCAAACTGGTCCGCCTACAGGGATCATATCACCAACTCTCTCACTCCTCCCCTCCCACATCTCGACTCTGGGGCTTCGGTCGATTCATACACACAAGCTCTGGAATCATCCCTAACAGCTGCCTCATCCACCCACATACCCATCACCCCATACTAACCCTCCCGCCCGCCATTACCCCGCAAAGCCCACCCTCTACTCCGGCTCCTCACAGATACCTAGCCCACTATAAACGTTCCCGCGATCGCTTTTTCCTCGCCCTTCACCGTGAGACTCTCCGCCAGGTGCACTTCTACATCCGCGCCTTTCACCGTCGCAACTGGGTCTCAGTATATAACTCCTTACAAAACCAACGCTCCTCCCTCGGCCCTTTTTGGAAACGCCTAAATACCCTAAACGGCCACTCCCCCATACCCATCTATCCCATCATCCACCGGGGCTCTGCTCCACCAGATTTACCCTCCAAACTGGTGATCTTTGCACGGTGCTTTGATCGGGTCTTTAACGGTCATTTCGACCTCAACTTCGACGACACCGACAACGATGTCATCAACTCTATCCCCACAACCCACACCCTATAAATGATCCCATCACCCCCATCGACATTCACCTCGCGCTTTCCCGCACCAAAAATACCGCTCCCGGCCCAGATCAACTCCGCTACCTCCACATCAAAGAGACACCCCCTATTTTCTTCCAGCTTCTAGCCACCCTTTATACCTACCTCCTCAAAACCGGGTTCTACCCTACAGCATGGCGCGCTGCCACCATGCTTCTCTTCCCCAAACCTAATAAACCTCACATGTTATTTAGTTAAACCTAAGTCAACCTAAGTATATGAGAGTAATAATTATACTGTAACTACAACATAAAAGCAACACAACAATAAAGAGTAAGGTAGTGCAGTGGTTAAGCTGTTAGCCTTTTCACTAAGATGGACCGGGATTCAATTTTTGGTTAATACACATGTCATTAACATACAAAAAGCTTTTTCAAGATATTACTTGGATTCTAAATATAAAGGCAGACTAGGTTTGATTCATAATTAATGCATGTGAGATTTTCGAAGTGAAATGCCACGTCCTGTGGTTTGGATTCCACATTAAAAGAGGTTCCATGGCTAATAAATACAAGATCATGGTTGTGTTAAATTATAATATTTTTTTTCTTTGTCTTTTTTACCCAGTGGACTTACAACTTTTTCCATAAGGAATTGCATATAGATTTTTTTTAATTTAGAGATTCTAAGGGTTCTGAGCTGGGTCTAACTTGTTTTTTATTTTTGTAAACTTAGGAATGTAAATTTTAAAAACCACAAACAACAACATAGAATTGGTATTACTTACCTGTACAGAGATTTTCTTAAGTGTTGATCTTTATTTAGTCAACTCTTGTTCTTTTTTTGACCCGACGCTTGGGATACCAATTTTTAAAAACATTTTGTGCCTTTTAACTATAATATAACAGTAAATGATAGTTAACCAGCGCTGACAACTTACACAAGAACACAGTACATGTAAATTACCTAATAATTTAGAGTAATTAAATTCCCTAAATTTATCTTAAAATGTACTTAACCCTTTGTTAAACACACGCACTAAATACATGGAGCTTATGACCATGCTATTCCATATGCACTATACACACTATACACACTACTATATACTACTATACACACTAGCTAATAATTTGTTTTGTTTCATAGCCAAGCCTACAATAAACAAGACTCCTCAGTGTAGTGGTCTCACAGAGTGAACAGGAACAGCATTCAGACAGAGAATATAATGCTATGCATACTCAGCTGAAATTTAATGCTGTATGATAAGACATACATGTTAAAGTCTGCTCTTGTAAAGAGCCAGCCACATAGTGTAAACATTTCAATTACTTTGAATGTAATACCCATTCATTTTATTATTGTTTAATGTATTGTTCCAAAGTGTGGGCTTGATTCCCAACTCTGAGGAGAGAAACAAAGCATTGTATAGAAATATAGAGCTTAATGGCGTAGTGGTTAAGCAGTTTTACTTTTACTGCCAAGACCAGGGTTTCGATCCCCAACTCTGCTGAAAAAATAATTATGGCTTGAGGACTGAAACAGGATACATTTAGTTTAAGGAGAAAAACAGGAAGACGTTGATTTGATTTTTACTTATACCATTTTAAAAGAGGTATTGTACAATTTCATTTTTATTTACTTTTACACTAAGTCAATGCTGGAATGGTATTTAACTTAAAACAATGACTGTTTTCTTTCTACATTTTTTCCATAGGATTTTATATTTTTTAAATCCATACATAGATAGCCCCCACAGGTGTTGAATAGAATGACCTGCACTTAGTCTCTTATGAGGTTACATAACAAAAACATTTTTTTGTGTTTTTGACATAAGTAAGAGCATTCAGTTATACAAACCATACAACATATTACATACTAGCAATTTTTCCTCAGTGTTTGCCTGGGAACAGTTATTTTAGAAATTAAATAGAGATTGTTGAAAGAAATGAAAATGTTAAAACACATATAGTGAGCAATGTATTTAAGATAGAGACATGCTCTAGCAAAATTTTTTGTAGAACTTTTTATGCTGAACAATTCTTACACTCATGGAATATAGATATTTTTAACAGTCTGCCTAGCGTTAGCTTTAAAAGCACACAAACGTTAGGTTTTTTTTAACTAAAATAGTTTCTGCTTGGCTTTATTTAATGATAAATAAATTATTTTGTACAGAAACTGTTATTGATATATCCTTTATAGAATGGTAAAACCACATTAAAATCCATTTAGTTCTTCTTTATATTACCTGTAACATTTAAGAATAAGTTAGGGACTTTGTTTTATACAAAGTAGAGATCACTCTCTCAAACCAGATGAGAATAAGAGAAACATTACAAGAGGCGTACTAACACCCTCAAGTCACAGCCTAAATAACCATAATGTTATGACTTGAAATTATTGGTAATTAATAATTAAAGAAAGACATACATGTATAACGATTAGTATTATTGGGAATTATATTTTCTAGACTATAAATTTTTAGATTTTAATTTTTGAATTTAGATTTTTTCATTTTATATTATGTATAAAGACCAAACCATAATGTCATAACTCAAATTTTTGATAACTAAATATTTAAGAAAGACATAGAAAGATTTGTAATATTGAGAATTATGTTTATACTATATATTTTTAGATTTTAGATTTTAGAATTTAGATTTTAGATTTTTCATTTTAGATTATGTAAAAAGACCAAACCATAATGTCATAACTCAATTTTTTTGATAACTAAATATTAAAGAAAGACATATAAGGATTTGTATTAATGGGGAATTATGTTTTCTATACTATACATATTTAGATTTTAATTTTAGTATTTAGATCTTAGTTTTTGATTTTAGATTTTTGCGAAGATAAAACCATAATGTTATGACTTAAAATTTTTAGTAATTAATAATTAAAGAAAGACATACAGTATATGGATTTATATTACTTGGAATTACTTTTTAATACACATTTTTTGGATTTTAGAATTTAGATTTTAGATTTTGTAAGAGACCAAACCATAATGTTAAGACTGTAAATTTACAGTAAATAATTATTAAAGAAAGACATAAGAATTTGTATTACTTGGAATGGCATTCCCTTTACTATGATTTTTAGATTTATTTAGATTTTGGATTTACATTTAGCAAAAATACTAAACTTAAAGGTTATTGACTTGGCATTATTTATATTTTGGTAACTAATTAATACTAGATAATAATTGACTAAAGATTTTGTTAACAAATACTTACTTTTTATTTATTACAAACATTGGACCAGTAGTTAGAGTACCACAAGCTAGCAAGTAAGTGCAAAAGTGGGTGCAAATTTGGTGCAGTGTGGGTGCAAAGTGGGTGCAAAGTTGGTGCAAAGTGGGTGCAAAGTGAGTGCAAAGTGGGTGCAAAGTGGGTGAGTGGGTGCAATGTGAGTGCAAAGTGGGTGCAAAGTGGGTGCAAAGCGGATGCAAAGTGGGTGCAAAAGTGGGTGCAAAAGTGGATGTAAAAGAGGGTGCAAAAGTGGGTGTAAAAGTAGTAGCCTATTTGTAATGGCTTATTTGACAAGTTATTTTTGTCAATGTATTTAGAGGATTTTTCTCTTGGTCTTGGAAAGTATCTCAGCCATTTTTATGGCAGCATAATGCTTACCGCCATGTTTGTAAGTAGCAACAACACACTAAAATTCCAAAAATCCAAAGTACTCTAATGTTAATGATTGCCTCTCATCTCTTACCCTTACCTCTATCCAACGCATGATCAAAAACAATATAATTTTAAAATTTTCCTAAAAAGTTGAATTGGGAAGTAGGCTATATGTTTAAACTAAAAATCATATAATGTCATATGTTAACTCATCCACTTACCTCTATCCCACTCTCAGTCCAAAAAGAGTGTATTTTTCAAATTTTTCAATCAATATTGGGAAAGTAGGCTATATCTTTAAACTAAAAATCTTAAAAAGTCATATGTTAACTCTTACACTTACCTCTATCCCACTCTAATTCGAAAAATAGTGTATTTTAAAATTTTTTCTAAAAAATATTTACAAAATGGGTTATATTTTGGAAACTAACAATTTTACAAAAATGTTTGTGTTAGCATAAATGAATGGTCCATACACCCTCTCCCTGTAAACCAAGTCCCAGGTCTGTAGGACAAAAATCAAAAAAGTTCAATTTTGAAAGGAGGCGATATTTCCTAAATTAGGAATTTTACCAAAATGTTCGTTTGACATACATAAATGGTCTTTATACCCACTATCCCCATACCAAATTTGAAGTCTCTACGACAAAACAAAATTAATTTGGAAAATGAGCTATATTTCCAAAATTAGCAAGTTTACAAAAAGGTTCGTTTGACATAAATGAAAGGTCCTTACCCCCTTTACCCCCAAAATATAATTTCATGTCTCTAGGACAAAACAAAATTAATTTTGAAAACGAGCTATATTTCCAAAATTAAAAAGTTTACAAAAAGGTTTGTTTGACATAAATCAAAGGTCCCTAAGCCCTCTAGCCCCATACTAAATTTCAAGTCTCTAGGAAAAAAAATAACAGTAGGGGAGTGAGGCCGGTTCTGCCCAACTTGGCGTGGCCGCCATGTTTGCTTTTTGGGCACAGCCACGCCAAGTGGGGCAGAACCGTCCTCACTCCCCTACTGTTACCTCTATCTTAAATACATTGCTCACTATATGTGTTTTTACATTTTCATTTCTTTCAACAATCTCTATTTAATTACTAAAATAACTGTTCCCAGGCAAACACTGAGAAAAATTGCTAGTATGCAATATGTTGTATGGTTTGTATAACTGAATGCTCTTACTTATGTCAAAAACACAAACAAAAGTTTTTTGTTATGTAACCTCATAAGCGGCTAAGTGCAGGTCTTTGTAGTCAACACCTGTGGGGGCTATCTATGTATGGATTTAAAAAAATATATAAACCTATGGAAAAAATGGAAAAAGAAAACAGTCATTGTTTTAAGTTAAATACCATCCCACCATTGTCTTAGTGTAAAAGTAAAATATATATATACAATACCTCTTTTAAAATGGTACAAGTAAGAATAAAAATCAACGACTTTCTGGTTTTCTCTTTAAACTAAATGTATCCTGTTTCAGTCCTCAAGCCATAATTAAATTTTTAGCTGAGTTGGGGATCGAAACCCTGGTCTTTGCAATAAAAGTAAAACTGGTTAACCACTACACCGTTAAGCTCTATATTTCTATACAGTGCTTTGTTTCTGTCCTCAGAGTTGGAAATCAAGCCCACTCTTTGGAACAATACATGAAACAATAATAAAATGAATCAGTTACTACATTCAAAGTAATTGAATTATTTACAAGAGCAGACTTTAACTTGTATGTCTTATCATACAGCATTAAATTTCAGCTGAGTATGCATAGCATTATGTTCTCTGTCTGAATGCTGTTCCTGTTCACTCTGTGAGATCACTACACACAGCAGTCTTGTTTATTGTAGGCTTGGCTATGAAACAAAACAAATTATTAACTGGTGTGTATAGTAGTATATAGTAGTGTGTATAGTGTGTATAGTACATATGGAATAGCTTGCTCATAAGCCCCATGTGTTTAGTGCGTGTGTTTAACAAAGGGTTAAATACATTTTAAGATAAATTTAGGGAATTTAATTACTCTAAATTATTAGGTAATTTACATGTACTGTGTTCTTGTGTAAGTTGTCAGCGCTGGTTAACTATCATTTAGTCTTATATTATAGTTAAAAGGCACAAAATGCTGTTAAAAATTGGTATCATAAGCGTCGAGTCAAAAAAAGAACAAGAGTTGACCAAAAAAAAGATCAACACTTAAGAAAATCTCTGTACAGGTAAGTAATACCAATTCTATGTTGTTGTTTGTGGTTTTTAAAGTATACATTCCTAAGTTTACAAAAAAAAGTAACAAGTTAGACCCAGCTCAGGTATCCCTTAGAATCTCTAAATTAAAAATTTCTATATGCAATTCCTTATGGAAGAAGTCGTAAGTGCACTGGGTAAAAACAAAGAAAAAGAGATCACAGTTTAACATAACCATGATCTTGTATTTATTAGCCATGGAACCTCTTTTAATGTGGAATCCAAACCACAGGGCATGGCATTTCACTTCGAAAATCTCACATGCATTAACTATGAATCAAACCTAGTCTGTCTTTGTAGTTATAATCCAAGTAATAATTTGAAAAAGATTTCTGTATGTTAATGACATGTGTATTAACCAAAAATTGAATCCCGGGCTACCTTAGTGAAAAGGCTAACAGGTTAGCCACTGCACTACTACACTCTTTATTGTTGTTTTGCTTGTATGTTGTAGTTTACAGTATTATTATTACTCTCATATACTTAGGTTGACTTAGGTTTAACTAAATAACATGTGTCATTGTAAGAGTTATAAGCGTGTGTATGTACTTGTAATTCAAATAAGGATTGGAAAAAAGTGGATATCGATTAAGTTAAGAACCATGACAAAACGTTTCCCTAGAGTAAAAGTGTAAAACCATAAAAAAATACTTCCACAATGGCTGAGGTAGGAATGAAACCCACTTTTTCTTACTTTTGCCTCACAAGGCTCAGTGCACTCCGTTCCAGCCCTCATATTGGAATTGAATTTCTTGACTGAGCACTGAATCAAATCCAAGCCGAAGCAGTAACAACTAAAACTGCTAGCCACTACACCAAGAGGTGTTTCATGTATATGAGTTGTTGTTGAGTGTGTGTTGTCTGATAACCTGTGTCATTGTAATGGCTGTATTAATGTGTGTATTTGTAATTTAGATAAGGATTAAAAATGAGGCGGCCAAGGACAACAGTAACCCAGCATTTGCTTAGAGTAAAATTGGGGAACCACAAAAACTACTTTCACAATGGCTGAGGTAGAAACTAACCCTTGTTTTTCACTTTCTCTATAGGTTAAGTTAGGTTTGTTGAGTTAGCTTATGTTAGGTAATGTAAGTTAGGTTAGGTAAAGTTAGGTTATGTTAGGTTAGTTTAGGTTCGGTTAGGTTATGTAATTTAGGTTAGGTTAGGTTAGGTAAAGTTAGGTTAGCATGCCATATGTGTAAGTGGCTGTATGCAGTGACTATTTTGTGTATTAGCCTTGAGCTAAAAATAATAAATTAAATATTAAATAAATAAAAATTTATAGGTTAATAACAAATAAATAATGATTTGAAAAGCCCGCTATTTAAGAGTGCAGTTGCGCGTGGTGGCAATCTTGCCCTCTAGCCCCTGGCCCAGCTATGACTCTCCCTCCTTAAAAATAGCATAGGGTAGTTGCGCGTGGCGGCCATCTTGCTCATTAGCCCCTGTCCCATCTTCGGCTAGTAATTACCTACTCACCACAAAAAGTTATATAATTAACTTATTCTTTTTCTGTCAGTTTGTAAGTTTGTTGTGTCACTTCAGTAGTAGCAATCATTCTCATTCATAAAACAAATAAATAATCCACCGGTCGAAGCCGGGTTCTAGCCAGAGAACGGTTTGTCGTGTGAGCGATGGAAGAATAATATAGTACCGGAAGTAAATAAGATGGTGTTTGTGTGTCGGTCGATATCTAAAGTACTTACTGTTTTGTTCAGTGATCAGCCCGATGTATCTGCTTTAACTTTGCCCGTGCTGAGCAGTGTGCAGACAGACTAACCAATATATTCTACGAATTTGGAATTGTGTCGAGTAAGGCTTATTAGACGAGAACTTTTAATTTTTGAAGTACGCCTCTGTGGTCGGTGACTAGACATTATTTTGATAGCGTGTGCGGCTTTTGAGTCTTGAACAGCATTCAAATGTCAAAGACATTATCTGTACAGTTGTACTGATGGTTGGCGAGTGTAACTTTCAAACCTGCGACCAAGATTTCAAGCAACATTGCACACGTGCACTCATAGAGGGCAATTTCGTCATTGAATAATGTGTCTAATATGTTGGCTATATTTGGTGGAGGTGTTTTAGTAATTGGCAGTCTCAATTTGTATTTTCACTTTGTCCGTTTGCTTGTTGGTATTGTACTCTTAGGAAAAGAAGCACTACACAAGACTGAGATTCCGGGTCGTGATCGGTTCTTGAAAAGTAGTATGAGGAGAACGTGCATCTTATGATTTCCAGGATTCATAGGGGAACTTAAAGTTACAAATAAGTATATGACAGGTTAAAACAATAAAAATTTAATTCGGAATAAATCTGATAAAACAAACAAATTAAATCCACTCTTATGTGAAGCCATGGGTCATTGGCCTGCCACAAGTGACCTGCGAATAACCGGCGAATAAAAGAGTTACATAAAACACTTCCATCAATACGGCCTAAAATTACTTAGTTAACGGCATGGATAACTCCCCAATTAATTCAAAAATATATTACAATTTACCAGGCAAGACATTTAACTCATTAATAATCAAGAATGCGTAGCGCGCACGCTATTGCTTATCTACATTCCAGGATCTGAGTACTCAGGTCGCTCAAACTCTCCAAATGTGCTTTTGTGTGTGCATACAAATATCCAAGCCTCTGGCCTGAATTCGAAGATAGCCTCCTGGCTCTTGAAATAGCGAGACATAATACATCAAATACCATCATATTCTTGACAAACCCCCTTGGGTATCAAGATTCACATATCAGCAAGTGCGCCCCTCGGGTCACGCACACTGAAACATTAGTAGCAACCTGCTCACTATCGAAGAAAAATCACACAAAGCACACACACCTAGGCTTGACCAAAATGACCCCCTCATTGTACTTCAGACCATGAATAGAAAACCAAAACAAGATATCAAAGACTTGACTACAGACTGGCGGACGGCCTTCTGTAACAACCAAGGTTGCACAAAACAAACAAACTACTAGCAAAACAACCAGAAATCCCCCCCCCCATGTCTAACTTTATATTTAAATACAGATCCACTTATCATCCCTATCTAACATTTCAGCCGTAACTAATCTCGATAGCGCCTTGCGTTCATGCGCGGAAGCAACATGAAAGCATGCACTCTAATAAAGGCATAGGGCTAAATCCACAAGAAATACACACAAGAAAAATCCAATATTTACAACAAAATGTCACGTGATGCTAAGAAAATAATTCTGTCAGCGAAAGAATTTACATTTAACGCACAGCAAATCAAAAATTATATACAAAAACAAATTCCCCAACATTGGCCATGATCCCGCCCCCTTAAAAATTAAATAAATTTAATTATGTACTCAACACTTTCATGTCTGCCCGGTGCCGTGACGGCACCCCCGTCATCGTCCATCTGCGTATCTAGCCCATAATACTAGACATCATTGTATATGACACGACATGGTCCATTCCTTCCTTCTTGCAGACGAACATCTTGCTGTTGGAATATTATTATTATTATTATTATTATTAACAGGCTACTACCTAGACTGCATAATGAGCTACTCAATTCGTCCATACGATCGATTGCAGTGCCGTAGAACTATCCCTATAATTTGTGGACAGCCTCCACCTAATACACATAAATTATCACCAGATATGTTGCGCGACATACAACACAATTAAACTTCAAACTCCTACGTGCTGCCATTTGCACTTGCAACAAGTTAAAGTATATCAGAGTATCTCGTCCACGGACAGAGTAACACCCTACGTGCTCAAAAATAAGTGTCAGAGCTCAGAATAAAAGTGTGTCTGCGTCTAATCACAGACCGTAGTATTTATATGTTTTATCAAGACACCGAGTGGTAGGGTTGGTCGCTCCGTAAGAATTATTAATAATAGTCACACAGACTTCCGACACATCTCAGTCAATTCGTAGAAATCGGCACATTTGATTGACATTCGCGTGCAGAAATTCGCATCGTAGCAACACACATTTTCCTGAATTCGCGGGCAAAATCCTTCGCGCCCAAAGTTAGCGTCTCGCTGTAATTGGCTGTTCATTCAAATAATTTTGTGACACAGGGTGCTGAACTTCTCCCACTCTCTCACCTCGGTCACTATCTCTGTCCTTGGGGGGCGTGGTGGCTCAGCGGTCTAGCTGTATGCCTCTCACCAAGGCGGTCCGGGTTCGATTCCCGGTCAATGCATGTGAGATTTTCGAAGTGAAATGCCATGTCCTGTGCTTCGGATTCCACGTAAAAAGGAGGTCCCGTGGCTCATGATCTCAAGATTAACGGTCACGTTAAACTACAAGCTTCCTTCCTTCTTATCTCTGTCCTTAGCTTGGACTCTGCGCTCTCGCTCTCTCGTTCTCAAGACAAGGAAAATCAACGACCTCTCGTTTGAAATGAGCAATGGACATTCATCTTGCAACTGCCTTTCTCCTTTTCTTAGAATCATCTATATTTAACTCGGCCGTTGTCTTGCTGGCGACATCGACATGATTACTTTGATCAACCAGATAGACTGCTATTACAAAATATGACCAACATTTTCCTCAACTGGGCTGTATCAGAGTTGAAGAAATAAAATATTTGAAGACTTAAATGTGGGCATACATTTAAGGGTTCAGTATGTTAACGTAAATATCACTGTCGTCTAATTTCAGAATATACCCGTAGAATTAATTTAAATATTGTATAACAATTGTTATTAGTTAGATACGGTACCTGTAGTTGGTGTTTCTACCTTTGTACACTTTTAGAGGGTTGGTGTAAGACCTATGCTGGAGCCAGATTCCTGCACTCACCCGGAGATTAAGAAGAATCTTTATTATGTTTCTAGATATTCTTAAAAAGATGTCTATTATTCTTGTAATATATTTAGATTTACAAAGTTGTCGTAACATTATTATAATAGTTATAATAATAATAGTAAAGGAAGGCACACCAGCGATTCAAAGTAAATCCAAAACTGAGAACAGGCAAGAAGTGGACTACTGACAGAAAGGAGGCGCACAGGAATTGGGTGAAGGACTACTGGGAGAAGATTAAAGCTCAGGGACGGAAACAGTTGAAGTAACGTGGCCCATAGCAGGCCGAAACGAAGAAGAAGAAATAAAGGAAGGAAGCTTTTAGTTTTACGTGACCTTTAATCATGCGATCATGAGCCACGGGACCTTCTTTTTACGTGGAATCCGAACCACAGGACATGGCATTTCACTTCGAAAATCTCACATGCATTGACCGGGAATCGAACCCAGTCCACCTTGGTGAGATGCCAACAACTTGACGGCTGCGCCACAACGCCCCCTAATAATAATATTATATTCCTTTCCCATGCTTAGTGTTAGAGATAGCATGGTGCCATAATTGTTTCTTTAAGAGCGGCAAGCGTTTCTGGAATGTATGCACCCCAAAATACGAACTGATTGCGCCGGGAATATATTCTACAATTGGGAGTACTAAAATGAGACTGAAGTAGAACCTACTAATGTGATGTTGATCAGTGACATCGCTTGCATTAAATTTCAAACCGACCGAGCAGGGAATTTCGGTACCTAAGGGATCCTGTCAGACGTGATTTGAGTATCTTTAACGGGAAATTTAAGATAGTGGTTTTATGTGTCTCGAAACCTCGCGATCATAAGCCACGGGACCTCCATTTTACGTGGAAAACGAACAACTGTACGTGATTTTCATTTTGAAAACCTTTAGTGTAATTCTACCCTATGCCCCCCCTCCCCCCTAATGAGAGGCCAGGAGCTTGGCCTCTACATCACCAGTACACAATATATTTGACGGTTACAACGAACTGAAACACGGGATATTTGATCCAAGTAAACAATGACAGTGCATTAAGTTAGTAATAAATAGATTCCATAGATCAGAGATTAAAACATTTAGCATAATGATGTTGAATAAAATTGATTAAATGATTCTTATTTCCGAAATATGCAATGCTTTCGGATAAAATTTCGACAAACTTTCAAAGTTGGCCGATTGTGTTAATGCAACAACGTTTGCTTATGAACCCATATCCGACGACATAACAAATCAAATCTACTGCGTGCTTTTACCTAGTCTAATGGCCAATCCATTGATATTTTCTGCGGAATTGGATAGCCAATAACTACTGCTTAAATTCTGAAAATGATTCTTCCTATTTCTCTCCTAATATGAACACAAAACTCAGGAAGCCTGATAACACAACAATCACTGTGCATTTATATTAACGAATGTTTACACTAATTTGTGCAGTATTACGAACCAGAAATTATCATAACGTACGAATTTCTATAATCCTATTCGGTTTACAGTTTCAGAAAGCAACAAAACGATTTGCCATGTGAGAAAAGTACACCGTTGCGGGGCATGCAGTGTCATTACGGAGATTCGAAAAAACATTGGTTCCAATTAACATCATATATTAGTCCCGAAATGTCATCAAAATTTTTCCCAACCACCCTTTGTACGTTATTTTGCGTCGTTCAAAACAACCGAGCTGATTAACGAGTTCACTGCTGCAAGTCTAGGTTTTTCATGACCAAACTATGAAACCCGGATCCCTTCCATCATATCACCAAATGAAGAGGATTAACCGACAGCATCTCGAGTATCTTTATAATAAGAACCCAGCCAAGAAAACAATGGATTAGGGAAGTGTTTCTGGAATATGAAGTAAAAAATGAAAGGAAAGTCACTTGAAACTTGAGATATGTCACTCCTAGAGAAGTAAAAACTTTTAATGGGGTTTCTCACATTGCTACAGAACTGTGAGGAGTGAAAGTTTATACATCCGAGATACATTTTACGTTTTTAATACGTTGGTGTTATATGAAGAACAGAGATAAGGCGAAATACGCTGGGGACACTCGGAAGAACAGATATCAGAGGTTGGATATTCTGAGCAAAACCTCAAACTCAGATAAAGTCTTTAGACTACCTCGTAGAACATCTTGTGAAAAGGTTCCTCGTTTCAGTTGGTTGCTGTTAGCATGTCTGCTGGTAGAGACCTCCTTCTGTCCAGCTTAGCGAAAAGAAAACATTGGAATTAGTCCTGTTTTTAAAATTAGGTCAAATGTGGTACAATGTATTCCGGAAGAAAAAGGCAATTTGCATACTCATGTACTGTATGTTATGCCTAAGTTTCCAAAGCTTATGACCTATTGTAAAGAAGTACAAAATGTGCACGCAATTATGCCCATAGCCTTGTTATATGATTTACAAAGATCAAGTATGACTAACCTATGTTTTAAGCGACATATGGCAAGTATTAATTTACTTTTTTTTATTGAACGTCTTAAGTAATGTACTCGATTTCTGAATGAGACTGTGATGACCCAGCTAAAATCACCACGAAATCATCCAGAAAGGAGCACAAGAATGGAAAGGAATTATTAGAATGCGAATTTTTGGTTTGGAATGAAAATAAACCTAATACGGTAATGCTCCTTTGGCAGGAGACAAAGTATCTCGGGGCATTTGCGGGATTGTGGTGGCTAGGTTAACTCAAACTGAAACTAAAATAAAACTCACACTAATTCAGGTACTATTAATCTCAGGTAAGTACAACAAAAATCAGAATCCGATAGGTAAAATTAAACCCAGAACTTTTAATTTAAACAAGTTCAAACATCAAGACCTACTATTTCTTAGCTCATTCTGAGTTATGTTGGAATCTTTGATCCAAAATAAATAAAATGTCCCGGAATAAAGATTTAATAAAAGATTTACAAAACTTACAAATGGACCTATTGATGCTAAATTAAGGAGATTGTTCAAAACCATAAACAGAAAGAAATGTCACCATGTCACGTTGCAACAAATAAACTGACAATAGTTATTACGATTTATGTAACACAATTTCTTTCAACTTTGAATTAATTGGTAATGCTCCATTTATCAATCATTTTTCAGTATAGTACTGTCCCCGTTTACCTGGACAGTAGGCTGTCAGATATCCGCCCCCTCAATCGGATTGCCAATTATCAATTGCACCGGCACAGTTACATCAATGAAAATGGCACTGACAGATACTATCGAGATAAGAGCACAGAAGTTCACAGGAAATCATTGTGGAACACACCAAAATAGACGGGGGTTCATACTTACCGTTACTTACCTCTTAATTATCTCGGGGTTTGAGTTGACAACAGGATCACTAAAGTCTGTTCACACAATAACCTCCACCATGACATTTAAAAATGAGCCAAGAACGAAGACGAGAACTTTGAACTGTACAAAAGCTTTATTTCTAATAAAGGGTATGATTTTACTAACACAACAAAATAAACATGGCTATCACTAGCCCAAGTCAATCTGACTACGTCCTCCAGTAGGACTTGCAAAAATTATCATACAACATGATATAAAACATTTTAGCTCCCAAGAGCTCCAAATAACGTAATATTCATAACACTATTGGATTGGAAAAGGACGTCAGGGTGTGACATATATAGAGCATTTGGTTTCCTTTTAATAAACAAGAGAATGGTATTTATAGTCGCAAGGCCGGAGTGTGGACGACCTCACTCTGATAACCAGATGTTGGGCCAGCTGCGAGCTACCCTCGAACCTGTTGCATACTGGTTGAATGGACTCCCTTCTCACCTGCTATGTTACGTAACATACAGCTTGCTCTCTCAAGCTTTTAAATGTCTATAAGACAACTCACATTATATTTACGCAAATCTTTCAAGTACTTTGCTCACATCCTATTGGATCATTATATTAATTCCTTAAACTTGTTAACTTCTCATCCAATTGTTTAATTAGCTCTTAAATGTTTATAACAAAATCACATAAATTATTTATAACAATAAGAAATTGTTTATACTATTTGTCAAAGACAATAAAAATATTATAAGCACGCCTTTAACATCACTCTCGTTTCACATTATTTTCAAAAATATTTACAGCAATTATTTACAATATTAACATTTAAATTGTTTAAATTATTAATTTAATAAATACATTGACCACATGTCCATTCGGTTGGTAATTTTCATAATCGTGATTAATATAATCGACCAATGAAGGTTAGTTATACATATTAATGTCACAATCTGGTTTAATAAAGTTTTTAATAATGATTTGTGACGGCAACCTTCATTCAAAATCTTATCTCAAATTCTTTCAAAACTCGTGTTAATTATAACAGTAATTCACTTGATTTATTTTCAACGAACTATGACAATCTTACTCCAGCGGAAAATCCTTCGCTAACAAGTTAATGCACAAACTGCATTAAAAATATGCCCAAAATCATCATATATTAATCTATATGGTATTAAACTTCCACATAACTTACAAAACTTCCACAAATAATTCTTTAACATTTATTCCTGTGGGAACTTCCTTCATATTCAAGGGCATTATACCTCAGCGACTTTCAACACGCGCTGCACTAGCGATTATACATTCATAGTTCCACTTAAAAATTTTTATAATCATTAATTGTTTCAAAACTGTTTTTCTATTTAACCTTCGTGGATTTCATTCATGAACCGAAATGAAGTCAAAACTTGCCAATCACAAACAAATTTAATAGTGAATACGCTTATATACGCCTGTCTGGTCTATCAAATTTTAAGATTAACATCTTAAAAGAAATTGTAGTATGAAAATACTATCTTCAAATAAAGTGCGACAAAAATGCAAAGTAGTCGAATAGAATCCAATTAGACTGGGGAATGCAAACATCGTTATATAATTCTCTAATTGAGAAAAACTCCTAACAAAAGTTCTTGACTTTAATGCATTCAATAATTCATTATTAAAGTTACTCTTTCACAAAAGTGTCTATAATGCAATGTTCATTCATAACTGACGATAAATGTCTGTGTTGCAATCAATTCCAATAACGACTAGTATTTCCAAGATCGTCGACAACGTAAGAGATTTTAACGCTCTAAAATCATTTAAATGTTCTTCCTTCTTGATGATGACAGAAAATTGTTCAAAGTAATTAAACTGGGGTAGAATTACTTTAATAAAATGACACGCTGTCTGAATTTAAATCTGCCATAAAAATCATTAACTTACAGTCAAATCGTGACTACAAAAATATTAATTACTGAAAATTCTAAATATCAGTCTCAACTGATTCAAAATCGTTAATTATGCCCATGACAAAACAATGTCTTAATAAATCGTCGAAAAATGCAAAACTCATCAAGGTGTACTGAGAATAAGAATCTCAACAAGAAAATAGGGCAAAAATACATGAGGATAAAAATATGGGAAAAATGGTTGCTCAAACATCATTAATATACTCAAATACAATAAACGTTCACGGCTACCTTATCTGCCGATTGACGTTCCAGAGGAAAATTCCCCAAAGAAGACTGCTGATGGATCCATTTCACCACGTTAAAGCTGAGCTCCATCCTCGAAATAGGAAATAGCACCCTCGGAGAATCGAACTGCTTCCTTCTCCGTGAATCGCTCTGCTCCTCGAAGACGAATAGACATCCTTCCGGCAATAATCTTCTTTGTGAGTCGGGACACCCCTGACCTCTCTTGAAAAATTCCCTGAAGTTCCAATAGACAATCGCCATGAAGTTTTGTAGAAATTTCCGAAGAAATTATTCATATACAGAGTATGAAATTGTTTCTATGGCTGTTCGATGGTATTCAGCCTTTAATTACGAAACATGGGTGTAGATGGTATTCACCGCATGTTCGCTTGTGTGGAATAGCAATTAGCGAAGTTCCATGTCGCTATCTTACTCCGTTGAAGTATGTCCCAATTGCAATAAGCCCCTTAGCCTTCCATCTGCTCTTCGGTTGTAGTGTTAGAAGAACAAACTGCCGTATTCAATTGCTCCATTATACCGTATCGTTGTGTAACCAAGCAATCTGAAGTCTTTCTATTCCACTCGCAGCGTCAGCCGTTGCGTTGATTCTGGCTTATACAAAAGTGCTTCTCTTGTGGCGAGATAATCACTTTTCTCAGTCGTATAGAACTGCTAATATCTTTCGAACTAATCGGTCGAAATTGTTCAGCTTTTCTCTATAACTTTATGAAGCACTGCACAATACAATTAGCTTATCGGTGACCGCTAACTGTTCGAAGCTAAACTTGTAGAAGCTTTCTAAGGTCCGTTTCAACTTCACCTAGTTTGACTTGGATCTCGTTAATATAGTGGCCTCGCCACGCGTTATAAAGACGATTCTTTTCACTGCTGTTCACTTCGACGTCTCACTATAATGAATGTATAAGAAAAGAACTTTCACAAATATACTTCGATGCTCTGAGAATGAGATCTCAGAATGATCAGAGAACGAAAGGAGGCTCCTCTCTTCTGCGCAAGCCCTTTTATTAACTTCACGAGGGGCGTTACCATCCCTTCCAAAGCGTGATACTACGTCATCGCTAGAAGTTCCAACTTCGTTAATACATGACGGATTTTCAAAATTCAAAAACTGAAAATAAATTTCTCCAAAATTCCAAATCAATGCTATTACTGCAAATGGATTTCCACAATTCTGCATTCCAAAAGTAATAAAAATACCATAGTTTTAGCAATCTCCGTCTTCCTTTAAACTATCGTTCATTGGTTCATGCCTCTCCTCCAATAGCATAGTTTCTTCCTCAGCAGAATTCCTCGTTTCCTGCGACTGCGTCATAAATCTTGGAACATTCTCGACTAAAATGCTGACGTCACTGAGAATCTCAGCTCAAGTAGCTTGCTGGCATAACATTTACGTCATCCGTGCTTACGTCATGACTACCCACGTCATAACTATGACAACCATAACTTTCATTATAATTTCAAATATAGCCACCGTGGTCTCTACATAATTCAATTACGGGGGCATTCTCCTCCCACCACGTTTTAAAAACAGTTGCAAATTGTTTTTAAACTCAGTGTTACAAGTATCTCAACTCTCTTGAACACGAAATTGAATTATTACTGGCTTACTCTAGTATGATATTTCCTCTATGTTCCTTAATCATTATCTCTTCTACTCTGGGTTGTATGTGGTTAATGTATTCCTTCCTCTCTACTTTCTCTTCTGACCAGTATTTCTATTTTCTAAGTTCTGCCGGCTCGTAGAAGGTCCAGGATCGATTACTACATCCTGCCTTTTCTTTTGATTGTCAGCTTCTTTATCCCTTAATTCTTTTAAGTATTGCTGGCTTTCCTTTTCTCTTTGCTGATACTGATCAGGTGTCATAACCTGACTTTGAGTATTCTGGTTTCTATTTTGGTTTTGGTTATTCCTATTATAGTTACGGTTATACCCATTATTGTTGTAATATCTGCCTCTTCCATTGTAGTTTCCTCGGTTGTAGTTCCAACCTCTTCTCTGTTGATACGGTCGGTAACCTTGTGATCTGTAATTTCTAAACTGATTATTCCTGTGAGGACCTACATTGTCAGTTTTCTCCTGCTCTGGCTTGTCAGTTTGTTGGACTTGGTCCATGTATACCGTATTGATTTCCTTAAACTCCTGCCTTTGACCTTTCTGGACTACGTTAGGCATTGGACTTGTGTAGTCTAACCTTCTCAGTAATTCATCCATGCTGGATAAATCCCTGATGTTGGACGAAATTATAAGTCTTCTCACCTCAACTGGCAGCATACGAGAAATCGCATCTATAAGTTGCTCCGTGGACAATGGGGGTTGCAAAAATCTCAAGCGGGACAACTGACTCGTAAAGAAATCAGCGTACCTCGTTGGAAGAGTACCTGAGTATTTTCTTGAATACACCTCCGCTCTTAACGAATTCTGCGCTTCTATGGACCAAAATCGCTTGATTAATGCCTCTGCAAACTCGTCAAAGTTACTGAATGTGTATCTAAATGCGCGAAACCATTCAAGGGGTCCTCCAATCAGATATCTCTCTACTATCTTCATCTCTCTCTCTCTGGGAATGTGAGCTTCGATGAAATAATCTTTGAGATTCCTTACATACTCTATAGGTGTCAAACTATCAGTGTTACTGAATTTTTGTGGTTTGTCTTCGAAATTCCTGATGACCGTCACGTTCCTCGGATATGAATCCGGATAGTTTTTCCCACTATCTCGGTAGTTCCACTCATGTTCCTTATTCCTCTCGTCATCCTCCTCTCCGAATCTGGATACACGTTCTTCAGGAGTCATGTCTCTTTCTTCTGGCTCTAGGTTATGTCTTCTAGCATAATTCCTATTCAATTCGCAAGCTAAGCCTTCTGTATCCTTATCGGTGATTTCTGTTAAGACTTTCTTGATAATCTCTTCTTTGTAGTTCTCCATTAAACTAGCCTCTCCTAACTTCAAATTTTTCAGTTTACTCGTCGTTTCATTTACATCCGAGACAACTTTATGCATCTGTTCCTCTAATGTGGATTTTAAAGTTTGCATATCCTGATCTAGTTGTGTTCTATCGTCAACTTGTTTTTCGGATAACGAATTTATCCTGACGCTTAAATCTTTCCTAATCTGTACTACTTCATTGTTAATTTCTATCTGCGTACTGGCAAGTTTTCTTTCAATCCTTTCCTGAATTTGGTTTACATGTTCCCCACTTGACTTATTCCACTCGTCTTCCCATACCGCTACGTTTGCTGTTAACATTTCGGCTATGTCTACTTCGATATCCTCTTTTAATACTCTATTGTGGTCTAATACCTGTGTTCTCATGACCTCTACATCATACTTCAACTCTGCTAAAGACGTTGTTGTTCTAACTGATTCATCGACTAACCTAGTCGCTAATGCAGTTATATTACGCGTACAAAGAGTTTTTGAGTTTTCGATTTCTTCCCTGACTTTATTTACATCAGTTTGGACTTAAGTAATATCTACGAAAACTGTGTTGACCTCTACCTGAATCTTAGTTATGTCACTTTGCACCTCAGTTATATCCGCATGAATGTTATTAATGTCTACCTGAACATTAGATACATCAGTTCTAGCTTTTTGAATTTCTTTTTGGACTTCCTCGACCTTGTCTTGGACAGTCGCAACATCGTTTTTGACAACAACTACTTCGGCTCTAGCTCAAGAAATATCCCCTCGGACATTAGCTACATCTAGATTTAACATTGTAAGGTCTTTCTGTACCTTAGACACATCAAATTTAACATCATCAACACTTTTATGCACAATAGACACATCTTTATGGACATTAGACACGTCTGTACGCATGTCCGTTACAGTATTCTCAATTCCTAGGGTATTAATCTGTAAACGCGACATATTCTCCTCTAAATTAGCAGCACTAGTTTGGATACCCTTCAAACTTTCATCCATGCTAGCTTTCAAATTACTAGCATTCTCCTCCATTCTTGCATTCAAATTAGCAGAGAAATTACTAACACTCTCCTCCATCATCTGCTTCATGTTAGCAGACATCTCCTCTAACATTTTCTTCAAACTTTCATCTGCCATTACAATATTATTCAAAAATGGATTGCTGTAGGGACATACATCAAAAGAGCAAAATAACAACATTTGAGCAACACTTTTCACCATATATAATTTTGATCAATTTTCTGTCTTAAATCTAACTTATAACTACCTTATAATTAATCTTCGAAGATACTTCATGTTGAAACAAACTCAAGCACATGTTCAAATTTCCCTGGCTCATTTTAAAATATCCTAACACAAATAATTTACATTTACAATCCAAATAATTTAATTTTATCTTTAACATGACTAGAATGTCATAAGCCGGTCAAATAAAATAAGATTCCTGATTATAGGCGATTTTTCTAAGTTTCCAGCCCATTTAACCTTTCTCAAGTTGTATAAGATCTGATCTTTTCTGAGTGTAATTTTCCTAATACAATACAACATTTAATTCCTATATAATCACACTCTTAAATACTACAATTGGCCTAGACATCTAACAAAGAATCAACCTCTTTATTTGAGTCTAATCGAACCCTACGTTTTAGGTTTGCCACTCTTTCTGGCGTTCAACCTGGTAATCCAGTTATGTTGAATCGAGCCCCAACGTTTTAGGTGCGCCAATCTTTCTGTTGACTCATCCCCACGCTCTTGGGTCGCCAATCTTTCTGTCCCCGTTTACCTGGACAGTAGGCTGTCAGATATCCGCCCCCTCAATCGGATTGCCAATTATCAATTGCACCGGCACAGTTACATCAATGAAAATGGCACTGACAGATACTATCGAGATAAGAGCACAGAAGTTCACAGGAAATCATTGTGGAACACACCAAAATAGACGGGGGTTCATACTTACCGTTACTTACCTCTTAATTATCTCGGGGTTTGAGTTGACAACAGGATCACTAAAGTCTGTTCACACAATAACCTCCACCATGACATTTAAAAATGAGCCAAGAACGAAGACGAGAACTTTGAACTGTACAAAAGCTTTATTTCTAATAAAGGGTATGATTTTACTAACACAACAAAATAAACATGGCTATCACTAGCCCAAGTCAATCTGACTACGTCCTCCAGTAGGACTTGCAAAAATTATCATACAACATGATATAAAACATTTTAGCTCCCAAGAGCTCCAAATAACGTAATATTCATAACACTATTGGATTGGAAAAGGACGTCAGGGTGTGACATATATAGAGCATTTGGTTTCCTTTTAATAAACAAGAGAATGGTATTTATAGTCGCAAGGCCGGAGTGTGGACGACCTCACTCTGATAACCAGATGTTGGGCCAGCTGCGAGTTACCCTCGAACCTGTTGCATACTGGTTGAATGGACTCCCTTCTCACCTGCTATGTTACGTAACATACAGCTTGCTCTCTCAAGCTTTTAAATGTCTATAAGACAACTCACATTATATTTACGCAAATCTTTCAAGTACTTTGCTCACATCCTATTGGATCATTATGTTAATTCCTTAAACTTGTTAACTTCTCATCCAATTGTTTAATTAGCTCTTAAATGTTTATAACAAAATCACATAAATTATTTATAACAATAAGAAATTGTTTATACTATTTGTGAAAGACAATAAAAATATTATAAGCACGCCTTTAACATCACTCTCGTTTCACATTATTTTCAAAAATATTTACAGCAATTATTTACAATATTAACATTTAAATTGTTTAAATTATTAATTTAATAAATACATTGACCACATGTCCATTCGGTTGGTAATTTTCATAATCGTGATTAATATAATCGACCAATGAAGGTTAGTTATACATATTAATGTCACAATCTGGTTTAATAAAGTTTTTAATAATGATTTGTGACGGCAACCTTCATTCAAAATCTTATCTCAAATTCTTTCAAAACTCGTGTTAATTATAACAGTAATTCACTTGATTTATTTTCAACGAACTATGACAATCTTACTCCAGCGGAAAATCCTTCGCTAACAAGTTAATGCACAAACTGCATTAAAAATATGCCCAAAATCATCATATATTAATCTATATGGTATTAAACTTCCACATAACTTACAAAACTTCCACAAATAATTCTTTAACATTTATTCCTGTGGGAACTTCCTTCATATTCAAGGGCATTATACCTCAGCGACTTTCAACACGCGCTGCACTAGCGATTATACATTCATAGTTCCACTTAAAAATTTTTATAATCATTAATTGTTTCAAAACTGTTTTTCTATTTAACCTTCGTGGATTTCATTCATGAACCGAAATGAAGTCAAAACTTGCCAATCACAAACAAATTTAATAGTGAATACGCTTATATACGCCTGTCTGGTCAATCAAATTTTAAGATTAACATCTTAAAAGAAATTGTAGTATGAAAATACTATCTTCAAATAAAGTGCGACAAAAATGCAAAGTAGTCGAATAGAATCCAATTAGACTGGGGAATGCAAACATCGTTATATAATTCTCTAATTGAGAAAAACTCCTAACAAAAGTTCTTGACTTTAATGCATTCAATAATTCATTATTAAAGTTACTCTTTCACAAAAGTGTCTATAATGCAATGTTCATTCATAACTGACGATAAATGTCTGTGTTGCAATCAATTCCAATAACGACTAGTATTTCCAAGATCGTCGACAACGTAAGAGATTTTAACGCTCTAAAATCATTTAAATGTTCTTCCTTCTTGATGATGACAGAAAATTGTTCAAAGTAATTAAACTGGGGTAGAATTACTTTAATAAAATGACACGCTGTCTGAATTTAAATCTGCCATAAAAATCATTAACTTACAGTCAAATCGTGACTACAAAAATATTAATTACTGAAAATTCTAAATATCAGTCTCAACTGATTCAAAATCGTTAATTATGCCCATGACAAAACAATGTCTTAATAAATCGTCGAAAAATGCAAAACTCATCAAGGTGTACTGAGAATAAGAATCTCAACAAGAAAATAGGGCAAAAATACATGAGGATAAAAATATGGGAAAAATGGTTGCTCAAACATCATTAATATACTCAAATACAATAAACGTTCACGACTACCTTATCTGCCGATTGACGTTCCAGAGGAAAATTCCCCAAAGAAGACTGCTGATGGATCCATTTCACCACGTTAAAGCTGAGCTCCATCCTCGAAATAGGAAATAGCACCCTCGGAGAATCGAACTGCTTCCTTCTCCGTGAATCGCTCTGCTCCTCGAAGACGAATAGACATCCTTCCGGCAATAATCTTCTTTGTGAGTCGGGACACCCCTGACCTCTCTTGAAAAATTCCCTGAAGTTCCAATAGACAATCGCCATGAAGTTTTGTAGAAATTTCCGAAGAAATTATTCATATACAGAGTATGAAATTGTTTCTATGGCTGTTCGATGGTATTCAGCCTTTAATTACGAAACATGGGTGTAGATGGTATTCACCGCATGTTCGCTTGTGTGGAATAGCAATTAGCGAAGTTCCATGTCGCTATCTTACTCCGTTGAAGTATGTCCCAATTGCAATAAGCCCCTTAGCCTTCCATCTGCTCTTCGGTTGTAGTGTTAGAAGAACAAACTGCCGTATTCAATTGCTCCATTATACCGTATCGTTGTGTAACCAAGCAATCTGAAGTCTTTCTATTCCACTCGCAGCGTCAGCCGTTGCGTTGATTCTGGCTTATACAAAAGTGCTTCTCTTGTGGCGAGATAATCACTTTTCTCAGTCGTATAGAACTGCTAATATCTTTCGAACTAATCGGTCGAAATTGTTCAGCTTTTCTCTATAACTTTATGAAGCACTGCACAATACAATTAGCTTATCGGTGACCGCTAACTGTTCGAAGCTAAACTTGTAGAAGCTTTCTAAGGTCCGTTTCAACTTCACCTAGTTTGACTTGGATCTCGTTAATATAGTGGCCTCGCCACGCGTTATAAAGACGATTCTTTTCACTGCTGTTCACTTCGACGTCTCACTATAATGAATGTATAAGAAAAGAACTTTCACAAATATACTTCGATGCTCTGAGAATGAGATCTCAGAATGATCAGAGAACGAAAGGAGGCTCCTCTCTTCTGCGCAAGCCCTTTTATTAACTTCACGAGGGGCGTTACCATCCCTTCCAAAGCGTGATACTACGTCATCGCTAGAAGTTCCAACTTCGTTAATACATGACGGATTTTCAAAATTCAAAAACTGAAAATAAATTTCACCAAAATTCCAAATCAATGCTATTACTGCAAATGGATTTCCACAATTCTGCATTCCAAAAGTAATAAAAATACCATAGTTTTAGCAATCTCCGTCTTCCTTTAAACTATCGTTCATTGGTTCATGCCTCTCCTCCAATAGCATAGTTTCTTTCTCAGCAGAATTCCTCGTTTCCTGCGACTGCGTCATAAATCTTGGAACATTCTCGACTAAAATGCTGACGTCACTGAGAATCTCAGCTCAAGTAGCTTGCTGGCATAACATTTACGTCATCCGTGCTTACGTCATGACTACCCACGTCATAACTATGACAACCATAACTTTCATTATAATTTCAAATATAGCCACCGTGGTCTCTACATAATTCAATTACGGGGGCAGTACTATTCATTATCATAAGGGTCCACAATACTGTACCTTCAATTCCTTCATCGCTGATGTTTCAATAAAATTAATTCAACTATAGACGAAACCGCCAACAAAAATAATGTCAAATGCACTTTTTAATTCTGTAACCTTTCATCAAGCTCTGGGCTGATTAAGCTCCTATGGACTTCAATAAATCAATATAACATCTAATAACTCTTTCAATATTTATAAATGGTTCGGAGTGGTCGGGGTTAAACACCGTGATGGATTCAATGACAACGATAAACATTCACACTTAACTATGTTACTGAACCCATTACCCAGACTCCACACTCAAAAATCACATCAACAAATTACAAGATACCACTAGATTAGGTGAACTCCGCCCTCTTATATAGATGCCACATCTCACCCTCTCATCCGAGTGAATGAGTAACTTACGGACTTGCTAATATCTCGATTTTACATTTTGAGTGCCGATCCCCCTTCTTACTTGCTAATATTTCGATTCTATATTTTGAGCGCCAATCCCTCTTCTTCCCATTGACCCTTCAAATGCAAATGCTGTTCCACTAATATTTATTTAAAAGTTTGATGTGGGATCGCGTATTTACAGAGTGTAATTATTATACGTGAATTCCGTTACACTGGCGACAGAAGATGGTATTCTAAGCAAATTTCTTCATGAAATTTAGTCGTAACTTTATCAGTGTAGGTGGAATTAAATCACAAATATCGAAGGTCAGTGTCTTGGAAAAGGGAATAGACTGCGTTTCCCTCAGCTGCATAGCTGATTTCTCCCCACCAGCATCCCCTCCAACGCTATGGAATGTTGACCAGAGTCTGAAGTTGAGTGACCTCTTCGCTGTGTTTTCCAATGCCACAAACCTAGCCTATCAACAGCTCATTCACACCTGCATAGGGGAGGGGGTGGTCAGCATGATTAGTAATGTTCAAGACCGCTGAAAGGTTCCTGATAATTAATGCTGCTCTCCTTACTTCAAAATCCATGGAGTCCCGTCAGCATTGCTAAACTACAATTTTGTGATAACGTAGCCGAGTGACATAAATCCAATCGGACACAGTACTGATCCCGTTTAGTCCGAAGTTCCATGAGACTGGGAGCCACTTCAGTCTCCATGAGACTCCTTCCAAAACGACGCATATAGGGACAGGTCCAGATGTGCATCTAAACTAGCTCCACACAAGAAAATTTCTCTCGGGCCCTTTCCGGGGTTTTTCAAAATAGGCACTAGCTCAAACTAGCCCAAGATGCACATACGCAAGAAACCACAAAGCTACTAAATAATCCAGGCTTATATAAAATGTCCTATAAATTTCTTTTGAAATTCAGATCCCTATCCTACTCAATAGAGGATCCCCTGGCCAATCCATAGTTAATATAGATCAATAATATTAAAAAATAATCCCTTGACTAAAGTCCTATAGAAATATCCTCTAACGAAGTTCTATCAACAAAACAAACAACAATCAAACTGGATACGCGACATGTAAAAACTAAGTCCCCTTAAGAATAAGAACAATCACATTTCGATCATACTTGCAAATCAAACTTCATCTTTTGACAAAAATTCTAAGTTACATTTAATTAAATAGCAACGATAAAAATACCTAAGTTACGAAGGTGCCGCATACCACATTTATTTTTACTGTAATCATTCTAGCTAGTCCTATTTTACATTAAAAGAATCAAGTCCCAATTAAAAATCCACCTTGGATTCAAGTCGAAGAAAGCAAAATCAAATCTAAAGGAAATCCATGACATTAAACAAACAAAAAAAAGACATAATATTTACAGAGGTTGGAAACAACAACAAAAATATCACAAAAATTAAACATCAGTCACTCATAGTGTTGCTCGATTTCAGCCCTGCTTACTTTAGTGTATCACTCTTTGTGACTACGTGGGTGGAAAGAAATCAAAATCGAGAATGTTCGATCTCAAAAAAACTAATTAAGTCGAGTACAAAAAAACAAATAATTAGAATTCATGATTATTATTTTTAAGTCCAAAAATACATTTTATATAAGTGGGTGACGTGGAGGTAACCTTTTATGTCACGTTATTATTATTATTATTATTATTATATTTATTTATTATTGTCAAAACTTTTCCCGGTGGATGAATTATTTAACTTAACGGTTGATTATCTACTATCCATTATCAATTACAAAATCGAAGATCAACTTACATCTCCGTCAAAGTTATCCGTCGCTCACATGCCACTTGGCCGTGTGACTTATCACTTCATTACTAAACTTCTACAAGGCTTATTCCAAAATAAGCCATCATGAATTCTGTCCAATGACGCTACGCATATTCAACATCGAATTTCAATCAATGTATTACTTCATTTAACTTATGCTAAATATCACAAGAATCCTTATATAAGGATGTCTAACCAATATAATCAACACCTCAAAAATGGCATACTGTCTCTCACTGGCCTTTGTAATTGTAACAAGGCTCATCGTATTTTCCACTGAGCTATTAAACAACTCATGATATTACGTTCTATTCATTTTGCCCACATAAAAATGTGTATATAAATAAAGTGTATATAAAAAATTGTCCTCCACAAGAAGGATGTACTCGTTATTATGCATTTCTTTCTGTTTATAGTCTCTGAATATTTGTTGAGAGTTCCCCTTTCAAATAAGTTTGTTGCATCCAAGGTCACGTACCAGCAGGAAATGCTCAACCTCACTACATTTTGTTCACCCTTTTGTGTAATAATGTTTCTTCTTGTATCCTCACTGGCATTATGAAAAATGAAACGTGCTTTCTGGCACTCGTAAATGATCTAATACATACCATAACAAAGGAAAACAAATGTGCGAATCCTGCCTGTAATGTCATGGTTTAATAACTATTATATTTTGGCTCCGTATAACTAAATCCGATCAGTCCACAGTTACAGAAATTTTAATAAATAAGCACTGATGGCAATGGACTTACATCATTCCTCTAATCCTACTGGCTGCGGTTACAGGTTTCGCTCTGGGTCCCATCCATCCTTCCTCCTTCAGTGAATGGTTTAAGGCATATTCCTTCCCTTAGGTAGGATACAGATTAGCATATGGCTGCTTGGTAAGTGGTACTGAGTTCGATATCAGGGTGTAATAACGGAGAACAGTATTTAAATAAAAACGTGTTCTTCTCGAACTAGATCTCATTGCTTTTAACTTGGCAGATCTTTTAGTAAAATGACCATTCACTTCTGCCTGGCACAGATTCTAATAGGTAATTTTAGCACTCTGATGCAAAAATTACTGGCAACTTTGCCGTGAAGGAAAAAAAAAACAAATCACACGTTTCCCCATGTTTTATGAAAAATAAATCGGTAACGCAAGTTTTAAAAAAATTACTGTTTGTGGATTGAGTAGTCCACAAATTATGGTCGTTCTAATGTTCAGACCATTTGATATTGCGCTTCTGTTGCAAACGTTCTTTCACACGTAGATTTCCGTTTACCGAAAATTTCAATATTTCACTGTCTAATCAAATAAGCAGTTCACCGTGCTCTACACGTAATTAAAAGTTCGAATATCACTTCGCTTACGACCGAACGCACTTAAAACAATCCCTGTTATATTCTGGATTCAACCTTTCGAAGGGTGGTCACAACTGACCACGTTTCGCCTGCTGCCAAGGTCCAACTGCTTGACTGACCTTGCGGAGCGGAAAAGGTCTCACTGACGTCATGAAGTCACTTTGTTTACGATTTTACTGTCTCAAGAAATGACACTCCGGTCTCAATACTGTGACCGTCTGACGAACGTCCTACGACCACACAAGTGCGCATCCGAACAACAGTCGAGCTCAAAGACTCATATACATCTCGGGGTTAACAGTGAGCATTCTACAAAGGTGTAGAATAAAGAAAATAAAAGCTCTGCTGTTCCCCAGATGCACACTACAGCAAGGATAAAAGGCATATTTCAAGAATCATGAATGACCACAGTATCAGTTAAGATAAAATTTGCATCAATTTAATTGATCCATTCAACCATCCTAATCTTTACAAGGGCATCCTCAGGGAGAAAACTAAAACACCACCTGGAAAAAATAACATCCTGCGCTCCCCCTGGGATCCTATACTATTTAATCGCAGGTGTTGAATAACGTTCCAAAAAAAAAAAATGCAACGACAACGTCAACTTTTAAACATTTCATCGTGTTAGAATACCCATGAAATTAATGGCCCATCATGGTATTCTATTATATTATAAACGATATTTACAGTATTCAAGTTGTGTAGATCACTGATCGTCCTATCACACTTGAATAAAATTTTATTTCTGAAGTTCTACACATTTCCATATTTCCAAAAATCATGGATAATCCTATGGGATATTCTCTTCCATTAAACGAGAAGAAATTCCAAAACATACTAGAATTGTTAATTATACAACTTAATGCAAATCAGATTAAGTCGAACAAAGATGGATCCATTAGAAACATAATATCATTTATATTTCATTATTCCCACAAAAGGAATATTCATATTAGAAATTATAAATTATGGATCTGTGATTTATCCTCGATAATAAAATAAATTATGGGGTTAATTATTCAGTGATATTAATTGCAACTCAACCTTATTATTCCAACCAATTTCGAACACTTATGGATGATTCGTAGCTATTTCAAACTTTTCATCGGAACATGAGGCCGCATTTTAAATGCCCCATTTGTTTATGCACTTTATCAATTTAGTTTATTCCTTGATATCACAATATGGCAAAATTATTAGGCATGTTAATCTACCTGCAGGTTTATATCATTCAACCAGAAAATATGTAATTATGGTTAGAGCAAATTAAAGTAGAATCTAGAATTCCACTGGTGACAAGATCTAGATAGCGGCGTGGGGCTGCAACAACGGCACCGCCCTTCTTTCGAGTAATATGAGGCAACATCCTCCAAATTCCAACATTTCATTATATTCAACAACTACAATTCTTTTACATATTATTTTCACATATTTAAATTCCATCCAGTCATATTTACTGTATTTAATGGATTATCATAATTATTAATGGGACAAATGCCCACGCGCATTCCCAATTCAACTCATCACCCTATCAGATTTATCATATGAATATTATAAGTAACTGTCTCTAATTGAAGAGCCCGGTGCAAGAACCAGACAGCTCCACTTTTTGGTCAAAATCGTTTTTTTGCTGTAAGGTATCATAAAAAAATGCTCTATCTGCTGGTCCAAGAACCAGATAACTCAACTGAGTTGGTGCGTAGTTACAATGGAAAAGGAACTGTCTGGTTTGTTTTGACTGTTTCTGCCGGGGCAAGATCCCATACAGCTCCTGGAGTTGTCTGGTTCTTGCAGCGACTGTAGTTCAATGTTCGGCTACTTGGCTGCGCATGGTAGTTGCTATCGAGACAGCACAAGGTGAACACGTGGTTCTTATACTATTCTGTTGTGTTAGATTAGTTTTGTGTTAATTCAATCAGTGTTTTGATGTAATAGCTTCAATATGGACAGTGAAGAACAGCTCACAGACAGTATTTATCATGAAGATCATGATTCCATCCATCCAGTTCCGAGTACGTCGAATGTTATCGCAGACAGCACCACCACGCCTGCTGCTAAAGGAAAGAAACGCCACAGAAGAGAAGAAACATGGAAGCTGAATGTATTAAAAAAACAGAGGTCAAGTGGTTGTCAACACGTAAGTCCATCTAATGTTGTTATAAAGGCACGTATCACGGGGCCAGACTGTGAATGCAAAGCAAAATGTTTTACCAAAGTGCCAGACTATGTTAAAACTAACACAATAGAGCACTTCAATTTAGCGGCGGACAAAAACAAACAGGATATATATTTAGGTGGATTAATAAGTATTGTTCCTATACAAAGACGTAGGCCTAAAACCGGCATTGGACAAAATCGAGCTTTCTCATGCAAATATAGAATAAAGCAAGGTGAATTTGAAATGCATGTCTGCAAGAAGGCTTTCTGTTCGTTGCATGGTGTGGGTAAAGCGAGGATTGAACGAATAATCAGAAACCTACAAACTGCAAGCCCATTTCCTGTGGACAAACGTGGAAAGCACAACAATAGGCCGAACAAACTACCTGGCGAAATTCTACAAAATATTGATGACCATATTAATAGCTTCCCCAAACAAAGCTCACATTATAGCCGCGAAAGAAATGAAAAGAAACAGTATCTCTCACCCGAATTAAATTTGTCAAAAATGCATAGGTTATATTTGGAAAAGTACGAACCGACTGTCTACGAAAACATGCATAAAGGTAACACGTGTCGTCCATTAGTGTCATATGATTTTTATTGCCGTCATTTTTCTGACTACCACAACCTATCCTTTGGAGTTCCAAGAAGTGACACATGCCAGACATGTGACCGTTTGGACAATCAGATGAAAGGAGAACAGGATCCTGTTACTGTCAACAAACTCAAGATTGAACTAGAGCTGCACAAGCGGAAAAGTGAGGAATTTTACAAAGATATCCAAAAAACGACAAAGGAGGCTAAGGAAAGTGGAAACATTGAGGTGTTGTCTTTTGATTTTGAACAAAATCTGCCATTACCATTAGTACCGAGTGGGGACATATTTTATAAAAGGCAGTTGTGGGTATACAACTTTTGTATACATTCTGGAAAGACCGGAAAATCATTCTGTTTTATGTACGATGAATCTGTTGGTAGGAAGGGTCAAAATGAAGTGATTAGCATGCTGAATCATTTCATACAAACCGAGATAAGTCAAGACATCACAATCTTGTATCTTTTCTCGGACAACTGTTCGGCACAGAATAAGAACATTGGTCTTTTTCATTTTCTGTATACACTTGTGAAAGGACTTGGACGGTTTGAGAAAATAATACATCGGTATCCAGAGCCTGGGCACAGCTTCCTTCCCTGCGACCGGACCTTTGGTGTCATCGAGAAAGAAAAACGAAAGCGAGAAAGACTATATTTGCCACAAGAGTATCGTGTGCTAGTACAGAATGTGAGTCGCAAGTTCATTGTTCATGATGTTACACAAAATACATTTTTGGACTATACAAGTCACTTCAAAACCTTATTCAAAACAAAGGTTAGTGCTCGTGAAGGTTCAACGTTGGCAGTATCAAAATACAGATATGTTGAATACAACAGCGACGGACTGGTGTGTAGTGTCAATGCGAGTGCTATAGTAAGAGATTTCTTTGTTTTGGAAAAAGCAGGAGCTACTCTTTCCTTACCAGACGCATCATGTCTTTTACATCGCAGAGTCTTAAAACTCAATCCAAATAAGGTAAAGGATATTAAAGACATTGCTTCAAAGTATGTTCCACCGGACTGTTTGTGGTTCTACAACCAGATAGTTTCAACTGAAAATGAAGATGCAATCGATAATGATGTTGCTACTGAATGATGATGAACTTACAGTGGATTAAGTTTCCTTGGTGTGTGTAAATCTTGTCTCTATGTAAAAATATTGAGTTTCATAGCAAGTCTGCTATATAATAAAGTATGGTACATTGATAACTCAGGTAACTATTAATGGTTATTGCATCCTCCGTTTTAAGCATACTTTACCGGGCCAAGAAACAAGACAGCTCCAGCAATTTTATATATTTCATATATAAATTGAGATGATTATAACAACAAAAACCATATCATTTTCACTTACGTATGTGTGTTACTATTCCTTCTAGCAATTGTACATGGAAAAAATTTAAATGTTCGAAATTTGAATTTTTTATTCAGTTTTTTGTGTCTCCTGAAAATTTTTATAATTTGGACCTGTCTGGTTCTTGCACCGGGCTCTTCAATTAACCTGTTCAATTATCTGTTTGTCACCATAAGAAAAATCCTCCTAATTGATACACCTTGCTCTAATAACAAACTACGTTGCGATTGCTTTATCAATCCAATGTGCATTAATTCATGTTAATTTCTCATTTCTCATATTTGTTTTAAAGAAACATCACCTAAATTATCCAAACTCATCCATTTATTATTATTATTAATATGAAATTCTCATGGATAATTACCATGTTATATTTTTCATAAGATCCATTAAATTGTTTTGAATATTCCTCCTTAATTCCCCATGTAAATTCTCATACATGATCACTCCACATTATCATTTTAAAGAAAATCCTTAACCACCAGAAAAATCGAATCATTTCACGAGAAATGACAATCAGAACTCGTCTAAGACGAATTACATCAAAATGACCAAGAACTACATTTAAATAAACAAATTACCAATAAACTATCTCAAAACGATCGCTGAAAATAACAATGTGCCATAAAAATATGCACGGAACTGTACAACAAAAATCAGGATGAAACCCCTGTCTAAATAGAACAGCCGGATGCCTTCCGAAAATAAACTCATTCTACGATATGCCCACCGTGGATATGCTATCTCAAAAGAATAAATAAAATTGGAAGCGTGGACAACATCAAAATGATCCATGCTTATGTCCCAATATAATGCAGAAAATATAGATCTATGGCGTGTAAAACGATTCCTACATGGTTGAATGGTATAGTCTAAGGTCTGGTATTCACCGGTACTAGATATTAAGAATAGAATAAGGGGCTCACGTCCATTTCAGATGTTCTTGAAGAAGGTCCAAGTTCCTGCGGAATGCCCTTAGTCTGAGCATAAAATCCCACGCGATCCTCCGCACACGGAAATGTGTACAGGTCAACCTCATGGCTCCACTGGTCTAAGTCCCAATTATCCAGACGTCAGCATCCATCGTACACCCAATTCATATTTAACGCACCATAATACTGGCTCGACTCGTGGTAGATTTCAAAAGTTCATACCGGCGTATCGCTACCATGACGTCCTGATCGGATTGTCTTAACACCATAGCTTCTGCTATGAAAAAGCACGTGTCTAATACTGTCACTGATTTTACGACAATCACCCGGTGTTTTACCGTCCCGAAATATTTCCGATTAGTCACAGTAATGTTCCCGGTTACTTGATTGTAATCCTTCTGTAGTTATCGCAGTACGCTTACACACCTGTTTAGCCTTAATTCCATGTCAATTGCTAGCCAGAAATCTACCCTGGTATGAGGTATTATATTCACATAACTCAAGTAAGGAGTTATTTTCCAGCTCATATCTTAATATGCTGTGAGCTCAGGCCATACCCAACACAACCTTGCATTTACAAAAGCTAGTCCTATCTAGTAAAACTATCCTGAGCACATTTGAACAATGCCTCGTTTGTAGGCTAATTTTGGCTTCCAGGTCAGGTACTCGTAACTTAAGATTGATTAAGTCGCCCGCTTATGCACGGATTAACTGTACAAACACGAATGTGTCTCCAATTACAGCTGCTTGCTTGACCCTGCCAATCGTCAGGTGTTAGCATACATATGCGCATCGCCGTCCGCGCATCTCTTCCATCTGCACTCTGCGGCAGTGAAACTCAACTCAGTCAGGCGCTCGCTTCAAATTCAAAATATAGCCGCGACAAAAAACATCTCCATAACCAGCAACTGACGCTCTTTCACACGGTTACATCCACCCTACACATGGCCAAAAAAAAATCCCCATTTTTATTTATATGGTTCCTGTTATTTTTTCGTCCTTCTTATCTGGTTCTTCTAAAATACATCTTGAGATTCGCTGCGCTGAATGTTCCCACGGTGATACCAGATACAATCTCCACAACACGGTAACTACCATTACCTAAGCTCTGGGCTGTCCGAAATGGTCCATTATACAAACTGGCAAACCTGGAGCAGACTTTGTTGCTAACATCAGATGGAGTAGGCTTCCTGATCAATACCAAAGTTCCCTCTCTCAAAGGATCTCTAAATCTTCTTCCTCTAACCCTTCTGTTCCGTTTCTCTGCCTGTCTCCGTAATCTTCCTAAGGCTTCCATTTCACGTCCTCTCCTGTTAGGCTCTATCTCAGGAGGAATAGATACGATTCCGTCCCACGGTCGTATAGGTTTTTCTCCAAGATGTAGTACTGAAGGTATATGCCCCGTGCTTTCAAGTACGGTGGAATTAATCGAATTCATCATAATAGGAACCACATCCATCCATCGCCAATGTTCGTTTGCACAATAAAGACGACAAAACTTAGCTATTTCTGACATGAGTCGTTCGGCCGTGTTACTCTCTGGATGCCGTATTGAACACAATACCTGTGTGATATCCAGCTCCCTCATAGCATTCCTAAACTCCCAGGATGTGAATTGGGACCCATGGTCTGATAACAAAAAATCTGGTTTACCCGCAACGGGAATAACACATTCTTTTATCCTCTTGATTATATATCTGGAGTTCGCCTTCTGATTCGGATGGATCATGGTAAACTTACTGAAAACATCAACCGTGACCAAAATGTATCGGTTACCTCGCTTGGACTTAGGTAGAGGTCCGTAGTTATCGGTAGCATACAACTCACATGGCTTCGACGGAATAATAGGCCTAGGTTCCTCCCTCAACAAATGCGTATTGTGTTTGCTGCGTTGACACAAATCACAGGTCCTGATGACCTCTCGGAGAGTATTTCTCAAATGATCCCAAGTGAACTTCTCCATTATCAAACATACCACTTTGTCCACTCCAGTGTGACCTGAGCTTCTGTGAGCTAACCATATTATATCTTCCTGTAATCTAGGCGGAATTACTATTCGTAATTTAGTGTGTTCGGAATCAATGAACTTGTATATGATGCCATTTAACAATACATAATCTCTAGCCATCCTTTCCATCCCTAGGTATTCATCATCTGTAGGATCCATGTCCCTGTGTAGAAATCTGTAAATATTCCTCAAAGGTCCATATCGCTTCTGGGCTTGGAGTATTCTCTCAAGTCTACGCAAAGTATCATCATCTTCTTGCAGGAGGGTTATAGGCAATACTCTAAGAGTAGGTTCCGCAACTCTGCTTAGCAAATCAGCCCCTAAGTTATTCCTTCCTGGTCGATGTTCAATAGTGACGTTAAACTGTTGCACGAATAATGCCCATCTAGTGACCCTGTCACTGGCGAAATTGGTCTTCAGTATAAACTCTAGTGCGTGATGGTCAGTTCTGATTATAATCGAATGTGCGATAAGCAACTTCTTCCATGTTTCCAATGCATAGATGATCGCTAAAGCTTCTAGTTCAGTAGTATAGTAATTGCGTTCTGATGGTTTCAATTTTCGACTGATAAAGGATAAATAGTGTCGAGTGTGATCTTCATCCTCTTGGAGTAGTATGGCACCTATCCCTGTATTGGATGCAACCGATTCGATAATGAAGTTCTTCTCAAAATCAGGGTACTCCAACTTGACGCTATTAAGGATTAATTCCTTTGCCTTCTTGAATGGTTCCTCACATAGATCGTTCCATTTCCGCTTATTATCTTTTTTTAACAAGTCCTGTAGGGGTGCAACTATGTCCGTGTATTTATGGCAAAGTCCCGCAAAAAACTGGCAAGTTCCCAAGAATTGACGTACATGCTTTACCCGAGTAGGTCTGGGAAATTCTGCAATGGCCTGAAGTTTTTGTTCATTTGGTCTATATCTGTTCCCATCCAAGACATGTCCAAGAAATCTAATCTCATTCTTAAAGAATTGGCACTTTTTCAAGTTAACTTTGAAATTTGCTTTCCTCAAGTCCATAAATAAATTCCGTAGTTGAACTAAGTGTTGGTCTTCAGTCTCCGATGCTATCAGAATATCATCTACGTAACTTATGACCGTATCCTTGACCGCATTACTTAGGTTCTGATCCAAGGCACGTATCAAAACTGCTCCTGAGGTTTTCATCCCAAATGGAAGTTTTCTAAAAACATAAGTCTGTTGTTCGAATAAAAATCCCGTAAATTTCTGAGAATCCTCATTTATCCTTACATGATGGTATGAGGATGTCAAATCCACTGTGGAAAACCATTTCTTGTTTTTAAATTTCCTTAACAGATCTTTTATCACTGGAGGTCTATCATACTCTGGCAACAGTCTCGAATTCAATGACCTCACGTCTAGGCATATTCTCAAATTTCCATCAGGTTTCTGCACCACCGCTAACGGATTTACATAGGATGTCACACACTTTTTAATTATCTGATCTTTCTCAAGATCCTGAATGATCTCCTTCACCTTAGTCCTGTGTTTTTCTGGAATTTGGTACAGCTTTGCATGATATGGGCTATCATCACAACTTGAATCTTGTACTCAAAGTTCTGAATCTCTCCTGGTGTCGTATCAAAGACATCAACGAATTCTTCCAAAAGGATGGCTATAACTGGAACATGATCAACTACTTCATTGGCGTCTTCACATATCTCTAAACCTTCAAAAACCTTGGGCTCTCGAACTTCTCCCACGGTGAATTTATCTTCCTCTTCGAAATGGACGTCTCCCGCATGATGGAATTTAATCTATCAGATTCCCTATCGATAACAGCTCTATATCTCTTGATAAAATCCGTCCCCAGGATCAAATCATGTGCAAAGTCCTTCATAACGACAAAGATATGTTCAAAGACACATCCCCCAATCTTGACCTTCAAGTACAGCTGAATTTTACAAGTTGTGATCTTCTCTGGGATGATTCCCTGAATCTTGATTCCGGATATTGGTATTTCCTATATTTCCTCGGTCAACTTCCATATGGCGTACAACCTCTCGCTCACCAAACAAAGCATCGCTCCTGTGTCAATCAAAGTATACACTGGTTTTCCATACACCTCACACACAATGATGGGTAGCCTAGTTCTTGGTCCATACTCTTTTCCTTCCTGGTCTTCTTGAATCAAGTCTTCATCCTCAACTTCCCATTTCACGATTTTGGAAAAATATTGTGTATTAATTAGTTCTGTTGATTTCCTTGTTCCGAAATCGAAGTTTTTTTTCGTTTTTACCTGTCGAATTATTTGTCCCAGAAGTACCAGGTTTATTTCTTGCCTCTTCCATTTCCTTCAAATACTGTTTACTTTCTTCACCTCTTTGGTCAAGGTTCTGCCTCTGTTGATTTTTGAACCTTTCATTATCCATTCTACCGTACGATTTATTGTATCCTGATCTGTCATATGGTCTCGTGTATCCTTGTTTTCTCTACGAATTCCAATTATTTCCGTATCTTCCTCGCCTTATGTAAGGTCGTCCACTATCTCTTTCTCTTCTATCTTGATAATCCCTCGACGTTTGCTCTTCTCTATTCCGTTCTGGCATGGTATGGCATTGTCGATCGGCAAAGACAGCATATGTGGCCTGGGACTCTTGCTTATTACCCCTCTGCTGGTAAAATTCATCATTAGAATGATCTAGACGTTGCAACACTTCATCAAATTCTTCCATGTTCTCAACATTCGCAGAAATGAGACTCCGCTGAACTTCCAAAGGAAACTGTCTGATCAAAGCTCGTACGTTGGCATTGTTGGATCTAAACATTGCAATTTGGCAAGTTGATTTGCAAAGTAATTTGAATATTTGGTCGGCTGTGACGTGGAATACCGCTTGACATATAATTCGGCCCTGATGTTCTGTTGCGTCTCCGGTGACCAAAATTTACGTAAGAGTGCCTGTTCAAATCCGTCATAGGTTCTCAAATTACATCGAAAAGCCCTAAACTAAACGAGTGCTGGTCCATCTAAGAATCTACTAATCACTCTTATCTCTCTTTCCTTATTCACCTTAGCATCCTTCAGATAATCTCTTAATTCGCGCAGAAATTCAACAGGAGAGACATTTCCAGTCCCTGAAAATTTTATAGGTTTCTCTTCGTAACTTTTAACGAGCGTGATCGGAGTAGAAGTGCGAATAATAGAAATTTCTTCAGACTTCCCAAACTCTGGCAACCTTTCTCTATTCGACAAAGCGTTTTTATTAATGCTGTCTTGTTTTGTATCCGCTTTCGATCTATAATCATCAATTTTCTTTTCTAACTCACAAATACATTTCATCCCTATCCTGCCTTTCAGTTTCTCCCCCTACTTGACTATCTTTCAACTCTTCTGTCATTTTTTTTTCAGATTCTCTTCGACAACAGTTTCGTGACCTTTCAATTTCTCTATAATTTCTCTAATGGCTTGAATATCTCCAGATACAACTTTAATCTCTGATGAAAAAGCATTCCTGATCTCTTTGACTTCGACCTGAGTTTCTTTTACAACCTGAGCTTGAATTTCATTAATTACAGTTTCGTTTACTTCATTTTTCAAGTCTGCTACAACTTCTTCCTTTAATTGTTCTGCAATTATTTCTCTAAATTCAGAAGTAACTCTCTGCACTACCTGTGTGGCATTTAACGTACTTTCCTTCGTTGTGTTAATCTCTAAGGACGCTAGATCATCTGTTATTTTCCTAACATTATCTTCCATTTTATTTTCTTATGACCTACCCATCTTTTGAATCTCATTCTTATGTTGAGCTATCTCTTCCTTCATCGCTTTTCGACTATCTTGTAAACTATCTTTCATAATGCCATAGTTTGCGGATAAATTATCCTTTAAGTTCGTTCCCGAATCCACGATCCTAGCTTCTGAACTTAGGAAACTCTCCTGAGCTCTCCTAGCGTTGTCTCTTATCTTGGTTTCCAATGACAAAACTTTATCCTCAATCTTAGCATCTATCGATTCAGACATTTTATCATCGAATGATTCTATGTTTCTAGACATCCGGCTTTCTATCGCTTCTATCCTTTCTAACATTTCCGCTTTTAATGAGTTCGAATTTTCTGTGATTTTACATTCTAAACCTGAAATCTATTTTCTAGAGAAACAGAATTCTCTTTCATTTGATTTTCAATTTATTTTCTAAAGAGACAGAATTCTCTTTTATTTGATTTTCAATTTTATTTTCTAAAGAGACAGAATTCTCTTTAATTTGTTTTTCCAGAGAAGCAGAATTCTCTGTGATTTTCAGTCCCAACTCCTCCATCATTTTGGTAAGTGCTTCCATGACCACTCACAATAATAATTATAGCACTGGGGTACGATGTCAACTGATGATGGGGAAACTTAATCTAAACTACTAGTACAGTGAATATTCAGGCACGAGCTTAAATTGATACTTCAATACCGATGACTTATTAAATTTAAAATCTACAATAAATGACCAGAAACTACCACTACAAACCAAACACATCACTCTACACTATGAAAACTGCGCATTCATGACCCTGAATCCTACTACAGCAAGAACAAACACAAATCGACCTCGAATCGAAATTTGGAATCGAATCGTATCAGAAACTGAATCGAACTCGAGCCCACACACGTTGGCAGCCAAAACTCTTCTATCTTACTTTATGTGACCGTTTGACGAACGTCCTACGACCACACAAGTGCGCATCCGAACAACAGTCGAGCACAAAGACTCATAAACATCTCGGGGTTAACAGTGAGCATTCTACAAAGGTGTAGAATAAAGAAAATAAAAGCTCTGCTGTTCCCCAGATGCACACTACAGCAAGGATAGAAGGCATATTTCAAGAATCACGAATGACCACAGTATCAGTTAAGATAAAATTTGCATCAATTTAATTGATCCATTCAACCATCCTAATCTTTACAAGGGCATCCTCAGGGAGAAAACTAAAACACCACCTGGAAAAAATAACCTCCTGCGCTCCCCCTGGGATCCTATACTATTTAATCGCAGGTGTTGAATAACGTTCCAAAAAAAAATGCAATGACGACGTCAAATTTTAAACATTTCATCGTGTTAGAATACCCATGAAATTAATAGTCCATCATGGTATTCTATTATATTACAAACGATATTTACAGTATTCAAGTTGTGTAGATCACTGATCGTCCTATCACACTTGAATAAAATTTTATTTCTGAAGTTCTACACATTTCCATATTTCCAAAAATCATGGATAATCCTATGGGATATTCTCTTCTATTAAACGAGAAGAAATTCCAAAACATACTAGAATTGTTAATTATACAACTTAATGCAAGTCAGACCAAGTCGAACAAAGATTGATCCATTAGAAACATAATACCATTTATATTTCATTATTCCCACACAAGGAATATTCATATTAGAAATTAGAAATTATGGATCTGCGATTTATCCTCGATAATAAAATAAATTATGGGTTTAATTATTCAGTGATATTAATTGCAACTGAACCTTATTATTCCAACCAATTTCGAACACTTATGGATGATTCGTAGCTAATTCAAAATTTTCATCGGAACATGAGGCCGCATTTTAAATGCCCCATTTCTTTATGCACTTTATCAATTTAGTTTATCCTTGATATCACAATATGGCAAAATTATTAGGCATGTTAATCTATCTGCAAGTTTATATCATTCAACCAGAAAATATGTAATTATGGTTAGAGCAAATTAAAGTAGAATCTAGAATTCCACTGGTAACAAGATCTAGATAGCGGCGTGGGGCTGCAACAGCGGCACCGCCCTTCTATTGAGTAATATGAGGCAACATCCTCCAAATTCCAACATTTCATTATATTCAACAACTATAATTCTTTTACATATTATTTTCACATATTTAACATATTTAACATTTTTATTTAATGGATTATCATAATTATTAATGGGACAAATGCCCACATGCATTCCCAATTCAACTCATCACCCTATCAGATTTATCAACTGTCTCTAATTAACCTGTTCAATTATCTGCTTGTCACCATAAGAAAAATCCTCCTAATTGATACACCTTGCTCTAGTAACAAACTACGTTACGATTGCTTTATCAATCCAATGTGCATTAATTCATGTTAATTTCTCATTTCTCATATTTGTTTTAAAGAAACATCACCTAAATTATCCAAACTCATCCATTTATTATTATTATTATTATTATTAATATGAAATTCTCATGGATAATTACCATGTTATATTTTTCATAAGATCCATTTAATTGTTATGAATATTCCTCCTTAATTCCCCATGTAAATTCTCATACATGATCACTCGCATTATCATTTTAAAGAAAATCCTTAACCACCAGAAAAATCGAATCATTTCACGAGAAATGACAATCAGAACTCGTCTAAGACGAATTACATCAAAATGACCAAGAACTACATTTAAATAAACAAATTACCAATAAACTATCTCAAGACGATCGCTGAAAATAACAATGTGCCATAAAAAATATGCACGGAACTGTACAACAAAAATCAGGATGAAACCCCTGTCTAAATAGAACAGCCGGATGCCTTCCGAAAATATACTCATTCTACGATATGCCCACCGTGGATATGCTATCTCAAGAGAATAAAATAAAATTGGAAGAGTGGACAACATCAAAAAGATCCATGCTTATGTCCCAATATAATGCAGAAAATATAGATCTATGGCGTGTAAAACTATTCCTACATGGTTGAAAGGTATAGTCTAAGGTCTGATATTCACCGGTACTAGATATTAAGAATAGAATAAGGGGCTCACGTCCATTTCAGATGTTCTTGAAGAAGGTCCAAGTTCTTGCGGAATGCCCTTAGTCTGTGCATAAAATCCCACGCGATCCTCCGCACACGGAAATGTGTACAGGTCAACCTCATGGCTCCACTGGTCTAAGTCCCAATTATCCAGACGTCAGCATCCATCGTACACCCAATTCATATTTAACGCACCATAATACTGGCTCGACTCATGGTAGATTTCAAAAGTTCATACCGGCGTATCGCTACCATGACGTCCTGATCGGATTGTCTTAACACCATAGCTTCTGCTATGAAAAAGCACGTGTCTAATACTGTCACTGATTTTACGACAATCACCCGGTGTTTTACCGTCCCGAAATATTTCCGATTAGTCACAGTAATGTTCCCGGTTACTTGATTGTAATCCTTCTGTAGTTATCGCAGTACGCTTACACACCTGTTTAGCCTTAATTCCATGTCAATTGCTAGCCAGAAATCTACCCTGGTATGAGGTATTATATTCACATAACTCAAGTAAGGAGTTATTTCCAGCTCATATCTTAATATGCTGTGAGCTCGGGCCATACCCAACACAACCTTGCATTTACAAAAGCTAGTCCCATCTAGTAAAACTATCCTGAGCACATTTGAACAATGCCTCGTTTGTAGGCTAATTTTGGCTTCCAGGTCAGGTACTCGTAACTTAAGATTGATTAAGCCGCCCGCTTATGCACGGATTAACTGTACAAACACGAATGTGTCTCCCATTACAGCTGCCTGCTTGACCCTGCCAATCATCAGGTGTTAGCATACATACGCGCATCGCCGTCCGCGCATCTCTTCCAGCCTGCACCCTGGGGCAGTGAAACTCAACTCAGTCAGCCGCTCGCTTCAAATTCAAAATATAGCCGCGACCAAAAACATCTCCATAACCAGCAACTGACGCTCTTTCACACGGTTACAGTACCAAGACGTGATTACCGATAATATAGCACAACCACTTAATCACAGAAACTGAGAGATATGCAGTACGTTATAACATTCAACATTTTTTCAGTATAATAACATTGAGGATTTCCTTAAAAATAGAACCGAAAGAACAGAAGTATTAGCATACAAAATTAAAAACTAACCAATTGTAGCAGACTATCAGAAAATATTTAACTGTAACTAAACTTGGTAGTATATTTATCTTAGGGCATTTCCTTTCTATTTACAGGTAATGTGATTTGTGTCGCAGGTTTTAACGCAAGAAAAGGTGAATAATATGCTGTTTGCCGTGAGTCTCTTGAAATATTTTGCGATAAAAATTTGAGGAAAATGAACTTATCGTAGGCCTATTCATGATATCAGCGCAGATTTTAACGATATTTTAGGTTTGAATGTTGAATTAATATAAAAATAACATTGCACTTCATTATTAACACTTGTTATTATAATGCATGTAAATATATTAGGTCATATTGTACCCTTTTTGGATCATATTTCAGTATTTAATTTAAATTGCTGCTTAGCTATATTAGTCAGAATCACCACCATCCAAAATGACATTAATTCAGCACATAGTTGCGTATCCCTCAATTGCACGGTGGGTGAGTGGTTAACGTGTCGATTTACCAACCCCCCCCCCCCCCAAGCTTGCAGGTTCGCTCCTGGCCGTGGTAAGTGATTTTTGATAGGCGGCAAAAATTACGACACGCATTTCATACGATGTTGGCATGTCAAAGAACCCATTTGAATTCAGTAGGCCGTGTTCATAATGGAAGAATTAATCTCGGGAGTTTCCGCCAACTAAAAGTTCCTCATTTCCCTACTAGAAAGCGCTAAAGTGTTCAAGGAGCTTATAAATGTAACCTCCTTGACTTTCATAGTGCTTCAAGGAACAACGAAATTCGACATGCAAGCTACCCTTTGGGTGTCAAATGACAAAGCTTGCACTCGGCACCCGAGGCCATACGATATTATTATTATTATTATTATTATTATTATTATTATTATCTTACTGAGTTTCTCCATCACTGAATCTGACACACAAGTTCTTGCTTGCTTTACTTTAGATACCATGCCTATTATCATTATTATTATTATTATTATTATTCTAAAACTCTCACATAATTCGAAGACAGCAATTTCTTTTCTAGAGGGGAGATTCCTATCATTTGAAGCGATATATCCTCTCTTCCCTATAGGCTATATCATTAAAAAAAAGTTCCAGTATACATTTCATTCAGGACGCTTGACTACTGTAAAAAGCACAAAGAATTTCTCACACTGTTTCGCAGTGTTCACAGTAGTACTCCACTATGTAAATGCACGTCTCTTATAGGGGGAACACTGGCTGAGCAGGAAGAAGGAGCAAAACCGCATGAAGATTGAATTTCACCAAGTTTGTTGGATACATCACGAATATCTTCTCAACATTTTATGCTAACCGACTGGCTGCGTGGCTCAGCAGTAACATTCTCGCTTGCTGGACCACAGGTTGCAGGTTCGTATCCTGGCGCAGTTAGCTGGCATTTGAGGGTGTGCAAATATGAGGGAGCCGTGCCAGTAGATTTATTGGCACGTTAAAGTTCGTCTTTGCTGGAAAATTCCGGCAACCCGGCGTCGCTGAAAGCCAGCGTAGTTAAATGGGACGTAAAACCAATAACATTATTATTATTATTATTATTATTATTATTATTATTGCCACCCGGTCAATATGAGAAATATTCTGTCTCTACATCCTCTGCAACCCTGTCTAACCCACGAACAAGACACGTTAAATGACAATTTCTTGGGTAGAGTGCCCAAAGTTCCCTTGGAGATTTTACCCTGTAAGGTTACTAATAACAATAGGTGGGTTCAAATCCCATCTCAGCCATCTTGGAAGTGGATTTCCATGGTTTCTCACTTATACTCCAGGCAAATGGTCCCTAACTTACGGCCACGGCCACGTCCTTCACAATACTCTCCTGAATGATATATATATACAGAGTGTAATTGATATACGTGACGTCCAATACACTGGCAATAGAATATGGTATTCTAAGCAAATATCTTCATGAAAATGAGTTGTATATAAATTTGCAGGTGGAATTAAATCACAAAAATCGTCGGTCAATGTCTTGGCAAAGGGCTTAGACTGCGTTCCCCTCAGCAGCACAGCTGACTTCTCTCCGTCGCCCTCCCCTCCAACGCCGAGGAATGTCGACAAGAGTCTGAAGTTGAGTGACCTCGTCGTGTCTGCAAATGGCATTGATATGCTCAAACCAAGCCTAGAACAGCTGATTCACACATTCATGGAGAGTGGCTACATGACTAGTGATGGTGGATCTGTTTAGGATTCAGACAGCCTTATGGCCTATGATATAAATTATTGGTCTAAGGTATAGTAGACTACAAACATAAGAAAATTGAAGTCCTTAAGATTTGGTAAATTAATGAAAGGAACCGTTGGTCAAATTTTGTACGAAGACAGTGCAACAACTGTAATATTACGTAATAATAATAGGCCTTTAGACAAACTTTTTTTTTTTTTTTGGGGGGGGGGGGGGGAAAGTCGAGTTGCCAGAATTTTGTGTTCACAGAATTTCTTGTACGTGCCATTAAATTCATTGGCATAAGGCTGTCGTAAAATGCTCACCTTCATTTATTACATGACTGAGCCTAGATGAAGCCTAGATAGAGGGATAATACTCTACTACCTGAGGTACACAGTCTCGATATCATTAAATTATTATTATTATTATTAATATCATTATTGTTATGTACATGTGGCATCATACAAGTATTGAATCCTGGAAGTAATTTTCCATGGTTCCCCACTTCTACCCCTGGGAAATCACGGGATTGTTCCTAACCTAAGGGCAAGGCCGCCTTCTGCCCAATCCTCACCTGAATTACAAATACCCACAATACTACAGAAACCGCAGAAATACAGGTTATCAGACAAATTCTCACACACACTCATGGGGGTTTTGACCACAATCGCAAAGCCTCTCAAACGAAACAATATCAAGTATTTTCCGTCCGTCTTAAATGCTAATTCTGAACAGACGACGGGATGTCGGAATGTTGTCCCACTGTATTTCTTTCACGTGCCGGAAGTCAACTACACACCAGGACTGATTATCGAAATTATTTTATCATTTATATCAACATCAATTAATGACATCCACACTTACAAAATAGGCTACACAATACTACCCGCCCAAATATCCCAAGCCATTATGTGAGGTTCCAACAATAAAAATAACATAAGTTGCTGATGCCGGGGTTTACAAGACGAGTACAGCTATTCTCACATCAGCTGATACCCTCCTCTCCTCAACAGGAAGGTCATTGCTACGATTACGCAACTACTTCTCGCCCTGCCCTAGCCACGCCTCAAACTACCTCGTTCTGACCCAAGTCCCCCAGACTTGGATTGCACCTTCTGCTTGAACAGTTTCTGAAATAACTACCAACATTGACTTTTTAATGTTTAATTTTCAATTCAAAGATAGGTGACATTTTTTTTTACCTAGGAAGCTTAGAGGAGTCTCTTCCGTCAACAGTGTAACCGACGTCACGTATATCAAATACACACTGTATATATATAGCCTACACTAAAACACCCATCACGATACCACAAGATATCAGACAGAGTTCTAAACACACCAAAGTGCACGGGGCTAAATGGCCACGATATCCAAACCCCTTAAATGAAACAACTACCATTAACAAATGGCATTCACGCCTAACATCACCATCCAACAAAAGCTTCATTGCATTGTGAAATAGTACTGTGATTGTGGATTGGAAATAGGGCGAAAGTGCATGAATTTGACCAAAAATTATATTTTTAAATGAATCGTTCAATAAATACAGCAACATTTAGACTACCATATCCTAAAATTCCATTGTTGTGATTGCATTCTAAATGCTGGAAATGTAATGGCTGTCACCATGCCACGACTCTTCTCAATGGCAGCTTGCTGACAGCAGTTAACGACGAGTACTTGAGTTTTTCCTACAGTAAAACAAGTACAGGGTTCATCTAGATGGCTGTAATTTGTACTCCTTGGTTTTATATACCGTCTTTGATTTATTCGGCGAAAGTTTGGTGTTCTTAGAACCATGAGAATTGTTCACGGTTTGAATAATTCTGTACGTGAGAAGCAGATAATGGACTTTGCTTGCAATAACCATAAGGCTCAGATTGCATATAACACATAGGTGCAATTTTGAATATATTAGACACTATATTGACAATCCACTATTTATTCCAGTTACAATGAAAAAACGCAGCAAATATGTAGTCTCACATACAAGGCTGTTTGTTCAGTAAGCTGAAGATAAACCGGTTCATACAATCAAGAAGGTGGTCAGGCGTACTTTTCTAACGTTTAAATCAATTCCTCTGAATAATAAAGCGGAAATACAATGAAACTCAGTAAACTTGGAGTCTTATGTAAATGCATTAGCCTACTTACCGTTTGCAACCAAGCAATCAAGGGAACAGACGTGCAGTGAAATGTAAGGGAATAATGGGAATCGCTATTCAGCAGTACCGGGCGGTCATCGGCCCCTGGCAGGCTAGACTGAAGTACGATATCAGTGTCGGGAAAGTGATAGTGGGCAATGTTACTGACCAGATGGGGGTTTTGATGATGGGGATGGCAGTGGTAGTTGTACCGACGCTGCTGATAATTGGAGGAGTGGAGTCAAACCCAGGGCCAGGACAGTTAGGATGGCAAAACAATTAAAAAAATAAGGGAAATTTTAAAGGAAGCATCCCAAACAGGGCAAATCTACGAGAGCAATGCAATGAATTTAAGGAGATGAACACATGTATTGTAACCGTCCCGAGGCGGCATGTGACGACCCAGCTGAACAAATGCCGCACATCATCCCGGAAAGGGACAGACAGAGCAAGAGAAAAAAATAAATGGGTGTGCACAAATCCAGTTTGATAAAAAAAACACAGTTAGCTCTCTAGGGCAAGACGGGTTAAAACAACAAAGTTTGGCGCCATCAAGGTGTTTTTTCATAAACATCACACTCTCTCTGGTGAAGCATTACAGTTATCCAGGAGAACAAAAGCTGGTAATAGATGCAGTCACGAAATATATAAAAAGGAAATAACATTTATTGCATATTTGGCAAGAATAGAAAAGAATGACAGAAAATCCTTCCTGTGATACTGGTGGCATAACTAAACATAACCAAAACGCTCGATTCTATCACTTAAGTTCACTTGTTCTCATCTATAAAATCTAAAAGTCCACTTGTCATCTCAGGAATCCACACGTAGCATAAACACGTAACTTCACTTGCTATCCCTGAGTGACCTAACCAGTGTTAAATTAATATAATTCTCATGTGAATGTAGCAAAAGAACTGCTAAACCTCTTATTATATTTACACATATATTTACATCTTCGCGGGTAGAGAAACCCACACTTAATTTCCTTCATCAATGGCAAATTTATCTTTGTCACATTTATTTAATCATCAAATTGAACAACCATTTTAGTGCATTATATTTTTACATTAGTATTATATGGGGAAAGAAATCACCCTTTCTACAATATACTAAGGTTTTCTTTACTCCAGATGATAATTAAATTTATCAACAGAATCAATTAACATACCGCTTAAATCTCATGAGCTACTACCAAAAAAAAAATACGAGCCTTACAGTAGTCGCATATGATGTGTAACATCTGACATAGAAGAAACCTCACGTGAAATTGTTGATACACCGGTATGTTATACTATTATTGGCACAAATATTAATCTATTGTAAAAGGGAGTGTTTTACAGATATTGTAGTTTATAATACGGAACTCATTTTATTAGATGATTTGTAACTTCCACCAGCACTAGCCTAAATAATGAATACGATATGTATCAACTAGATTAATAGACGCGACACCGCTCATAACCTTACATTCCTTATAAACAGGTCCTATTGATTCACACACCAACACGTAATTTCATATGGATTCTGTTAAAATGAGTCATAATCTGAAATGATAATCTGGTAGCAAAAATATCTACCACGTCCGGGATTCGAACCAAAGACCTCTAGATTCACAGCCATAAGCACTAACCCCGTGGCTATTTCGACTACGAAAATATTGTGCACAAGATGGTGACTTATTTCCACGTTCCAATAAAACTGCATTACGGAATCAAGTTTCATTTATATTATGCCTGTTTCGATAATGTTCCTGCGTGAAATTGAGTTTAAAATGCCTTATGAATAGGCCCTCTTGTGAGTAAAGAGAATGTATTCAGTAAAAGTTCATGAAGGCTTGCTCAATTCTCGTATAACCACAACGATTATATTATATTGATGACTGCATTACCGTTATGTGGGTTAATATTTGAATAGCCATTGTGTAGAAACATAATACCGGCAATGCCGACTACTTACAATGTTTGATATTAAGGCATTTTACCATTTAAATACTGATACGAAGACTTCCAACATGTACCATACCATTTGTTTCAATCACTTGCCACCAGAGTTCCCATGAGCGTTTTCCGTTCAGTATGTCATATATTTCCACATGGCCGAGAGTACGTTATGGTATCATTGTTTCTCATACCACTGCCAGCTGAGTCTTACCACTGCTCGCTGGATCGATCGATAGAGCGGGCAGTGCATACTTCCGTTTTCCACCACTGCCAGCTACTACACTTCCGTTCGATCGATCGAGCGGGCAGTGCATACTTCCGTTTTCCACCACTGCCAGCTAGTACACTTCCGTTCGATCGATCAAGCGGGCAGTGCATACTTCCGTTCGATCCACCACTGCCAGCTCGATCGTTCCAATCCACTTCCGTCCTCAATTTTCAAACTCACTCCCACAAAACTATCCAGCAACCGAGCGGAAAGATGTTACACATCGATATTATCAGCGTGGATCTCCATTACTCCATAAATCCACGTACACGATGTTCAATTGCTATGATTTCTCTAGGATCCTTTCCTCAATCTAAAGAGTGATATTTCCGAATACTAGCAATGTTGAATTTTCCAATATGATTGGGACCACCTCCATCCTTTTGTTGTGGTTTTCAGAAATGTATAGCCTACAGATCTTGCTTATTTTTCGCTTAAACCTTCCAGATGGATTTCCCTCGGGATATGGAACAGAATTGAACAAGTGCTTGATTCCTAAACGTTCCATTGCTGCTTTAAACTCATTGCTTGTGAATTGTGACCGTTGATCACTCAGCAGATATTCCGGTCGGAATTATATTGTTTTCAGTCCGTTTGATAACATATCTAGAAGTGGGCTTTTGTATCGGACATAAAGACACAAATTTTGAGAAAACATCACCGTGATCAAGATTAATTGGTTTCCTCTCGTGGAATGGGGAATCGGACTAAAGATATCATTAGCAAATAATTATCTCGGCTTCAATTGCAGAATAGCTCTCGGATTCTCCTTCATGAGTTTAGAAGTGTATTTGCTACATTTGCACTTATCGCACGTCTTAATGAAATCACGAATGGTTTTCCCCATCTTGCTCCATGTGAACGTCTCTCTCGCAAATTGCTAGCGTCTTATCTACGCCCACGTGAGCCACTCATCTATGCCTTAGCCAAATAACCTTATTGATGAATGTAGGTAGAACCACCATCCTCAACTTGTTGTGATCAATGACGTTGAATTTATCTACGATGTCTCCCTCGATGTGATATTCCCTCGCTTGACGTTCCGAGGTTACGTAAACGGGAGTGGTATTATCCATCCTCTTTGTCAAGAAACGATATTATCAGCGCAAAGGTGCGTACCGTCTCCTAATGATAGCAATCCTCTTTAATTTCTCCACAGTCCCTCAGTCCTCTTGGATCAAATTAATATGGTAAATCACAATATATTCTCTAGGATTTTGGCATAGGATATCGGCCAGCAGGTTCAAATTGCTTATCCTGTGGACGACATCAGGATTAAATTGTTGAAGGAAAAGAGCCCATCTCGTAATCCTATCACTCACTAAATCAGTTTTCAAGATGAACTGAAGAGCTTTGTGATCAGTAATTATTGTTATGTCTTGACCTTATAAGATTTCTTCCCAGTTTGGAGCGCGCGGATAACAGCTAGAGCCTCCAGTTCAGTTGCATAATAATTCTTCTCGTGCTCTCAGAGCTTGCGACTAGTAAAAGTAAGATACCGGTGCGTCTTCTCCTCATCTATCTGGTATAAGATCCCTCTAATGCCAATTTTGGACGCATCCGTCTGTACATACAATCTTCTAGAGAAGTCGGGAAATTCTAGCTTTTCATTTCTGACCAACATGGGTATCGTCTCTTGAAAAGCTATGTCTCATTCGCTGTTCCACTTCCAACGATTACCCTTGAGTAACAGATCCTGCAATGGTTCCATTACCTCCTTATGCCTTTAGTTGTAGGTTTGTGACCTATGTTTACATTTATGTTGCGATTTATTAACCTTACGGAGAAGGATTTCTGTATTAGCCTGTTTGGGAATCGCTGTAAACACTGTAATAATCACATGTATCAAGTGACGGTTCAAATAAATAATACTCGCGTCCCAATCTCTGGTTATACGAGATTCGGAACAGAAGGTATTCTATATCTGTATCTACTTAACGTTTAACGACAGGCTGCGTGGCTCAGCGGTAACGATTTCGCCTGCTGAGCGCAATAATGCGAGATCAAATCCCGTTGCAGTCTGTTGGCATTTGAGAGTGCACAAATGGGAGGGAGCCATGTCCGTAGATTTACTGGCACGTTAAAGACCCCCTTCGGAGCAAAATTCTGGCACCGCCGTCTCTAAAATCTGCGGTAGTTAAAAGGGCCGTAAAACCAATAACATTATTATACAGTAATAATTACGTTCATCAAAAGAATATTCAATTATACACCTTCGTAAGGACAAAGAGTTAAAAACAACACCCATACATTTAGTTGAGAGTAGGCTATATTTTTTTTACTAAACATCTTGTTTGAAGGAATGATTGCTCAAATAGGACTGGTTGTAGCAAAATTGCATTTTGTGCCAATTATGTGTCTATTTCCCACGTTCATATAATTTAGTAAGGAAACAAAGGAAATTTGTAGTTTTACGTGACCATTAATCTCGAAATCATGAGCCACGGGACCTCTTTTTCAACGTGGAATCCAAACCACAGGACATGGAGTTTCGCGTTGAAAATCTCACATGCATTGACCGGGAATCGAACCTGGTCCACCGTGGTGAGAGGTCAACAGTTGGCCGCTGCGACACGACTCCCCTCAAGAAATTTAGAACACTGGGTCTCAGTAAAATAAAATAAATTTCACAAGAGTTGATTTTAAAAGATTGTATCTAAGAAAAGACGGGAGAATGAGAATACGGAAATAAGTAAAGGCATTTTGGAGGTATGTCAAAATAAACATTTTAACCCTCTTTTAAAATCACCCAATTAATAATTTTAAAATTTGTCTCTTGGGATTCATTGCATACGATGTTTATCCCTCCATTACAATCTTATAAAAATCCATTTTGTAGATTTTGAGGATATGGAACCTTTATTTATCAGACTGGAACCAAAATCTATTTATATTTTTCAAAATGCATAACAATTATAATGTTTCGGGATAATTTGAGTTATATATTAGGAACGTAGAATACAAATTTGTATTTCATAGACGTCTCACCACCCCACCCCCAACACCTAGTACCCCTACACAACGTTCGTAACATACGTCCCACAAAATTTCGTAGTCTCATCAGCAGCTACCCATGTGCTATTATTGCCAACATGAATTCTATTTTTTGCAAAGATCGCCTCCATAACAGGAGAGCAAATATCTTTTCAGCCGTGTTGCCTCGTCCGGGATCGACTGTGTTCTGTACGTAGTTAAGAATTTCTGAGAAGTGGAATGTTGGCAGATACAAATATTTCACGTGGGTCATTTGAGAAATTGGAAGGTCCTGTAGACAGAGACTTTGCTCTATCGAAAGAAAAAAAAAAGAGTCTGCCTGCCCTGTTGGGTATATTTTCGATTCACGCAGATTTTATGCAGCCCTTATCGAGCGGTGCTTTTATTGCTCTGAGCGGATTGTTTTCCAAAAATTAAAAATATGTAGATTATATTTTTCATGCACTAAATTTAATTAAAACTCGCAAATATTTCGTATATCTGTTGATACTTGAAGTTTGAGTGGCATCTGAAGGCTGTAAAGTTAATTAATTATAATTTATTATTTAATAATTAAGTCTGGGAAAACTTCAAACCATATCCCAAATCCAAATCCAAATACTAGATCTTCATCATTCCGTAGCCTTTTCCGTGAAATTATGCTCACAGCACCAAATAAACACTACAAACATGCTCTCACTTTACCAACTGCGCAATAAGACATGTGCGTTGATCCGAGGCAACAACTGCCTGCGGGTATTTGTGAAGTCAAAGAGTCTCTAGGGGTGTCATAATTGACTGTCAAACATGTCTAAATAGTGGTGCCATCTCCTGGGTTTAACATCAACTATTCTGACGGAAAACGGCGGCATATTTAAATGTAGGAATTTTCGGGATATATCCATTTTCCGCTCGCGTCTGAAAAGTACGTTCCGGATATAAACAGCCGCTAACTTCACATGCTTTATAAATAATATTTTTTTCTGTCAGTACCGAAGATCTCTTCGCCGGAACTTTTCACAAGATTTATAATTTTACATCTTTACTGCACTTCACATTAGGCATAATGAGGTTCACTGCAGCAAAACTGCAGCAAAATCTGTTGAAATTTGCTGGCAGTGAAAGGGGAAGGGGGCTCTAACTGGACACATCAAGGACGAACTGGGCGAGAGATAACTTGGAATATCCTTGTTTGCTAATTGCTTCTAAGCTCAACATATCCACTGGAGTGACACAATGAGACGTCCGTACAGCGGCACTAACTCGGAATCACGTCTTAAAAATCTGTTACTTTTCTCCTCCCGTAAAAATCGAAAATAACTTTTATAGTATTTAGAAATCCCGTGTTTGAGACTCGACGCTGATAGCATGCACCTAGTTACCGACGCCTCACTTTAAAAGAAGAAAAATATCAAACTATGACTACGTGTGACCTTATCTGTTGAGCAATGTATGATCAAGACGATAAAAATGTCCGAAATATCCACTTATATGCAGTTCCTTTCCAGATTTCGGATACAATGAGCGTTGTAAAAAAAAATACGAGCCTTACAGTATTCGCATATGATGTGTAACGTCTGACATGTTATCCTACTCGTATACACAGCTTGGACATTCTTAAAATGTTAATTTACACTCAATTTTCATACTGGTACTATGATGAATGTATAGATTGAATTGGAGATATGCTACTGTCACATTTGTGGCACAGCGGTTAACCTGTTAGTCTCTCACTAAGGTATAACCGGGATTGATTCCCGGTCAATACACGTGAGATTTTCGAATTGAAATGCCATGTCCTGTGGTTCGCATTCCACGTAAAAGGTAGGTATCGTGGATCATGATCGTGAGATTAATGGACACGCAAAACTACAAGCTTCCTACCTTCCTTTTACATTAATAATTCATAATAGCAAAGTGACACACAACGTCGACAGTACTCTCAAATACTGTGAGCACATTCCTCAGTAACTACAACATTCACTATTCTCAAGGCTCTCATACAGTTCGTCGTAAACAATCAAAACCTGGCTTCCTACAATCATGAAATGACCTAGTCTCACATATGATGAAAATATATATTTTATTCCACTCATATAACAACATTCTATTATGCATTTATTATTTGACTACTCACCCACAGCTTGACAATAATGCCGCTTACTTAAATGTCATTTGTCGTCTTTGTCCTACCCCATGTGATATTCAACCTTGAACGTGAAGCTTCATAAACTGCTCAATGACAAATGAAAGTCTGTGAAACATTTGCCACTGTGCTCGTCAAACCAGTGCCTGCTAAATTCACTGCCTACTGTATTGCCATAACATTCTCGCGCTACAGAGCACACATTTCCTTGTTTCCAATACACACATTTTCAATTGTACATCCAGCTGGCAGCGTCTTCACTTCCGTCCGATCCACTTCCGTTTGATCCACCTCCGCCCGATTCACTTCCGTCCCATTTTTCTGGCTGTGCGTCTTCAATTCCGTCCGATCCACTTCCGTTCGATCCACTTCCGCCCGGTTCACTTCCGTCCCCAATTTTCAAAATCACTCCCACAAAACTATCCAGCAACCGAGCGAAAAATGTTACACATCATAAGTTTCCTGAATCCATATCGAACCAGTGAGTTGTCAGGTACTTGAATCTTATTCATCATGCTAATTTAGTTTATTAAATTTTCCAGAGGTGCAAAACTATATGCCTATATACCTTATGAGGATCAAATCTATCTCTTGCGTTCACAAACTGCGTCTATTATTTTAAATGCCACTAAACTATATATATCAAATGTGGATATCATCATTCACAAATACCGCGTAAATATACCAGTAATCAAACCATGTCAATTATACAACTGTAATATTACACAACTAATCTTATTAGAAACCAGCGCTCCGCCTGGACCTTTGATTCCAATGGATCAAACCTCAAATTATTCCAGTCAGCATAGTTTTAACGTGGTAACAACTTTTTCTTCCTTTCATCTCGCTTTAACGAATTCATTCAACAAATAATCCTTGAACACCTCATAGACTGACCTCTATTAAATCATTTGCCACCCCTGTTCAAACTATTACCTGAAATGCTTCTCAGTTAAATAGATCACAATATGATAAATCCATTGAACGTTCCAAGCTCACAGTCACGATAACATCGTACTGGATAAATCCTGAATATATGTATTCGGTATAAGCATCCATCAATTTAAGATACCTTGTTATATCAAATGTATTTTATTCTTTAACAAAAAAAAATCAATGGAGTTACCTCTTACTTAAATCCTTGGATATTTGTTCTCATATAGCAGAACCGGAAAATGGATAAAACTGGTGGATTATAACACAAAAATCGAAACACAAGATTTCGAAAAAAATACTCTGATATTTATGTTCAGCTGATATGTGACTGGCATTTATATCTGACCCGCTTATGATAGTAGTATACATTTTTACCATTTGGATATTGCGTAATCGCGAGCATATATTGCATCATCATGGTGACGTCATGGGCCCTTAGAGCGAGCACGTGGCTATATTTCCAAAATTAGGATTGTTACAAAAAAGATTGTTTGACATAAATGAATGGCCTTGAGCTGCTCTAGCGCCATACCAAGTTTCAACTCTCTAGGACAAAAGAAAATGAATTTTGACAAATGCTCACTATTTTGGAAACTAGGAATTCTACAAAAAAGTTTGTTTATCATGAATGAGAGCTCTCTATCCCCTCTACCAGGAAACCAATTCGCAGGTCCATAGGACAAAAATGAAAAAAAAATCAAATGGGGTCTTTGTTAGCAGAAAAGTTTTAGGTGTACTAACATTTGAATGATACTGTCTGGGCGCGACGCCCCCGTGGAGAGCCAGTTGGTTATTCACACGCGTTTGCTAATTGCTCTGCATGTGTTAGCAGCAAGAAGAGATTGACCTTTGACCGCTTGAAGCAGATAACCTTTGCTCGCGGCTGTTATCGTTCTTTGGCTACCGCGAGCATGCTGAACGAGGGGGTCCGGCTTGCTACTCCATATAGGACGTGCAGATGTTAGTTAATATTTTTGTGTGCTTGCATGCTCTGTGGTCTAATTCTGCATAGACCGTTCTTGGACTCCATGAAATGAATATTGGCTTGTTTGCTTTAAATTCTTAGCCATCATTATTGAACTCTGAAATTATTTTAATGAGAGAACAAGTTTGGATATCAGTTCACAAACCTGCATTCATGTGATACGATTAAAGAGCTTTTTGCTTCTTTAAGTTTATACTATATAAGAGGAGATTAATATGGAGCAGTAGTTAGATATCACAATCAACATGAGTCTATGTGAAAGCTTAATACAAAAGTTGAAGAAACTGCAAGCAATCAAGTTGTTGGCAACTAGCGCCAGAATGCAAGGACTACATTTCGTCATCAGTGCCTTCGAAAGTGGAGGAGGCTGCGTGGTATGATACACTGACAGCAAGTGAAAAGGAGATTTTTAATTGCGAGATTTTGGAGTTGGTGAGAGACCCGTGCCACGTTCAAGAGATTATTTTTAACGGGGTGACGGAACATAATTTAAATATAATTATTGAAAAACTCAGAGCGATCTGGTTAAGGCCACTCAACCTGCTTGATCTTCCTCCACTAGAGGGGGAAGAGCATATGCTAGGAGAACATCGAGTAGAAGAGGAAGAGGACGATGATGATGTTGTTGAAATTATTTAAAAAGTACAGTGGGTGGAGAGAATGATTCTTTTTCAATGTATTTTTATATATATTTATTTTAATCATTGTGGTTTACATTAATTATATAATACGAAATAGTGAAAACAAAATGGTATGATCTTCGTCCTTAAAGTGGTAAGTAGTTTTTTCCGCCAAGATGCTGAGAATTGAAGATGCTGTCAGCAGAGTTGAATATAATGGTGATCTTGGGTGGAAGGTAAGTACAATCATTCTTTTCTATCTTGAGTGTGTTGGTTTTAGTGAGCTGAAAATATATAGAGACACATTAATAATAATAATAATAATAATAATAATAATATTTTTTGCGATGAATTAAAAAAACTTACATTGTTTTAATTAGAATATGTTTTTGTTCGAAATCCAAGAGTTGGGAGTTGAATCGAATCCTAGCCAAGATACGAAGGCTTGGGTTCCTTTTCTACGTAGTACTTTGTCAACTTAGTAAATATTAGGATGTTTGGTTCGTTGTAACTCTGCTTCATAAAATGCCCCAAATATCGGCAAATTTTATTATCTTTTAAAAGATATGTTCGTGGATCAGTATTTTGAACTTTATAAATTGAAAATAATTCCGTAGTCCAATTAGCCTCGTATCTTTGCTGAAATGTTTCTTGATTTTTGATATTCTTACAATGTCGCCAATTTTATATTTTTGTTTTCTTAAAGTTTCATTATATTGTGTTGGCAAGCGGGGTTGATTGTTTCTTTCTACATCAATAGGTTTCATGCCAATGCTGCGATGTATTTTGTGATTATACTTTACTAATAACTCAGGCAAAATATTTACCCATCGGTATGAACCACGTGTTGTGAACTCTTTCCACACTTAAGAGTTCGATTAAATCTCTCTACTACACTCGCTTTTATGGAGCTCCCAGTGGAATAATGCTTTAGATTTTGTTTCTGAGACCATGTTTTGAATTCACTGTTATAAAATTCCGTTCCACGATCAGTGTGAAAATAATTGGGCAATCTTTTACTTTGAGAATAAACAAATTTTAAACTTTTTACAATCTCACTTCCTTTTTTGGTTTTAAGAGGAATTGCCCATGCATATTTTGAGTAAACGTCAATAATGGTTAATAAATATTTAAATCCATTATTCCATTTTGCAGGTTTTGACATGTCCACAAGATCAGCTTCATGGAGGTCATCGATTCCTTTGCTAATAACATGTCGTCTTTTAAACTTTTTTCTACGAGGTGCATGAAGTTCTTTTACAATTTCTCGTCTGATTTCGTTCATAGTTAATTTCTAAACAAAGATTTATAACATACTGTGCATTGTTTTACAAATGCTTGAATTTTTATTCAATATATCCTGCATTTCTTAGTTCTTCTTCAATTGCAAAGATTTCGCTGTCGAGTCCTGTGTGACCTGCAGCTTTCGATGCAATTAATTTTGTAAGTCTTGATACTAATATGTTTGGTTCATTCCAATGGACAAATTCAATATTGTTTCCTCCTTCGAATTTCCAAATGGCTTGTGGTGTGATGTGTTTCTTTTGGCCATATCCAGTATGCATCGTAGTATTTGCTTCTTCATTCTTATCTTTGTTTTTATAATTCTATCTATGTCTTCAGTAAGAAGGGGTTCGATTATATTTTTATAATTATGAGATTGTGTTCCTCTCGGAGCTGCATTGCTTGCATAATTTTTTTGTGCACGTTTGAAACATTTAATAATTTCAAATAAGAACTTAAATCACTCCCATCGATTAGAGAGTGATCTGGTACTTTCCTTTGAATCAATTCAAGTAGACCTTCTGTTATAGGAAATTTTTCACCACCAACTTTTATCCACTTTTTATCAAAGAAAACTCGTTCACGTCCCAAGTGTTGTTTATCATTTCTTATCGTTATACCAAATGTTCTATCCACGTTTTGTTTAATGAACGGATCAAAGTAGCGGTTAAGTACTGTAATTATTATGATGCTATCTCCATCTTCTTCGTTTGAAGTAGCAGTTGATTCAGAATCATCATATTTTTTTTCTTTTTTGATTTTCTTTTTTTTGTTGACGTTGTATTAGCAATAGCTACAAGCTGATTTAATGAATTTGTTACTGGTTTAAACTTACTCTCTATATCTAATTCTTGACGTCTAACATCATTTTGAACTGAAAGATACTTGTCCTTAACATATTTTTTTTAAGCGAGAAAGTTTATCATTTACTCGACTTTCAGCTTTAATCTTCAAGCTCTTCTCAATGACTAAACTAAAATTGTAGTTGTTTACTTATTTATAGTATATTCAAAATCAATTTGAAGAGGAAGATTTTATGTTTCTCAGGGTCTCTAAGTCGAAACTGTATTTCATCTTGTTCTTCAACTACAATGTCACTGCCATCCATGTCAAACTCTTGACGTATATTTAAAATTGCATACACAATTTGAGATCTTGGTGAAACAAAAATTGGTTTTAATATACCTTTATAGGGAAGTTGGTATTATATATTATGATTATGAAGCACGTATACCGGTGAATGGATTGATGGTGTGTTGGAGAATTTCAGAATAAATTTCGATAAGTTCTTTTTCCTTACTTCATCTTGTAATATACCATATTCTTCTTTGGATGCGGTAAAACTTTCGAGTGGTTGTTTGTTAACCAATTGCTCAATTTTTTTTAGTTCTGTTTTTATCTTGTTATATTCATCTGTGGATGCAGCAGCATAACTTTCAAGTTCTTCTTTTTTAACAATATTTAGATTGTTAGCAACACCCTCAATACGAGTTTGTAAATTCCTTAAAATTTATTTTAGTTGATTAACTTCAGTTCGTGAAGCAGCATAGTTTTCTACAAACCGTTTATTTGTCACATATTGGTCGTTAACAGGAAACTCGACATTTGTTTGTTTTTGATGTTGTAGATTGTTTACAGTCTGTTTCATTTTTTCAAATTCATCTCGTGAAGCGGCATATTGTTCAACAAACGTCTTATTTTCAACATCGTTATCGTATATGGGATTGTTTACGTGAGTAATTCGTCAACTCCTCATATTTAAAGTCCCACCATCGTCTACGTTTAAAAAGTTTTGTTTATTAAATTTAGTGATTAAGTCTTCTAGATCTTTTCGAGAAGCAGTAAAGTTTTCTAAATAATATTTGTTTATTGGATCTAACGAACCGATTGGTTGAGATATGTTTGTTATTCTTCTATTTAACATATCTACAGTTTCATCAACTTTGTTAATATTCAAAAGAGATTTATTAATTTCATCGAGTTCTTTTGTTACGTGAGTTTTAAGAAAAGAATAAGATACCGCATCTTGATTTTGAATTGGATCTTTAACATTTCTTATTCTTTTGTTACCCAAGTCGAGACTACCATCATCAAACGGAAAGTGATCTTCTGAAGGTTCGCTCACTAAACCATGAATGAATTCTACTCGTTGTAACACTTCCGTTATTCGGTTTTCCAGATATTTGTTTTATATTCGATGTATGTTGCTGCATTGCAATAAGGTTTACTGCATCATTTTCAGATGATGGTAAAGCTAAGTCTGCAAGACGTTTGTTTTAAAAGTCAAGTTGTTGTTTCTCTATTTTACAAATTGAAAAAATTAAACATTTAAGGTCGTTAATGTTTCGTTGTATGTCTTCTTTAGACTCAATTTTATTTAGCTCATTCAATAACTTCAGTCCATAACCTTTGTTGCAAGCATCTTCAACATGTATGGGCGTTCCAACATCTTTTAACCGTTTGCCGTTAATACTTAGATGCCCATCGCTTGTTGTTGTTACTTGATTTCCATATTGCAGTAGCTTATCATCTACATACGATTTATTTGCAATATCATGGCGTGAAGTTGGTGGTCTGATAGACACATTAATGATTTTGTTAAACGATGCCATAGTTAGGTTGTTAACCACACAAAGTGTATAACGCGAATGAGCATTTAGCTCTTTTGAACTATTATTTATAACTGAAAATAAACATCAAATCCATTGCGATATCGACCATTTTGTAAATCGCTATCTTTATCGATAACCAAAAAGCCAAACTTAGAGTTTTGCCAACAATAAGAACAAATATCGAAGAACTGATCATAGCTCATATCTGTATTTACATGATCGTTATATACAAGACGCAAGTTTGTTCCGTCTTGTTTAAAAAGAATTAAAAAATTAGCGTTATCTCTAATTAGATGATTAGGTATACAAGAACATGTTTGACAAAGATAAAATACGTCAACATCGTGATGACGACCTCTACTGAAATAATCTTTCATGTGTTGTTGTTTATTGCTGGCTACATCATCAAAAACAAATATAGAGTTTTTTCTAGCCATTTCTGGAGGCATAAATTCATCATTATCAGAAAAAAACACTTTTTATTTCTTTTATAGAGTCCAAAAACTTTTTAAATTCAACATACTTACTTTGAGCAAGTGATTTAGAATAAATATAAATGTTTTCAAAACGAACTCCATTTTTGTGACATAATAAATTTATCATTAGGTTTGTTTTGCCACAGTTCGATGGACCGCAAATGATACATCGAATAGTGTTCGGTAGTAAAACACTATGCTTTCTTTTTTCACTTTTACTCTGGTTTTCACCATTAGTAAATGAAATTGCTGGTAGAGTGTTTGACTGCTTAACAAACTTCAGCATGTCAACGTTTAGGTCTGAGAATGCACACTGCACAAAAAATCACATCACATCAACATATATTGTTTCCACACGTATCATAACTTGTATTATATGGAATAATAGTAGGATTTTCAGGATTTAAATCAACGTTGGCGACGTAAAACCCTCTTAAATATGGACAATATGGTGCCCATTTTTTTATGATCATTTAAAGGAATATCGTTTTCTCTCCAATTTTCAATTTCAATCTTACAGAATATACATTTCACCTTATCACCATGACCGGTATAATAAAATCCTGCTGATGCTAAACAAAATTCGTTTGTACAGGGAAGAGGCCAATTTTGAAAAGTTTTAAGTCTTTCATATTCAGATTTTAATTCTATGCTAGGAGAAATATTGTTACGTAAGGGCAAGAAAAAGCCCATTTCTTATGGTCTTCAAACAGATCATCATCTTCTTCCCAATAACTAAGTTGCAGATTACAGAAAGCACACCTGACCATATCCTTATATCCATAATAGTAAAATCGTGCAGCTGCTAACCATGCAGTGTTCGTAAAACTGTCTGAAGACCAGTTCTTAAATGTTTTTAGCCGATCTCTTTCAGATTTTAAATTCATTCCTTTTTGACTCAATATAATTTGCATGAACTGTTTCTTGGAATACTTTACACAATTAAAATACTTCATGATGATGCTTTACTTCACAATGAAAAAAAGATGCTCCCCACACGAAGCTAAATGTGAAATGATATGAATCAACAAAACACGTTGGCTAATATGCAAGATTTGCTGGTGTTGGGTTGGCCGAGCGGTCTAAGGCGTTAGACTTAAGATCTAAATTTTCAGAAATTGAAAGCGGGGGTTCGTTTCCCTCACCTGACAATATTATTTTATATACATGTGGAGTGAGGAGGTGTTTGATCATTAAAGAAACTTTAATATGAAGTGGTACAAAGACCTTTTATTCTTTATTCATTTAGAATTACAATTAACACAATTTTATTTCTCTTGTATGAGTGTTGAAGTAATCTCATTCTTTTAGTTGTCCTGATGAGTGTGTGTTGAGATGATCTTGTTCTTTTAGTTGTCCAGATGTTTATTTTCTGTAGACAAAAAATATACACTGTGTTAAGAAAACAAACGAAAAGAAAATATGTATAGGTGTCAACAACACTAGTAGATTCAATGAATTACCTTTTATAGATAGCGATTACAGTTATCACATTTGCAGCGAAGATGAAACAGTTGAAATTTTCTTTTTAGATGATCTGGTAGATGTTCCCACTCCAGACGAATTCGTTGTGGCTCATATATAGTCAGTATGATTATAGGAAAGAAGTTCCAATCAAACTTATTAAAACCCTGAAGTCCATTGTTTCGAAACTTGTTTATTATCGAACACACGATTTTCATGATGCCATCAGAAGAATTTAACCAATGTTGAACAGCATTGACATTAAATTTAGCACAACTATTGCTTCCCATTGCAAGAGATGGTAAATGTTTTGGACAATCTGTAGGTAAACGTTGGCTATGCTTCAACATTAGATCTGACATTCCATCAATCGTATTACGATCGATTAATGACCCAGGGGAAAGTGTTTTTAGTGCAAACAAAGAAAATTCTTGTGGAAAATTATACACAACTAAATATTCATATTTATTTTTAATAGAGTCAAAAAAAGAAGAAAGAGTTTTTCCACAATACTCTGCGACCCATGTGAACACAGGACTGAATGAAGGTATATTGCTGTTATTTAACATACAGTAAGCAAGTTCCAAACTGCCGTTTGGTAGCTTGCGTATGTCTGCAACTATTGGCTGCTTCTTATTCCACGTGCCAGCATCAGTAGAAGGAGAGTTTGTTGTTGTCAATTCCATGATTGCAACTAAAGTGAGAATACTTGTTTACTTGCTTGCTTATAACTTAGCAAATAATGGTTTAGATAATTACTTCATTAGTTAATTGTCTGTAAGATATTTGACGATCATGAATAAGAACACAATAAAGAGTTGTATCTTCAGGTATATTCTCACTTGTCTCGATTTCAATTCGCACATCAACTGAAGATATCTTCACTGCCTCCACTTGCTCAAGGCAATTGATTACAATAATCGGACAATGAGACTTAAATTAATCTCGTGAAACTAGAGTCTCTGAACGAAAATCATCGATCTGATAATAAACATTACGAAATTTAACAAACATGTCATACAATTCGCTGTAGTCATTTATAGCAATTTCAGAAGTTGGCATTTCATAGGGATAAAAAATTGAATTAAAAATAACTCGTATAGATTTAATGTTACAATGGTCAAAATAGGAAGAGCACGTATTGTATTTAGTACATTTCTTTTAGTTTGAAAACCTAATAAAAATTGACGTGGTTTTTGAGTTTCAGAAGTTGTCATTACAGTCCAACTATATTTAGTTGCTCTAGGAAGAGATGGCAAGACATGAACATACCATGATCGAAAACCAACCTGAATGGGAATATTTTTCTGCATCAGTTTTAATCTTTTAATTTATTCTTCGTTCGATAATAATAAAACGGGAATTTTTGGATAAACTTTAAGTAACTTGACCTTAGAAAGATCATTTTCGGTTGCAGATTGCAACGCACGTGCGTCACTCGACGATCGGAGAAGTATTAGCTCGTGCTTGCAGTTGAAAATCGGCTTTCTATAATCCTCTGCTAAACCTAACAGGTTGCTTAAAGGAAGTATGACATGAAAACGTTTTGTGATACTATCAACAATATTTGCTTCACTTGCCGGTGTTGTTAAAGAGGGAAAATGACCAGCATTTTGTAAAGCTGTATATTCGTTTTTTGAATATGATGCAAAGGTTTTTATAGAACTTGTTATACCTAGATGGCGTGTACGATCAATTTCTTTACCATTTAACGCAACGTGAATTTCGCTAAAAAGATTAGCCCCAAAATTTTGGTCAGGATGTGCTGTAGTAGAAGCAGCCGGTTTTACGTTAGAAGTAATAATTTGTCCTTCTAAGTGAAGAACACCTTCTGATAATAAAACTATGTTTTCTTCATTTTGAATTGGTATTCGAATTTCATCATTATTTGCGAATTTATTAGCTGAATAGGGTTGGTAAACTCTTTCTTCTCGTCGCACAACTCTGTTGTCAACCTCTGTTTTATCCGTTATGTTAAACATGTTAAACAAGTTAACAGCTCCAAATATAGATAGAAACTAAATTAAATTAACAATTGCATATATATTTATATTGAAATTAAAGTACGCGATAGCCTAAAGACTCTAAGAAATGTTTGTTGTTACTCGATAACTGTTTCTTAGATTTCAAGGTGCGATGTCGTTGTTTGTTTTTTTTTTAGAAATTTTAGCTGATTGATTTATATTACTATTTCGAATCAGAGTCGACTTCTTTTTTTTTCAAACTTTGAGTATTGTATAGTATAACCATATTTGTGAATGTTTTCTAGTAAGCTTACTCAAGTAGAATGAAAATATAACAGTATTTCATTACTTTATATTGCAAGATATCGTGCTGGACGAATAATTAATTCTACAGTTAACTCTTCATCTTGCAAATCAATGAGCTGTTGAAGATGATCTTCAAGTTGCACAGATACATGTTGAATAACCTTGCTGTTCATAGGCAAACAATTAATTGTTGTTGGTTGTACAACATTCGGATAACCAGCAGGAACATGAGCTTTAAAATTATATAATGAGTGTGTTGGTTTATGGTTCAAATAAGAACTCGTACCAAGCACAAGGTTGCAACATACTCGAATACTATTTACAGTGTTAATTTTAATCATATATTCAGAATGATGAGTTGTGTTTGCCTCGAACTTTTTATGAGAAAATCCTAACAAATCTGCAATAGAATCTGCAACACCAAAATCTATAGCAAAGTTTTTCGAATATAGTTTACAATTAGTGAACACTTTATCATAATTAATATAAATATATGAAGGAAATTTGTCTTTTTCACATAATAAAACTGATAATAAATGTGCTAGTAATAATTCATTAATCTTTGCACTTAATTGTTGAAACGTATAGCTAGCATCAGGTATTATTAAAATTGTTGTATCCATATCGTTCATCTTTATGGCTAAAACGTTATTATTTTCGTTAATTTTTACTTCACTTTCGATTCTATTTCGATCAATCTCAATTTCTTTTTTATTCTCTTTAGGGTAAACTTTATTTTGAATACCTAAAGCCTCTGCTACACTGTTGGGTACACTGAAATCAATATTAAATGGAGAAGACAAAACAAGACGCTTGCGTCCTTTTCCAATTATATCCTCTTCCAAACAAAGATTTGTTTTTTGTATATGATTTGTTATAAGCTTCGACAATGAGTGATATCTAAGTAAATCATCAAATGTTGAGGCTAGATCTTCAAATTTATAAATACCTGGTGGTACCACTAAATCAATTGATAACAAAAATTTAGTAAAATGCATGCGAAATATATTATTTCGGTTGGAAACATTTCGAATAGAATTAGATGTATACAATCCTGCAAGTCCTATTTCAAAAAACTCTGCTCCTTCAAGATGAATCGGGTTCTCCAATGTAACATCAATCTTTGAGCCTTTACCTTTAAGAGTTATCCGTCTTTCAAAAGCCATCTTTGAAATGTTTAAAGACTGTCTGTGTTTCCCTTATTTATACATTACAAGAAGACTAAACATAAATGTCCACAAATCGAAGAAGTAATTGATTGATATGAATGAAAATTATATTGTAGATAACAATTTTTAAGATATGTTAAATTTTCTAATGGCGGTCTTAAATTACCGATACTATCAAAATAATGCACGTATTTACCTTGTTTACTGAAAGCCACCCAATGTGAACCAGATTTAACCATCGGTTCAAGGTTAACAATACAGTTTTCATTTTTTCGAAGATGTCTTGGTAACGTATCTCGCATAAAGACTCCTCTAAAATTTGGAATCTTTAATTGATGTGCGTATTTAGCTAAATCGAAATTACTTAATGCTTTATTTGGTATTTGGTTAATTATCTTTTGTATGCAGGAGGATTTAAATAAATGCCTTGACCTGCTTTTCCTCGCATTGCTTCTATCATTCGATTGTGTCTTTTCATTTTTTTAATTCTTCTTGTGCAGCTTTCGCTTTGTTCATAGCAGACGCTACCCCGGCTGCTCCGCCTGCTAGACCCCCCCAGCCCGACGAGGCTGCAAATATCGGAAGTAGGTGTAAAATACCACCTTGCTTTTTCGATGCTCTTTTTTAAATCTTTTCTTGTTTTTATTTTATTTAACTTTCGTTTACCTCCACCAAGCTTAGACTTAGCATTCATTATGCCACTGACTGTTAGTGCAGCCGCTCTCTCTCCTAATGATGCGTCACGAGATTTTACACGAGACCAAGCTTTAGAAGCTAAAATTTCATCAGCCTCTCTTCTTTTGTTTGGATCTTTATGATTTGCGTAAGCAATGTCGTGCTCTTTATCTAATTTATTTATTCCTGGATCACCACGGCTCAATCGCTTTTCTAATTTTGTTCCTGGTCCACAATATTCATATCCCGGGATGTGTAATTCCACAGGTAAATTATCAATAGTTTTATTAAGTACACGACTAATTAATGATCCACTTCCTGATCGTTTATATTGAGTGGCAGAGTTGCTCCTCTTACAACGCACCATTACTAAATGATAAGTAATATAATGTAATTATATATATATATATATATTTTTCAGGAAAATGAGAATGGTGGGGGGAGGCGTTGTAAATAATACACACATAATTTGGGTTATTATTTATTCTCTTTTTCATAAGCAAAGGAACACACAAAAATTAGTATTATTAACAGAATAAAAGTGTGTGTGTGAAAGAAATAAAGTAAGTAAGTGAGATGAAGTGCTTTAATCTCAAATTTGTTTCTAATCATTTTTCAGAGAAATATGGCCAAACGGTAAAGTAACAATTCCGTTTTCAGTTATGTGTCTTTTATCATCGTTTGATGAAATTTGCCACTTGTTTTGCCGAGCAGTAAGCACAGAATGAGATTTTGAAATTATACAAACTTGAACTTTGTTGGCTTGATCTCTGTTATAAAGACACTTTCGATACTCATCAATATTCACAGTTTTACTCACGCTCTTCTTAATGCCTTTAGCCTTACACAAGCCATTCATTTCATCACTCAATTTTATTGCATACATTTTGGGTCTTAACCCCACAAATTCTTCAACAATCCTTCCAGCATGTTCATCTTTCATTAAACCAATTTCACCTTTATTTTGTCTGACAATGCCAAAAGGATTGCTTGTTTCATAGTTTCCAGTATCAAACAAATTTGAATGTTGTTTTATGAACTCATAAATATCATAATAGAATATATACATAAAACTATCGGTGTCTGTGTATAACAACCTCACAGTTGATTCAGGATTTGCTAAAATAACATTGTAATGAAAGCCATTCATTTTACATTTAGACAAATCTAATGTAGATGCACCAACATATACTGGTTGATTGTGAAAAATCTTTAGTCTGCTCATTTCAATGACCATACGTTGTTCATCGAATATAATTCTATGTTTAATATTAGCCTTAGCTATTAAAGACTTAGCACCATAGGCTCCATGCCATTTGGTAACCCATTTGATGTCCCTTAACTTCCTCACATTCATCAGTGAACGACCAAAAATTGCATTATTCGTCAATTTATTAAAAAAATCATTTCTTGCCTGTTTTCATTTCACTGTGTTCACATCAATATATGGTTTTAGCCATGGACTCGGATTGAATTCGATTATTCTGTGAATACGTTCTAATTTCATTCCTAGTTGAATACATTGCTTTAACATTCTATAATGCAAAACATAACGTTCTTTATTATCTAGGGTAGCCATAAGCTTTGTCAACTTTTCTGGACATAGAAAGTAATCTGAATGTTTGTCATGTAACTCTTGAGGATAACTCAAATCTACTTCCAAGTTATATCCGATTTCTGAAGTATCATCAATATTTAAAACATTAAACCCTTCAATATTTGCAACCCATTTAAAGCCATCTGTTGGAAGATATTCCATCATAGCATATCCATATAAATTATTAACTTCAAAGTACATTATGTAGGACTCGTGTTTTTTCTCATCATAAGTTTTCATATACTTATTATTAGCAATCGCATGTCGTGTTATACACTGAACATTACCTCCCCGAATAGATCGTTCAAAAAAGTGTAACATATCAATATCTTGAAGCAATTCAAGTTGAACATTGGTTATCTTTTTCATTGCACACCAAGACATAGATGGAGCAGTGTAAAAATTGAGCTACATCAATGCCATACGTCTCCATGCCATTCGATCTAAAATTTTCAAATACATCCGCCAAAAGAAGTGTGTGTACTTTTAAATACAAATCGGCGTATTCTCCTAATGTTTGACAGGAAAACGTTTCCCACACCGATTGAGCAAACTCATACTCCTCGTTCGATATTTTTTGATTATAAAGACTGCTATAAAACTTGGATATTTCAGGTAATTTAGTATCGTTAAGTACATCCATACTTGTGACGTATTCATATGGGAACACGCCTTTTCTCGCAGTAAGTCGAAACTGTGCATCATCATTAAAATAACGTCTAGTTATTTGCTTTGAATCTTCACTTAACGAAGATGAACATTGATCTAGTGAACAGGACAAGAAATTATATGTATCGATAAATCTTAACTGAATGAATCCATTCTTAACCCGTACATACTTTGTAAACCCTTTATAACGTTCCATATTCATTGCTAACAAACTTATATGACCAGGATTATGTAACACCTCACCATCTTGTTTCTCACAAATTGCTTTAATTATAAAATGTCCATCATAGGCCGTTAGATTATGAAATGCTATAGGCAGAACCTTTGTTACTTTGTAATTTAAATTACAACTATTGTGCGCGCTTCCTCCATATTTTCCAGTTATGTGACAATGATCGCGTACTTTGAGTTCATTATCTGCAATCGGTTTCTCGCAAATATGAAAAATTTTACTTAACAAAAATAATCTTTCTTCATTTTCCGTCATCTTTAATACCGGTTTAGCTGATAAATAATATGTTTGAAGTTTATCTGCAATACTATAAAGTTCCTTTACAAACAATTCTATGCAATTATTACCCCTAAAGAGTTTAAAACTGCACAAATCACTATCAAAATTACAATGAAGGTATAAAGAAATGCTGTAAGGAATATGTTTATGGGTTAAAGTAGAGTAAGGAATGTCACTATTTGGAAAACAAGAGGAAATAGGAGTCAAAACGCATTCAGTGTCTGCATAAATTATAAATGGAACTGAATCTTTAAATTTAAATTCTGTAAAATTAACAAATCTTTGTTCGTCAGTTGGCAATATGCTTTTTGCAACAGGAAACTGTTTACAGTCTGCAAAGTGAACATTTAACTCATCCTCAAGAAAATAATATGACAAACATCGTCTACATATATAAATCCGTCTACGAATGCTAGTGACGCTTGAACGCACAAGGCGAGCGAGATTTCTAATTAATTAAAAGTGATAACTTTCACTGTTTCCAATCTGCAACAACAATAAGTCCACAATCCTTTCATATACTTTATCTGATACATACAAAGGTACAATAGTAAATGTTTTTTTTCCCTTTTACTTCGTTTGTTCCCATACACACCCAATTGTTTTCATCATATTGTGCTCCATACACATTTACAGAAATATTGTTTTGATTTTCAAACTTGTTTAAATATATCATTTGCATTGGAATTGGAATATCATCTAAATTTAAAACATCTCTGTAATTAGGATAGGAAGAAAGATGATTCACGTTTCGCGTTTTTGGATACAAACCAGCAACCACACTCCACGCAAAACAAGCTTCCTTTGTATCATACAAATTTAGCACTGCATGTTTATTGACTATTACATCAGGCAGTCTACTAGTATTGGACATTCCTACTAGAAATCCAACATATTTATTTATATTAATTCTCAAACTACGAATTTTTTCTAAATCCCACCCAGAGCCATTTGCTTCAAATTCGCTCATTTTTGTCAATGTGATGTACCCGATACCTAGTTGAGGCTATCGGCTACGCCAGCAGACATTAAGCCGTAGTTGAGATTATTGGAAGAGTTATGAAAAGATAGCGCTCAGATCGAGTCAAGAGGAATGTCAAGATGACGTAGAAGGTCTAGGATTAAGAAGGCACTGACCGCAGTCAAACAGATGGAATTATGGATAGAAATATGAAGCTTTATTAAGATCTATATGGAACATAGTATTTAAACATCGTAGAAGAGAAGATATAACAAGCATTACATATGGTAATAATTTGAAGGAAGTCAGATAACCCTTAAGTTAGTTTATAACTTAATAGCCGAGATGATCGGGGTTCGAGATTATATTTGTGACGCAAGACCACAGAGGTGGGGAGAACGTCACGTGGCTGCGCCAGGGAGGTTCAGGTCAATGCAGTCTAGAGACAGTCAGTTGAGCTCAGTGAGCCACGCAGTCCAGCTCTGTAAGCAGAGGAGTCAAGTACAGTTAGCACGGCAGTCGAGGTCAGACAGCGAGCTGAGTGGGACATGCGCCGAGCGTATGGTTAAGGTCGCGCAGCGAACAGCTTTTGTCACGGAAAGTGAAAGCGACAGTTTTAACTTCACCAAGCAGCGAACGAAAGGTAGGTCAGTGAGCCGGGCGGACACCCGCAGTAGGCAGCGTGAAGACCGGTTACAGAACCAGCTGTACGGCCCAAGCATGCATGAGAAGGCCGGGGTTTAGAACAGTACTGTAAATCGAGTTGGAGAACTTATTTCAAGCTGCATTTTGGTAACGCAGAGCAGCATAGCAGAGCGACATGGCGAGGCCAGCTTTATGTGGAGATTATTCTAGAGCATTGCAGTAGGGACGAGCGGGTTATTTCCAATTTTATACGCAAGCATTATGACAGAAGCTGAACTTCATTACAACATTGAGTTGGAACGTTTATTCAGCATTTGAATTGTACAAGCAGATAGTTACGAGATACTGCAACTGTGAACTTTAAATGAACATAGTTTTTCAATGACATTACGACTATGCAGTTCATAACGCATTCCAAGTAACATTAACGATTATAAGCAAATGAAATGTTATAAGCAAATGCACTTATAAACTTTGGCTCGTGCATTAATGCAATTCGTTCTTATAAAGTGTTATAAATTACCGAGTATGAACACAGCTACAGGGTGTTTCATAAACTTAGACATATAAAATTTTATTTTATGAAAGTGAGACTTAGCAGTTATTGGAAATTGAACTTTCAACACTCAAACCGAACATTGTATGGAACAGTGGCGTAACGTAGAAGAGGAATATGGGGTCCGCTGTTTCTATGAACTTTTTCGTGAAGATTTGGACAATATCCGCTATGGATAACCAGCAGTTTATCATGTCGGAGTAAACGCAGACAGAGACGCGATGGCACCACAGAGCGATGGATTCGATTCCTGACGAGGAGGAAGTCCACCAGCTGATTCACTTGGGATTTTGAAGGCAATCGTCATTGCGTGGGTGTAATGATATTCACGCCGATCTTTCGAGAAATTCATTACATAAGGAAAATCGACGATCTTTGAAATTTAATAACAGCTGATTATGAGAAGGTACTGTAAGAGTTATAACTTCCTGATACGATTATTTTCATGAATACTGGGCACACATGTATATTTTTCTAATAGGAGTGATACGATTATTTAGACATGGCTTTGACTTTATATGCTTCGAATTTTGCTAGAATATGACGTGAACATATGATATGGCAGGCATCATTATACGAAATTCTCACCATTGGTTGGCTTTATTAAGTAGATGTTTGGTCTTTTAGACATTTTTCCAGCAAGGATAGTTTTCATGAATAGTTTTTTTGTGTGACGAGTATTTCGAACTCGTGATCTGCAATTGATTATCTAAATTACTTCGTCAGTTCATTGCATACTAGCGAGTGTGTATTATTCATCAGTAGGGATTTTTTCCATTAGATTGTTTGGAGATATTTAGATGTTATTCACTTTAGTGAATGAATATCGCTTTTATATGACAACTAGAGACTTGTTGATTCCTATCTGGTACATTCACTCATTTAGTCTTCGAGATGGGGTCTTTCGTATTTATACGATTGTATGGTGGTTACTCATCTTACCCATCGTTCAGGGCACTATCATGTTAGTCGACGGGGCGAGGTCTTTCGTATTTATACGATTGTACGGTGGTTACTCATCTTACTTGCCATTGAGGGACTCATTTTTATCATCCGAGTATACTTGAGATTGTAAGAGGATCAAACAAGGAACTACTAGTCACATATCAGTCGAATTTTTGTTAAATAAAGTAAAGATAAATGTTAGCAGGGTTACATTTAGTGATTCTTGTTTGCCAATCCAATATTTTGTTGCTATACTCTTTTGAGAGTACTTTCAGTTTAACAGCTGGTACAGCTGATGCTTTTGATGATTTTTATAATTGTGTTTGATACCTTTGAGAAGGATTTAAAGTAATTGAATCTTGTAAGATGAATCATTAATGGTCAGATTTATTTTAAGGCAGATCAGTATTGCAGATTTTGATATGAGAGATTATAGCACATTGGTGTTTTTCTGTGATGTGAATTATGAGAATTGTAAGAGAATTTATGCTATTTGAATGCAGATCTTGAATTACTAAGGTAATATTTTTTTCAATTGTTTAAGAAGTTGTCTAGATGTGATCAGATTAATTACAGTTATTGGAGATTGTGTGCGTTGATAATTTGAAGCCAGTTATATATTTTTTGTAGATCATGCAACATGGTTAGGTGAAGTTTGTGATAGGCATTTTGTGGAAGTTGCCAAGTGATAGTTGCAATATTGCTAATGTATTTTGAGGCAGACATGAGGTTGTCGAACCCAGTCTAGCGTAATTGTTGAGATTCATGCTGTATGTGCTGAATATTTATGGAGTATTGTGGAATAATTGTAGTATTCAAATGTGATATTTGAAGAAGTGAGGATATATAATGTAGTTGTGGATAGTCAGATCCAACGTAATGTCGTGAAGGCAATAATATTTTTTGGCATGATAATTAAATACGAGATATAACTTGGAAGTGATAAAACTGTAAGACAACGTTCTATAACCCATATTAAACAATTTGTTAGGAAATTAAACAAATAAATAAAGTTGATAATACAAGATTTTCTGATAATAATAATTAATGAAATAATAATCTGAAATTTAAGCATATTAATGATCTGACCTAATGAAATAAAAATCAGAATGACTAGATGAAATAACAAAAATCTACATAACCAGAAGGATAAAATTTAAATAATTTGATAAATTAAATTTTGGAATAAATCAATGAATTGAATAAATGGATGAATTAAAGATTGGATAAATAAACTGATTTAAATAAATTAATAGATGATTGGATAGATGATGAATAACTAAATTAGAAGGTGATAATTAATTAAAGAAGCTGATGATTAATGAATTTATATGGAATTAAATAAATTTAATTGAGATATAATTTGAGATTTAGCAACTTGAGTTGAGGAATTAAACAATTTGTATTGATGATTTAAGATGATTTAATCTGAAGAAGATGATAAAATAAGAGTGTGTGAATAATTAGAAAGTATAATGAAGTGGTGATAATAATTTTCATTTAAATGATTTAATGGTGATGAGTTAATGATTCTGATAGGAATATGTTGAATTTTGAGAGGAGAATTAATGTGAGAAATATTTAACTTTGATGATGATGATGATCATGATGGCCAATGAACAGTGGACTTTCTGTAATTCACAAACAAGCAATTATTAATGACAATGTAAATAGTGTAAATTAATTATTCGATGTTTAGGAGCATTTTACTAACGTGTTCAACGTTTAAATTATGCCATGCAAGCCATAAATTGCGTGATATTTAAAATATGTGATTATAATATGTGTATGTTTAGACAGATTAATAATTTTTTTCAAATCCACATTTATGATGTTAAATTAAAGAGAGATTAGGTCTCAGGTATCAGAAATGTCAGTGACGAAAGACATAGTGCTACAGTGATCCTGAGAACCCAAGAGAACTTTAGAGATTTTCCCTATTCTATGTGGATTGAATACTTTTGATTAGAAAAGAGATGGTTCGATTTTTGGACAATGACAATTTAACGTTGGCATTCGACCATGCTCTCAGGTAGGATGAATATTTAAAATGTCTGTCTGACTATCAAAGTGAAATAAATTTGTTTTTATCTTAGTTGTGATCTGATGATGGTGTGATTTTCCTTTTTCTTTCCTTGTCTTGATTAAGGCTTAACCGGAAAGGATGTGGTTTGCTAGGAGTTCAGTTGATGGCGCCCATTTCTATTTGCATTATTTTTTATTAAACTTAAGCCCGTAACGACCCTAGAGATACTTTGTCTCGTGTTACCCACTGCTTTTTCGATAACTCAGCTGAATTTCCGACACATTCCTTATTTGACTAGAGGTTCATTTAACTCCGCTCTGTCCTGGAACTCCAGGAATGTGATGTAATAGCAGATGGGTCATCGCATCCCCAGGACGAACGGGTACAGAGAGAGAGGGAGAATTGGCTTTACCCACCTGTGGGGCTTCGATTTTGTTTATTCTATGGAATCACATCAGATTTAGATTACTGAGAGATTGATCTCAAATTTCATTTAATTGTGTTATAAAATTTATTAAACTTAGTCAGACAATATACTTGTGTGCCCATTCCAGTGTTCATGTTAATCGTATTAGTATTATATCATGTTAGTTATAAGTCATTTTTCCTATACCCAAGTGAATGCAGGAATTGAGACATTGTGATGTGTTGTTGTCTAACGTCTATGAATAAAACGTCTATTGAAAATATAATTATGTTGCCGGAAGATTTAGCTAAGGTGTTAGGAGAGTTACAGAGTGGTATGTCTGGTATTGCAGAAACTATTTCTAAAATGGAAACTGAAGTTAAAGAACAGATAAATAAATCAGAAGCTAGGGTAGAAGCTAGATGTAAAGAAAATGTGCAAGCATTACAGACTAGTAATGAAGAAAATTTAAAATTATTACAGTCAAATAGTGAAGACAATTTAAAGTCATTGGAGACTAGATTACAGACTAGTACTGAAAGTCATTTGAAAGCTAGTGAAGCTAACTTGAAGGATAGTTTTAAATCATTAGAAGAAAGATCACAGTCAAATAGTGAAGAAAATTTAAAGTCATTAGAGACTAGGCTACAGTCAAATAGTAAAGATGAGTTGATGTTATTGGAGACAAGATTACAGTCAAATAGTGAAGCTAACTTGAAGGATAATTTCAAATCATTGGAAGAGAAATTACAAGCTCGTAGTGAAGAAACTAACACTGAATTGGAAAACAAGTTAACTAGGTTAGAGAATAGATTAACTTTAAAGAATAATGAAATGCTTAAGACTTTACAATTAGATATAATTGCAGTAAATATGAAAGGAGAGGAAAATGTTCAAATATTAAGAAAGAATATTATTGAATTAGAAAGTAGAGGAGAAGAAAACATTCTTACTTTAAGAACAGACGTTATGTCTATACAGAAAGACATTAAATCGGATGTATCGAAGTTGAGATTCGACATTGATGGTTTAGAGGCAGATGTAGGCAAAATTCAAGAGTGGTCTACCGAAGTTTCTTTCGAAACTAAAATCAAAGGTCTAGAGATGAATCTAGGTATTGAGATTTAAGATTTAAAGTCAGTAATTGGGACCATTAAAGAAGAAGTCTTAGGAGAGGTTAATTCTAATTTAAAATCATTAGAGAATCAATTGCAGAAAGATATTAAGAAAATGGATGATGATATAGAGCAAAAGGTTAATGAAAACTTAGCTTTATTCAAAAATAGAGTCGGTGCAATCGTGGAAGAACGGTATAGTGAGGTCGATGCCGAAGCAAAGGAAAACGTGCAGGATTAGATAAGAAATTAATCGCAGGTATGGCGAACGTAGAAGCGAGATTTACGGAAAACAAGGAAGCGATGAAGATAGATTCAACTCTATTTAGGACAGATGTTGATCTGTTAAAGGAACAAGTCGCATCAGTAAAGAATACATGCGAAGTCAAGATAGATAAGTTGAAAAACGATTTAGAAGAGAGTAACAGAACGCAGAATGTTACGTCGTTGGATGAGTTGAAGACTCAGGTCAAGACCGTAGAGAAATTGGCAGAAGATAGGATAACAAAACTAGAATCTATGATTAATAGTTTCACCAGTCAAAATATTACATCAGGGGAAATATCGATAAATCAGACAGCGATAGACCGCAGTACGAGTAATCAAGAAGTTAGCATGGGAGAAGACCGTCAAACGCAACCGAATGTGACATTCGAAAGGGCAAGTTCAACCCCTCAGGATAATCCGAATTCGAATAGGAGTACGTTGGGTAAAAGTGAACGATACTCAGGTCCAGTTACCATTATCAGAAATCTGGATGACAAGCCGAGGACGTTTTCAGGAAATACAGGAGTCACACCAGTCGAATTTCTGCGAGATATTCGCGACTACATGGCGGAACATAGAGTAGCCAAGGAAAGAGAACTAAGGATAGTCGAACGCGCCTTAGACGGGTCTGCGTTAACTTGGTTTAGAGCATTCAGAAGCAATTTTGCGAATATGGAGCAATTTGCAATAGCATTCTTAAGGAGATTTTTGAGTGCAGAGGATCAGCTGAACGAAAGAGCAGAAATGTACTCGAAGCGTTATTCTACGTCACATCCGACGCATTATGCCAATTATTTTACTTCACAATTGGCTAAATTACAGTTTCTGATTCCTCCATTGCCAGAAGAAGAGCTTTTGCAAGCTATAGCGAGACAGTTACCGATTGAGGTACAGCGATCACTCATAGCGTCGGGAGCAAACACACTTCAGCACTATGACGACATTTTACGGCGATTAGACTACACAAGCGCTCAAGTTACGCCTAGAAATGCAAGAAACGACAGTCGAAACACGCAAGAGGTGAATGCGGTAGTCGTTGATAACGCAGCTCAGACGGACAGAAGAGATTCCTGGGAAAACAGAAGGAACGAAGGAAATCGAGGAAACATCCGTAACGTTCGTGGAAATGATCGATATAGAGGACCATATGAGAGGCCATACGATCAGGAAGCAAGAGACAGCCGATACAGAAATTATAATCAGAATTCCAGATATCAAGATAGGAATCGATACAACAATAGATATCGTGGTAGAAACAACTGGAGCCAAGGTCAACAGTATAATCGGAACGACAGGCAGGAAGGCCGAAGAAATGAGCCAAATGAAAGACGAGATAATCGTGAATATGAGAGATCGAGGCAAGAAAGTAGACAGCCTAATACACCACCCGAGGAGACAGTCAGAGATGTCAATCGAGCAAGCACGAGTAGTGAAGGAAGAAATAGACGTCAAAGTAATACAGAATCAAGATGCTAATCATTGGAAGTCAATCATCATTGTTGAGAGTCAGAAAGTACCATCATGCTGAATAAGTGGATTGTAGAGCTATCGTGTACATGTGTATTATATAGAATGCCTGAGAGTGTATTTTTTTTCTCAATCCTGATAAAAAAGGAGATGTACGGGAGAGATGTACCCGATACCTAGTTGAGGCTATCGGCTACGCCAGCAGACATTAAGCCGTAGTTGAGATTATTGGAAGAGTTATGAAAAGATAGCGCTCAGATCGAGTCAAGAGGAATGTCAAGATGACGTAGAAGGTCTAGGATTAAGAAGGCACTGACCGCAGTCAAACAGATGGAATTATGGATAGAAATATGAAGCTTTATTAAGATCTATATGGAACATAGTATTTAAACATCGTAGAAGAGAAGATATAACAAGCATTATATATGGTAATAATTTGAAGGAAGTCAGATAACCCTTAAGTTAGTTTATAACTTAATAACCGAGATGATCGGGGTTCGAGATTATATTTGTGACGCAAGACCACAGAGGTGGGGAGAACGTCACGTGACTGCGCCAGGGAGGTTCAGGTCAATGCAGTCTAGAGACAGTCAGTTGAGCTCAGTGAGCCACGGAGTCCAGCTCTGTAAGCAGAGGAGTCAAGTACAGTTAGCACGGCAGTCGAGGTCAGACAGAGAGCTGAGTGGGACATGCGCCGAGCGTATGGTTAAGGTCGCGCAGCGAACAGCTTTTGTCACGGAAAGTGAAAGCGACAGTTTTAACTTCACCAAGCAGCGAACGAAAAGTAGGTCAGTGAGCCGGGCGGACACCCGCAGTAGGCAGCGTGAAGACCGGTTACAGAACCAGCTGTACGGCCCAAGCAAGCATGAGAAGGCCGGGGTTTAGAACAGTACTGTAAATCGAGTTGGAGAACTTATTTCAAGCTGCATTTTGGTAACGCAGAGCAGCATAGTAGAGCGACATGGCGAGGCCAGCTTTATGTGGAGATTATTCTAGAGCATTGCAGTAGGGACGAGCGGGTTATTTCCAATTTTATACGCAAGCATTATGACAGAAGCTGAACTTCATTACAACATTGAGTTGGAACGTTTATTCAGCATTTGAATTGTACAAGCAGATAGTTACGAGATACTGCAACTGTGAACTTTAAATGAACATAGTTTTTCAATGACATTACGACTATGCAGTTCATAACGCATTCCAAGTAACATTAACGATTATAAGCAAATGAAATGTTATAAACATATGCACTTATAAACTTTGGATCGTGCATTAATGCAATTCGTTCTTATAAAGTGTTATAAATTACCGAGTATGAACACAGCTACAGGGTGTTTCTTAAACTTAGACACTCTCATATAAAATGTTATTTTATGAAAGTGAGACTTAGCAGTTATTGGAAATTGAACTTTCAACACTCAAACCGAACATTGTATGGAACAGTGGCGTAACGTAGAAGAGGAATATGGGGTCTGTTGTTTCTATGAACTTTTTCGTGAAGATTGGGACAATATCCGCTATGGATAACCAGCAGTTTATCATGTCGGAGTAAACGCAGACAGAGACGCGATGGCACCACAGAGCGATGGATTCGATTCCTGACGAGGAGGAAGTCCACCAGCTGATTCACTTGGGATTTTGAAGGCAATCGTCATTGCGTGGGTGGAATGATATTCACGCCGATCTTTCGAGAAATTCATTACATAAGGAAAATCGACGATCTTTGAAATTTAATAACAGCTGATTATGAGAAGGTACTGTAAGAGTTATAACTTCCTGATACGAATATTTTCATGAATACTGGGCACACATGTATATTTTTCTAATAGGAGTGATACGATTATTTAGACATGGCTTTGACTTTATATGCTTCGAATTTTGCTAGAATATGACGTGACCATATGATATGGCAGGCATCATTATACGAAATTCTCACCATTGTTTGCCTTTATTAAGTAGATGTTTGGTCTTTTAGACATTTTTCCAGCAAGGATAGTTTTCATGAATAGTTTTTTTGTGTGACGAGTATTTCGAACCCGTGATCTGCAATTGATTATCTAAATTACTTCGTCAGTTCATTGCATACTAGCGAGTGTGTATTATTCATCAGTAGGGATTTTTTCCATTGGATTGTTTGGAGATATTAAGATGTTATTCACTTTAGTGAATGAATATCGCTTTTATATGACAACTAGAGACTTGTTGATTCCTATCTGGTACATTCACTCATTTAGTCTTCGAGATGGGGTCTTTCGTATTTATACGATTGTATGGAGGTTACTCATCTTACCCATCGTTCAGGGCACTATGTTAGTCGACGGGGCGAGGTCTTTCGTATTTATACGATTGTACGGTGGTTACTCATCTTACTTGCCATTGAGGGACTCATTTTTATCATCCGAGTGTACTTGAGATTGTAAGAGGATCAAACAAGGAACTACTAGTCACATATCAGTCGAATTTTTGTTAAATAAAGTAAAGATAAATGTTAGCAGGGTTACATTTAGTGATTCTTGTTTGCCAATCCAATATTTTGTTGCTATACTCTTTTGAGAGTACTTTCAGTTTAACAGCTGGTACAGATGATGCTTTTGATGATTTTTATAATTGTGTTTGATACCTTTGAGAAGGATTTAAAGTAATTGAATCTTGTAAGATGAATCATTAATGGTCAGATTTATTTTAAGGCAGATTAGTATTGAAGATTTTGATATGAGAGATTATAGCACATTGGTGTTTTTCTGTGATGTGAATTATGAGAATTGTAAGAGAATTTATGCTATTTGAAAGCAGATCTTGAATTACTAAGGTAATATATTTTTCAATTGTTTAAGAAGTTGTCTAGATGTGATCAGATTAATTACAGTTATTGGAGATTGTGTGCGTTGATAATTTGAAGCCAGTTATATATTTTTTGTAGATCATGCAACATGGTTAGGTGAAGTTTGTGATAGGCATTTTGTGGAAGTTGCCAAGTGATAGTTGCAATATTGCTAATGTATTTTGAGGCAGACATGAGGTTGTCGAACCCAGTCTAGCGTAATTGTTGAGATTCATTCTGTATGTGCTGAATATTTATGGAGTTTTGTGGAATATTTGTGGTATTCAAATGTGATATTTGAAGAAGTGAGGATATATAATGTAGTTGTGGATAGTCAGATCCAACGTGATGTCGTGAAGGCAATAATATTTTTTGGCATGATAATTAAATACGAGATATAACTTGGAAGTGATAAAACTGTAAGACAACGTTCTATAACCCATATTAAACAATTTGTTAGGAAATAAAACAAATAAATAAAGTTGATAATACAAGATTTTCTGATAATAATAATTAATGAAATAATAATCTGAAATTTAAGCATATTAATGATCTGACCTAATGAAATAAAAATCAGAATGACTAGATGAAATAATAAAAATCTACATAACCAGAAGAATAAAATTTAAATAATTTGATAAATTAAATTTTGGAATAAATCAATGAATTGAATAAATGGATGAATTAAAGATTGGATAAATAAACTGATTTAAATAAATTAATAGATGATTGGATAGATGATGAATAACTGACTTAGAAGGTGATAATTAATTAAAGAAGCTGATGATTAATGAATTTATATGGAATTAAATAAATTTAATTGAGATATAATTTGAGATTTAGCAACTTGAGTTGAGGAATTAAACAATTTGTATTGATGATTTAAGATGATTTAATCTGAAGAAGATGATAAAATAAGAGTGTGTGAATAATTAGAAAGTATAATGAAGTGGTGATAATAATTTTCATTTAAATGATTTAATGGTGATGAGTTAATGATTCTGATAGGAATATGTTGAATTTTGAGAGGAGAATTAATGTGAGAAATATTTAACTTTGATGATGATGATGATCATGATGACCAATGAACAGTGGATTTTCTGTAATTCACAAACAAGCAATTATTAATGACAATGTAAATAGTGTAAATTAATTATTCGATGTTTAGGAGCATTTTACTAACGTGTTCAACGTTTAAATTATGCCATGCAAGCCATAAATTGCGTGATATTTAAAATATGTGATTATAATATGTGTATGTTTAGACAGATTAATAATTTTTTCAAATCCACATTTATGATGTTAAATTAAAGAGAAATTAGATCTCAGGTATCACAAATGTCAGTGACGAAAGACATAGTGCTACAGTGATCCTGAGAACCCAAGAGAACTTTAGAGAGTTTCCCTATTCTATGTGGATTGAATACTTTTGATTAGAAAAGAGATGGTTCGATTTTTGGACAATGACAATTTAACGTTGGCATTCGACCATGCTCTCAGGTAGGATGAATATTTAAAATGTCTGTCTGACTATCAAAGTGAAATAAATTTGTTTTTATCTTAGTTGTGATCTGATGATGGTGTGATTTTCCTTTTTCTTTCCTTGTCTTGATTAAGGCTTAACCGGAAAGGATGTGGTTTGCTAGGAGTTCAGTTGATGGCGCCCATTTCTATTTGCATTATTTTTTATTAAACTTAAGCCCGTAACGACCCTAGAGATACTTTGTCTCGTGTTACCCACTGCTTTTTCGATAACTCAGCTGAATTTCCGACACATTCCTTATTTGACTAGAGGTTCATTTAACTCCGCTCTGTCCTGGAACTCCAGGAATGCGATGTAATAGCAGATGGGTCATCGCATCCCCAGGACGAACGGGTACAGTACCTTCAATGATATGATTATTATAATATTCATTTACATCCGTATACTCGAAAACTACTTTATTTTTGGCAGCAAAATATTTTGTTTCTGATATGTCGCGAAGCACATACTGTGCACACAAAAATGAATTCACCTTTAAAGCTTGCACAGTTAACGCTTTCTTAACATACTTTGTAAACCAAATATTGGCATTTGCTAAAAATTCGCGAGGATCCAAAAACTCATTCTTAACATTTGAAACTGCAAGTGTGTACACTCTAGAATTGAATGCCGTTTCAATTAACTCACAGCTTAAGAAAGATTCATCCTTTATTTGAAGTGTAATTTCTTCACAATTCACAGCTTGTTGCAATATGTGGTCGCTAATAACTCTCCAACATTCAATCAACTCATCACTGTTCTCAATCAAGTCTGTTTGAGTGTATTCCCCGATTTGGGATGATATTGAAATAGCACCGTTTAGTTCACTTCTAAAATTAGAAACACTTTCAAATGCAATGTCCAATTGGTTTCTTATATTTTCACTGTTATTATTATGTATTACAATATCAACCTTTCTACGTTTGCTAGGAGGTGTTGCCATTGTTGTCTAAGCAATTGTCCAATTTGCACTGTTGTTAATACACCACCAGCAGTTGCTGTAACATCGGCTCACCATAAATCTTTTAAAGTGTATTCAAGCCATTGAGATAAATTACTGCCTGTAATCTCCAGTGAACAATGAATGGCTTCAAAGGGAAATTCGTCCTGATGTTTACCAAGCAATTTGGTTCTATACTCATTCAATTTTGTTATTTCAAAACAAGTGATGGAAAATTCAATTTTGTAAACCTCATCAAATGTATTTTATCCGAAGAAACAAATAAAATGTTCATCTTCACATAATTCTTGTAACAAATATCTTAGAACTGTTTCTGTCACCTCTCGCTGACTATCATCTGATTTGCTAACATTAGTAACGTAGACTAAAAATGTTGAAATTCCACTCGAAGATGTCCATTTGTTAAAACAAGCTTCTTTCTCTTTATGACTCACCTCATTATCATCTTCTTCTCCTTCTTCTTCTTCAGACTGATGAAAGCATACACGATGATACTCTATTACCGGGTGCGATCGATGTTCAGTTCCACTCAGAAAATTAACAGTTTTCCACTTCATTTTGCTGTTCCTTTTATTAGTTTTTAGATAATCTGAAAAAAATTAAACAAATTAAGAAATAATGAGCAACTAAATATATATCATTCGTTATATCAATCAATACATATATAATCTGCATATATATACTCACCAAAAATTTACAGTTTTAAAACAACTTGATGTGAGCGGTTCTTCAACCCCAAATACACCAACATCAGTTTGCCTCTAAGTGAGTTTAGTTCATCGATCTCTGATGCGCTTAGTTTTGCAAATACTGCTGGTAGAAATACACTTGTTATTTCATCTTCCATGATAATGTCCACCACTATTTTTCTTCCAAATCTAATCTCCACAGCCCGAAGAATTTGGACCACATACGGTAAATCAATTATTAGTTCTGATAGTTTCTTATTAGAATACTCAACGCAAGTGGCTAAGTTATTGAACTTCGTTAGAACATCCATCACACACACAATTTGTTCCTCGTCGTTGACTTTCTTTATTTCTTTCACACACACACTCTCTTCGCGCAAACGTAGAAGTTAAACTCATCCACGCACACATGCATTTATATATCCTTCACCCCCACCTACACTCAAGAAACCAAATGCTACAAAACAAGCTTCTGACGCAATCATCTCATTATTTTTTTTTCACTATTACTTAAAGAAGTCAAAGATTACATTCTTACCCAATGACGTTAAAGGTCAACCACGTCTCACGCGAACACTGCAGACATATCACGTGATCGCTCGCACAGCTGCACACTTGCACGGGTATCAGGTGACGTCAACACCCATTAATTTTTATCTCCATCGCATAAATAAGTCAAAGGTTATCTGCTTCAAGCTGTTACCCAAAGGTTATCTGCTTCAAGCGGTTAAAGGTCGACCTCTTCCCACGCTAACATGTGCACGTGCACGCTGCACATGCTCACACACGCATGGCTGTCAGATGACGTCATGATGATGCAACATGTCCTCGCGATTACGCAATATCCAAATGGTAAAAATGTATACTACTTATGATCCATTTAACATGTCGAAGAAAGATGATAATGACACCTAACTGGGTTCGAGGTATTCCTTCACACATACTGCACAAGGCAAATAGGCCCCAAACGTCGACTAAAATATGCCTAACTGAGTTCGAGGTATTCCCACACACATACTGCACAAGGCAAGTAGGTCCCATACGTCGACTAAATGATTCTTGCGCAGGAATTGAATCAATTATAAGTGGTTAGTCAACATATCAGAGAAATGAAACAGTTGCTAAAGAGATCAAACAGAACATCCAATAATTAACTAAAATTGACCCAAAAGAACTCCTATAGAAAATCGAGAAACCTCCTAAAGACCTCGCATATATAAATAGATAACTCTCCAAACGTCGAAGAAGAAAGAGACTCATTTCAGGCTCAAATGTACGAAGTATTGGGGGTGTTGGGAAGTGCACTAAAAACTCCAATACGCATTATATTAATCCCAATGAATTAATGCTCACTTTGCTCGCGAAATAATTAGTACAAACAACAATAAATTCACTGCAATGTGTCCCACTATCTCACCGACCGTTATTCAAATTTCATAAAAGAAATGAAACTGTCGTAAGAAAGAAAATCATATCTATCAAATCACAAGCAGTCGGAATAGATGACATTCCAATTTCCCTTATTGTCGACCTGATAGAAGTACTACTGCCAATTATCACGCACATTTGGAACACATGTATTTTAGAAGGTTTCATCCCAACAATATGGAAAGATGCTTTAGTTATTCCAGTTTCAAAAAATTCACTTGCAAATTCACCATCCGAATATCGACCTGTAAGCATACTTCCCACAATGTCCAAAATACTAGAAAAACTTATGCATGAACAACTTCTTCAGTATTTGACGCAATACTCACTACTTGGTTCGTTACCATCTGGATTTCATAAAGGACACAGCACATTTACTGATGACAGATCACTGATGACGTAAGACAAGCAATGGATGAGCGTAAAGTGACTATACTCATTCTTCTAGACTTCAGCAGTGCATTCGACACCATTAATACAGACATACTTATGGCTAAATTTCAATCCTTCCATCTTATCCCCGTTGCTCTCAAATTATTCGCCTCCTATCTTCATAACTGAAGACAACGTGTACTCCTTAATGAAAACAGAACTGAGTGGAAGATCAAAATAAATGGAGTACCTCAGGGTTGAATTCTCGGCCCCCTTATATTCATTCTACATCTGAACGACATCTCATCGAAACTGGAAAACTGCAACAACCATCTATATCTGGACGATCTTCAGATACATTTCCACACAAAAATAAACGAGATAGATGCGGCAATTGAATATATGAATCTAAATCTAAAGAGGATCAGCCGCTATGCAACTAAAAATTCTCTTGCCATCAACCCAATTAAACCACAAGCTATCGTAATAGGGCAGACTAAATTGCTTTTCCATTTACACAGTAGACCGCTTTCCTTAATTCAACTTAATAGTGTTGCTATCCCGTTCTCTAAATCGGTGAAACGTCTTGGAGTCACACTAAATGAAACTTTGAATTGGGATGGGCACGTTACTAATACATGCAGGCAAGTTTACTCGTCACTTCATCCACTTGATATTCACCAGTCCGTTCTACCCTGTAACTTGAAAATAAAACTCGTCCAAACCTTGATACTCCCTATATTTAACTTTTGCGATGTTGTATTAGTAGATGTTACCGGGGAACAAGACTGGACACTCCAGAGAGCTTTAAATCCCTGCATTAGGTTTATTTTCTCCTTGAAATTTTCATAACACGTGTCTCCTTTTTATGATCTACTCTTCTGGCTAAAAGTAGAACAACAAGGAAACCTGCACATAGGTACCCTCATCTATCGACTTCTCAATGAAAGTACACCTCACTATCTCTCTTGTAATTTTCGTTTTCTTTCTCCCTGTCATGATCATCACACGTGATCTGGATCTTTAATTGCAATTCCTCTACATCATTCATCTGCCTTCAGTAACTATTTCCTCGTGCCGGGAACTAGAATTTGGAATAACTGTCCTCGTGACGTTAGAAATTGTACATCCCTAACAACTTTCAAACGTGCATGTAAAGATTTCCTCTTGAATTCGTAGGCCAACTAGAACAATTTGTGTATGAATGTGTGAGTGAATGACCATAGTATAATTTTGTAAGAAATGTATGCTATTTGTATAGCTGAGTTAATATCACGCAGTCGCCAATTTAATTTAAGTTAATTCTAGTATTTAAGTTTCCCTAGTATTTAAGTTTGGTAGGTTAAGTATATCATATTTGAGTATTCATGTAAGTTGCACTGTGTGTGGTCAAGTGTAAGAGAGGGCCTAGTGCCCTAACTTCGCCACAATAAAGGCACCAATAAATAGTTAAAATAAATAAACAAAACTTATTGACATATCACTTCAATATATCGTAGAAATAAAAAAATGAAAACTACCCTCATGTGCTCATATCAGATCTGACTCAAAACGAAAGCTTAAAGGCGTGATAAACTGGCGATCTTTTACATTGTGTTGGTCCGTAAATACCATGAGATGGAACCTGCTTGATCCAGGGCCTCCTCCTTGCACGGTGGTATCCCACCTGCATGTTATCGATCTCCGTTTTCAAAGATTGGCGTGGATTTCCAAGATCGTCGTCGCCCCTGCCAGTCCTTATGGATCGGGATGATCATCGCCTCTCAAGTCAAATCGGGATCGAAACTCCGCTCCGTCATCCTGTCTCATCACGATGCTGGAATATTCCATTATACCCTCTCAGATTCCTTGAAGTTCAAAAAGCTTGTTGAGTAGGGTGAAGTAATTGAAGACCCCATTCTATAGTCAATCTCGTACGCCACTGTAGTATTTGTCCACTTCCACGTGGATTAATAAAGTTCATGGACAAATTCCGATGACAATATAGCGTAATTTAACAAGTGTTCATTTCATTTCCTAGGCTTGTTGAGCACACTGTAGTTGCGTGATATAAAAAATGCACGACATTTTAGCAATAATTTATGCGCATCGGTACTGGAACGCTCCAAAGTCAATATAATTTATTTCAGGGTATCGTGTTGCCTCATAATAGTAGAAATAAATACTCATGCAATAATTATCAAACGATCCTTTAAAAAGTCGAAGCCTCGTGGTTATCATCCACTTAACACATACGATATACTAACACTCGCCTCCAAAGTTCTATAATGTTCCAGTCTAATGTGACTATCTGGTTGAACGCAAGCTGCTTAAGCGCGTGGCATGCATGCTTCCCTTGTCTCGTAGCATTACATACTCGATATCCCATGGACGCAATTGCGATATGAATGTCACTCTATGCACTGGCTGCGGATTACCGCAGCCTTGAGAACATATACTGTACGTTTAACACTAGAATCACGTGAATTCCTGCTACAAGCGTCTCGGCTAGATACTGGCATTGCGTGTGTTCAATGTTCAATGTTGAATGTTCCCAGCGTATCTGATACAGATGCATTATCACGATCAGAACTGCACTCACTAATAACAGCTGTTCTGAATGAAGCTGTGCTTCACGCGGCGCGTCAAAAGTCAAACTGTTCTCTCTTTTGTCGGCGGCTATCGAAGACTGAATTGTATCTCACGATTTTGTCAAGACAAGACGAGACTCGGTTGCCAAGACAATACTGAACCCTCAAGACGAGACTGGCTAACAGCCACGACAAAACGATACTGGACTGCCTGCTCATACAGGACAAACTAACTGCTCCCAAATTTTTTCGCTGCGCTGGTCGGCTATGCATCCCGCTTGGAGGGGATGAAGATAGAGCGAGCCCTTGACGCCAAACCCTCTCCTCCTTTGCCTGCCTGCTATTAAAATTCTCATTCGTGATCCAGGCTCATGAATTGAAATATAATGCCACGGGATAGGAAATAAATATATATCCAAAAACATTGCCGAAGTTATTGATGGATTCTCACACAATAGTATACTCTTACCATATTCTGAGCAGACATTATTTCTCTAGGTCCCAGCATGCATGTTGCTCAGAAACCGCGAGTCATCTCCCCTATCAGGCCTGAAGTCACGCTCCCACAATACGCCACAAACGCTCTCAGAGACCTCATCTCAGGCTCGTAGTTTGAATCACTATCAGCGTAGCCGATCCGACTAAAATCACATCGGGTACATCTCTCCCCTGCCTCGGCTTTTGATTTATAACCGGAACAAAGAGCAGATTATAAAAAAATAAAACAATTACGAGCCTTACAGTAGTCGCATATGATGTGTAACATCTGACATAGAAGAAACCTCACGTGAAATTGTTGATACACCGGTATCTTATACTATTATTGGCACAAATATTAATCTATTGTAAAAGGGAGTGTTTTACAGATATTGTAGTTTATAATACGGAACTCATTTTATTAGATGATTTGTAGCTTCCACCAGCACTAGCCTAAATAAAGAATACGATATGGATCAACTAGATTAATAGACGCGACACCGCTCATAACCTTAAATTCCTTATAAATGTATCCGTCCGGGATTCTAACCCAAGATCTCTAGATTCCCAGTCATAAGCACTAACCCAACGGCTATTTCGACTACGAAAATATTTTGCACAAGATGGTGACTTATTTTCACGTTCCAATAATACTGCATTACGGAATTAAGGTTCATTTATATTTTGATTGTTTCGATAAAGTTCCTGCGTGAAATTGAGTTTAAAATGCCTTATGAATAGGCCCTCTTGTGATTAAAGAGAATGTATTCAGTAATAGTTCATGAAGGCTTGCTCAATTCTCGTATAACCATAACGATTATATTATATTGATGACTGCATTACCGTTATGTGGGTTAATATTTGAATGGCCATTGTGCAGAAACATAATACCGGCAATGCCGACTACTTACAATGTTTCATATTAAGGTATTTTACCATTTAAATACTGATACGAAGACTTCCAACATGTACCATGTCATTTGTTTCAATCACTTGACACCAGAGTTCGCATGAGCATTTTCCGTTCAGTATGTCATATACATTCCACATGGCCGAGAGTACGTCATGATATCATTGTTTCTCGTACCACTGCCAGCTGAGTCTTACCACTGATCGCTGGATCGATCGATCGAGCGGGCAGTGCATATTTCCGTTTTCCACCACTGCCAGCTAGTACACTTCCGTTCGATCGATCGAGCGGGCAGTGCATACTTCCGTTTTCCACCACTGCCAGCTAGTACACTTCCGTTTGATTGATCGAGCGGGCAGTGCATACTTCCGTTTTCCACCACTGCCAGCTAGTACACTTCCGTTCGATCGATCAAGCGGGCAGTGCATACTTCCGTTCGATCCACCACTCGATCGTTCCGACCCACTTCCTTCCCCAATTTTCAAAACCACTCCCACAAAACTATCCAGCAACCGAGCGGGAAGATGTTACATACCAAAATGATCAGCGTGGATCTCCATCACTCCATAAATCCATGTACACGGTGTTCAATTACTATGATTTCTCCAGGATCCCTTCGTCAATCTAAAGCGTGATATTTCCGAATACTAGCAATGTTGAATTTTCCTATATGATCGGGACCACCTCCATCCATTTGTTGGGGTTTTCAGAAGTGTAGAGCCTACAGATCTTGCTTATTTTTCGCTTAAACCTTCCAGATGGATTTCCCTCGGGATATGGAACAGAATTGAACAAGTGCTTGATTCCTGAACGTTCCATTGCTGCTTGAAACTTATTGCTTGTGAATTGTGACCCATGATCACTCAGCGGATATTCTTGTTTACCTACAGTCGGAATTATAATGTTTTCAGTCCGTTTGATAACATATCTAGAAGTCTGCCTCTGTATCGGACATAAAGACACAAATTTTGCGAAACATCAACCGTGACCAAGATTAATTGGTTTCCTCTCGTGGAATGGGGAATCGGACTAAAGATATCATTAGCAAATAATTCTCTTGGTTTCGATGGCAGAATAGCTCTCGGATTCTCCTTCATGAGTTTAGAAGTGTATTTGCTACATTTGCACTTATCGCACGTCTTAATGAAATCACGAATGGTTTTCCCCATCTTGCTCCATGTGAACGTCTCTCTCGCAAATTGCTAGCGTCTTATCTACTCCCACGTGAGCCACTCATCTATGCCTTAGCCAAATAACCTTATTGATGAATGTAGGTAGAACCACCATCCTCAACTTGGTGTGATCAATATCGATGAATTTATGTACGATGTCTACCACGATGTGATATTCCCTCGCTTGACGTTCCGTGGTTACGTAAACGGGATCGGTATTATCCATCCTGTTTGTCAAGAAACGATATTATCAGCGCAAAGGTGCGTACCGTCTCCAAATGATAGCAATCCTCTTTAATTTCTCCACAGTCCCTCAGTCCTCTTGGATCAAATTAATATGGTAAATCACAATATCTTCGCTAGGATTTTGGCATAGGATATCGGCTAGCAGGAACAACTTGCTTGGCCTGTAGGGATTATATTGTTGAAGGAAAAGAGCCCATCTCGTAATCCTATCACTCACTAAATCAGTTTTCAAGATGAACTGAAGAGCTTGATGATCAGTGATTATAGTTATGTCTTGACGTTATAAGATTTCTTCCAAGTTTGGAGCGTGCGGATAACAGCTAGAGCTTCCAGTTCGATTGCATAATAATTCTTCTCGTGCTCTCAGAGCTTGCGACTAGTAAAAGTAAGATACCGGTGCGTCTTCTCCTCATCTATCTGGTATAAGATCCCTCTAATGCCAATTTTGGACGCATCCGTCTGTACAAAAAATCTTCTAGAGAAGTCGGGATATTCAAGCTTTTCATTTCTGACCAGCATGAGTATCGTCTCTTGAAATGCTCTGTCACATTCGCTGTTCCACTTCCAACGATTACCCTTGCGTAACAGGTCCTGCAATGGTGCCAACACCTCCTTATTCCTTTAGTTGTAGGTTTGTGACCTATGTTTACATTTATGTTGCGATTTATTAATCTTACGGAGAAGAATTTCTGTATTAGCCTATTTGGGAATCGCTGTAAACACTGTAATAATCACATGTATCAAGTTACGGTTAAATAAATAATACATTCGTCCCAATCTCTGGTTATCCGAGATTCGGAACAGAGGGTATTCTATGTCTATATCTACTTAACGTTTAACGACAGGCTGCGTGGCTCAGCGGTAACGATCTCGCCTGCTGAGCGCAAGAATGAGGGCTCAAATCCCGGCGCAGTCAGTTGGCATTTGAGAATGCTCAAATGCTGGGGAGCCATGTCCGTAGATTTACTGGCACGTTAAAGATCCCCTTCGGAGCAAAATTCTGGCACTTCCGTCTCTAAAATCTGCGGTAATTAAAAGGGCCGTAAAACCAATAACATTATTATACAGTAATAATTACGTTCATCACAAGAATATTCAATTATACACCTTCGTAAGGACAAAGAGTTAATAACAACACCCATACATTTAGTTGAGAGTAGGCTATATTATTTTACTAAACATCTTGTTTGAAGGAATGATTGCTCAAATAGAACTGGTTGTAGCAAAATTGTGTCTATTTCCCACGTTCATATAATATAGTAAGGAAACAAAGGAATTTTGTAGTGTTAGGTGACCGTTAATCTCGAAATCATGAGCCACGGGACCTCCTTTTTCAACGTGGAATCCAAACCACAGGACATGGAGTTTCGCGTTGAAAATCTCACATGCATTGACCGGGAATCGAACCTAGTCCACCGTGGTGAGAGGTCAACAGTCGACTGCTGCGCCACGACTCCCCTCAAGAAATTTAGATCACTGGTTCTCAGTAAAATACAAAAATTTGACAAGAGTTGATTTTAAAAGATTGTATCTAAGAAAAGACGGGAGAATGATAATACGGAAATAAGTAACGGCATTTTTGAGGTACAGTATGTCAAAATAAACATTTCCAACCTCTTTTAAAATCCCCCAATTAATAATTTTAAAATTTGTCTCTTGGGATTCATTGCATACGAGTGCAAACATCCCTCCATTACAATCTAATAAAAATCCATTTAGTAGATTTAGAGGACATGGAACCTTTATTTATCAGGCTGGAACCAAAATCTAATAACATTTTTAAAATGCATAACAATTATAATTTTTCGGGATAATTTGAGTTATATATTAGGAACGTAGAATACAAATTTGTATTTCATAGACGTCTCAACTCCCCACCCCCCAACACCTAGTACCCTTACACAACGTTCGTAACATACGTCCCACAAAATTTCGTAGTCTCATCAGCAGCCACCCATGTGCTATTACTGCCAACATGAATTCTAATTTTTGCAAAGATCGTATCCATAACAGGAGAGCAAATAACTTTTCAGCCATGTTGCCACGTCTGTGATCGACTGTGTTCTGTACGTAGTTAAGAATTTCTGAGAAGTGGAATGTTGGCAGATACAAATATTTCGCGTGGGTCATTTGAGAAATTGGAAGGTCCTGTAGACAAAGACTTTGCTCTATCGAAAGAAAAAGAGAGTCTGCCTGCCCTGTTGAGTATATTTTCGATTCACGCAGCTTTTACGCAACCCTTTCCTAGCGGATGCTTTTATTGCTCTGAGCGGAATTGTTTTCCAAAAATCAAAAATATGTAGATTATATTTTTCTTGCATTAAATTTTATTAAAACCCGCATATATTTCGTATATCTGTTAATACTTGAAGATTGAGTAGCATCTGAATGCTGCAAAGTTAATTAATTATAATTTATTATGTAATAATTAAGTCTGGAAAAACTTCAAACCATCTCCCAAATCCAAATCCAAATACTAGATCTTCATCATTCCATAGCCTTTTCCGTGAAATTATGCTCACAGCACCAAATAAACACAACAAACATGCTCTCACTTCACCAACTACGCAATAAGACATGTGCATTGATCTGAAGCAACAACTGCCTGCGGGTATTTGTAAAGTCAAAGAGTCTCTAGAAGTGACATAATTGACTATCAAACATGTCTACATAGTGGTGCCATCTCCTGGGTTTAACATCAACTATTCTGACGGAAAACGGCGGCATATTTAAACATAGGAATTATCTGGATATATCCATTTTCCTCTCGCGGCTGAAAAGTACGTTCCGGATATAAACTGCCGCTAACTTCACGTGCTTTATAAATAATATTGTTTTCCGTCAGTACCGAAGACCTCTTCGCCGGACATTTTCACATGATTTATAATTGTTCATTTTCACTGCACTTCACATTAGGCATAATGAGGTTCACTGCAGCAAAACTGGTGTGAACAATCTGTTGACATTCGCTGGCAGTGAAAGGGGAAGGGGTCTCTAACTGGACACATCAAGGACGAACTGGGCGAGAGATAACTTGGAATTTCCTTGTTTGCTAATTGCTTCTGAGCTCAACATATCCACTGGAGTGACACAATGAGACGTCCGTACAGCGGCTCTAACTCGGAATCACGTCTTATAAACCTGTTACTTTCCTCCTCCCGTAAAAATCGAAAATAAATTTTATAGTATTTAGAAACCCCGTGTTTGAGACTCGACGCTGATAGCATGCACCTAGTTACCGACGCCTCACTTTAAAGAAGAAAAATATCAAACTATGACTACGTGTGACCTTATATACCAAAATGAGCAATGTATGATCAAGACAATAAAAATTTCCGAAATATCCACTTATATGCAATTACTTTCCAGATTTCGGGTACAATGAGCGTTGTAAAAAAAGATACGAGCCTTACAGTAGTCGCATATGATGTGTAACATTTGACATGTTATCCTATTCGTATACTACAGAGCTTGGACATTCTTAAAATGTTAATTTACACTCCATTTTCATACTGGTACTATGATGAATGTATAGATTTGAATTGGAGATATGCTACTGTCACATTTGTGGCGCAGCGGTCAAGCTGTTAGTCTCTCACTAAGGTATAACCGGGATTGATTCCCGGTCAATACATGTGAGATTTTCGAATTGAAATGCCATGTCCTGTGGTTCGCATTCCACGTAAACGGGAGGTATCGTGGATCATGATCGTGAGATTAATGGACACGCAAAACTACAAGCTTCCTACCTTCCTTTTACATTAATAATGCATAATAGCAAAGTGACACACAACGTCGACAGTACTCTCAAATACTGTGAGCACATTCCTCAGTAACTATAACATTCACTATTCTCAAGGCTCTCATACAGTTCGTCGTAAACAATCAAAACATGTCTTCCTACAATCATGAAATGACCTAGTCTCACATATGATGAAAATACATATTTTATTCCACTCATATAACAACATTCTATTATGGATTTATTATTTGACTACTCACCCACAGCTTGAAAATAATGGCGCTTACTTAAATGTCATTTGTCGTCTTTGTCCTACCCCATGTGATATTCAACCTTGAACGTGAAGCTTCATAAACTGATCAATGACAAATGAAGGTCGGTGAAACATTTGCCACTGTGCTCGTCAAACCAGTGCCAGCTAAATGCACTGCCTACATTCTCGCGCTACTGAGCATACACTGCCTTGTTTCCAATACACACATTTTCAATTGTACATCCAGCTGGCAGTCCGTCTTCACTTCCGTCCGATCCACTTCCGTTCGATCCACCTCCGCCCGATTCACTTCCGTCCCATTTTTCTGGCAGTGCGTCTTCACTTCCGTAAGATCCACTTCCGTTCGATCCACTTCCGCCCGATTCACTTCCGTCCCCAATTTTCAAAATCACTCCCACAAAACTATCCAGCAACCGAGCGGAAAGATGTTACACATAAAAACTTAACTTTGACATAGGAACCTTAGGTGTTTTAAGGTAATCTGGTGCAGACACCGCATACACTGTAGCCATAGGTTCCCATCGTAGCAGTTAGATGGCAGTGTGTAAGCTATTTCGGTATCCAAGCAATAACCGCTGTCTGCGGCTATGGTGCAAGTTGCTCGCATATTACGCAAATTGTAGTTGATAACGTGAGGCGAGAGCATGTTTTCTACTGACAAAGTGTTTCCTTGGTATTCATTTATAATATATTAACTTCGTTTCAAATGCTTAAATAATCCGTTCCTAGTATAGAAGAAGCCTTAACCGTTACTGTAGTAGATGGTAAGCCTATTTTTGGTCATGTTAGCCTTGAGGTATAACAGCAGGTGGGTGCGGCGTCTCTACCAGACATTTAGGAGAGTTGCCTCATTGATAACGTATTTTAAAAGCGATCTGGAAAATTTTCAACTATTCAGAGGGTGCCGTATTCTATTCACAAATGAAATTTTATAGCATGCTAACTCAGTACAAAAGTAAGGACACAGTAAATAGAGCTCAGTGGGCAGAGGAAAATTTAAGAGAATTTTAAAAGGTTGAAAACAAAGGAAATAGAATTCAGGACGGCAGAACGGTGCAATGGAATTCAGGCACAAACATTAAAAGAAAAATGGATTCCGGAAATCTGGAGAAAGTCAAGATGGGTCCATATGTGTGTGTTAAATGAGGCCTGTATAAACACATATAACAAAAGAAGGCTGTCTTGTTAAAAACCCAATAATTTCATCTTTAACAAGGGTATAAACCACCCAAATACTCATCATGGCATAGTTTTTGTGCTCAACTATTAAGGTTAACTAAACGTACACTAACAGAACAAAGGTCCACACGTTAACGTTTAACTAAAAATATTCTTACAACACTAGATATTTTTTTGATGAAATACGTGTATAATGTGATATTAGAACACTGAAACAAAATTCTTGTTCCGATAGGCGATGGAATGTTTAAACAAGAAGTTCCGTGAAGAACTATACAGCCTACTTTTCATGCCAATGATTATTCTACAGAATATGAACCTATCTAAAATAATGACAAAATTAAGTTGGTAATATCGAAATATCTAATTAGTTCAAAATATACCTGGTATAATGTAGCCTAATAGAGCACTACAGTTGGCAGCCCTGGTGACTGAATATATTCTTAGTTCCATCTCTTAAGGTACAGAATACAAAATTTGGTTGAAGTCTAATGGACGTTACATGCAGTTAGACACTGGATCTATCAGCACGCGTAAAAGCATGTTGCCAACAATGTCATGCGTGTGCTGGTCAGAAATTATCTGAAATATTATGATATCTTGTTGTGCCAATTTTGGATGAAATCCATTTGTTAGTATAGAAGTTACATGTATTTTAAAATTGGACATATCAGCAGGCATAGAATCAATTACTCCAAATTAATCTAGAATGTCAGGTGCTATACGTGTGCAAAGTGTAGAGCTGTTGGCTTGTATACTTTCTGATATATTGATATTAGGGTAAAAAGATATAGACAGCATTTATTAACAGTTGGCAGCCCTGATTGCTCTTAACAATACTTATAGTCATATCTGTTATGGTACACATATCACATACGAAATTTGGTTGAAATCCAACTGATAGTGTAGAAGTTACATGTATTTAAATTTGGTACTATCAGCAGGCTTATAATCATGTTGGTAGAACTGACGTATATAAGTTACTCCAAATTAATCTAAAATGTCAGAATATACGTGTGCATAGTTTAAAGCTGTTGGCTTGCATACTTTCTGATATATTGGTATTTGGATAAAAAAATATAGAGAGCAATTATTAACAGTTGGCAGCCCTGGTGGCTCTTAAGAATACGCTCAGTCATATCTGTTTATGTACAGATATTACATACAAAATTTGGTTGAAATCCAGTTGATAGTCTAGAAGTTATATGCATGTAAACATTGGATATATGAGAAGGCTTAAAATTATTTTGGCAACACTGTCATGGTTGGCCTCCTGGAAATTAAACTGAAATAGTCTTATCTACATGTGTGCCAATTTTGGAATAGCTCCCATGCATACCTTGCAAGATATCCAACATAGAGCTCAAACTTCTAGTGCGTTTTTTCAGCAGTTGGTAGCACTGACATCATTTTCAAATATGGACGTGCGATATTCCGGTGCACATCTTTACTCATACTAAATTTGGTTTTGATTGCTGCAGCCGTTTAGGAGTTGATAGGGGGGGGGGGGACACACACACAGCCAGCCAGCCAGACAGACAGACAGACAGACACACATTTTCCCGGATCGATCTCATAAGTCTACTTTTTCCTCAATTTTGCAAAATGTGAAACGTAGGCTAAAAATATTTAAGCAATGCTGAATAAGGCAAAAAAAATATGGTCGAAACTTGTAGGGTACACTTATTATGTGAATTAAAATAAAACGTAGTTTGTATTGTGGAGGTGGAGTATTTTCTAAAGGAAAACTCTATTTTTCAAAATATAATTTTCTTGTATTAAGTTCTAATACTCGAATGTATTAGGTTTGAAGAAATAAGCATAAATTGGAATTTGTTATTAATTATTTTATTGCGGCATCTCTCCCAAGCAAATTCTGTGTCTATACCGGGTTCCTTCTTGTCGCAGATTTATTTTCAATTAGCAATGCTTTACTCATGCAAATATTTTCAAATTATACTCCATAAATTAGCAACAACTTTTAAAGTAATGCTACTGAGATATAACAAAAGCTATAAAAAAAGCGACTACACTCCCGGAAATACCTTAGACCACCTCGTGGTGTAGCAGCTAGCATTCTTGGCTGTCATCCCGGAGGTCCGGGTTCGATTTTTGGCTTTACCAAGAAGTTTTATTCTGGTCTGAGGTATGGAACGGGGTATTGTCAGCCTCGTTAGGCAAAACTGAGAAGAGGTGGGTTCAATTCCCGCCTCAGCCGTCCTAGAAGTTGTTTTCCGCGGTTTCCCGTTTCAACTCCAGGCAAATGCCGGAATGGTTCCAAACTTACGACCATGGTCACCTCCATCCCAATCCACAAGCCAACTACAAATACACACAGCAATAAAAACTCAACAATAACACAGGTTGACTTAAAAATTCTACACAATCCCAACTATACGGGGCTGAAATTACCACGATATCCAAGCCAATTAACGAAACAAGAGGATGAGTCATTTCAAATAATGGTAATGTTACGTAGCTTTATATTTCATTATCAAAATAATCAGCATCCATTTCATGTTAGAGGTTTTATTTTCAACGCCATCTGCCGTGCATGCCCTTGGCAATATGTTTACCTAACTGTAAAATGCCGATCTTAATATTAAATCATATACAGATTTTGTAAGAGTTCGGAAGTGAGATTACTCCCGTTGAATACTGTCCCCGTCCAGTGATGAGGAGTCCAGCCGTGACCACCGATAACAAGGCCATAGCGCTGAGCTATGACGTAACGGCCCGACGATCCACTCTTCACCATCTCCCGAACTCACAAGACCGTCTCACCTCATTACACAAACGTACTACCGTACTATTCGGTAAAATCTCGAACAACTATTAATTGAACGAGTAAACTGTACAGCATTTACAACTGTCTGAAACCTTAACGTTCATTGAGATCATTCACTCAGCCTCACTGTAGAGACATATTATAGTACCGGTATCTCTAGTATTAACTTACGAAGAGAATAATTCTAACTAGAACAGGTCTCTTGAAATACAGCCATTTATTTATTTTATCAAAAGAGGAATTAGAAAATAATTATTCTTCACGGCTTGATATATCGGTCGTTCGGCAGTCGGAGGTAAACTTAAGAACAATAAAGTTTTTTTATTTTTCGTTTTGGTGTATTTTTTAATGGCTCGTGACATACTATAGACTATATTTAAATTAGTGCGTTCCTTGTGCTATTGGTGTTATTAGTGCTAACCACTATAGGCCTACTAGGCTATATAATGCCTTCAGAGCAGGAATTCAACACCTAAGGAAATGTAAAGTTTTGAAGACATTTTTCAATGTTGCCTATACAACATGTAGTAACTCTTCAAAGTAATATTTTAAAAAAATCTTGAAAGAATTATGTTAAAAATTTGGAAACTGAGGAGGAGCCTGGAGAAAAATAAAAACTTATACTTACGTCTTTTTTGTCCAACTCCATTTGATTAATAACATCAGCTACAAGGATGTGGCACATAATTTTTATTCTAATTAGTAACTAAATAAATCTTCCATGAATGGAAAGGCGATAGCTAATAGAGAAGGCTGATGATAACAGACCTCACATCATTAGCAGGAGAAGGCTTGCACTGCATTAAGGACATTTATAAATTAATAAATCTCGGCCTAGGACGTCTCGAACTTCCTATTTACTATATGGCACAGGATTAAACAAGATGGGTAAATAATAGTACTCGCTCAATAACTAGTTCCACATAGGCCTACCATGAAACAAAACCTGTACATTGGAGTTTAATGTGTGTTTGTGAATTAATTTTACTAACAACAGTAGTGTAATTGTAGATATGGCCATTTAATCTTTACTCAGTCGACATCCTTAACGCAGTGCAAAAAGCCAGGGTTAAAATATTCAAAATTCATGCTGATGAAGCAATTTTCTTTTGAGATGAAGTGAATGGAGATTGTACTCCACATTTCATGATACAGATATTTAGTTTGAGTGTCATTTGTATTTTTAAACAAAATTTTCTTCTAGAACATGTCCCAGCAGACCAACTTCAGCAGTAGGCTTCACATATTCTGAGAAAATTTCAGTAAAAAAAATAATGATAGGAATTTGTCATTAGGTAACTTAATGCAATATAGAAGTAATGTTATGAAATGTAGATATTAATGTACCTACTGAAGAGGAGCAGTATACCATTTACTGTTACTGAGGAGGTACACATTAAAACATATTCATCTAACAGAAGGGTGAACTATATTTGCTTAACAAATAGGGGGATTGGCAAGGAACTGACAGACATGATAAAAGGAATGTGCGTGGAGTGCTATAGTCGTGTGAAGACTAGAGTCGGGACATCGGAATAGTTTAAAATTGACACTGGACTGAAGCAAGGAAGTGTGTTATCACCCTTATTGTTTTTAATGGTGATGGATGACATCATGAAGGCAGCAATAAAAGACTATAGTAGGGCAAAGATGAAGGTAATGTTGGTTGCAGACGATGTTGTGATCTGGGGCGAGGATGAGATGGAGGTACAAGAACAGTTAGACGTAATAAATGAAAAGATTGAGAAATGGGCATTGAAGATAAATGTGGAGAAGAGGAAAACAGTGGTGATGAGTAGAGGTAAGAAAGAAGGAAAAGGAGTAATCAAAGTAGGAGATAAGGAATTGGAAGTGGTGAAACACTTCAAATAAGCTTACTTGGGAAGTGAACTGACTGAAGATGGAAGACTAGATTAGGAAATCAGCAGAAGAATACAACTCGGGAGTGCTTTCTACCAACAGGTGCGGGGACTAGTATGGAACAAGGATATACCAATTAAGGCTAAAGAAGTTATGTACAAAGCATATTATGTTCCTATAATGACATATGCAGCAGAAACTTGGACAATGACTAAGAGGGATGAGATCAGAGTACAGGCAGCTGAGATGAGATTGCTGAGAAGTATGGTCCAGAAAATGAGGAGAGACAGATTGAGAAATGAAGATATATGGAATGAACTGGGAGTACAGAAACAAAATGACAAACTTGAGCAAAACAGATCGAGATGGTTTGGACATGTCAAACGGATGAATGAAGTAAGGCTACCAAGACTAGCACTGGAACGACGGATTACAGGGAAGAGAGGACGAGAGGACCAAGAATGCGTTGGATGGACTCGGTGAAGTATAGCATTAAAAACGGAACTTGGATCGGAACACCGTGTCGGAAGAAGAATGGTGGAACGACAGAACAAAGTGGAGAGGAACCGTATACTGTATAATTAAATATCTGGTTGCTTTACTCGAGTTCTGTATGTATGGGACATTAGGCTGTGCAGTATAATATCACAATACTGGAACAAAAAACAGCATAATAAGTTCTGACGATTAAAAACCTTAAGCCAATACTAATTTGTACTTTTTATTGTACCGGTTTCGGCCACATTGTGGCCTTCCTCGGCGCAAATACTCTAATCTAATTCCCCCAATCTATTTTTAACGTGGCTTGAGCTCTAGCTTTATTGCTCGTGGGTGTTAGAAAATTGATGTGCCATTATTAGCATATTTTAGCTTGTTAATCTTAAACCATAACCACCTTATTTATTTTGTTACCGGAACTGAACTGGCCTATTTTTTAAAAACATCGTGCAATAAAAACAATAATGCCACCAACCAATTAGTTCACATGCCTTAATATTTCAAATTAATTTAATTCATTTAATACACATTCGTGAATAAAATGGCTGGCCTACTGGTACAGGGTCTTTTTTTAGGTCGCTCCGCAGCACCGCTCAGAGCACGGAACGGCTGGCGCAATGACACTCCGTCTCTAGCCGTATAATGCAATGGTTATCGCTACCGTACAGTATTAGATCATCTTAGCCGTCATGACGGGAATATATCTCTCAGCAAATGAGTCACCCGGCTGGGCTATCGCCTTCCGTGCATGTTCCCCTGATATTCGGAGCAACCTAAAAAAATACCCTGTATCTTAGTAATTATTTGTCTATTATTTGATATAAGTTAAGAATGGTGATGGGTGTCTGGTTGCCTGAAATCCCACAATAATTACAGGTTATAAAAACTGTATACCGATATAATACAGTTTTTTTTAGGTCGCTCCGCAGCACCTCTCAGAGCACGCCGGCTGGCGCAATGACACTCCGTCCCTAGCCGTATAATGCAATGCTTATCGCTACCGTACTGTATTAGATCATCTTAGCCGTCATGACGGGAATCTATCTCTCGGCAAATGAGTCACCCGGCCGGGCTATCGCCTTCCGTGCATATTCCCCTGATACTCATAGCAACCTAAAAAGAAGACCCTGTACAGTCATTCCCCAAATGCTACACTATATTTTAGATCGGTGTATTGTTCTAGTTTGTGTTGTAAAATTAAAAGTTTTACGGCAGTTTACATGATTTTCGAGTGCGACGAAAAGTATTGTGACTGCCGTACACTTCACGCAAGCCAGCAAAGATCAACAAATATTCCTTGATTTCCATCGTGATATACCTTACAACTTCGTACTGTACGCGTTCGGAGAGACGAGACAGAAAATTATACAACTAGTGGAAAGTTTTCTAAATTAGCCCATGTTAAAATTTATCAATGCTGGAAGCGGACATAAAACTGGTTTGGTTAGCGAAGGAAATAACTGAGTTAATTCGGCCGGCCAACAGCAAATTAGTAGTCGCAAGGGGACTCGGAACTTGCTTCGCTAGGATGACAAAGAGCCCGAGCAGCAACGAGGACGCCCGAGTGGAAAAGTGGAGAGAGGAACAGAGCGTGTGGCGAGAATAAGAAGAAGAGGGGGCCGACGCGAGGCTGACACGCGACCATGACCAATGAGGAGCCACCGATTAAAATTAACACCAACAGAGTAATTAACATATATAATTACTAGGACATAGTTATTACATTAAACCATCATGAAGAGTGTTAAATGATAATTAAGAACGATTGAATATAATTACAGCCGAGTTCTTAAGTTATTAATGAAGAGTTTGATCAATTAATATAAGCGACCAATCAGAGCCATGGATTGAAATGGACACGGTTTTTGGAAATTAGACGCGGAGAAAAGACGAGAGGAAGCGAGACTCTTATCAGCCACGACTTTGAAGCAGAAGGACGTTCAAACAAACTAGTCTCCAAGTTGAACGAAAAAGATAGATTTATTCATCGAAGGCACTCAGTAATGTGCATGTGATATTAACATCGACATTCAGCGAGGAAACAATTTTAAATTTATACGACAAAGCTACAGCTTCAAGAATGATAAAACTTCAAATGTTGAGGGAGGAACTTCATGACAATTTTACAGGCGTCGTGATGAACGCTTAAACAATTAAGGGAATGACGCTATGATGGCATCAAGAACATCCGAAATGACTTAACATCAACATCTCGGGGGGAGATTAACATCTCATCTCTCCCGTAATAGAAATTCTACAATTATCAGTCATTTTACCATCTCAAATGACGATATACAGGGAACTTTGGGGAAGAAGACTTGAAGTTATTCATGGACGATGGTGACCAGGGAATTACCGGGTGCCGAAGAGAGAAAGGGCTATCCCATCTCAATCAGAAGAGTCATCGGCGGAAGGAGGAGACAGCACGATGATGATCGATTTCGAATCCCAAAACTTGACCGCACGAGATATTCGGAGGGAGAATTGGACAAGAATGCTGACCACCACGCAGTCTTAAGCCGCTAGAAACATTCCGTTTCTAATGGGTAACCAAAGAAAGTCCACTTCATGACAACTCCAAACCAGCACAAGATAGTCCACGGACCAACGTTGAACATCCCACTTTGTAGAATTGTATATCTTGAATATCCGACAACTATTGTTGAATGCCATTTTTCTATATTGTTTATTAGTTTATTGCAGTTTTCATTGTTATATTCGTAAAAACATCATGCGGATGTTTGATGGTATTTTTCGACAATTTCGGAATTTTAGGGATTTTTCATTTCGATTTTTCGATTTTTGCGATATTCGAAATTTGAAGGGAGATTTTATAGTTTAGCTCAGGATTTTATAGTTTAATTCAGAATTGTTTTAGTAAAATTCAAACGTGTATTAAATCGAACGATATCTATGTTTTATTAATAAATGTAATGATGGCAATTTTTCCAAGTATGTGAAAGGAAGTATATGTCAAAGAATGTAATTACGAAAGATCTATTGTAGAGATCTATAGAAAGTCACGAACTGAGAAATAATGAAACAGATTTAGTGAAGAAAGTTTGTAAGTAATGTTTTTTGAAAGTATTAGAATTTGTTGAACAGATAGTAAAGAAAGAATTTGTGAAGTATTATAATGTGGAATTAACAGATGCGAACGAGAGCATATTTTGAAGTAAGAAATAATGTAATGATGGAATGGAAGAAATGTTACAGTTTGTTGAAAGATTTTTGAGAAATGTGAATGAAGTAAAGAAATAAGATTTTATTTAAAGATTATCATTTTATCGCATTACCTATTAAATTGAGTCAGGGAGAGAACCAGTATTTTTATCATATGGTCATTAAATTGTGATGACTGAAAGAAGAGTTTATTAATGGAAAGTATAGAGAAAGAAATGTTATGGAAGTTTGCGAAGTATCTCGATGGATGAGATTTATTATTCCCGTTGTAGACGGAGGTATTTGGTGTGAGACAATGAGCCAGTGTGTAGCCATTGATCTATTTTTGTGGAAATATCTGTAGTGACAGACGCGTGTATTTCATGAAAGTAAGAAGTTATAAGAGAATTGTTATGGAAGTTTGTTAATTGTGGATGTTATTGAAATAGTCTCAATAGAGTTGAAACTCCTTGAAATTCACAGCACAGCGGATCCTGGATGAAGTTAAATCTGATAGAAATTATAGGATTTAATGGATCTTTGTTGAAGCTGAGAGTAAACTGAGATCTATTAAATGGTTCTTATCCTAATGTTTGTCATTTATGGTAATTATTCGACGAGTGGAAATGTGTATTTTATTAAGTATTTTTATTACATGAACAGATAAGTTGTAGGAGGTTTTTGAACTAGTCTCTACTTAATTGTATGGATTATAGAATCCCAGATTGTAACGTAAAACACGAACAAGACTAAGTAGAGTGAAGTAATATTTTTCTGAAGCCCGTTGAGATTTAGAAGTGATGTGGAAGGACAGTTACATGTTGTATAGTCAGGAGAAAGAAACGAACGTGTTTTATATATTATTTCTAAGTAAATAGTTGATGAACTACGACGTGATTATTTTCATTGTATAGAATGTTATATTAAAGGTATTTCAGATAGAGTCGTAAGTAGATTTAAGAGTGTTTTATATTTTAAATTTAAACCTTAAAACTTTGTGTAGAGATTTTGCGCTTCCTAGAGGAAGAAATATTAATGTTAGGGTGCGGGAGATGAATTGTATAGAGTAATGATTAATATTTGTAATGACGGAGATCTACGTCAGGGGTAACGTCATTTATTTTTGGGATTATTTAAATTTTTAGCCTATAACATTTTTCTTGTTAGAAACTCCCGTCACCTAGGGCACAGCAGTTGTTCGCTGTATAGAAGCTTATTTAAGCTTACACGTCACAGTTTTTACGGTTTCTTAGTGAAACAATTTGTACTTTTATATGGATTAATGACACTTCGTCATTCATATTTATTTCATGGTTTATTTTCGAAATCATTTAATCAAAGCTCGGTGACACGAGATGTGTATTGTCTTTTTTAATAAATTGACGGATTCGTGTTGAAGATTTCCTGATTGTTTTATAGGAAACTGGCATTATACTTGTAGTTAGATGGTAGAGGAATGTGCTGTAGGGTGGAAGTTCCCGAGGGACCTAATCCGTATCCTTACGCCCGAGATTTTTATAGAGATTATTTTTTTATTATCCTAAGTAGTTAGATGACCCTACTGTTCTGTAGTTAGATACTGAAGCACATTCCGTTTGAGAAAATACCTGTCCCTTATTCTGAGTGTTTTCGCCAAGTGGCACCATGTCGTTTTTAGCCTGGACTTCAAGATGCTACAATCCCAGAATATTTCCAGCCGGAGGATATTGGTGGATCATCCAGATATAAGGGTACAGTACTATACCTGCACACGAATCTTTTACTGTTAATCATACTTAAATCCTACTAATAAATAAATCTACCGTACCATAGGCTACATTTACCGCTGGAGCCAGGCTAATATGTTTTTTTTAGTGTAGTATAGATCTCGATACCTTACACTACAAAATTCCCCTAGACACAAAATGGCAACATCCATGTCGTCAAAGACGACACAAAAGTTTAAACGATGCATACATATCAAATTCTATGTCTTAATAAAACTTTGCATACAAACGCAAACGTAACCTTTGGCTTACACCTCAGACCCCATGCTTGTATTAGAAGCAGTAATTTTCGGCCTGACAGTCGTCTAACCTAGAAGCGATCAATGGTTTCGCCCAGACAGTCATGTAACCAAGTAGTGACCAATGGTTTCACCCAGACAGTCGTCTAACCAAGTAGCGAACAATGGTTTCGCCCAGACCATCGTCTAACAAATTAGCGACCAATGTCTTCCTGTCACAATGGCTTTAAAAGAGCAGAGTGAAACTTTTTAATTGAATTTAACAAAAAGTAATTTATGAACATACGTAACTCACCACCAATCTTCGCACTTCAACACATGAGAATGCATCCGTATGCAATGACGCACTGTTTGAAACCTCATACAGCCGAGTAATATGGCAGTAATTCTATCAACGTTCACACGTCAACTATGGCGCCATTGACTACCCAAAAAAATACTCCTAGACACGTACATATTACGGTATATACTTGAAACGTGTATTTTTGTTTATTTAGTTGGATCGTTTAGTTGACCCTTGAAGACATTCTTATTTAGTTTACAAGGTCGCCGGTTTGCTGTTGTGTAGGTATGTTTCTAAGCATTGACAACAATTTTACACTCGGTCACCATGTGCGTTTCACCTGTCTCTATGTTTCGGTGTGCAAACGGCCCTTGGATGGTGTATTTGTTAATGCCATGTTAATGTTATAGTGTGGAGTGTTGGTCTTTCTGTGGTTCATGCTGTGACTGTAGTTGTGTGTAATATTGTTTTACCATCCTGGACGCGGCATGATCCTCCGTGAGAGGGTGGCTGGGGCTTGTCCCTGAGGTAGGCATGCCATCCCTAGCGGTCTGTGATTGGGAATTTTGGTCTGTTATAGTAGACATTTGTAATTTTTAAATCGCACCAGAAGCACCCTCTTCCTCCAGAGAGCGCCCTCCATTAGTATGTCTTTCATAATGAGGATGTGTTTAGGTCTGCGGTTTCGTATGTTTGTCCTGTCAGGTTTATAGACTCCCTGTTGTAGTGTAGTGTTAGTATTGTATTATAGATTCTAGTCGTGATTTCGATCACTATCAGTCGATGGAATGTGGGTATCTTGAGGCTTTGTTGGTTCGTTGTTTGATATGTCTGTAGAGCTCCTCTTGCGTAATGAGTGGTATGTCGTTGTGCGGTGGATCGTGTAAGAATTTGTTTAAGTCATCCATTATTTTTTGGTTGTGTGGTAATTTTCATAGATGGTTGTTGGGTGTGAATTGTTCTTGTAGCGTTGATGCTAGTAGTTCTACTTTTTCATGGTTATCGGTTATAAGGCTGTCAAATCTGGTCCATGCAATTGGAAACGTGTCCCACAAAGTTGGTATATTAATTTGCTGACTAAACCTAATTTTGAGCGATTTAGCTGATAAATCGAATTTCATCCACAAGGAAAATATTATATGTAGGCCTACCGTACCAGTATAAGTAAAGGGACAAACAATTGCAGGGGATGAAATTACCCGTGATTTATGTAAAGCTCCCACATTTGTGAGAGAGCTCACTAGATTTTTCCATCCAGTGTCTCATTTGTCGGTACACAATAAAAATTGTAAATTGCTTTTCAATACAGTACAGTATTTGGTATTTAGAAACAATAGCCTAATCATGACAAATGGCCTAATTTTGAGCCCACAAATGGTAAAATAATTGATAATTCATAGGCCAACGGGTACAATTGATTATAGAAACCAAACATAACTGAATTTGCATTTACAGCTGGAGAAAGACAAAATATTAGGCTAGGCCTACTGCAATAAATTACAGCTTACAGGAAGGGAATGTTAATGAGCACATTTTTCATTATTCTCTCCCAGTATAATAATAATAATAATAATAATAATAACAATAATAATAATAGGTGATATTTTTCTCCCTGTGATATCAGTTGATAGTATGTTGCATTTAATGGCATAATACCTCATTAGGCTCAAAATGTCAGAATTATTCTTGGATTAGAAAGGACAGTCTAGGGAAACATAATAAAAATAAATAAATGAGCAAATTCCTGTGAGGTGCTTTATTTAATATCTAAAAAATCAGTACTCACCAACAAGTAATAAGGTTATATTCAGCTTTACTAATCCATAATTTGGCAGACAAACATAAAGAAATAAAAAGCCGAATATCTCCACTAGTCTTTCATGTTCCATAATTGTGGACAGTTTTTTGTTAAGTGAAAACACAAATTTATTTATCACAAAGCACTGAATTGTAAACCTTACCACTGAAAAGCATTATTCACATTCGTTTGGGAAGGAAAACACTGACGCTTTCTTGTAGTTCCAAACACAACAACTATGCGGAATTATCTCACAACTACTACATCGAATACTCCACTATAATGGTACGGTACTGTGATGACGCAAATTTGACAATTAAACCAAAAATCACCACACGAGAAATGTTGAACTAGTAAGACTCCACTCAAGTCTAATGGCTGGCGATCTGAAGCTCTAACGACGCAGCGTGACGTCACTAGAATTTCTTCGCAGAGTGAGTTGGCCTTGTTATCGGTGGTCACGGTCCAGCTCACCCAGGTAGCTGTTGTGTGTGGACAAGTCTCACACGACAGGTGACAGGGATGACACATCAGTCAGCACCTCTACCTCACTTAAGCTCACATCAGACACAGCGTCAGTTAAGTGGACGCTATTAGTGTTGGCAAAGTTGAACTCAGTGGTATCTTGGCTCTTGGCTGTGTTTAAATCGAGAGATTGTGGACGTTCATCACATACTGTAGTTATGACCAACAGTAGTTGAGAACTTGCATCCTATCTGTTATACTCATATCAAAAAAGTTTTGCTTATTGCTCGTAGTGGTTTCAAACCCATTTGTCGTTCTTGCGTGCGTCTATATCGGCTGTGTACACTCGCCTGTGTCAATGACGATAGATCTGTGCGAGTGTGCAGACGACCCAGTAAACGTATCCAAATACATCCAAAACCGATACCAACAGAGCAGGGTGGTGCAATGTATTGGGGTGGCATCATGTGTGGCCGCCGAACCCCTCTTTTGTACATCACAGGGCGTATGACAGGCATACGTTAGAGGGATACTATCCTGACTCTTTTAGTGAAAGGCTATGCTGACAATTTCGGCCCAAATGTCTCTTTCGTGGACGATAAAACTCACCCGTACATAGATGGAATTGTCAATGCCTTTCTTCAGGAGAATGGTATTCATAGAATTGAATGGCATGTCCATGCTCCCGATCTCAATTGTGCAGAGCAGGCGTGGACACCGTCCTCACTTTCATCCCCACTGTGCTCCATGGCAATATGCAAAACATATTTGATGTGTGTGTATATAGCAAGTCGTTCCGTGAAGATCTATAATATATAGCCCATTTTCAGATATCCTCCTGGTCTCTTCCATTAAAAACTCCCCTGGCTATTATAAGGATTTTCCATGGGATGCATACCAAATAGCTTTGGATACACGACCTTTATCTCCACCATCAGAATTGCATTGAGAAAGCATGTGCTAGAATATACAACATTCAGTTTCAGAAAATTGGACTCCTCTCGCGAGATGGCATCTTTCTGTAACGCATCAGGGGAGTTTACTTTAAGAAAGGTCAAATGCACGGCTGCTATGATTTACGAAAAATAAGCTGCATAATTTAGTGCCATTAGATTGTGATTATTATAATAACCAAACATACGAATCCTCTCTTCAATCGCTTGAATAACAAAAATAACACACACAAATAAAAATTATAACTGATGCCATCTTGAATTTTTGAAGACAATTGATCATGAAATGACCCTATACTACTGTGAGCTCTGAACAAGGATTCGCTGTTGTTAGCATCACTGCTCTCGGGTGATTAAATCGCTAGAAAAATCATTTGAAATAATTGAAAATAACTTATCGGCCATGTTGTTTCTGTGTTTCTCAGGATTTGGAAAGTAACATACTGGGTGGTCCGCCAGCCCCTTGCGACCAGTTGTATACATCCCGTCATATGTACTACAATTCTGAAAGACATCGGTCCTTCTCCCTAACTCGGGGAAATACAACGTGATGTGTGTTTACGGCCTAGAAGACAGCAGGAATCGTGAGCGCCACTATTAATTCAGTATGGGTACTTCGAATGAACCCGTAAAACGAGCAGAGATACGCAGAACACGTACTTTAATACAGGAGGTGCACGCACAGGCCGAGAGGAGATATTGTATAGACTGGGAAGTGCGCGCTCCATTCCAAGTGTCGCAGTAGCTCACATGGCAAGTGCGCGGTAGGACGTGCGATAGTTGCCAGTGCTCAAGGGTTCAAAGGCTCAAGATCTATGCATTTTATTTAACAAGAGTTTAGTGCTTTTCAGTCGGTCAACACGAATGTACCCAAAAGAGATGGGTTATGCCCTAATCCTGAAATAAATTACATGAGATTAATAAAATAATTTATTTCAGGATTAGGGCATAACCCATCTCTTTTGGGTACATTCGTGTTGACCGACTGAAAAGCACTAAACTCTTGTTTACTAAGGCAACACTGAAAATATGGCTTCAAACACCACAACATTTTATTTAATACAGTTGCCTGGGATGTGGCAAGGTTGTATACTTAATAGTTTTCCACAGACTGATTTGTTTATTTGGCCTTGGAAAGGGCCGTTGATTTGGAGCTGGGTTGATGTAGGCTAGGAAACATGTGGCAGGATTTCAGGTATCCACGGCGTTTAACGCAGCATCTGTATAAAGTGACGACCTCCGTGGTCGATACAAAGCTGCGCGCGAAGTTGAAAGTACCGTCTGTCTCATTGCAACATCTATGGCGAAATTGATCGGATGCCTCGGTGATGAGCTGTCTCAAGTGACCAGGACCGGCCGCCTCTTGTGCATACACCAGTTGTTTTACATGGCCGCACAGAGAAAATTCCAGGGGCGTAAGATCGTCGATCTGACGGGCCAGGGGACAGGTCCTCCCCGTCCTTTCCATTTATCAGGATAAAACCTTTGAGATGGTTCCGCAGCTTTGTCATGTTGAAACCACATCCTGCAGTGGTCAAGGAGTGGCACATGTTTTAAACACGGTGGTGGGTCATCTTGAAGAAACCGCGGATAGCGTTGTCCCTTCAGATGGCCCTCAAAGAAATTGCGACCGATGAGGTGATCACCCAAGATGCCACACCATACATTTACGACCAACTGTACCTGAAAAGCTGTCTGTCGAACCCAATGGGGATTATTCACAGTCCATGTATGCATATTATGGCAATTAACGGTTGCATTGTTGTGTAATCGTGCTTTGTCCGTAAATATGATGGTCGCTAAAAGAGCAGGAGCATTGTCCACATGCCGTAGGATCCATTGACAGAACGCCGACCTGGCATAAGCGCTGATGGTACGGGTGAAACCGGTGGGTATGCAATATCCGCATAACAGACGCTTGGCTGATGTTCGTCTCCTGTACAATGACCCGTGTGCAGGGCCGTGGAGAGCGGCGACGGGCCCTGGGGCTAGAATCTCCCGGCCCCCCAAGACACAATTATTAATCAACAGGAAGTTCAGCCCACTGAACTGCATGTTAAAAGAGGTGGAAGGGGTATACTGTACACTGTGCAGTACTACGGTCTCTGTGACATATGACGTAATCTCTTTTCATAATGAAAACATTATTTTTACACAAAGTCACGACGTATTTTAAAATACGTTTTGCATATAGGGTTTTTATGTTGACATTCATAAAACTTGCTGCCCTTGAAGAATCACGCCCTTGGGTCTAAGCCTTAACACTGATAAGTGTTTTGGTTGAACGGCGATCACATCATTGTACATTAAACAAAGCAAAATATATTTTCAGAATTAATCACAGGTATACTCATACTTAAGTCAAGTTATTTATTATGTGCTAACAGTAGATTGCAGCTGATCAGTGATTGTTTTCACAAAAGACGAAAATGTGAATTCGAACTATATTTTGTAATTTGCAGTCAGTGAACTTCTTATAATTTAATATTGCTTTGCAGTAATCAAATCTAGAGCCAGGTTCTCCTAAAACTCCTCAATCATATGACAGGTGACCATCGGGGGCAGATTTAAGCCAAGATTATGGGGGAGTGGACACACCGGGATTCGTGGGTATGGAATATCAGCAAGCTTGGAGTGGGGTCCGGGGGTCATCCTCCGGAAAATTTTGCAAAAAGTAGATCCAAATTATTGAGTTATAGGCCATTTGGGTGATTATTTTGGTGATATTTTGGAGTAAAAATTTGGTGACCATTGACATTGAGTGGCTATAGAAAAGACTCTCCGTTATTGAAGTAAAACCTCTCTCACCTTCAAGTAAGACCCCACGGTGTAGCTCATCAATGACCTTGATGGGGGTCTACAGCAAGTCTGCAGAACAAGATTCGAATCCTGGTGCTGACAGTGAATATCCTAAGTGTGGATTTTCACACTCCTTCCAGACAAATGACGGGATAGTACCTTATTTCAAGTCCAGGGACACCTACCATACTCTTAACCCTAATAATAACTGTAATAGTCACGACGGGCAACGCATTCCCACATTTTTCAGTCGGCAACTAAGAATACGGCATGCGATGGATCATATCACAGAGCCCATAGCACAGCACAGTGTATACCCTGCTTTTCGTCCAGCAGTGAGTGGTTTTAAGAGGGTCTAAGTTTCTACTCTCCAAGACAAATAGTTGCCAATACAACTCTCTAATTATACAACAACCACTAGCCTCCCCTTCAGTCTACACAATTCGCACGTTTCTTGGTTTTCTATTTTATTCGCTGTTTGAGAATCTTATATTTTACTTCATTAATATTTGTGGAAACTACTGATTTACAGTCAATTCCATTCAATAATGTGGAGGCCTTCAGAAACAAACCGGAAAATTAACGCGTCAGAAAATACTGAATTATATGCTATCTGCAGTACTAGTTGATGCAAACGATTCCCAACCGAGCGCCAATGGTTCATTGCCCGCCAGTGATACTAGACCTACTAGCTTCCAGGTACACGGTTAAATGTCGCAAGCTCCTAAATGAATTAACAACTGTAACGACAAATTGGCATATTATTAACTGTTGAGTAAGACTACGAATGACACCGCATTCGGTAAGCCGAATCCTGCATTCCTGCCGCGGCTTCGTCAGGACCCGGAATCATTGCCAAGTCATAGATAAAAGGTGCATCTCATTTTATGATTAACAGTACTGAGACGTTAAAGCGTATCATGAAAGGGCTTGATTCGCAAGGGAAAATATCTCTTCGCGTCCTGAAAAATAAGTGCTTTGCAGATCGATGCTGCTCTTTGGAATAAACGGCGTAGAAATTTCCATATTAATAACAGTCACTGCACCAGCTCGAAACAAAATTGTATTGATATTAATATTCGACAATATTTCATCTCAATTTTCTTCTAAATTAAGCAGAGTTCAATATTTGGTCTTAGAAAAGTCTGCGCGGTTGCCTACATGCAATGTATTAATTTCGCCATTGCCATGCACACCACTGACGTTACTTATTGTTGTTTTAAGGGCCGAAACAGCTAGGCCATCTTCCCGTACCACTGGTGTTACTTATTGTTGTTTTATGAGGAGGAACAGCTACGGTAGGTCATCTGTCCTTACCACTGACGTCCCATGAGAGGAATTGGAAAACAAAGCTGAGTGGTTCAGTGTCCTAGATTAATTGTCATTTTTCTCCTGTTTAATAAACACTCAGTCCAGAAAAATACTGGAATGTTATCGTAGTTTAAGCCTTTGGATCCATTTCCCAACTCTAGTACCAATAGTAATATAAGTTTTCAATAAATCCCTCAATCAGAAATGATTTGCGCACGAACCCAAGTACCTAGGATTGTTGATCGTATTGAATGAACCAGTTATAATAATAATTATACTGCACCTAAACATACAGATTATTCAATTGTTAGCTTTGTTTTCTCAATTCAGTATACGAGAAGATGAATAATTTCGCATGCATTTCTTCTATCTACATTTGACAAGAGAATCACCCCACCCTTTCGCAAGATATTTAACCAGCAATGATAATTTTTCACATAGTGTGAAAGTGAATTACTAGGGAACGATGATCTCGCTGTTCTGCCCCTTAAATCAACTATAAAGCGAATTACTGTGTGGACCCTACTTTAAAATATATTTTACTTACCTGCCTGCACGGCATACGATACGTCTAGTTAGACAATATATTCATTCCAGACACTATCACCTCTAAATATCTAAGCTGGACGTGACGCACCCAACTTGAAACTCTTGAGTTAGCTAACCGAACACACCAGGACAGCCCAGGCTCTCGTGATCTTGGCGAAATAAATGAAGGGATGAGAAAGTTATTTGAAGGATTGGTGCATAAGCCGAATACATAGCGAAACCCCATCGCCTAAGTTGATCACTTTGAGACAGTTGTTCTTCCCACACGCGCTTTGTAGAGAAAAATATTGTCCACTTGACATAATAAGTTTCTCAAACCCTGTAACATTGTTCACAGACAGTTCATTGCATTCACTAAATGATTGCCAGTAGCAAATTCAAGTCACATAAAGGCAACAATAATTCAATGCCTGATCGGGCCCATCCTCCTAGGACGCCGGGCCCCCCTGGGAGGGTCGGGCCCCAGGGAACCAGCCATGCCTGAACACCCCCCCCCCCCCTCTCACCGGGCCTGCCTGTGTGCTAGTATGAGGGTTATGCCGGATAATGTCAAACACAACCTCTTCATTGTGAGCAGATGTCAAGCCATGATCTCGAACTGGCCGTGTCCTTCCCAGGGATGCAGTATCCCTCAGGTGTCTTTCCTTATTCCGGTCTACCATGCCTGTCGGTTATCGTTTATGCGGATAGCGTTTTTGGTACAGGCGTTGTGCCTGGTATGCATTCTGAAGAGCTTCTCCATACATAAGTAACATATTCACCTACTCGCCGCTGGAATACATCTCAAGGCAGTGAATAAGCTTTGTGTTATGAATTTATTCGAAGGAGGGGAGTTCGCGCAGCTACATACTGAACTACCATCGCATGTTGTTAACGTTGAAATGGGGCACACTTTGCCCTTCCTGTGGTCTACGAAGTTTGGAACATGTACGACGTAGCTAACTGTTTGCCTGTGCCCTAACCACAGACCATTACTCCCTCATCCTCGTCCAACCCAGCACCATAGCCTATGCAACGATACATACTGTATTTTTTTCTTTTTCTTTTTTGATCACTTCCCCCCGAAGCTCGACTTCACCCTCGGACCCTTCGAGGGATCAGTCCTCTACCGTCGCATTCCAGGACGGTGTCTCGGAGCTGAACACACCTTGACAGTAGATACAACTGGGGGTTGTGACAAGCCAATCGCCCAGGCAACCACGAAACTGGGTCAAATAAAGGAAAGGGCAGCAAAGGGAGTGGGAAGAAAGACGGTCGTGGACCTATCGAAAGGATCCATCCCAGCAATCGCCTGGAGGAGTACAGGGAAACCGTGGAAAACCACTACCAGGATGGCTGAGGCAGGAAGCGAACCCGCTTCTACTCAGTGTGTGTGCCCCACGAGGCTGAGTGATTCCCGTTCCAGCCCTCAGACCAGAATTAAATTTCGTGGCAGAGCCGGGAATCGAACCCTGGCCTCCGCGATGACATGGTCTTTTACAGAGCCAAATAAACAAATTAGTCTGTGAAAACTAATAAGTATACAACCTTACATCCTGTAAAACAATTGCATGGGAGTTGAATCGTTGAACTCTCGAGCACTGTCAACTATCACACATCACACCGCGCGCTTGCTATGTGAGCTACTTCGACGCTTGACCTGGAGCGCGCACTTCCCAGTCTATACAATACCTGATCTTGCTCTGTGCGAGTACCTCCTGTTTAAAAGTACGTGTTCTGCGTATCTGTGCTCGTTTTTCTGGTTAATTCGAGGTATCCATACTGAATTAATAGTGGAGCCCACGATTCCCGCTGTCTTCAAGCCCGTAAACACACATCTTGTTATATTACCCAGGTTTAGAGAGAGGGACTAATGTCTTTCAGAATTGTATTACATGTGACGTGATGCATAAAACTGGATCGCAAGGGGCTGACCGACCACCCGTTATATGTACTTAATAGTCTTCTATCACCATACAAAAATTCAGATTAATTGCTTAACAGTTTCGCAGTTATTGTGAACAGATGGAATACATTGTATGGACGCCATGTTGGATTGTTTCATATATATGTTATAGATATAAATGCCAGCAGATGAATATTATAACGATAGTTCATTATACGAACCTAAATTCCTATTGCTTGATTGGGACACCAGGAATAACAACTCAATTTAAAAAAAAAATGCACAGTCACCATGTCAAAGTTCTCATACAATGCCATCAAATTACACGTCAGTGTATTAGGACTTATATGAAGATATACCATGCCAATTTTCACAGCGTTCGGATGAAAAGTCGCGAGAAAATTCCATTTTAATATTGAACTTTCACGTCGCCACCATGTTGGTTTTGAGCTCACTAGGTTATTGATAGCTCCATAGATGAAGTTATGTTAATTTCCTCTATCCACAAACAAAATTTCAGTTTGATTGCTGTATTAGATTCGTGGACGTTGAGAACCGCCTAAATATATGGGATGGTCACCGTGTTGGGTTGTTATATATGTAGGCCATTTATGGACCATTAGCTGAAGACTATTATTCAAACGTTGACATTGAAGAGGACGCAAGAAACAAAAACTTAATTTTAAAATTTTGCACAACCGCCATCTTGAGGTTATGAAAACAATTGAAATTAATTAGATGTCAGTGGATTATAATTTACATAAACACATTCCGCGCCACGTTTCACGGCGTACGAATGGTTAGATCGCATGGAAAGTCCACGTAGATATCTAAATGAGTAAATACGGTTTAAAATGTTTCAAATTGGCTTGGCCACCATGTTTGTTATGTACTGAACAGGTTTTTGAAAATCAGATAGGTGAACGTATAGTAGTGCCCTATATCTCCATTTGAAATATCGGAGATAGAGAATGCCAGTGAAATATTTCTCACGGCCGCCATGATGAATTGGTGAATGGTATACAATTTGAAAGTCACGGTCGAGGTTGGACAAAATAGTTGTATGTACTCTCCGAGTTTCATTGAAATCGCGTTGGCCCTTTAGGACACACGCACTCTTATACGCACACACACACATCTACACACACGGACAAAAGGTGATATTTTAATAAATGAAAATAGGCTAAAAATGAATGATTGTTTGTGTGTTTGTTTGTCTTTTCTGCGTTCATATACCACTCATCCGATTGCGATGAAACTTTGGTGCGTTGTGCCCATTTCCGTGAACGTTATAGGCCTACTCAATTCAATTTAAAATAGATGGCGCGAATCGTTTCAACAATGTCCCACATTCGTTCCTATACCATTCTTCCGATACGATGAAACTTTAGTGATTTAGTGATTTGTTGTGAGCTCTCCCACGCAGGTTTCTGAATCAGTATTCAATAGAATAAAACATTGTGGTCAAAATTGTGTCAATGAGCTTACAAAAACACAGAGAAGTTCCTCGGTTCGTCACTAGACGACTCATTGACGTTACTGTATGGTCATCAGTAGTAAATGCGCCATTTTTAGCCTAATTTCATTAATGAATAAAATAGGGTTACGAGATCACCCTTTGTCCGTGTGTGCGTGCGTATGTGTGTGTGGACGTATGTGCGTCCCTAATAAAATCTAAACGGGTGGAGCGATTTCAATGAAACACGGTGAGAACAAAGAACTATTTGGTCCGACCCCGACCGTGCCCTTCAAATTTTATTACGTCTCAGTAATCCAACATGGCGTCAGTGGGAAATATTATACCGGCATTCTATATCTCCGAACCCTGACAGTTCGTGCGGTGATAAGGGGCACTGCTAGAAGTTCACCTGTGCGATTTTCAAAAATCAATTAGGTACAAAACGAACATTGTGGCCCAGCGAAGTTCAAGCATTTAAATAGATTTTTCCGCGATTTAACCATCCGAGCGCAGTGAAACATGGTGCAGCAAATCTTTATACACATTGTAATGCACTCAAATCTAATTTAATTCAATTTTTTACATAACCTCGAGATGACGGCAGTATGAAATTTTAAAAATAAGTCTTATATCGTGTGTCCTAATCATGAGCTCGAAGTCAATGTTTGAATAATGTACGTACTGTTCCTGTTAGTCGGGAGACTAACGCCCACATATGCGAGAATCCCGAAAACCGTTGAGCACGAGACACAAACAAATCTCAGGGAAAACTGGGTATGGGCTAATGGTGCGAACTGAATTCGAGATCCCCCCTTGAATATAAGAAGGATGAAAAATGACACACAAGATTCATAAAAACCTTCCACTTTTATTAAATAAAAGTAATAAATAACAGGGCACTCCTGCCTAAATCTCGATGGCAGCTAAAAATGGAGTCTCTTGCCCTGAGATTCCTATTATCTATACTCAATAAATGACACTTCACTCTAAAGAAAATAGAGTCTTATACACTAAATAAATGTTCACACGTGCCCATACCACGCATCACACTGGTTTCACACACTTTAAATTATCACACGGTTCATATCGTAGCACTGTTATTAGATTTGGATGAAATTTATCACTAATCAATTATGTTACGAAAAATCAAATTTTATCAACAAATTAAATTTCCCATAAATAATCTCACTGATATTACGTTTAGGGACTATCTCAACCGCATGTTTGCTTGAATACTGATTTGACTGTAGAAAACCGTAAGAAAAAAATAATCCTTGCAATTTATATCAACTGATTTTACATGAGTAGGATGAGATTAGTAAGGTCGTAACACAAAAATCCAGAAAGCTACACATTCAAAATACTGTGCATTCATATTTCTCAAGAATATTTGCATAATTCAAAAATACCACAACTTTCCAATACTTTCAAAACAACTACGTTTTCATCAACAACACACTCAAGCCACCGTGCTTGAGGCCTGATAATTTTCCAACATTACGGCGCCATGTCCCTGATATGCCCGCTTCAACTGCGGCTAACACCTGCCTCCACTGAATGCAAAATTTTACCACAAAATATAAATGTCACGATTGCTCTGGGAGTTTCTACTCAAATTATTATTTATGATTTACCACTTTCACTGCTTGTGAAAATCAACTTGACTATCACTTTGGAATTTATCAGTCATTCAGTTTATGTGTCATTGGATTTATTTATCAACTCCTAAAAAATCAAACTGAGATTATTATTATTATAATTTTTATTTTGGCATATTACTGATTCGAATCGTTCCACTATTAATTATCATAGACAAATTAGTCAAATATTTAATTATATCATCATTAACTCAATTATATTAAATTTTCACATAAGCATTTATTTATGAAAAATTCCTGTTCAAATTCACTCAAAATATCCAAAATTATTATTTACAAAAATGGCTATGAATCACGAGGCGAATATAACCCTGCGATGCTCTCCGCAGAATATCGCACTCAGAAGAAAATCCTAATATTACTGAAAATCAAAAGCCACCTAGACAAATAGAAATATCTAGAACTTCCAATCACTGGCTAGGAATACGTAAAAGGAATAACTAAAGAACTACTTAAAGAAGCATGACTAAAGTTTTGGAATACACATGACTACGCTATGCACTCGACTACCAAGGCATGATCTGGTCTTACTTTATTATGCTGGAGGATCTCGATCCGGCCCCCTGTATGGTGATGAATTGCATCGTTCTGGTTCCTTCCAGTGAATTATGTTTCCGCGACTGCCTGAATGCCTGGATGGAATGGCAGTGACCTCCGACAGTAGGCCTACTCCATCACATGGTTCCATTCGGGCTTCCTGGTCTCGTGGCATGTGGTCTCGGATCGCCGTCTTCTTCATTCTTTCTTCTTCCTCCCGTCTAACCCATCACTGGCATGTTTAGTGCATTCCCATAGTCATATTGTGGAAATCTTAAGCAATATTAATTCGATGACCATAATATTCCGCACACATTCTAGAATTAGCAGTGCAATGGTGCACTGCAATGTCCTTGCACACGCTGGTTAACTCAAGTATAAATCGTTGGCCATATGCGTTATAATATTTCACCATAAGCGTCCTCAATGAATGATCGGTACAGTTTATTGGTTGGTTCGAAACCTTGTTTCACAACACTCTTCACTACGTGAAAATACTTTAAATATGATGGGAAAGTCTCCTACTGCAAGCTCCACATAACAGGTTATAGCCTTTAAGCCACTCCATAGCATGGGATTAGATCACTGTTCACGAGTCATACCTTCACCGATAATAATAATAATTCCACTTCAAATACACTACAGTGTAATAGTTCAAGCAATTTGCAAAGTATTATTGCACTCACTTGTTCAGCATAATATTCAAAGTTCCGCACATATTCAATGTTCCGCACAAATGCAATGTTCTCGAACTTTCAGAGTTCCCAATTGGGTCGTGCGTGGCCTAGCGGCACTTCGCACTGCACTGGAAAATTCTCGAGTCAAGTTGTTCGGCGTATAGTATCACTCTCGGCGCACTAAGGGCATGATCATCATCATCATCATCATCATCATCATTTCCCCTTATCCAGCTCCTGCCGGGTCGGGGTATTTATGGCACTTCTCCACTTTCCTCTTTCCTTCCACCATTCTTCTTCCACGATCTTGTCCCAGTCCAGATTTCTTTTTCTTACGCTGTTCTTCACTGAATCAATCCACCTTGTTCTATGTCTTCCTCTTGCTCTCTTACCCTTGCACTTCGCCTCCAGCATCTGTCTTGGTATTATATTTTCCTCCATCCTTTTTACATGTCCAAACCACCTTAGTTTATTCTTCTCAATTCTCTCATTTAGTTATTCCATCCCAACTTCCTTCCTATCATTTTCATTCCTCACTCTGTCTTTCCTTGTCTTTCCTATCATACTTCTTAGGAATTTCATTTCACTGGATTGGATTCTACTCTCTTGCCTGCTTGTCAGGGTCCAAGTCTCAGCTGCATAAGTTAATATGGGAACATAGTACACTTTATACATTACCTCCTTGCTTTTCCTTGGTACTTCCTTATCCCAAACAAGTTTTCTTACACTTTGATAGAATGCATTGCTCTGCTGTACCCTCCTGCCAATCTCCATGTCCAACCTACCAGTTTGCATCAATTCACTTCCTAGGTATTTGAACGTGTCCACAATTTCCAAACTCTGACTTCCAATTTTCACAGTTCCCTTTCCTTGTCTTTCCCCTCTTGTCATCACCATGGTCTTGCTTTTCTCTATACTGATTTTCAGGCCGTACTTGTGAATATTTTCGTTCAGTGCATCTAGTTGTTTTTGCACTTCTTCTGTGTTCCTTCCCCAGACCACAATATCATCTGCAAATAACAGTAACTTCATTTCCTTATGTCCATATGCTTCCTTTGTTTCCTTTACAATTTCATCCATCACCATTATCAACAAGAGAGGTGACAGCACACTCCCCTGTCTTAGTCCAGTCTTGTTGCTAAACCAATCTGTCTTTCCAACTGGGGTCAGTACCCTGCTAACACAGTTGTTGTACATTGCTTGCACCATTTCCAACATTTCTCTTCCCAGTCTCTTCTTAACCATGGTTTCCCATACCTTCTCTCTGGGGACACTATCATATGCCTTTTCTAGATCTATGAAAGTCAAGATCAAATCCTCTCCATATTCCCAGTTCTTTTCCATCACTTGCCTCAAGCTAAAGATTGGGTCCACTGTGGATCTACCACTCCTGAAGCCATACTGTTCCTCTTGCAACTCTCCTTACACCTTTCGTCTCATTCTTCTTTCTAATATCCTTTCCAGTATTTTTACTATCTGTGATAGTATGGGGCATCGTATCGCTACCAAAAGTAAGCTGACCTACAGAGATTCCGCTCACTGTTTTTATACTGCCCAGCGGCGTGACGTGTGATCTCAATGACGTAATATGCTTTACCTTCTACTGTATAGTTAATATCTTTTCAACGCGTTGTGCGATTTACTTGATTCTTTTTGCCAAATAGTCATACAATTAGTGGCTATTTTATAGTCTGGTTCTATTTCTGCTATGGAATTAGGTAAGAATTATTAATCTTTCTAGCATGTTCAGCTTCTTGCTATTTGCTGCGACTCCGCGCGCTAGCAGCGGACTGGCTTGCTACCTGGCGGCACTTGTTTAAAAGTCTGCGCGTGGCACTACATTCAAACTCTCAAATGACATGACTGCACCAAGGCCACGGGTGCAGTACGCAATAATTTTCATCTAATAATACATAACTCTACGGCCTATATATATGTATATATCTATAAAAATCCAATATGGTGGCCATCCGAAATATTAGGTGGTTCCCAATATTTGGGTCCACTAATATATGACAGCAATCAAACTGAAATTTTTTATGTTGATAAATGCTATTAACATATGTTCAGCTATGGTACTCTCAATAACCTGGTGGGCACAAATTCAAGATGGCGGTGTCGCGAAATTTAAATATTTAAATGGACGTTTCTCACGATTTTGCATCATCCGATCGCAGTAAAAGTTGGAACGGTAAATGCTTATACAAGTTTTAATCCACTGACATCTAATTTATTTCAATTGTTTTCATAACCTCAAGATGGCAACATCTCGTCTTTATTTCATGTGCCCTAATCGTGCGATTGAAGTTTGAATTATAGAGCTACGCAATAATCTTCGTGTAATAGTACATATTATGTCTATGGCCTACATATTTAAAAATCCAACATGGCGACCATCCGAAATATTTAGACGGTTCTCAATATCTACGATTATATAACAACAATCAAACTGAAATTTTGTATGTTGATTGAGGCATTTAACATAAGTAGGATATGTGAAAATAGGCTTTTTAGTTCTTCAAGGAACTAATTGTTGAGTAGTATTGTTGGCCCGTGAGTCGTTTCACCAAAAAGGCTTTGGAATGGGCAGCACTAGAATCAGTTCAACAAGCACGAATCTTTATGGTAACAAGAAAATACTATGAAGTATGCAAGAAATTTAGTCCAGATGTTTGCAACACACCATCCGTCAAACCTATATGAATTACCGACATGGAAAGAGTACACCGTCCCAAATGTTCGCATGAATAAACTGGGGAATATGGTAAAAAAATAGCACTGCACCTTATTATCCCCGACTCCATTTTTTACACAAGACATTGCTTTCGTACGATTTCGGCGACAATTTTGGTGAATGCTGGTGATGTTATAACCACAATAGAACGTCATGAAGGCGGAAAGTAATAACCCAGCTCTCTGTTCAATATATATATCTTATGCGAAACTTTTCCGCCAGATGTCATGACTGTTCTATGTGCCTAACGTTGAAATTCCATACGCATCGAATTTGAATAACAAGTTGATAATACGACACCTTTGAATTTTAAAGCGTTTGTAACAGCCCTTTGTATGTTATTTGAACTAAATAACAAAATGATCCCACATAGTACCTGTGCGCTCTCTGTTGGCGCTATTTCAAGATATCCCTATTGTACAATAAACAACGTTTCAAAGCCTTGGAAACATGATATTGAGAAGGCCTTTGAACCTTACTGTGAACCTGCCACATGCCCTTTGTTCACCAAACTCTCGTGATGGAATCTTGACAGATTTTTATGAATATGTTTGTTCAAATATATAATAAAGTTATAATTATCACCGAACATGAACAGTCGTAAGCAACTCGCCTAAAATGGTAACTAAGACAAACGCATGGAAATTATAAAACTCGCTTCAATCGTTTAATAAACATACTTGTGTCTTAATTATTGCCATTATACGCTCGTTGCATAATGTACTATTTCCATCGTATCGTAAAGTGTGCTGTTTATCCTTAGTATAAAACCAAGTCCCCGATTCTTGGATGTCATGGGTAATCTCAAGAACCTCTGGATGGATTTTGATGCAGTTTTCACCATTCTGTAAAGGATATCTCGAGGATGATTTCTGAAGAAAATGATTTATGTATGACCAAAGGAAGCCGAGCAGTAACGATTCCAGTGAAAAGGTCGAAAAAATAACGTGGCGTCCGAGCTCTTTGTAAGCTTAAGCTGGGCAAACCGTTAAAAATATCTAAATTCTATGAGTGTAAGAAATGCTCAGCATTAACTGTTCTACAGGAAAGTCCGCGAGAGCATATCTCTATCTTCAATACATCGCCCACTATAAGTGTTTTTACGTTTTCATTTCCTCCAACATGTCCATTCAATTACTGAGGCGACAGTTTACGAGCTTGCTAAGGGCGAGTCTATCACCGCTGTTACATCCTAACTAGCGGGCGAACCTATTACCCCAGATACTGCTCAGGTCTAAACTGCGTCAACTTGAGACGAATGTGCATCGCGGACTATGAGAAGTGGTGTTGACGAGTGATGAGGTTTACCGGTCCGTGCATAGTACAGAACCAAATACATTGGTCGGTGACTCACTCACTCATTCGTAACACCACAGTGGTTTGATCAACGGCCGTATGTTAGCAGTATTGGAATAGAAAGGAATACCAGATATCACGGCGGACTTTTGACAGACCCTTCCCTTCTCACTTGGCCCTTCCCTGCCCCTTCCCCTCACCCCTCAAATTCACAGAGTTTGGACCCGAGCAGTACAGCCAGCAGCAAACCGTCGAGTCATGTTGAGTTAAGACTTCAGAGAAGGGTGGTTGTGTTTAAAGTTTCCCTGGAAGTGCAACTCGACTTGTTTTCATTTCGCCAGTGAATGTTTCGTTTCGCAAAATACACAGTCAAGTTAAGATTGGACTGAAGATAGATTTGTATTTCATGCTCCTCTCCATTCCCTGGAAGTGCAACTCTTCATTTCGCCTGTGAACTTTCCATTCCGCAAGATACACAGTTAAGTTAAGTATGGACGGAAAGGGGTTTTGTGTTTCATGCACCTCGCTATTCCCATGGAAGTGCAACTCGGCTTTTTTTCATTTCGCCTGTGAACTTTCGTTCCGCAAAAAACACAGTCAATTTAAAATTGGACGGAAGGGGGATTTGTGTTTTCATGCACCTCGCAATTCTTAAATTACGTCTGACAAGAATTCGCTATAATTAATAGTCCAGATGTAAAACGGATATTGACATGAAAAAAGCGCTTTTCACGTAACAATGAAACAAAGCAACAAATAAATTATCGATTGTCACAAGAGAAAGAAAGACTTCGTCCTCGGCTCCTTCAACCCGTTGCTCAAGAAGAACACCGTCTGAACCACGATCAGAAACAAGCTTATGACACCATCATATCTAGCATCACTAATAAGGATGGTAATATATTTTTCTCGATGCCCCTGGAGACGCAGGCAAAACGTTCTTGATTAATTTGTTGCTCGCCAAAGTGAGATCTGGTGGTAATATTGCTATTGCCGTCTCATCATCTGGAATTGCAGCCACTCTTTTGGAAGGGGGAAGAACAGCACATGCAACATTTAAACTTTATTTGAAAGTCAGCAGTAATGATGCAAGCGTATGTAATATTTCAAAACAAAGTAACACTGCCAGTTTAATCCAAAATTATTTTTCTTTAGTTGTATGTGTTGAGGCTTCAATGTCGCTCAAAACTTCCATTGAAGCTGAAGACAGGACCTTACGTGATCTAAGGAATCGGAACACACCTATGAGGTGGCTGCACAGTTTTGTTCGCCGGAGATATTTGTCAAATCTTACCAGTTGTTACCAGACAAACTAGAGCCGACGAAGCGAACGCTTCATTAAAAAGAACTTACATCTGGCCGGATATAACAAAATTGGCACTCAAAACTAACATGACAGTACTCTTATCTTCAGAAGATAATGGTCGGTTTGCTAATTTGTTACTTAGAGTCGTAAATTGAGATATACCGGTTATTGACGGGAAAATTATCCTCAGTCACAATTTCTGTGTTTTAGTAAGCAGGATTCAAGAATTGATTGATAGCGTTTATCCTCATATTCTTGACCTATCTAACAAGTCTCATTCATGGTTTAATGAAAGAGTAATATTATCGCCGACAAACGAACAAGTTGTGATAATTAATGACTTGGTGTTCTCCAAATTCACTGCCCAGGCTCAAGTATATTACTCAGTAGACGCAATAGTCGATAGTGAAGAAGCTGTTCATTACCCTTCAGAATTCCTAAATTCTTTACTTCCTTCTGCTTTGCCACCACACAAGCTTATTTTAAAATTGGGAGTGCCTATTATATTGCTACCGAATTTACACCCACCAAAGTTACGCAATGGGACGCGATTGAAAAATTGTTTCATTGAAGCAACTATCTTAACTAGCTGTGGTACAGGAGAAACGGTCTTAGTAACCAGAATCCCTATGATTCCTTCAGATTTGCCTTATCATTTATAACGAGTACAATTCCCAGTAAAAGTCTGCTTTGGCATGACTATAAACAAAGCACAGGGTCAGACACTTAGCATGACTGGGGTTGATCTCAGTGGAGAATATTTTTCTCATGGACAGCTTTACGTGGCTCTATCGCGTGTTACATCTAACCGAAATCGTTTCGTGTTCACTGCTGGAGGGAAAACAACTAATGTCCTATACAAAGGAATCTTATAAGACCTCGGTTAAAAGTAGCCTGTCACCTAGCATTCATAACTGTTCCCGAGCGAAGCTGGGACGGGTTGCTAGTATAAATATATAGGGTGTAATTGATATAATGGAAGTCCGTGACACTGGTGACAGAAGAGACTAATCTATGCTTCCTAGGTTTAAATAAATGTCACCTATCTTTAAATTGAAAATTAATCATTAAAACGTCAATGTTCTTAGGTTTTTCAGAAATTATTCAAGCAGAAGGTGAGGCGGCAGTCCGGGGCAAACGAGGCGGGGCTACTGATATCGCGTCAGGAGTTGGCAGTCGGGTTTGAACTGCAGGGGTCTTCCCGCTCACTGCGTATCGCGCATTCGAAAAACATTCAGTTGGTCACTACTTGCTTCACTCAGCACATTCCTTCTTTCAGTGGCTGAGTGTCGCCTGCTGCAATGAGAACCATTGGCATGCGGCAAGCCGATATATTTAACTTAGGAATACGCGGGCCGCGCATGCGTACTGCAAGACCCCCCGCACCCCGTCACAGCATGTTCAACTGCCATTTCCTGCCGCGATGACAGTAGGTGGAACGACGCGCAGAGCGGAAGGTGTTACGTAATCGGAGCATTGATCTTACAGGTTAAAGGGTGATATCAGCTGTTATGAGGTTAGCACTACCTGTCTCTTATAAAAAATTGTATTGCTGATGATCTTGTTGTTGTTGTTATTGAAATCGCACGCAATGGCTTGGGACGTTAGGGCCGGTAGTATTGTGTAGCCTACTTTGTAAGTGTGGAACACATTGATTGATGTCCATTTAAAGTATAAAATAATTTCATAGTCAGCCCTGGTGTGTCATTGGCGTCTGGCACGTTAATAAAATACAGTGCGACAAAATTCTGACATCCCGTTGTCTGTTGAGAACTACCTATGCAATTTAAGACGGAAGTAAAATACTTGATGTTTTGTTTGAGAGAATTGGCAATTTTGGTCATTTTGCCCCATGTAGTTGGGAGTGGGTAGAATTTGTCTGATAACCTGTGTTTTTGTGATTTGTGTAATTCAGGTGAGGATTGGTAAGAAGGCGTCCGTGGCCATAAGTTAGGAACCAACCCGGCATTTGCCTAGGGTAGAAGTTGGAGAACATGGAAAACTACTTCCAAGATTTAATACTAGTACGGTACCACAGGGTTATAAGAATATTAATATTATCAATAAAGCAAATATAGCGAGTTGATCGGCCCTATCAAAAGGAAATGGCATGTAGAACGGGCAAAGACCATTCCTATCATTGTCTCAAGTAAGGGCGTGATCCCAAGTACCTTGCTACAAGGCCTTAAAGTACCTGCATCCGGATACTCAACAGTACAAACTAATGCAGAAGGCAGTACTGTAGTTCTCTCAACAACCAGAATCGTCTGGAAGTACATGTGTAGCGAATTCGAATTTCCAGCTTAGAAGTGGCTGTACTTTGGTTCCCTGAAGCCCGTATAGTTATGTTGAGATGTACCAGCAATGTGTTATATGTACTGCATAAAACAATGATAATAATTAAATGATAGCGAGGCTGTGTAGCTCAGGTAGTAGAGTGCTATCCTTCTCGAGGGTTCAATCTAGGCTCAGTCATGTAATAAAAGAAGATGAACAAATCCGACGGCCTTATGCCGATGGATGTAATGGCACGTACATGAAATTCTGTGAACACAACATTCCGGAATCTCAACATCCCCGAAAAAAAATAGTGTGTCTAACAATTTATTATTATTATTATTATTAGCCTATTAAACAAATTATAAGAAATTATGTCTGTACTGAATGTTATTTATTTTTAAGGAGGGTTCCAATTGTTTAGGACGTTCAGTAAATAAATATTTTTGGTAACAATGATGATAGAAGAGAATTGCGAGCTTGTTGTGATGGTTGTTGTTAATTCATTATCGGGGCTTGGGACATTTGTTTATCAGCCCCGTGTAGTTGGGTGAGTGTTGGATTTGTCTGATAAACTGTGTTTCTGTGGTGACTGTAGTAGTATGTGTAGCTGTAGTTAATAGGGTCGAGAATGAAGTTGGTTCCCCGGGACTCCAAGCATCAATCTATCCCGGAATGTGCGTGGAAAAATCCGGGGAAATCCACATTCAGGATGGCCGCTGTCGGTGCTGAGTTCGGACCTCCAATCACCAGACTTGCTGCGATCGTGGTGCACGATTAAATGCGCATGCCTACACCGCGGGGGTAGGAAAAGAAACAGCCGTAGTCCTCTGAAGGGACATACCAGCTTTGCCCTCGTGGTATACCACGGGAAATTATCTTGTGGCTGCTGATGGTGGGAAGTAAGGAAACTTGTGATTTTACATGACCGTAAATATCGTGATCATGAGCTACTGGACCTCCTTTTTATGTGCAATACCATCCATTTCACTTCGCAAATCTCATATGCATTGACCGGGAATGAAACCCGGTCCGGCGTGGTGAGAGGCCTACAGCTGGACCGCTGCGCTATCACGTCCTGACTTACATATAAGCCGGTAATGGTAAGCTGTCTCAACTCTAGCACCACATGTAGATGATGATAACAATAATAATAGTCTAATTATAATAATAAGAGTCAGCATGTGTAGCTCTGGTGGTAGAGTGCTAATCTTCCCGAGGGTGCGATCTATGTTCTGTCATGTAGTAAATGAATGTGATCTAATAGGATCATGTCCATGGATTTAATGCCACATACAAGAAATCCTGCGTACATAAAAGTGTTGCAACTAGACATACCAAAAAAAAGATATAAAAGAAGTTAGTGTGTAAATACATGTTTACTTGAAGTTAGTAGTAGTAGCCTACTATAACAATAATATTATTCAATTTTTTTATTACAGTTGTTCCACTTCTTCACACAAAGATAGACCAACAATTCCTGAATTAATTCACCAAATCTTTAGGATTTCCATTCTCCATGCATAGGCCATGAGGCTGGCAAAATCTTAAACAGATCCACCATCACTAGTCATATAGCCACTCCTCATGAAGGTGTGAATCAGCTGTTCATAGGCTCGGTTTGTGTATTTCAATGCCATTGGCAGACAAGACGAGGAGGTCACTCAACTTCAGACACTTGTCAACATTCCTCAGCATTGGAGGGGAGGACGACGGGGAGAAATCAGCTGTGCTGCTGAGGGGAACGTAATGTAAGCCCTTTTCCAAGTCATTGAACGACGATTTTTGCGTTTTAAATCCACCTACACTAACTGAGATACGACTAAATTTCATGAAGATATTTGCTTAGAATATTCTCTTCTATCACCAGTATAACGGACTTTCATTATCTCAATTGATATATTGTATTTGATATAATGGAAGCCCATTACACTGGCGATAGAAGATGGTATTCTAAGCAAATATCTTCATGAAATTTAGTCGTATCTTAATTAGTGTAGGTAGAATTAAATCACGAAAATCGTCAGTCAATGTCTTGGAAAAGGCCTTTGACTGCGTTCCCCTGATCAGCACAGCTGACTTCTCCCCGTCGCCCTCCCCTCCAATGCTGAGGAATGTTGACAAGATTCTGAAGTTGAGTGACCTCCTCGTCTTGTCTGCCAAAGGCATTGGAATACACAATCCGAACAGCCTATGAACAGCTGATTCACGCTTTCATGGGGAGTGGCTACATGACTACTGATGGCGGCTTTGTTTAGGATTTTGCCAGCCTCATGGTCAATGCATAGAAAATGGAAATCCTAAATATTTGCTAAATTAATTTAATGAACTGTTGGTCTGTCTTTGTGTGAAGACAGTGCATGAACTGTAAAAAGAATATAAATTAATATTATTATTTCAGTAGGCTACTACTACTAATAATAGTAATAATAGGCTTTTAGACACACTAACTTCTTTTATGCTTTTTTTGGTATGTCGAGTTGCCAGAATTTATGTACGCAGGATTTCTTGTGTGTGCCATGAAATCCATGAACATGATCGTATTACATCGCATTCATTTACTACATGACTGAACGTTGATCGCACCCTCGGGAAGCTTAGCACTCTGCCAGCAGAGCTACACATGCTGACTCTTATTATTATTATTATTAGACTATTATTATTATTATTTTTATTATTTTCATCATCTACATTTGGTGCTAGTGTTGAGAGAGCTTACCATTACCGGCCGATATGCAATTCGGGGCGTGATGGCACAGCGGTCCAGCTGTTGGACTCTCACCACGGCGGACCGGTCAATCCATGTGAGAGTTTCGAAGTGAAATGCCATGTCCTGCGGTTCAGGTTCCACATAAGAAGGAGGTCAAATAGCTCATGATCACGATATTTACGGTCATGTAAAACCATACGCTTCCTTACTTCCTATCATCGGCAGCCACAAGATGTACGCAGGATTTCTTGATGTGCCATGAAATCCATGGACGTGATCGTATTAGATCACATTCATTTACTATATGACTGAACGTAGATCGCACCCTCTGGAAGGTCAGCACTCTACCACTAACTCGCTATATTTTCTTTATTGTTATTATTATTATTATTATAATTATTATTATTATTGACACCGGGTGATGGCCAGGGTGGTTGGGCCTACTTACCTTTCTTCAGAGGTCCGCATCGCTTCAACATCAAAATCACCTCCAGATGACATGCCCCAACAGAAGAACACCAAAAGGGGTGGAAGGAAGGTGGAGAAGAGGGGAAGGCACAGGCTCGACTACAGACACCCTCCGATAACTAACAGAACTGCTGCCGACGAAATAATGCCACAGCAGTTGCTTAAAATTTAAAAGAAAAATTTAATTATCAAAAGGGGCAAAGCAAAAATAAGAATTTAACAAAATCATCCAAAAAAAAAAAAAAAAAAAGGAAAAAACTCTATGGCGACAACAAAATGTATCTGGTGATGTATATGGCTTAAGGCCAACTTAAGTTATTTACATAAGTAGGCAAGAGACGGTTTAACATGCTTGCTGAGTTAATGAAAACATATAAATTAAAATTTAAATGATAATGCCCAAAAGGTTTAAAAAAAACAGGAATGCAGGAATTACCAAATGAGAAAGGGCTTGATAATATATTAAGGTATGTAATACCGACCCGACATGCAGAGATCAAGGCCACGATGCAAACCGAAAAATTAAAATTAAATTAATAAAATAAAATATGATCAATTAAGAAATCCACAATAATCGTGACGGAGAAAAACTCAGGAAAATTCACCAAAAATACAAAGTTAAACAAGCAAGATTAACAAAAACATATTAAGCTAACACCACAACACGTTTGAGTTTTCCGCTCGACGCCTAGAAACTGCACTCCCAAGACCTGAATGCAGTCAGGCAAAACAAAAAACAAACATGGCCACCAAAACAGACGACCGCATGTCAAATCGAATTACGGAAAACAATTAGCATAAAATTAATTTAAAATCACCAGAGAGAAAGAAAGGGGAGGAAAGAATTACGCCTTAACACTATTGACATGAGGCTTTTTAGACTGCAACGGATCGTAAAATAAATAAATAATAGGGCTATCCCAAAGACTACCAAAAACTAAATAAATAAAAATTTACAACGTAAAATAAACTAGAAGCGTGTCTCCAAAGGTACGAAGAAAACAATAAAAAAAATTACATAACTGGTAACATTAGTAAAAGAGAAAAATTAGGCCTACCAGGTGAAACAAAATACAGAATTAAAACATTAATATAAGGCCAATATCGGAGCTCCCAAAACAATATATTAAAAAAAAATGTACCTTAAAACTTCTCTGTGGAGACACAATAAAAATAAAATTATTAACACACAAACCAAATAACGTTATACGGCACTAGATTGCCTGAAAATGGCCCACCCAGCACATGCTTCGTTTAGGTCACAAGCATTCCTGTCTGCATCGAAATGCGATTACTATTCGAATTTCTTCTTCACTGCGAAACGATGAAATTATAGCGTTAAGAGCACAGGCAATTCCTTTTTATCGTATATCCAAATTTCGTAGCGGCTAGGGGCCCAAGCCCCCAGCACACGGAGAGATACTCTTTCGACCAACTAGCTTGTTGATTTCTTGACGACAGACTATTAGATGACAACATGGCGGTGAATCTCAAGTCAAATCTCGCACTGCATTCATGTTAATATAATTGTCCAATCACAGAATGACACCTCAAGTAACAATGTGATTATTAAGTAATTAATTTGGCGGTATCATGTATATACAGTCTTTTGTTCCATGACGTAGAATATAATAGCCTTCAAATACGTCTCGATTAGGATGAAACCAGAAGGCACCTCAAACACACTCTATCGGTAGAAGGTACAACTCCGGCTAGGGACGTCGATAGATGCTACCATCTCGTGTTCACAATCGGAACCAAGCCATCAGGCGGTCGTTTCAAAGGTCGGGAAGTCACATATAGGGGATATACACTTTTAAAAACGTTGGTACGGGCATTGCACGTAACAGTCTCCCTCCCTTAAGCGTGAACACCGTTCACGAATATGCCTAGGCATAGGCAGTACTCCATAACTAGTCGATTCATCAAGCATGTTTCCAGAAGATAAAGTTCACCAGTTAACCCCAATTGATGGACAAAAACCGCATCGTTTTGGTTAGGAAGAGTGCAGGGTCAGATTATCAGAGAAGGGATAATTGATCACCTCACAAACCACTTAGTTAACAGCTTCACTGTGTCCATAAGTCTTCAGAAACGCAGAACACCAGCACCTGCAGTGCTTTCATAGTCCGAGACACGTTAGGTAAATTTTCAAAAAGTCCAATGTTGTTAGCTTTAGACGAAGTAGGTGGAAGCAATGTGCCGGATATCACGCGGCAAATGGGCAGCCATTTACAAAACAGAAGTTAATCCTATTTCAAAAATAAAAGTTTACAGAAATTACTAGTTTTTAACACATTTTATAAAAGAGAAACAATGTTGAATTTAAATGAAGAAGGAAAATCCTGACCATGCCCTGGATCCGTGCTCACAAATAGTTAATTAAATAACAAGATTACCTTTTTACAGACTAGTAGTACATTTCAATAATATGCGAGCTGAACGACTATACATTTAGCAAGAGCTACGGTAGAGGAATGACCACTCAAATTCCCAAGGAAACAGGTATATAATATCACCATGAGTTAGGTCTCCCACCGAGTCCAACTTATATGCTAGCATCTTCTATGAAAACATCAAAATTAGTTTCAATTTTACAATTTACCATAAAATGGGAATTACCCAATAGTTACAAGTTGTATCCCACTAGAGTTTTAAACTCAATTTAAAATTCCCGAAGGAACAGATGCCTGAAGGCTTCAATGAAGGTTAAGGATAATCTACATTAAACAAAAATCGGTTTACAAAATTTATGGTAGCATTTCCTCATTACAATTCTCTCCACCTCGTTTTATGTGCGAGAGATGCACTCTGGATATTTTGTTGGCCTTAGGGTTTCGAATAAGAAGAGTAACGGTAGTCAGGAATGCCTCTACATGACATGGGCCTTTGAAACGAGGGTTCAACTTGCTAGAAACTAGATTACTGACTCCCTTGGGCTCGAAATTGCGGACGTACACAACATCCCCAATTTCCAAATCAGTTGGCTTGCGACAGGCATTGTGTCGCTTGGCAAGTTGGTCATGTGATACCTTAATACTATCTCTAGCCTTGTCGAATTTCGTCCTCATATCCTCGGGCGTGAAACTGTCTGGAAGGAGATCGTGCAGGTTCCACAGATTAGACAACGGAGAATTAGCCATAAACGAAAACATTAACGAAAAAGGGGTGGCTTGCGTGCTCTCATGCACGGCGGTGTTGAAAGCAAAATTGAGCCAATGCAAATTAGAATCCCACTTGGAATGGTCGTCGTGGTGGAAAGCAATCAGAGCAGAACGGAGATTACGATTGACTCGCTCAGCGAGAGACGGGTTAGGAAAATAGGGAGTGGTGGTTACATGAGAAATAGCATAATCAAATAAGAATTGACGGAACTGATGAGATACAAAGCACTTGGCATTATCTGATACCAGGAACTGACATGGCCCAAAAGATGAAAAGATGGAATTGAGACACTTTATGACGGAACTGGTCGTAGCCGGTCTGGTGGGGAATATCCAACTAAACCGGGTGAAACCGTCAGTGCAATCAAGCGCAAATTGGTTTCCCCGACCAGAGCGAGGGAACGGGCCAACATGGTCGATAAAAAGCCTCTCCATGGGTCCAGATGCCGGTTCAGATGACAACAGGCCAACCTTAGTAGAAACCGGAGGTTTGCTAATACTACATGAAGCACAATTTCTAATGAGCCTCCTGATGTCGCCATCCATACTTTGCCAAATGAAGAACTGTCTGATCTTAGCACGGGTCTTGAATACTCCTAGGTGGCCACCAATAGGAGATTCGGGATAGTAACGAAAGATTTCCGGAATGAGGACCGACGGGAGCACAATTTTAGGAAGACGGTCATGACGAGACGAACAACACAATTCACCATCCTTCAGAGAGTAGGGCTTTATCACTTCCCCAGAATTGATTCGGTCAATTATGCTAGAAAAGGAGGGATCTTCTTTCTGGAATCTCCTCACATCTTCAAAAAGCACAGGGGAATTGCTGGGAATGACATTGACATAATTTACAGGTGATACAAGGTTTACGGGTTCACATCCTTGAATATCCTCTTCGGCTGTTTCCTCATACATGCGGCTTAATGAATCAGCTACCGCATTTTCGGACCCACGAATATGGTGGACGGTGAACTGGAATGACAGAATCCTAGTTGCCCATCTGGCAATCCTACCAGTTTTACGGGGTTTCCCTAACACCCAGCTCAAGTCTTGGTTATCGGTCTCAAGGAGAAACTTAGTATGCTCAAGATACATACGGAATTTTTCCAGGGCGAACAACACAGCTAAACCCTCAAGTTCGTATATGGAATACTTCCTCTCTGCGTCCGTTAAGGTACGAGATGCGTATGCAATGAGTTGCCTACCCAGATCAGACTCTTGCAGTAGGACACAACCAACACCACGACCAGACGCATCAGTCTGCACAATGAACTGCTTCCCAAAATCAGGAATGGCTAACACAGGGGCGTTAGAGAGCGCAAGCTTAAGATCCTCGAAGGCTGCCTGCTGAGAGGGACCCCACTCAAACTTCACAGCCTTTTTGCGTAATTGATTTAGAGGAGCAGCACGGTCGGCAAAATTACTGATGAACTTACGGAAGAAGTTCACCATACCAATATAACGAGCAACACCCTTGGCGTTCTTAGGTGGTTTAAAATCTCTGATGGTCTGCGTACGAGACTGGTCCACGGAGATACCAGATGCGGAAACAATATGACCCAAAAAGGAAATTTTAGGCTTGGCAAAGGAAACTTTGGACAATTTGACGGTAAGGCCAGCGTCACGCAACCGATCAAGTACAACTTTCAGATGATCAACGTGTTCCTCGAAGGACTCAGAATAGATCACCACATCGTCAAGATAGTGGTACACAAATTTGAATTTAATTTCTGAAAACACCTTGTCCAGAAGTCTGCTCAACACAGCGGCTCCGGTGGATAGGCCAAACGGGACACGGGCATACTCAAACAGGTTCCAGTCAGTGGAAAAAGCAGTAACATGCCTGGATTCCGGAGAGAGGGGAATTTGGAAGTAAGAAGAATTTAAATCGAGGTTCGTGAACACCTTCGCGTTGCGAAACCAACTAAAGCATGTATGAAGGTCCGGCAAAGGAATGGATTGTAATACAACCTTTTGATTAAGAGCCCTATAGTCGACCACCGGCCGAAAACCACCGTTAGGTTTTGGCACAAGGAATACAGGGGATGAGTAGGCCGAGATAGAAGGTTGGATTACACCTTCATCCAACATCTTGTCGATAATCTTACGAAGTTCAGCCATCTTGGGCGGGGCAAGGCGATACGGGCTGGAACGCACCGGCACAGAATCGGTTAGCTCAATCTTGTATTCCATCAAATGGGTTACACCCAACTTGTCAGTAAATACATCACTATACTCCTGACATAACCTCTTAATGGCATCCTTTTGAAGACTCGTTAAATTTTCCAGATCGAGATCCTCAATAGTCACAGGTTCACTAACTGAATTGACAACAGGCGAAGATAAAACCGGGTTAAATGATAACTTACTTTGCGGATTAAACTTAAACCATAAGTTGCGAGCACCAAAATCAAGAAGCATACCAACGTGGGACATGAAATTAGCTCCAATGGCCACAGAACAGGAAAGATTTCTGGCAAAAAAAAAAAACTTCCAAGAAAAATTTAGAATATGGATTTTGACTGTCATACTACCCAAAATATTTAAGTTTGAACAATTTGCCGAAATAAAAGATTCATTGTTAGGCTCTAACTCAGGTAATTTGCAGACACTCTTCATAGATAAAAACCAGTCCTCGCTTATAAAGGATGCGACACTACCAGAATCAAGCAATGCAGAAACGGGCTCGTCATTAACACAAATTTCAATAAACGGGGATATTCCTTTAGCCACAGGAGAAATTCCAAAATCATTATTCACTCTAAAACGTTTACAATTAGATGACGAGGACACCTGCACCACAGGTTTCACATTATGTTTAGAATTAGGCTGACTTGCCACGACATTGCTCACCGACAGGTTAGGTAGGTCAGCGACATAAGCAGAATTAGCACGTGATGAATTAGTTTTCAAAGAGTTACCAAGATTTTCATTAGTATGGCGACCAGAAACTTCACAGGGTTTTCCCAAATTCTCATGCACAGAAATATCCCTCGAACAAACACCCGAATTGGTCTCCAAAATATCCCGTCATTGGCGATACACAACCTGGTTATTCGGACACACCTTCTTAACATGTCCCATGCCACCGCACGTGTGGCACTTAATATTGGGTCTTGGATGAAACATATCCTTAGGAGGGGGACGAGACACCAAGGAAGAAGGGGGACGAGACATCAAGGAAAGAGGAGGAACATTAGCTACACGAAGGGAATCTGCATGTTTCACAGCCATAGCCTCTATAATGACCTGTTTTAGCTCGACAAATGACGAAGGCTTGGTACACATAGTCATGTATGACCTATATTGAGGCGAAAACCCATTTACAATAGATGACACCAACTGTCGTTCAGTTAAAGGGGATGCAAATACCTGGGCATATACTTTAATGTCACTGACATAGTCGCTAAGGGACTCGTCCAACCTTTGGACACGATACAAGAACTTTTGCTCGAGAGTACTAAGGGCACTCGCAGGGACAAAAAACCACAACACTTCCCTAATGAACATGGCTAAGGACATGCGGAGGTGGATAGCTTCAATCAGCTTATCGCGCAGCATACCGGATGCAACAGGATACAACAGTTGGAAAATCTGATTTTCCGACATCCCAAAAATCGAGGCATGGCTACCCAATTCAACCACTTGCTTTAAAATTAGGACCACTTGGGTAACGTCATCTAGATTGAAATGCCTCAACTTAGTTAAGAAACTAGAAATAGGATGAGGAATCGACCCATAATTAACGGTAGGCGACTATGTAGCATTTGGGAAAGAGACATTATTACCAGGGTAGCTTGCTCGCACACCCTCTACAGGAGACACAACATTTACATTGCCAGAGAAAAAACTGGGATGCAATGGGTCGGCAGGACCCAGGAAATCATTAGGTGACATAACATGAGAAGAACGACCGTATCCAAGGTTAAGTGGTCCGGAGGAGCCAGAACCAGGCAATAGAGGGGCAGGCAAACCACTACTAGTAATCGATCCCAAAACCTCAGACCTAGTAAACAGAGGTGATTCACGTTCAACCCCAGAAGAACTCTCCAAATTCACAAGGTTATCTCTTAAGTCAATTAAATAAAAAGCACTATTATTGTCGGCCATTATGAAAAACACAGAATGCAGGCAGACAATACAGAAAGAAACAAATTTTAGGAAATACGAGGACAGTTTACACTTTCACAACAATACCATAACTCCCAATTACCGACACCATAGTTTAGGTTGACACTCGAACACAACCACAATACTATACAAAATCATGCACAATGCTGCCCAGAACTGCAGACGTCTTTGCTTGCTTGGCTCGAGAACAGGAAGCTAAATTACAAAAATTGCCACAAACCACATGGCGAACAGCTTCAGACAGGGCTCCACGATTCCTTCACTCGTAGCATGTAGGCTATCAGAATACTAACAAATCCACATTTCCCATGCCAAGAACACATGCCAGTCACTTACCAAGCTTCAATTTTCACCGGGAATGTTGCATCACAAACAGGATAAAAACCAGCACAGACACCTCGCTTGGAACAGGTCACTTATATATCACCACATGGATACTCAGAGGCAAACATGAAATCAAACAAACGACAAGGATTAGCATAAAACAACATCGGGTGCACTGACATGACAGATCCCATCAACAACCGCTCCATCAGCACCAGAAGGGTCCATAAAACGAGCCTGCGGGAAAGGAGGAGGGGATGGCTGCAGAAGCGAACACGAGCGCGATCTGCTACCAAAATGACACCGGGTGATGGCCAGGGTGGTTGGGCCTACTTACCTTTCTTCAGAGGTCCGCATCGCTTCAACAGCAAAATCACCTCCAGATTACATGCCCCAACAGAAGAACACCAAAAGGGGTGGAAGGAAGGTGGAGAGGAGGGGAAGGCACAGGCTCGACTACAGACACCCTCCGATAACTAACAGAACTGCTGCCGACGAAATAATGCCACAACAGTTGCTTAAAATTTAAAAGAAAAATTTAATTATAAAAAGGGGCAAAGGAAAAATAAGAATTTAACAAAATCATCAAAAAAAAGGAAAAAACTCTATGGCGACAACAAAATATATCTGGTGATGTATATGGCTTAAGGCCAACATAAGTTATTTACATAAGTAGGCAAGAGACGGTTTAACATGCTTGCTGAGCTAACTGAAAACATATAAATTAAAATTTAAATGATAATGCCCAAAAGATTAAAAAAGAACAGGAATGCAGGAATTACCAAATGAGAAAGGGCTTGATAATATATTAAGGTATGTAATACCGACCCGACATGCAGAGATCAAGGCCACGATGCAAAACGAAAAATTAAAATTAAATTAATAAAATAAAATATGATCAATTAAGAAATCCACAATATTCGTGACGGAGAAAAACTCAGGAAAATTCACCATAAATACAAAGTTAAACAAGCAAGATTAACAAAAACATATTAAGCTAACACCACAACACGTTTGAGTTTTCCGCTCGACGCCTAGAAACTGCACTCCCAAGACCAGAATGCAGTCGGGCAAAACAAAAAACAAACATGGCCACCAAAACAGACGACCGCATGTCAAATCGAATTACGGCAAACAATTAGCTTAAAATTAATTTAAAATCACCAGAGAGAAAGAAAGGGGAGGAAAGAATTACGCCTTAACACTATTGACATGAGGCTTTTTAGACTGCAACGGATCGTAAAATAAATAAATAATAGGGCTATCCCAAAGACTACCAAAAACTAAATAAATAAAAATTTACAACGTAAAATAAACTAGAAGAGTGTCTCCAAAGGTACGAAAAAAACAATAAAAAAAATTACATAACTGGTAACATTAGTAAAAGAGAAAAATTAGGCCTACCAGGTGAAACAAAATACAGAATTAAAACATTAATATAAGGCCAATATCGGAGCTCCCAAAACAATACATTAAAAAAAATAATAACGTACCTTAAAACTTCTCTGTGGAGACACAATAAAAATAAAATAATGAACACACAAACCAAATAACGTTATACGGCACTAGATTGCCTGAAAATGGCCCACCCAGCACATGCTTCGTTTGGGTCACAAGCATTCCTGTCTGCATCGAGATGCGATTACTATTCGAATTTCTTCTTCACTGCGAAACGATGAAATTATAGCCTTAAGAGCACAGACAATTCCTTTTTATCGTATATCCAAATTTCGTAGCGGCTAGGGGCCCAAGCCCCCAGCACACGGAGAGATACTCTTTCGACCAACTAGCTTGTTGATTTCTTGACGACAGACTATCAGATGAAAACATGGCGGTGAATCTCTAGTCAAATCTCGCACTGCATTCATGTTAATGTAATTGTCCAATCACAGCATGACACCTCAAGTAACAATGTGATTATTAAGTAATTAATTTGGTGGTATCATGTATATACAGTCTTTTGTTCCATGACGTAGAATATAATAGCCTTCAAATACGTCTCGATTAGGATGACACCAGAAGGCACCCCAAACACACTCTATCGGTAGAAGGTACAACTCCGGCTAGGGACGTCGATAGATGCTACCATCTCGTGTTCACAATCGGAACCAAGCCATCAGGCGGTCGTTTCAAAGGTCGGGAAGTCACATATAGGGGAGATACACTTTTAAAAACGTTGGTACGGGCATTGCACGTAACAATTATTATTATTATTATTATTATTATTATTATTATTATTATTATTATTATTATGTACATATGGTACCGTACTAGTATTAAATCTTGGAAGTACTTTTCCATGGCTTCTGAATTCTACCCCAGGCAAATGCCGGGATGGTTCCTAACTTAAGGCCACGGCCGCATTTTTCCCAATCCTCACACGAATTACAAATACCCACATAACAACAGAAACCACAAGAACACATGTTATCAGATAAATCATACCCACACCCACCTACACGGGGCTAAATGACAAAATTCACCAAGCCTCTCAAACAAAACATCAAGTATTTTACTTCCGTCTTATATGCTAGTTCTGAACAGACTACTGTACTTCATTAACGTGCCGAACTCCAATGACACAACAGGGCTGATTATCGAAATTATTGTATACTTTAAATGAACATCAATCAATGAGTTCTACACTTACAATGTAGCCTACACAATACCACCCAGGGGGAAGACAGTTCATAGGGAGCGCGTGAGTCGCGGTAAAGCTCTGCTCTGGATGTTCTGCCAACCAATGAAGAATTAATTTTAGCACTAAGGTTCCGTAGTTGGCACTCATGAACGCTGACATCAAACCGACTGGTGGAAGCGGGAATAGTCTGTTTTGATTACTGATTTTCCTCGTAGTGTTGTTGGTTGTTTTGATTTGTTCGGTATTTTGATTATTCATTTGAATTGAATTGGGTGTCAATCATGCCCCTGCAAGGGAGGAAAAATTGCCAAGCACCGGGATGTAAGAATTATAATGATAGTCAGAACAATACGGCAATTTTCATCTTCCTGGTGTTGACCATACGTGTAAAACTAGTGGGCAATATGGACTACTCTCGAATAAAAATATATAGAGAATAAATGCGTGCATTTCATCTCTTGTTTGTTTTCTTACCCATTCTCCTGTGCATTGCAATACAATTTGTGGTTTAGGACACTTTAGGGCTACGTGGTGGGGGTGGGTGGCAGCCGACATGCTAGGCAAAAAGTGAGGTTATGGCAATTTAGTTTGCATTTGGACAGTTGTATTTATATTCATCGAATATCCCAACAATTCTGTAGAGTAGGAGAGCAATGTGTAATTAGCCTAAAGGTGAATTAAGCTCTAGAACGGCATAACTGTGTCCTTCGTGACAAATCTATTGCCAACATTGATATATATCAGAATGTACTATTTTCCTATCTGGACGTATATTTAAGCGCCTAGCGAAAGGCGCAGTTATGTTCGTGTTATTTTCATGAATAATCAATAACTCATCGCAGAACATACTGTTCAATTACGTGTAATAAAGGCTACTTTCATATGGCTTTTTACTTTTTATGTTGCCAGACTTGCCCGAGAAGTACATAGCCTAAGGCGTTGTTCTCTCTCGGATATTCTATAAACAAAAGTGACGAATCTCTTATAGTTACATGATTCTTGATACTACCGTTCGTAGCGCCCCAAGCCATTTTCTTACGAGATGGGTATCGTTGTCCTCATAACAGCTGATACTATCCCTCAACCGGTAAGGTCAATGCTCCGTTCACGTAACAACTTCCCCTCCGCGTGTCGTCCAACCTCGCCACGCCTCGTTTCCCCCAGACTGTCGCCACAGCTTCTGCTTGAGGAGTTTCCGAAAAACCTAAAAACATTGACATTTTAATGGTTAATTTTCAATTTAAAGATAGGTGACAAATTCTTTACCTAGGAAGCTTAGAATAGCGTCTTCTATCACCAGTGTAAAGGACTTCCATTATATCAATTACACCCTGTATTTAGGGAGTTTGTTCTTCAAACGATCAACTAAGGCTGCAGATCAATCTATAGGTCGTATTTGATTAAAAAAAAACACACAGTATGTGCCTGCAATGGCCGCTCTTTGCCCTGAAATGACTTCTGACTTAAATACCTCTCCGCTACTTTTAGACGGGCTACCTTAATTGTCTTTCACTGTTAATATTTTTCTTCTATCCATCTTGTGGTTTCCTGCCAAATTTGTTTTGAATATGTTCTTTGTACTCAGTCGCTGTTTTTGTGTACAAAAATTAGAAAGGTAATGTGTGCATGATCCTATATGGTAATAATATAATGATCGTGGTACCTCCTGATAGACCGAATGCAGGTATTTCTAGTTGACGTCTGTAGGTGACCTGCACACCGTAATGAGTGTTGATGAAGACGACACATGCACCCAGTCCCCGAGCCACGGGAATTAACCCCAGGAGATTAAAATCCCTAATGGCCTGGCCGGAAATTGAACCAGGGACACGTCGGGCCGAAGCCTAGCGCGCTAACCAATTACCGCGGAGCCGGACATCCTGTATGGTATTAAGGAAATTTGACACCGCTGTCTCCACTGCGATTTGTTCTAGGAGTTGACCCTGATCATGCGAAGTGTTTCACATATTGCCAAGCGAAGTAGCGAAAATCTTGTTTCAAGGAATCGAAGATCCCAAATAGTAATATTGTAACTGATTATTAAGGTCATGGAGTTATCATATGTTGGCTACATAGACGAGAATATGTTAATCATCACTTGTTTCATTGTATTGTTGATCAAGTCTTTATACTATATTCACTCCAAGTATGGAAATACTATCTCAAATAACTGACAAGATCTCATACTGCTCAAACAGCTTATTCTGTAACACAATCATTGTATCTCGAGCTGATTTCCTACTTTTCAAATAAAAAAAATATAAGTTTATTACAGGATGAGCGATTGAGTCCCCTCTTAATTTAACCTGAACAGCATACCAGTGACTCGTGAAACTGAGAAGTATCAAACACGATTCTTTTAGGACATTTCTTTACTTGCACTGTATACGTTTTTGAATGGCCGCCATCTTTAATATATGAAGTCCATTCTCTTGTGCCTTCGTCTGAGTCAATCTCTTATTTAACACCTTTTCCTTGCCTAGATACAAATTCTTAAGTATATAACAGGGATTTTATACAGTACGTACAACAGTTATTTAAGATATTCGTGTCAGTGAAATATTCTCAATGTAAATCCCCTTCTATTGCGTAACATTATGTCTTCTACTGCCCCCAAATAATCCATAAACAACGTGATAATTAATTGCACACGTAACTTCATATTAGAAAATCTAAGTTAATTTATAAGATACTGTAGCATTTCTTCCCCGCTGCAGTAAATAGTTTTCGGAGAAAGGAGTATTCGTCAATTTACCTTCCCGAATTGTGCTGTTTCCAGTAAGTTTTCGAAAGTCCCATATATGCCTCAGCCACCTCCTCTAACGCCCAGCGTAGCATTTAATTCCACTACTTTCCCACGTTGAGTACAGAAACTCAATGACAAACTGGAGCAAAACCGATTGAGATGGTTTGGACATGTCAAAAGGATGAATGAAGTAAGGCTACCAAGATGAGCACTGGAACGTCGGATGACAAGGAAGAGAGGACGAGGAAGACCAAGAATGCATTGGATGGACTCGGTAGAGAATAGAATTAGAAAACGGAACCTGGATTGGAACACTGTGTCGGAAGAGGAATGGTGGAACGACAGAACGAAGTGGAGAGGGACCATATTCGCCCCCACCCAGTGTCAACTGGAAAAGGGGAAATGATGATGATGATGATGACTTTCCCACGTCTGCTGGAGTCCTCCCTTTCTGTCCTTGGCGTTACTTAACTGTGCTGCAACTCGGACAAGCACGTCTAATGTCAGTATTCGGCGGCACTGACAATAACTTGTCTCACCAGGTGAGCATTTAGAGGACTTTACCAAGCATTGGGCAACTTTAAATGGGATAGTGCACAAAAGTAGTAAAATAATTCATGTGGACATCAGTAGTCTGATACGCACTGTCGATCCCGTAACAAAGCCATTGCTTGCCGTATCGAAGCCACGTAACTCGTATGACGTGTTTAGCCGACATGCTCGCTGGACTGAGGGCTAGACTCTCCTCACAAATCCTTCAACCCCTTCAACTGCTTCAATGCTTCACTCTCGCATCCGCTTCCAGTCTTTGCCGCCCTACGACATCATTCATTGTAATGAAATGATCTCTGTGGCTTATATTCCACTAAAATTAACCAAACCAATATTCCCATGTGGCTAAAATATATTTCTCCTTCAATGTTTTAATAATTCTCATATGTCAGCCTCTGGACGAATGCTGCAAAACGACGTGAAGTTCACGCCTTTCCCTTGGAGCATTCATCCTCAGCCGTGGTCAAACTTTACACCAAAGATGTCCACTTTCATAGTCTTCTAATTCGTCCTTGGCATTTTTCATCTATTAGCTCACGTTGTGTGCAAGTAAAATCATCCGTCACACTTCTGGAAACGAAAAACGTTCTTTCTCCGTGCGATTGCAAAAGTTTGACCTGGTGTTGTCACTGTCTGCTTACAGTCTCAATTTTACTTCTTCCATTGTAGTCACTTTGCTTCCTAGTTCGTTGATCTATGTAGGATTTACCCACACTTTATCGTCAGTAATAAGTCAGCAACCTTTCGTGCAGCGCTATTTCCTGAATTTGAACTCATAAGTACTTCCCGAATTTGAATCTTTCCGCAAAAAATCGCCATTCAACTTAGCAGTGCGCAATCAATCCCACACCACAACTGCAGTGTAGGGCTATAGGAAATCCAGAAATTGGTGGTTCGAATCCCGGCACTGACAGTGGACATCCAGAATGTTCTAATCCCCAGGGATTTCGGTCACTTCCTTCAGTCAAATAACGGGATGGTACCTTATTTCATGTCATGTGGAACCTTCCCGAAACTCTTATCCTAATAATTAATAACTACTACATTGACTACAAAAATATAGGTTATCTGACATACGTAACACAAGCTCAAGTATACGGGGCTGAGACTTACATGTGCCCTGCCCCTTTAAAATAATAATTATAATTATTACAATTCTGCTTGTTCGAGTTAGAGCACAGTTACATAACACCGAAGAGTGAGGGCCGAACAAAGGTGCATTATATTGTGAGTTATTATTATACTGAAGAAAATAGAAATTGCAACACCTTGAAGGCATTGGTCGTTTGTGTTGATTTTCATGATATGGAACGATGCCATGTAGGTATGTAAACGATCAAAGTTTTAGACCCATTGGATTGTTGTTACAGGTCTCCCCACGTGATTGGTCGCGGAGGAATCAACTCCAGTATACGGACTCTGGTGTTGCGTAGTTGACTTGCAGTCTGTGCAGTGAAGTGTTCCCCGTCAAACATGCCTCGACGACAGAGAAGAGCACGCTATCAACAACTGTCGCCGTTTGAGAGGGCTTGGATAATTGGGCTGTGTGAGGCTGGATTATCGCTAACGGATGTCGCTGCACGAGTTGGCCGACAGGCATCTTAGGTACAACGTGTATGGCAGCAGTGGTCAAATGAAGGTACCCGCACTCCTAGACCTGGCACAGGGCCAGCGCAACAGACAACTGTGAGAGAGGATCGCCGCATCATTCAGATGGCCCGGATGGAACCCAATGCAACAGCAGCGCAAATTCGAGCAGCTGTGGCACCCCACGTTACACAACAAACAGTTGGTAATTGCCTGCGTGCAGCTGGCTTACGTTCCCGTGTCCCTGCAGAAGGTGTTCCATTGACCCCACAACAGCGACGTGTTAGGCTGGCCTGGTGTCGAGAACGATCGACGTGGACGACGAATGGCATAGGGTCATCTTTAGTGATGAATCGCGCTTCTGTCTTGCCCGCAGTGATCGCCGGAATCGTGTGCGCCGATGTACCGGGGAAAGGGGCCGCCCAGACCTTATTGTCGAGAGACTCACAAGGCCAACACCAAGCATTATGGTCTGGGGAACTATTGGCTTTAATGTGAAATCGCAATTAGTGCTTGTTGAGGGCACTATGACTGCTCGACAGTACATTGATAGGGTACTCAATCCAGTGGTTGTCCCTATGATGGCAAACATTGCTAATGGGATGTTTCAGCAGGACAATGCCCGGGTTCACACTGCACGCAACTCCAGAGAAGCTCTCCACGACATCACAACCTTAGAATGGCCCGCCAGATCCCCCGGATCTCAGTCCTATTGAGCATGTGTGGGACATGATGGGTCGACAACTGGCCAACCGTCCTCAGCCACCCACAACTCTGGAACAACTGACCCATGCAGTGCAGCAAGCATGGGCCACAATTCCTCAAGAAGCGATCCAGGGCCTTATTGATTCCATGCCTCGCCGAATTCATCAATGTATTGCAGCTCGTGGTGGGCACATCCTGTATTGTTTGTTGTCCGAACTTGCGGTCAGAGGACTTGAAAGTGTAATCATCGAATCACAACCGAACACTCGTCCTGCATGTTCAATTGCTGCAATGTAGCACCACTCCTTCTGGGTGTTTCAATTTCCATTTTCTTCAGTGTGTTATTATTTTTAATACTATTATTATTATTATTATTATTATTAAAATAATGTAACGACCTCCATGAAAACCATTCTGCATTCCAAAAGACAAATATACAGGAAGTTTTCTACACCAACTGGGAAATTATTTGAATAATAATGTTGACAATCAAGTCCATACTCAGCCACTATTGGTGGATCAATCTAAAGTGTTCGACACGTTAGAGAATGATTGCTTAATGGAAGAATACAACAAGTAGGTCCAATCTTACTTAATAAACTGAAAACTCATGGTCATATTCATGGTAACGTACAGCTCAATATTTGGCATGCCATATAGAATTCAAATAGGCAGCCATCTGGGCCCAGTTAACTTTCCTTTGTATGTGAACAATTTATTTAAATTAATTAAACGCTGTAAAATTTGGATTTATGCCCATGACATCATAGTACTGTAATTCCTTTTATACTCGTGAGAGACAATCCCCAGTGTTTGGGTGACCAATTGTACTGTTCTGCCACACGATGAGGGAACAAATGTAATGAGTTGGGTAAATTGAAACAAAAATTTATAATTTGATTTATAATAGTAGTAAAAATAATAATGATTTGGTATATCCGGGAGGGTGCCAGTTCGAAGCTAAAAGAACAAAATTGAATATATAGGCAGAACACGGATAACTGTCACTCTCGTGCCGCAGGATGACTTTCTCATCAACCAGGCTTCATTTGTGAAAAAAAAATGGATTCCGATAGCATGAAATTAATTTATTAAAAAAGACAAGAGGATATTACATTAAATTAATTCATGGAAGAAAATGAGAAATTAAAAAAAATATAGTAAGAAAACTAAATATAAGAGAATCTACAGTGGAAAATTGTGCTATTTCAGGTTGTGAGCTCAAGGCTGGATTTCAAGTAGGCTACTGTAGAGTTGCTAATGATGATGATTTTCCTTAGGCATGGTTTCACCAGGGCTTCGATTCTCCTTCTGCCGTTGCCATACATTTCCTGGATTTGAGATGCTTTTATATAATTAAGTATGACGATGCGCCAGAAACAGCAGAATTACTGACTCCAGTAATTTTAAGTTAACAGAGACATTTTGACTAACTGCCTACTGCCGAAATTTCTCTTAGATAGATCAAAAGTTGCTTGATAATAGGTGATAGTTGAGTGCAAGATGAGTAGCAGGTAACAGCTCTCGTTGTTAGTACAGTATATATCACACAAACTTCCACGTCTTATCAATTTTCCTCCTTCAATCAGGGAAGAACACTGTGGGCCAAATGCTCCCACCACATGTGCTGACGTACAGTATTAGTCCGCTGTTCTATTCTCTGTCTACATAACGTGGATCTTCCGCCTTTTCCTGCTTCTTTCAATAAGTAGAAAAGCCAACATCCCTTGTTAGGCCATAAGCGTCTTCCTCAATTCCCATAAACCTTAGTCAAACCAACTCATAAATTGGTTCTTGGAATACGTCAATGATTAAGTATCTCTGTTGAAATAAAGCTGATCCTTCCTTTATTGTGGGAATAGTACAGTACTAGCAGCGAATAATGATAGATCCATTGCATATTTACGACAGGTTCACAAGGTAGACTGCTGACAAAGAGCCTATCAATAATCCTTAGAATATATTTGTACATTTTAAGGCCAAAAACATGAAACATGATGAAAATCAGAAAATTACATCCACAGCCGCATGTGTATGAGAAAATTATGGGGCAGACTACCTCAATGAATTGCAACTGCAAAAATATTCTTGATGAAAAGATATCATGGGAAGATCAAATCTCAAGTTTACGAAAAAGAATGAATAGTATTATAGCCTCAATATGTAATTTGAGAAACTTACCAGGTGCAGGTACTAAATTAACAATTTTCAAAGCACTGGTTGAATCAGTAATAAGATATGGAGTGAATTTATGGAGAACAGCATTTCCTACACACAAATATCATATAATAAAATTACGAGAACAATGTCTTATTAGCATATTATATAGACACAGAGCAGAAAGAAATTTAGTTGATAATTATATTAAAGCTGATACACTAACCTTACTAAAGTTTTACAATTACAGTACCTGTATCTTGTTATGTTGTCAGAAATGAATTTTAAAAGCAGAGACATTACCAGTTCAATATCAAGGAAGGAAAATATTAGAAATACCAAGGTATAATACTAATTATGGACAACAAACTCTGAACTACCTTGCACCTTTTTATGTAATTACCAGGCTCCGGGGTCTTCGTACGGGAACAATGAAGTTAGAACGCACCGTAGACTACTATAGAGCACGTGGAAGCTCCTCCTCTGACCTTCGGGTGTACCTATGAACACATGTGACGTACAGCGGATATAGCCTGTGGACTGATCTCATGGTTCGTCGTTTGTTATGGACGAGCTGGCAGTTCATAGGGCGTGCGTCATCTCAACTCCGTGCGATACTAATCTGATAGCACTGTTTACGTAATAAATCCCCGCAGGATGGTAATTACCTTCCAGATAGACTATTTTATACCATGAAACCAATAAAATGCATTTAAGAAGGCCGCATATAGATGATTGTGGAGAAATGAGTAAATTCATGTTTACTTAATATAATTGAATCGGTCAGAGCTGAAAAGCATTAAGTCAAAAGTGGTCATTTTTTAAACAATTAGTATTCTGAAGTATTCTGAAGGGCCTTGAAACGGCATAGGTATGAATTAAGTCAATCTTCTATTTAAGCCAGAAACCACTCCTATGTGCAGTGCGATCAGAGGAGAAAAGCATTAAGTCAATGACTTGCTGCCTTTCAGCGCCGTATTCCGTACCTAATGTTGGCCACACTTCAAGATTCTCGCGTGTTAGAGTGCTATTGTAAATTACATTTGTACAGGGTTTAGGTGGTTTTTATGTTGCAGATCCATTTTAAATAAAATACAATGTGAAATATTCATTCTGGATGGCTTTATGCCGCACTAAACTGACCACGGAGCTGAAAGTCACGTTTGCAAAATTGATTTTAAAAATATGTTTATTATATTAAAATTGATACTCCGCTAACACAAATATAACCTGAATAGATCCTTCACAAGATAAGAAGGTAATATTAGGCGGTTCTGGCACAGGGGCTAATGGGCAAGATGGCCGCCGCACGCAACCAGCCCAATGTTATTCTTATGGAGGGGACAGTCATAGCTGGCACAAGGGATAATGGGCAAGATGGCCGCCACACCCTGAGACTTTGAATGACGTCACAGGGAGAGGTCGACCGTGTAGTTGCTAAATGGAATATTTATAATTATAATGGGGCCGATAACCTAGATAATAGGCCCCATAAAACAACAATTATCATCATCATAATCATAATTATAATTATTATTATTGTTAGGTAATTATTAATTGATCATGTACAAATAAGACCAGCCTTATATTGTCCACTTTATGGTGAAGTGGCTAGCATTCTTGGATGTCATCGCGGAGCACCGGGTTTGAGTCCTGGCTCTGCCACGAAATTTAATTTCTGGTCTGATGGTTGGAATGGGGTACACTCGGTCTTGTGATGTAAAAGTGAGAAAAGGCGGGTTTAATTCATACCTCAGCCATTCTGCCCAACCCAACTTCACGTAACCTAACCTAACCTAACCTAACTTTACCTAACCTTACTTAACTTAACTAAACTTAACCTAACCTAACCTAACTTTACCTAACCTAACTTAACTTAACCTAACCTAAACTAACCTAACCTAACCTAACCTAACTTCAATGTCAGAGCAAATATGTCAGCAAAAAGTGGTAGCAAAAAGTGAGAGCAATACAAAAAGTGAATACAAAGGTGTAGTAAAAGTGCGAGCAAAAAGTGAGAGCAAATGTGATAGCACAAATAATAAACATAGTTATAACCTAACCTAACCTAACCTAACATCACCTTACCTAACCTAACCTAACCCACAGAAACCTCAAACAACAATCCCTGGCAGTATACAGCCCATGACGGGCTAAGGCCGACCAAGCGACCACTGCCCAGCCATTCGGCCTGCAGATATTGGGGTGACGCGTGATCAGCGCGTCGGGTCCCCTCGGCCGTTAATCTTGGTTTTCGGGATCGGACCGCTGTCTCACTGTCAGACAGCTACTCAATTGTCCTCACGAGGCTGAGTGCACCCCGTTCCAACACTCACGTCAGTTTTAAAATCCTTGACGGAGCCGGGGATCGAACCCGGGGCCTCCGGGTGAGAGGCAGGCGTGCTACCCCAACACCACGGGGCCGGCTCACAGAAACCTCATTTAAAGATTTAAGATTTTACATTTTAACATTTTACATTTTAACATTTTAGTTTTTTAAAATTATTTTACATTTTAACATTTTAGACTTAAGTTTTTACTTTTCATATTTTACATTTTAAATTTTTATATTTTCCAAACACGTCCTCGCCAACTTTACATAACGTAACTTAAGCTCAGCCAAAGGCTAATGCACATACATAGAGTTTTGTTGTTCACACATTTGTCAATTTCTCAATTTCCATTTACAATTATTTTATTTTTTTAATTTCAGTTTAAAATTTTTGAATTTTTGTCTATATAGAAACATGGATTTTGCATTTTGTTGTTTACACATTTGTCAATTTCACAATTTCCATTTATAGTTTTAGAATGTCAGTTTAAATTTTTTCAATTTCATGATATAGAAACATGGATTTTCCAATTTGTTGTTTACACATTTGTCAATTTCAAAATTTCCATTTATAGTTTTAAAATGTCAGTTTAAAATTTTTCAATTTCATGATATAGAAACATGGATTACCCAATTTGTTGTTTACACATTTGTCAATTTCACAATTTCCCATTTACAGTATTTAAAGTTTCAGTGTAACGTTCCTCAATTTTTGTCAATATGGAAACAATGGATTTTCAAATTTTGTTGTTTACATGTTTTTGATTTAGTCCATGCACAAAGTTCATTTTGCATTAGGAGTGGGGAGAGGTGGGTAGTAATTACAATGTACAAGCAGTATCCTTACAATATTTTTATTCATTTTTAAATACATATACAATATTTACACATAATACATTGTTTTTGTTATAAATTGTATAATTGGTTTTATTTGTTTTCCATTTTTATTTATTTTTGAGTATGAATGAAATGAAAATCCACAGCCTGCTTCCAGTCTCCGACCGGGTCAGGAATGGAATGAATGAAGCCCCCATCTAGCGGCGAGGATATGAACTGCGCCGGCTGCCGAGGCCTGACGCACTCCTCTGGGGCAATGATTAAATGAATGACAGATGAAATGAAATGATAGTGAAGAGTGTTGCTGGAATGAAATTATGACAGGGAAAACCGGAGTATCCGGAGAAAGACCTGTCTGCCTCCGTTTTGTCCAGCACAGATCTCACATGGAGTGCCCGGGATTTGAACCACGGACCCAGCGGTGAGAGGCCGGCGTGCTGCCGCCTAAGCCACGGAGGCTTATTTTGAGTATGAATATCATTTTTATTTTTTTTATTTTTTGTAGTGCTATTGTTTTATTTCCAAAATTGTTTTGTTTTATGTATTTGCTACATGCAGGCAGAGGATTTTTATATTCATAACTTAAATCTTTAAGCATGGTCAATGATTGAGTAATGACCATAGGCATGTGTACCTTTACCATTCGAATCAATTACTCTTTAATCATCACTAGGACACAAAGCAATTTTGTTTAGTCCTATAGATGATATGTTATGTTGCTTAGAAGCAATATTGTTCATTGGTATTTTTTTACCTCGTTTTTTATAATGCAATCCTTATAATCTTGAAAGCTTGTACAATTTTTGACAACACCTCTGCCAATACCTTTAATCTTTTTGATTTCTTTACCATTTATGTCTAAAGCATACATTTTAGCTATAAGTCCAACAAATGCTTTAATAATTTGTCCACAGGCCTCGTCTTTAAATTTACCCAACGTTTTCCTCTTTGATACAGAGTAACATATGTGATTACTAGGATAATCAGATGTGTCCAGGTGTTTTAGGAAATCCAACTTGTCTTGATGAACATCTTGGGTGTTAACCAAATAAATGAACGAGTTGGTATCCATATACATGAGTTTAAGATTGTCCATGCCATAATAGGGTAGCAGGACATCATAATGGTGGGAATACATGAGAGTTTTTGAAATATCCAGAATACACATTCCAATATACTGTATATAGGCTTATTGAATACAATGTTACGTTTAGCCATGTGGAAAGCAGCTAGGTTAGGACCATAATTGTTCTGTCAATTAATTTCGGCTTTGCTATTAGCTATTCTGCCTTTTTGCTGTCAGTCACAAGACGTATTGTGCCCGTATGTTCGAGAGGAGCTCTGTCGGATACCCGTAGCAAAGCTGGATTGTAGATAATGACTGCACCGGCTAAATTACTAATCAACATTCACTCCGACATGATCCTCGAGAACATACGCAGAAGTAAATACAATGAAACTGTGAAGCACATATATGCGCTTAGCTCAAGGCGAACACCTAACTTGGTTTCCTCTCGGGGTTTACGTAGTCAGCTGCAGACCTAAAAAGGGGTTTTCACTGTGTCACCCTCTATACCTAAAATAAATCAAGCTAACACGACGTCTAACAACGAACTAAACAATTTAATAGCATAAGTAAACTAAATCTAAACACACAGACAATTAATTAATAAAAACACACACACTCATTCACTCCTCTCCTCACCTACGGCTCTGAAATGCCGTGTTTCTAGAACACCGGGACATAAATTTTGGTCGGCTGAAGCCGTTTCTACAAGTTAAAACATTTAACAAAGACTGGCGTGCTTCACATTTTTCTGCCACGCTTTTAAAGGACACCTGCGCTCACCCGGCACGTGCCTGAGTCATGAGACTGCGTTATATAATAAAACCGTTGTTTCGCCGAGCTGCCGGCTGATTTCATTCAAGAAATGACGCATTGACAACAACCCTTCTCGTTTGTGGGCCAAGCATTGGCCTTGGGCTAGAACGAGTTCTACAAGAGAACCCTCGTTCGAATGCAGTCTGACAAGAATACACCTCTCTGTCGCAAAATGACAGCAATAAAATCTCATTCACTTGTAACAAAATAGCAAATATTCCAGCCATCTCTCGCTCGAAATACATAAAACTTTCTCACAACCTTGCATTTATCCTTTCACGTCGTGTTAACCCGGCGGAGTTGTTCCCATCCATACTGAACAATAAGCAATACTCATTCAAAATATATCGACTTTCACAATAAGCACTTTTCAAAAACATTAGACAACTTATTATTATTAACACGGTATTCCCTTGATTGAGTAATTATATAAAGCTTATTTACATCATGAATCTGGGTTACAATTAACAGCGTGAGCTATTATAATAATAAAAATGTTATCTGTACATACAAAAGAGCATCAGCTCTGATCTCGCATTAAAGCCTACCGCAACTTTATGGAATCCAAACAATCATCCTCATCTTTTGAAATACTACTGCACAATTGTCATTACTGGTTCGTAGTCATATTTAGTCGGTTATTTTCGATCAACTAAGGCAAAACCTACGTATTTACATAATCGTGCTTATTAACCCTTTATAGGGCAAAAGACTGGGTGTATATTTTTTTGCACATTTGTAATTGGGGGTGATAGATGAGCAGGAATATGCAACAATTTTATGGGTTCTATTTTATGACCACACCCGACAGTTTGTTTTCTTAAATGAGCAATGTGGAAATAATCTCCCACCTCCAAATTATGATGATTCTGTGTTTATCACTCTATAATGAGGTTTACTTAACAGGATATAGTATATAAAACACCCATCACGCTCTATTTTTTTAAACGTAACTCCCACGCATCATAAGGTCATCTTTGCCGAAAACTGCACAAAAATATAAATGTGATTTGGGAATGTTAAAAGTTAGTATATTCGAATATAATTCAATAATTTCAAAATAGTATTTCCTAATAACCCAGAAAATTAATTAATTTTACAAATCTTCTATTCTATGGCAATCACCCTGAGCAGGATAATTATTTGCATTCTAGCTGACATATATTTACTCAAGTGACCAAAACCATTATTAACATTGTATTTCAGTTATATACCAACGTTTACAAATCTCTTATCATCAATAAAAACACTGTCTTCTATAAAACAATGCATTTCATTCACTCAACACAACCGAACGGGCGAGCACGTGCACTGAGGAGACCACTGGGATATATGCTTCCCACCTTTGGTTTCTGATGACTGTATACATCAAATTAATGGGTTTTCGATATTTACCTGCATCTAGCATGTGGATGCATGTAGAAGTGCTTGAAATGGAAGGGGTGGGAAGATTCTCTCCCTAACACCGTACTATAAATACATGGTGGGAAGATAGTATCCCAAGGACCTATAAAGGAGGTTAATAAAAATAATACATAACAGGCGTCAATATCCGTCTTCTCGCCTAAATTTCGGTACAACCCTATTGTCTCCACACACACAAAGTCGTGTATAAAATCAAAAGGAGTTCTACAAACTCACATCCAAGCCATAATACGATAATGCCAATTAATCTTGCCAATGCAACGACTTTATTACAATGCGTTAACTACCTCACAAACGAATCCTCGTATACCATGTGGATACGGAATTACAAACACTTTAATACACACATAACGGTTATCATCTTCTCTTCCACAAAACTAGCATTCATTGAAATGGGCATACTCCTCAGCGTTGTCAAACCAATCGCAGGTATTTCAAACAATTACATCAGTTGTTAATCCATTATGTTTATACATACAAACGACTTTTGGACAAAGCGTGCGAGACCCCCTTGTATTTACTTTAAAAACGATAATGGGATATCTGCAAACTGTTGCGTATACATTTAATAAAAATACTGCACTGTCTCTCCATTACTTCTCTGGTTTCACCTTCACAGATGAAGGAATATCACGTCTACAATATGACGTTATATTACCCATTGTGAATGAATAACTACAAGTGTTATTACTGTAAGTCCGATAAATATCAATCTCGACGGGGTAATCTAGCTAGGAATTCCCTACCGTCGAACGATAGTAATCTTCCAGGAAGATTCAACTCTCTAATAATTTTAATAAAATATACAGTCTGTCAAATTCGGAATGTGTCTCCATTCTGAACGAATGTCTGTGAGTTCTTACGACTTTCATCGATTCCAAGTTAATTTTGTCTTTCCAACTCGATGCTATGTTCATAACGGTGCTGTGATATTTCACAATATATCACTGTTTCTTTCTTCTATCTTCAAGTTTCTTCTCGACGAATAAGAAGCCCAAATTAAATTAATAAAATAATTTAATTGGTAACATAGACGAAAATGTCTATCACCTGAATGCAAAATGAATTCATAAAAGTCAAAAATAAATTTACTGTTCCTTAATGAAAATTACAGGAATACTGATTCCTTAACCAAGTTAAATATCTCAGTTCAGAAACTGGATCGTAGACAAACAATAAGATAATGTCGAAAGACGATCACCAGAAATTATCTCGTAAAATAAAATGTTATTACATGCAATACATAATAGTTGTGTCGAAATATGGATACTGGAATTGCTCTAGAATGCCACTGTAATGCTCTAACTACAAATTAATTAATACTGCTACCTTGACTGGAGATCTCGAAGTTCTAGTTAAGTATTAGACAATACTCAGTTGTTTCATCCCTCAAGGAACTAGGTTGGACCCTAGTTCGTCCCCTCGAACTGTCAACCTCGGACAAGGGAGGATTTCCTCTTCCGGAAAACATCAAGCTCCATTTGGGATCGAACTGCGGACTCCCATCCTTCATCTTCTTTGTTGCCGGGAAATCCCTGGACATCTTGAAAATATTCTTGTCTCTTCGTTTCTCCGTCATGATACAGCTTCATTATATTATCGAGTAGTGTTGAAAGTTCAGCTTCATATTCCGAAGTAAATTCGAAATGGAAGTCATGGACCTAACTCGTATATAAAATATTCATTGAGATGGACTATGCATATTATTATGTCGGCACTGGTGTTAAGTCCGAGCTCATGTATGACGATAATGTACTAGAATGAGGTTGTACATAACGTCCCATGCTTGCTCGAAAAGTGGACAATCACGAACAATCTCCTTATCGAAGCTCCATTGTTGAATATACTACTCTGTCATGAATGTATTCCTGGCGCACATACTTTCTTACTTCATAATTTCAATCATATTGCAGTTCTTAAAAGTCTTCATTCGTTGAATATACACAGTCATCATGCTGGTGTAACAATATAGTTCCTCAATAATAATATTAATAATGTCAATCACTGTTACTCACGTGAATCTGTGCACACGGATCTGTATTCGCTGCAGTTTGGCCTGAACTAAAATGCTTTACTGCGCTGGATTCCGTTACTTTTCTATGTCATTTCTAAAATGTCTGTAGTTCTCAAAATCTTCATTAAGCGCGCTGAAAGTTTGTAACACGCTTCTATGTGTTATGCACTAGCGACTGTAGTTAAAATGTTTGTTCTATTACCAGAGGCGAATCCTAAGGTTGTGTACACTCTGGTAAGAAAGGTAAATCATTGTGTAGATCATGAAGGTCAGAAGGGTAATCCACATTAACGTCGAGAAAGTATCCCACAGAATCGTCTACCTTTAGCGTTTTTAGATCAACAGTATCTGGAGAAACCCACTGAAATCCACCATAAGGAAGAGAGTGACACATAGCCCACCCATATTGGTTGTTGGCATGATCATAGGTAATAAACTGCGATGGTTTCTCAGAATCATAGGTTTCCATGTATTTATTGTTAGCTTCATCATACCGATGAGACACTTGGCATATGCCTCCACGTATTCCAGACTCAATTAAAAGAATCTGTTCGTAATCCTGTAGCAATTCCTGTTTAATTCCAGTGTAAAGAAGCATTGCCTCAAAACTTACACCAGGTTAAGTTAGAAAGAGTGCAGCATCCACTCGGTGTGTTTCTAGTGTTTTGTTTCGAAAGGTTTCAAAGCTGTCTGCAAGAAGGAGTACATCTGAAGTTAATTTTTATTTTGAATTGATTCCACACATTTGTAGCATGTTCATAGTCTTTTGACTAACATCTTCTTGACTTAATTTGTTAAAGAATGCCTCTTTTGGAGGTAAACACGTTTCACTTAAGTTTTCCCATGAGTCACTGTAGTCATTACAAAATACCCTTTTACGAGTCATGGGCGTTGCATTTTCTTTTCCAAAGTACTTGACTGTTCCAGGGTATGATGTTAAGTTGGAAACTAAGTTTTCCGAACTACTCGGCATTAACCGAAACGTGTCCACAAATCGAAGCTTAACATTTCCTACATATTTGGTAAAGGAAACGTACTTTTCTTTGGAGTTAGCGATAACATACACTCTCTCAGTAATACATCCCAATTGCTTTACAATGAAATTTGCGTCATAGCCACTCATATTATGTAAAATACAGAAACGGAGTTACGTGTTTTACACCTCAAATTACAGTTATTATGAGCACCTCCACGGTATTCCCCTGTAATATGGCAATGGTCTCGAACTTCCCAGTCCTGTTGGGTAAATGGGTTTTGACACAAAAAAAAGGTTTCAGAACATTGGAACTCTAATTCATCATCCTGAGTTAAGGCCTTTGGAATATTTAAGCTGTAAAAGCGATCGATTTTATTAGCTATTGAGATCAAATAGTCCATAAACTTTTCTGCAGCGTCAGGTCAACTATAAATAACAGGTTGGCTTGGAAGGCTTGTCTTTATGTGTTCCAAAGCTGGTGAGGTTTTAACATATATACCAAAGCTCATAAGAACATGACTCTGGTATGGCATTCTATAACTTGCTTCATGATTGGGTAGACATGTTTGGTAGGTTAACAGTATATTTTCAAAATCTGCATAGATAACGTAAGGTATTCTCAGCATTTTTTCAACATTTAAGAATTTGACAATGGGGTTTTTAATAGGCATTTCACCCTAGCAATGTCATGCAGGACGCACAAAGGTCTATGTTCCTTTAATTTATCGATTCCTTGTTGCCCACATTGATTATCGAAATGAGTAAAACACCGTTTACACGTATATATATCTTATGTTCATAGTGGGTAATCTGATGTCTTACTAGTTTATCAAAATCTTTGATTAAGACGTAGTGGTTCTGTCTGGATGATGAACATAGCAGAAGGAGGTCGCGATGGTCTTGCAGCTCTTGATCCACAACCTTTAGAGGGAACAATTTGTTGTCTTGTTCCAATCCAAATACATTAATTGATATATCGTTGGCTTTTTCAAATTTGGGAATGTCAGCTAGCGATGTAGGAAACGATATTACAGAAAAATCATACTTGTTTTCCAGGTCCTTGTATTTACTAATGCGCATTCTTTTTAACCAGCTTTGCTAAAATGGCATATATAAAACACTTTCCATCTTTCAAGTTTTCAGGATTAATGCAGGCTTTTCCTGATTTTATAGCTGCTGGTAATGGAATATATGTGCTACCACGCAAAGGATTGTACTTATATATTTTCAATCGTACTCCTTCCACAGCTAACAAAGCCCAATTACTGCCTTCTAGCTCCGATTCTTCCATATTAGTAGTTAACTTTGTAAATTGTGTTTCCAAGAAACTACTTAAGCCTGATTTAGTGTTTAAAAAGCACGATCTGAAATTTCGTTGGTGGACGTATGAATAAATCTACATTCAGCCACAAGATTATCTTTTATTGACTAGTGCTTTGCTAGTTCTTTCTGCATAGCTTGTATTATGAGCTGTTTGGACTCTATAAGGTATGAATTTAAATCCTTACACGTATCACAACTTATGCAATAGGATTTAATTCGACCTTCAAAAGATGTTTCATATTCAATCAGTCCATTTTTGCCAGGGACCAATGACAGTAGGTAATGTTTTGTCGGTTCTGCTTTTTGTCTTTTAGCTGCCGACACAATATTACAACATTCTTCATGACGACGTCCGTTGTACACATTGTTGAATTTACTACCACAGGTCTTGCACTCATGGAATTCACCACACGACACTTCATATCGCTTCCTATGATAGTCTCGAAGAAGAGTTGTTCCTCGCTCTTTGCACTTATAGCTAGGAATGGTGTCATCCATCATGGATGCTGTTTTCTGCCAAATAGCTGCTTTCTGTGTAGTACAAGGCCGTATAATGGTTGTTTCAACATTCATTCACGATGTGAACACCGTGAGAGGTAGTAGTCAACTGGTGATATTTTTGGTAAGGGTCCTCTAATCTATCCTAGTCTAGAGCAACAGCTCTTTACAGCGTATGACAAGGCTGTACATTGGACAGTGAGACGGTCTTTCACGATGTGAACACTTTAAAATATAGTATTCAACAGATAATATACTTGCTAAGGGTTCTCTAATATAAAATTGTCAAGAACAATAGCTACTTACTCTGTAGTACAAGGCTGTACAATGGTTGTTTTAACAGTCTTTCACGATGTGGTCACTGTGAGTGGTAGTAGTCAACTGATGATATTCTTGCTAAGGGTCCTCTAATAGACCCCAAGAAAATGGTAACAGCTCCTTACTGCATATGACTACGCTGTACACTTGTTGGTGAGACAGTCTTTTACAATGTGAACACTGTACTAGGTCGTAGTCAACTGAAAATATTCTTACATCCTACTCAAAGTTATCAGGTACTTACTGCATATCAAAAGGCTATACACTCGTGGTTAGACACTCTTTCTTGCTAAGGACCCCCTATATTCCCTACACAAGGCTATATATGTTAGTTATAAACACTTAGTTGTAAATTGTATTTTAAATTTATATACACAGCTTATACAAGCACTCTTTGCTCGCTGTAAAACTTTATCAGATAGTCAAATGCGTCAAGCAAAGTATGTTGCCGCTATCTAGCGGTGACCATGAGAACTAACTGAACGACCAGCATGGTACCTAGCGACCGCTATCAACACGCAATGAACGACCGGCATGCTATCTAGCGGTCAAAACAACAACTCACTCAACTACCAGCATGCTACATGGCTTTTTGTTCGCTTTTGTTGGCTTTTGTTGGATTTTTGTTGGCTTTTTGTATTGGCTTATTTGATAAGTTACTATTGTCAATGTAATTAGAGGATTTTTTCTTTTGGTTTTGGAAAGTATTTCAGCCCTTTTTTATGACAGCGTAATATTTATCACTCTATTTGTAACAACAACAACACACTAAATTTACAAAAATCCAAAGTACTCTAAGGTTATGATTGACTCTCAACTCTTACTCTTACCTCTATTCCACACTCAGTAAAAAACAATATAATTTTAATTTTTTTTCCTAAAAAGTTCAATTGGAAAAATGGGCCATGTGTTTAAACTAAAAATTCTAAAAAGTCATATCTTAACTCATACACTTACCTCTAAACCACTCTCAGTCAAAAGTAGTGTATTTTTGAAATAAAAAACATATTGGTAAGGTAGGCTATATGTTTAAAACTAAAAATCCTAAAATTACATATGTTAACTCTTACACATATCTCTATACCACTCTCAGTCTAAAAATAGTGTATTTTTCAAATTTTTCCAAAAAATATTTTCAAAATGGGTTATATTTCCAAAATTAGGCATTAAACAAAAATGTTTGTCGGACGTAAATCAATGGACTTTACCCCCTCTCAGGACTCCGGGACAAAAAATTAAATTAAAAAAATGGGTTATATTTCCAAAATTAGAAATTTTACAAAAATGTTTGTTTGACATAAATGAAAGGACATTACCCCCTCTACATGTAAATCAAGTCTCAGGTCTCTACGACAAAAAATAAAATTTTGAAAATGGTTTATATTTCCAAAATTAGGAATTTTACAAAAAGGTTTTTTTGACATAAATGAAAGGACATTACCCCCTCTACATGTAAATCAAGTCTCAGGTCTCTACGACAAAAAATAAAATTTTGAAAAATGGGTTATATTTCCAAAATTAGGAATTTTACAAAAATATTTGTTTGACATAAATGAATGGTCTTTACCCCCTCTACCTGTAAACCAAGTCTCAGGTCTCTATGACAACAAAAATACAATTTTGAAAATGGTTTATATTTCCAAAATTAGGAATTTTACAAAAAGGTTTGTTTGACGTAAATGAAAGGCTTTATCACCTCTACCAGTAAACTAAGTCTCAGGTCCTTAGGACAACAATAATAAAATTTTGAAGATGGATTATATTTCCAAAATTAGGAATTTTATAAAATGGTTTGTTTGACTTAAATAAAAGGTCTTTACCCCCTCTACCAGTATACCAAGTCTCAGGTCTCTAGGACAACAAAAAAAATTTTGAAAAATGGTCATTAATTTGGAAACTAGGAATTCTACAAGAAAGTTTGTTTGCCATAAATCAATGAACATCTACCTGTAAACCAAGTCCCAGGTCTGTAGGAGAGTTTAAAGGCATGCGTCAGGCGTGCGCAAATTAAAAACTGCGGATGCTGCACAGTTTTAGTCCCAGAGACTTGAAATTTATTTTTGGGGTAGAGGGGGTCAATGCCATTCATTTATGTCAAACAAAATGTTTTGTAAACTCTCTAGTTTCCAAAATATAAACATTTCAAAATTGAACTTAAAAAAAAAATTAAAAAGTTTTATTATAAAAGTAAAAGACATAGAGACCATTCTTTTAAGCCCATAGAACACTTTTTAGAAAGTTTGGTTCTCAAACTATAGCCTACTTTCCCAATGGAACTTTTTTCATTTTTGACCTACAGACCTGGAACTTGGTTTAAAGGTAGAGGGGGTAATGTTCATTGATTTATGTCAAACAAACTTTTTTGTAGAATTCCTAGTTTCCAAAATAGTGATCATTTTTCAAAATATTATTTTTGTCGTCCTAGAGACCTGAGACGTGGTTTACTGGTAGAGGGGGGTAAAGACCTTTCATTTATGTCATACAAACATTTTTGTAAAATTCCTAATTTTGAAAATATAACCCATTTTCAAAATTTTATTTTTTGACCTAGAGACCTGAGACTTGGTTTACAGGTAGAGGGGGCAAAGACCTTTTATTTATGTCAAAAAAACATTTTTGTAAAATCCCTAATTGTTGAAATATAACCCATTTTCAAAATTTTATTTTTGTGTCCCAGAGACCTGAGACTTGATTTACTGGTAGAGGGGATAATGACCTTTTATTTATGTCAAACAAACCTTTTTGTAAAATTCCTAATTTTGGAAATATTACCCATATTCAAAATTTTATTTTTTTGTCCTAGAGACCTGAGACTTGGTTTACAGGTAGAGCGGTAAAGACCTTTCATTTATGTCAATCAAACATTTTTGTCAAATTCCAAATTTGGAAATATAACCCATTTAAAAAAATATATTTTTGATGACCTAGAGAACTGAGACTTGGTTTACTAGTAGATGGGGGTAAAGTGCATTGATTTACGTCAGACAAACCTTTTTTTTGTGAAATCCCTAATTTTGGAAATATTACACATTTTGAAAATATTTTTCCAAAAAATTTGAAAAATACACTATTTTTAGACTGAGAGTGGGATAGAGGTATGTGTAAGTGTTAACATATGACTTATTAGGATTTTTAGTTTTAAACATATAGCCGACTTTCCCAACATATTTTTTTATTTCAAAAATGCACTATTTTTGGACTGAGAGTGGTATAGAGGTGAGTGTATGAGTTACGATATGACTTTTTAGGATTTTTAATTTAAACATATAGCCCATTTCTCCAATTGAACTTTTTTGGAAAAAAATTAAATTTATATTGTTTTTGACTAAGGGTGGAATAGAGGTAAAAGAAAGAGTTAAGAGTCAATCATAACCTTAGAGTAGTTTGGATTTGTGGAAATTTAGTGTGTTGTTGTTGCTTACAAATATAGTGGTAAGTATTATGCTGTCATAAAAAGGGCTGAAATACTTTCCAAAACCAAAAGAAAAAATCCACTAAATACATTGACAATAGTAACTTATCAAATAAGCCAATACAAAAAGCCAACAAAAGTCAACAAAAAGCAAAAAAAAAACAACAAAAGCCAACGAAAAGCCATCAAAAGCAAACAAAAGCCGACAAAAGGCATGTAGCATGCTGATAGTTGAGTGAGTTGTTATATTGACCGCTAGATAGCATGCCGGTCGTTCATTCAGTGTTGATAGCGGCCGCTAGGTACCATGTTGGTCGTTCAGTTAGTTCTCAGAGTCACCGCTAAGTAGCGGCAACATAATTTGCGTGTCGGATTTGACTATCTGATAAAATTTTACCGCGTGCAAAACGTGCTTGTATAAGCTGTGTATATAAATTTAATATACAATTAATCACTAAGTGTTTAGAACTAATATGTATAGTCTTGTGTAGGGAATATAGGGGGTCCTCAGCAAGAAAGAGTGTCTAACCACGAGTGTACAGCCTTTTGATATGCAGTAAGTACTTGATAACCTTCAGTAGGGTGTAAGAATATTTTCAGTTGACTACGACCTGTTACAGTGTTTACATTGTAAAAGACTGTTTCACTGACAAGTGTACAGCCTTGTAATATGCAGTAAGCAGCTGTTTCCCTTAACTAGGGGTATATTTGAGGACTCTTAGGAAGACTATCATCAGTTGACTACCACCTCTCACGGTGTTCACATCGTGAAAGACTGTTGAAACAACCATTGTACAGCCTTGTACTACACAGTAAGCAGCTATTTGGCTTAAAACAACAGACATGATGGAAGAAACCATTCCAGCTATATGTGCAAACAGTGTGGAAAAACTTTACTTCGAGACTATCATACGAAGCGACATGAAGTATCGTGTGGTGAATTCCGTGAGTGCAAGACCTGTGGTAGTACATTCAACAAAGTGTACGACGGACGTCGTCATGAAGAATGTCGTAAAGTTGTGTCGGCAGCTAAAAGACCAAAAGCGAAGCCGACAAAACATTACCTTATTGGTCCCTGACAACAATGGACTGATTGAATATGAAACATCTTTTGAAGTTCGACTTAAATCCTATTTCATACGTTGTGATACGTGTAAGGATTTAAATTCATACCTTAAAGAGTCCAAACAGCAAATAATACATGCTATGCAGAAAGAACTAGCGAAGCACAAGACAATAAAAGTTAATCTTGTGGCTGAATGTAGATTTATTAGTACGTCCACCAACGAAATTACAGATCGTGCTTTTACAACACGAAATCAGGCCCTATTTTTGGAAACAGACTTTAGTAGTTTCTTTGAAACACAATTTACAAAGTTAACTACTGAAATGGAAGAATCTGAGCAAAAAGGCAGTAATTGGGCTTTGTTAGCTGTGGAAGGAGTACGATTGAAAATATATAAGTACAATCCCTTGCGTGGTAGCACATATATTCCATTACCAGCAGCCTTAAAAGCAAGAAAAGCCTGCATTAATCCTGAAAACTTGAATGATTAAAAGTGTTTTATGTATGCCATTTTAGCAAAGCTGGTTAAAAAGAATACGCATTAGTAAATACAACGACCTGGAAAACAAGTATAATTTTTCTGTAATGTCGTTTCCTACATCGCTAGCTGACATTCCCAAATTTGAAAAAGCCAACGATATATCCATTAATGTATTTGGATTGGAACAAGACAACAATTTGTTCCCTCTAAAGGTTGTGGATCAAGAGCAACAAGACAATCGCGACCTCCTTCTGCTATGTTCCTCATCCGGACAGAACCACTACGTCTTTACTAAAGATTTTGATAAACTAGTAAGACATCAGATTACCCACCATGAACATAAGATATATACGTGTAAATGGTGTTTTAATCACTTCGATAATCAATGTGGACAACAAGGAATGGATAAATTAAAAGAACATAGAGCTTTGTGTGTACTACATGACAATGCTAGGGTTTAAATGCCTATTAAAAACCCATTGTCAAATTCTTAAATGTTGAAAAAATGCTGAGAATACCATACGTTATCTATGCATATTTTGAAATTATACTGTTACCCTATCAAACATGTCTACCCAATCATGAAGCAAGTTATAGAGTGCCATACCATAGTCATGTTCCTATGAGCTTTGGTATATATGTTAAACCCTCACCAGCTGTGGAACACATAAAGGCAAACCTTTCAAGCCAACCTGTTATTTATAGTTGACCTGACGCTGCAGAAAAGTTTATGGACTGTTTGATCTCAATAGCTAATGAAATCGATCGCCTTTACAGCTTAAATGTTCCAAAGGCCTTAACTCAGGATGAAGAATTAGAGTTCCAATGTTCTGAAACCTGTTATTTGTGTCAAAACCCATTTACCCAACTGGACTGGAAAGTTCGAGACCATTGCCATATTACAAGGGAATACCGTGGAAGTGCTCCTAATAACTGTAATTTGAGGTGTAACACACGTAACCCCGTTCTTGTATTTCTACAAAATATGAGTGGCTATGACGCAAATTTCATTGTAAAGCAATTGGGATGTACTACTGAGAGAGTGGATGTTATCGCTAACACAAAGAAAAGTACATTTCCTTTACCAAATATGTAGGAAATGATAAGCTTCGATTTGTGGACATGTTTCGGTTAATGCCGGGTAGTTTGGAAAACTTAGTTTCCAACTTAACATCATACCCTGGAACAGACAAGTACTTTGGAAAAGAAAATGCAACGCTCATGACTCGTAAAGGGGTATTTTGTAATGACTACATTGACTCATTGGAAAAGTTAAGTGAATAGTGTTTACCTCCAAAAGAGGCATTCTTTAACAAATTAAGTCAAGTAGATGTTTTTCATGAAGACTATGAACACGCTAAAAATGTGTGGAATCAGTTCCAAGTTGAAACTCTAGGGGAATATAGTGACCTCTACCTAACTTCAGATGTACTCCTTCTTGCAGACAGCTTTGTAACTTTTCGAAACAAAACACTAGAATCACACCGAGTTGATGCTGCACACTTTTTTACTTCACCTGGTTTAAGGTTTGAGGCATTGCTCCTTTACACTGGAATTGCTACAGGATTACGGTCAGATTCTTTTAATTGAGTCTGGAATACGTGGAAGCATATGCTAAGTGTGTCATCGGTATGCTGAAGCTAACAATCAATACATGGAAACCTATGATTCTGAGAAACCGTCGGAGTATATTAGATATGATGATGCCAACAACCAATATGGCTGGGCTATGTGTCACTCTCTTCCTTATGGTGGATTTCAGGGGGTTTCTCCAGATACTGTTGATCTTAAAGCGCTAAAGGAAGACAATTCTGTGGCATTCATTCTAGACGTTGATGTGGATTATCCATCTGTCCTTCATGATCTACACAACGATTTACCTATCTTACCAGAGTGTACACAACCTAAGGATTCGCCTCTTAAAAGGCTATTTCTACATCTTGGGAATCGAAGGCGGTACGTTGTTCACTACGTGGCACTTAAACAGGCTCTAGATCATGGAATAAATTGATAAAAATTAATCGTGTGTTAAAGTTTAAACAAAGACCTTGGCTAAAGGCATACCTTGATTTTAATAACAAACTTAGGAAACAAGCTCAAAATAATTTTGAGAAAAATCTGTACAAATTATTCAACAATGCCATTTTTCGGAAAACAATGGATAATATTCGCAAAAGAATAGACATACGTCTTGTGACTGACAGAAAAAAGGCAGAAAAGCTAATAGCAAAGCCGACATTTATTGACAGAACAATTATGGTCCTCGCCTAGCTGCTTTCCACATGGCTCAACGTAACATTGTATTCAATAAGCCTATATATATTGGAATGTGTATACTGGATATTTCAAAAACTCTCATGTATTCCCTCCACTATGATGTCCTGCTAGCCTATTATGGGATGGACAATCTTAAACTCATGTATATGGATACCGACTCGTTCATTTATTTGGTTAACACCCAAGATGTTTATCAAGACAAGTTGGATTTCCTAGAACACCTGGACACATCTGATTATCCTAGTAATCACATATGTTACTCTATATCAAACAAGAAAACGTAGGGTAAATTTAAAGACGATGTCTGTGGACAAATTATTAAAGCATTTGTAGGACTTAGAGCTAAAATTTATGCTTTAGACATAAATGGTGAAGAAATCAAAAAGATGAAAGGTATTAGCAGAGGTGTTGTCAAAAATTGTATAAGCTTTCAAAATTATAAGGATTGTATTCAGAAACACGAGGTAAAAAGAATACCAATGAACATTATTGCTTCTAAGCAAAATGGCGTATCATCTGTAAGACTAAACAAAATTGCTTTGTGTCCTAGTGATGATAAAAGATTAATTGATTCGAATGGTATAGGTACACATGCCTATGGTCATTACTCAACCATTGTTCATGCTTAAAGAGTTAAGTTATATCTATCAAAATCCTCTGCCTGCATGTAGCAAATACATAAAACAAAACAATTTAGGAAATAAAACAATAGCACTACAAAAATATATTAAAATCGTATTCATACTCAAAAATAAATAAAAATAGAAAACAAATAAAACCAACACTACAATTTATAACAAAAACAATGTATTATGTGTAAATATTATATATGTATTTAAAAATGAATAGAAATATTGTATGGACATTTTAAATACTACCCACCTTTCCCCTCTCCTAATGCAAAATGAACTTTGTACATGGACTAAATCATAAACATGTAAAAAAATAGGAAAATCCATGTTTCTATATCGACTAAAATTGAAAAACGTTAAACTGAAATTTTTAAAACTGTATATGGGAAATTGTGAAATTGATAACTGTGTAAACAACAAGTTGGGAAATCCATGTTTCTATATCATGAAATTGAAAAACTTTAAACTGACATTTGAAAACTATAAATGGGAAATTGTGAAATTGACAAATATGTAATCAACAAAATGCAAAATCCATGTTTCCTTATTGAGAAAAATTCAAAAATTTTAAACTGAAATTTAAAATAAAAAAATGGTAAGTGGGAATTGAGGAGTTGACAAATGTGTGAACAACAAAACTCTATGTATGTGCATTAGTATTTGACTTAGATTAAGTTAGGTTAGGTAAAGTTAGGTGAGGACATGTTTGGTTAGGTGAGCTAAGGTATTGTTAGGTGAGGTTAGGTGAACTGAGGTTAGGTATGTAACCTTGTAGTTTACTGTTTTTGGAAAATATAAAAATTAAAAATGTAAAATATAAAATGTAAAATTTAAAATCTAAAATGTTAAAATGTTAAATAAATTAAAAAGCTAAAATGTTAAAAATTAAAATGTTAAAATATAAAATATAAAATCTTTTAATGAGGTTTCTGTGGTTTAGGTTAGATTAGGTTAGGTTAGGTTAAGTTAGGTTAGGTTATAAGTAAGTTTATTATTTGTGCTATCATATTTGCTCTCACGTTTTGCTCGCACTTTTACTTACACTTTTTGTTCTCACTGTTTTATTGCTCTAACTTTTTGCTACCACATTTTTCTCACATATTTGCTCTGACTTTGAAGTTAGGTTAGGTTTGGTTAAGTTAAGTTAGGTTAGGTAAAGTTAAGTTAGGATAGGTTACGTTAGGTTAAGTTAAGTTAGGTTAGGTAAATTTAGGTTAGGTTGGGTTAGGTTAGGTTAGGTTAAGTTAGGTTAGTTAAAATAAGGTCAGGTTAGGTTAGGTTAGGTGATGTTAGGTAAAGTTAGGTAATGTTAGGTTAGGTTAGGTGAAATAATGTGAGGAAATGCTTGGTTATGTGAACTGAGGTTATGTAAGGATAGGCTAGGTGAGGTTAGTTGAGGTAAGGTGATGTTGGGATAGACAGAATGGCTGAGGTATGAATTAAACCCGCCATTTCTCACTTTGGCATCACTAGACTGAGTGCACCCCATTCCAACCATCAGACCGGAAATTAAATTTCTTGGCAGAGCCAGGACTCAAACCCGGGGCTCCGCGATGACATCCAAGAATGCTAGCCACTTCACCATAATGCGGACAATATAAGGCTGGTCATAATTTTACATGATCAATTAATAATTACCTAACAATAATAATTATAATTATAATTATAAATATTCCATTTAGCAACTCCTCGGCCGACCTCTCCCTGTGACGTCATTCACAGTCTCAGGGTGTGGCGGCCATCTTGACCATTAGCCCTTGTGCCAGCTATGACTGTCCCCTCCATAAGAATAACATAGGGCTGGTTGCGCGCGGCGGCCATCTTGCCCATTAGCCCCTGTGCCAGAACAGCCTAATATTACCTACTAACAAAGATGACTATTATTGTGTTTGTCAAGTTCTCTGCTGTCAATGACGTTTTAACTGTCTCCTGAAAAGTAGTGAAAACTGACATAATAGTTTTCAGCTCCGGCCGATTCAGTTATATTATGATTGAGAAAAGAATTATTAAAATATTAGCTTATTGTTCACATTATATATTTCTGTATTCAACACCGCTCTGTATAGCTCTGCAAGTTCAACTGAAGCCCTGAATGAGGGCGCTGCCGGCGTAAGCGAGCGAAGGAGCGAGGAAGGAAAGCACGTGGTTGGCAGGGGAGTGAGTGTGACACCAATTGTAAATCACCCTCATGTGCGCGCTACCCATAGCCAGTTGGTTTCTTTGCAAGTCACTCCTTTCCGCGGCAGCAAATAGTAGTAGATCCAGCAACATGGTGACTAGAGGGGCAAGGGGAATCCTGGTAGTTTGCATATAAAATCCGGGGTTTCAGATGAACTTGTCGCGCTGTAAATGGAAATAGAAAGTTAAAATAAGTTCACATAATTCAACTTTATAGCATATTCTTCATTCTTTAGGGGCTTCACGACATCGTGGTCCTTTAGCCCCGAATACTTGGCTTTGTGCAGACGTTTTCTGATAACCTGTGTCACTATGATATCTGTACTAGTGTGTGTATTTAAATTGAAGTGGTATTTGGGTAGGAGCGAGCCGGGACCCAAAGTTAGGCTGTGGTAGGGATCGAAGCCATCTCTTCTCAGTTTTGTCTCACGAGGCTCAATGTACCCCATTCCAGCACTCAGAGCCGGGAATAGAAACTGGGTTTTTGCGGTAACAGGCAAGAATATTAGCCACTATGAAATGAAGCGGACTATAATGGTGTAAAACACAATTAAATATTAAAATATTCTGCATAATGACTTATAAGGTAACATAATTTTGTTTAAACTGGACCCTGCTGATAAATTTTGCAACCTGATATACCGTAATCGTAACTTACCAATTACGATTTACTATTATTATTATTATTATTATTATTATTATTATTATATGAATGCCCAATTTCCCTTCTATTTACTGCCCGCAATGTTCTACATGGTCTTCTCTTTATCAATTTTCATATTTATTATTGTGTTAGCTTCAAATGTTTTTGGAGCCAGGCTGGCTGCGTGGTAAGCGGTAGCGTCCTCGCTTTCTGTGGCCAAGGTTTCAGGATGAAATCCTGGTGCATCCAACTAGCATTTGAGGGTGCACAATTGCGAGGGAGCTGTGTCAGTAGATTTACTGATACGTTATAGATCCCCTTCAGGGTAAAATCCTGGCACCCAGCGTCTCTAAAAGCCGCAGTAGATAAAAGGGACGTAAAACAATTAACAATATCATTATTAATTATGGAGCCAATTCCACGTTATAGGCTTCAACCAATATTTTCTGTTCATGGGGTTAACTACCAAGTAGATATTCCCACCCCTCATATTCTTGCAACTTTTCACAACCACCTGATATCTTTCCCTCTCGTTTTACCAGCACGCACACTGTTCATGAGTTGAGTGTTTGGCTCGCCGTTAGCTGAATCGTAACCTCTGATAAAGCCTATCAATAGTAGTGCGAAACGTTGGGTAACTAATAAACAGACGCGGCATAACATTCCCAAAGTTTTTGATTTCACTGACAATGGATACGAAAATTTAGAGATTTAAGTACAATTCTTCCTCAAGCTCTTCTATTCTCACGTACTGTACCCATAAATTCGGGAATTTGCCTGTCGGAAATACATAGCAGAGCGGGATTGCTAATTTCTAAAAAGGCTCCGGCTAAATTTCCATCAGAAATTGCTCCAACAAGGTCTTCGGGAATTTACAGAGTATTCTACAATGATATTATGGATATACAACAAAATACTCAGATGAACACCTACCTTTTATTATCCGGGTCTTATAAAGGGACTTAGCTCCATCCTGAAAAGGGGTCCATAATACCATTGTTCATTTTATATCTAAAATGAATCACTCGAAAGACGATATAGAAAACGAACTAAGTAAATTTATTAACAATTGTAAGCTATATCTAAAATTTAAACAAATAATAACAATTCCTAAATTAATTTATTAATTAATGCATTCACGCACTCTCCTCTCTAACTATACACACACTACTGAAATTACTATACTGTCAGTTATACAGAAATAAATTTTGAACGGCCTAAACCTACTACAAGTAATAAAACGTTTAACAAAAATTTTGGCGTGCTTGGAGTTCCTACGGAGCTATTAAAAATGGCACGCTCCATGCACTGCACATATGTTTAGCCGACCCGTTCAGAGATTGACACACATACAATCAGCCGGTAACCTGTTTCCATTCATCAAGCTGTAGCTTGCCAACAACTCTTTCCATTTTATGTAATATACTGGCCTTGAATTATAACGGGACACTTCCCTCTTCATTTGTTACCAACACGCTGCTAGTGCGGACAGTAGCCTTGTCTCAGAATTACATTTTCTCTTTACAAAACTGGCTATAACTCTCACAATTCTCGATCAAATACACCCAAATTTTAACACAACAATCCATGCATTCCCTCGCGACATTCATGACTGCCGAAGGTATCCTCATACACTCTTAACAATTCAAAACATTCGTTTCAAAAACATTAATTCTAAAATACACTACATTTCAAAAACATATGATCGAATAATTATTGTTAAAATTATTCCCATAGTTGAATAATTGTGAAAAGTATTAACAAACACGGCATTCGTTATGTTTCACGTTGTATAACGATATCCTTACATTATATATTTGAGTCTTAGCTCTCTTTTAAGTTCTCCTTTCTATCAAGTATAAAACTGTGATCCTCACATATAATTTCTTTATCACTCACCAATGTTAATATACTGCAACACCCTGTCATAATTGGGTTTATAGTAAATATCAGGCTAATGCTTTCAGTCAGCAAATATCAAATGCACGTAGATACTCAAATCCGTGTTTTAATAAAATGTTTAATAGAAGTATTAGTTAACATAAGTTGACAACATTATTTCCCAAATTATTTTCCGCTCATTAACACTCTCGTCATCACTTCTAAGTCGTAAATTCACATATATCGGAGTTCTTAACAACAACGACTCCTCTGCTATGTTCTTACCAAAAGAACTATACTTTTGTAACTTACCTCAAATGTGGAACAACCTCGCATGAGCTCAAACATCTCTCCTCATAGCCTCATATACACCCCCTGTATATGGTATTAAACTCTCATCTACTATGTTGAACAATTCCTTAACACACATTAATTGTTACCAACATCTCTTCTGTAGAACTTCCATTTAAATTACTGGCATATTTCTCAGCATTATTGCACTCAACTACTGGTATACTGAACACTTCCTTCTGTTCTTAAAAGAAACTTCCATTTTTAAAAGACGACCTTAGACGTATCGTGTATGATCTCCATGAGTTTACTTTATAAATTGTTACTTAATTTTCCGCTAAACTGTTACATATACATTTAATAGAAATACTATTATGTTCCGTTACTCTTATCTAGCTTTAAAATTACACGTCTTTGCATTGTCATGTCCACAATATGACGTGACACCACATATTGTGTTTAAATAACCACACATATTATGTATATGTCCATTAGAATTCAATCTTGACTGGGATAAACTAGCTTTGAATTCCCTGTCGTATGATAAAAATTATCTTCTATAAAGATATAGCTGTTAATAAATTAAATGACTAAAGCCCTTAACTTTCTCAAATAAAGTAAGGATTATCAATTCCGAAATGTATTTCCATTCTATACAAAGAATGTCTATGAGTATATGACTTCTATCATATCATGACGAATATTTCTTGTCAGATCGACGTAATGTTCATAGTAAGGAAGGAAGGAAGGAAGATTGTAGTTTTACGTGACCGTGAATCTTGTGATTATGAGCCACGGGACCTCCTTTTTACGTGGAATCTGAACCACAAGACATGGCATTTCACTTCGAAAATCTCACATGCATTGACCGGGAATCGAACCCGGACCGCCTTGGTGAGAGGCATACAGCTAGAACGCTGAGCCACCACGTCCCCAATGTTCATAGTAATTATGATAATATAACAATATATCATTCGTAGTTTCTTCTGCTCTTGAAGCTTTTTCTTACAATAAGATGCCCACATTAAATTATTAAAAGGAATTGAATTGGCATCCACGACTAAATGTCTGCATCCTCAATTCAAAATAAAATTGGAAAACGTCGAAAGTTAAAATGACTGGTCTTAAATATGGAATACTGATTCCTTAAACATGTAAATGTGAAAATGATGAAAGTCGATAATCTTACATGATCTTGTATAATAAAATCGTGTTACACACATGAAGTATAAATATATATCGAAACATAGAAATACAGAAAATATGGAGTAAAACGCTTGCTCTGAATGTCCGTATAAATCTCTAACTACTTAGAAAAATAGCATTTCTACCTAATCAGACGATATCTAGATGATCTGGTTAAGTATTTGGAAAATACTTAGATGTTTCCTCAATTCAAAATACTGAGTTGGACCCTTGTCCGTATCCTCGAACCAGCGTCCATCGGATAAGGAGGGAATTTCCTCTCCGGTAATCACCAATCTCCGTCTGGAATCGAACAGCAACCTCCGTTCATAGGTCTTATTTGTTGCCGGGTCCTCCCTGGCATATTGCCAAATCTTCTTATGATGAATCTTCATTCTCCGTCGTAGATATAGTTTAATGTCATTGTCGAGTAATATTGTAGAATTATTCATATAGATCGTTTATGAAATATTTCTATAGCTCGTAGATGTTATATTAAAGTTCGTGAAATGACGTTAATGTCCTAGATGTAATTGTATATAACGTCTATATTCAGAAGTATTCTCGTTAACGAAGCTCCATGTTGCATCTATATCTCTGTTTCAAATATGTCCCTGGCGCATAAAGTCCTTTGTTCATCATCTCAAATATGTGACAAATATCGAATATTAATTCTCGATGAACATTAGCAGTCATAATAAAATACTGTAAGTATGCTGCTCCAATGTTAAAGTCAATCACTATTACTCACTTGGACTTTGTTCGCTGCAATCTCGTTCCAACTAATAATGGTTTACAGCTCTGCGTCCGTCACTTTTGTTATACACTTCTAGAAAGTTAATATCTTCGAGAGTATTCTATTTGCGACTTTTAAATTTCGTAGAATAATAGTATGCGTTCTTTACTGTATATATAATCAAATAGCTGAAGTATAATCTCAACTAACAATGAGAAAACGCAATATCAAATCTCTTGCGAACTTCGCCTAGTTTGTATGCACGGGGATCTCCACGAGTAGTCGAAACACCGTACTCGGATAAAGCCTTCAGGACCTCGGTTACCACGGAATACACCTCTACACTCTTCAAATATTTTAGGAATAAGAACTCGGATGCTTGGCGATCCCTCTCCTAGTCGAAAATCTCGCCGCCATTTCTGCCTCCCTCCAGAAATTTAGCGCACACTTCAATAATGCGTATAACTGCGTAATACGTCCTTTCGGCGACTTTCAAAGTATCTGTGTAATATTTCCCTTTCATTTTCTTCTCATTACCAATGAACAAAATATCCTTCTTGGGGCCTAAATTTAAATATTCTCCATATAATATAGTTGAAGGTAATCCCGTCTTCGATATGACCTCTCCTCATTGGCTGGGGGCTTATGTCCAATGATATAAATTATAACAATATATATAATATTCCAAAGCTAATTCACTGTTGCCCTGTCGATTTCAAGCTTCTAGAATCTTCTATTGCGCAACATATCACGTGATTGGTATCTCCCTGCCTGCTCGAGACACTAACATGACTGGTTTGCGTCAAGTTCCAGGATTTATATTGCCATGTTAAATTATATCATGGGCTTGAAAAATATTCTCATTTTAGTCCCAGATAATTCATTTTTTGGGGGCAGTACCACGTCAGACACTTTAGTCCTCAATATTTATATTGTTTATCCACTTTATATTTAAAATGCATGTAACACACGTTTTGTACATTGTCTGTAATTCATCTACGTGGTGACTTAAATGTTAATTCTCCTTGAAATAGGCCTACAGCAAATACTGCTTCATACACGAACGACGATTTTCATTCGTTTGACGTTTTTATACGATAACTGGTACAAAATCCTCGCAAACAGATTCAATCACTCAAATTTTCACATTTTGCCTCACAATATGAGTTGCTGTTGATTCATTTAGGGGCTTTCCGACATCGTGATCATGCAGCTCCGTGTAGGTGTGCGTGGAATTTGTCTGATTACCTTTGTTATTGGGATGGCTGTATTAGTGTGTTTATTTGTAATTCAGATGAGGATTGTGAAGGAGACGGCCATGGCCATGGCTTATGAACCATCCGGGCATTCACCCGGAGTAGAAGTGGTAAACCATGGAAAACCAGTTCTAGGATGGATGAGATGGGAATCGAACACGCCTCTCCAAAATGTTATCTCATGAAGCAGAGTGTACCCCGTTCCAGCCCTCAGACTCAAATTAAATACCTTGACAGAGCCGGGATTCGAGCTTGGGTCTCCGCGGTGATAGGCAAGAGTGCTAGTCAATACGCAACGGGGCAGACTCGTCTGTATTTCCCTCTCCGTTTCAGGTATACTCGGATTTGGCGTGCCATGAAAGTAATAAAACAATAAATTGAAAATCCATTCTACAAAATGTAAAATTATGTTCAAATGTTAACTTGAGAGAACCTAAATGATATACCAGGCGAATCAGCTGCCACTAATAATATAGTTTTATGCAGCCCAACTAGCGTTGTTATCAGGAAGCTTCTAGAAGCTCTGTTTGCATCTCGTATGGTCCTAATGGACTGCAAGCATATCCTGCAAACGATACTCAACCCAATTATGTTTCCGTCGATATGACTACAGACTCATACAAGGGAAAATAATAGTGTTAAGTGTCATTTGCAGGATATGCTTGCAGTGCATTAGTACCATACGGGATGGAAGCAGAGAAATATCGACCTTCCTGACAACCCGCGCTATTTGGGCTGCATAAAACAATATTATAAGGGGCAGCAGACTCATTTGTTATAAATGTGTAATGATCCATGTTGAACAGTACCTCTATCGATCATGGTTGGCTTGATCATATCTTCATATAGGCCTACGATTCGCTGACTAACAAACATAAGTTCCCATGAAATGTGCCGAGTTGAAACGTTTCGAAGTCATATTCGTAATCTGAAGGCAGTATGAACAAAATAAGTCGTTTATATATTATGTTTTATCTGTATTATAGAAGCTTTGTTGTATATAATTGAATTACTTTCTGATTGCTTCATCATCCCACCTGAAGTAGTTACTGTATATAGATGAATTACTAGTAGTATTAAGAAACTTGCTGAGTATTACTATTGATCCAAAAGAATTACCTTCCTGGCTACACACTTAAGATGTCAAGTGGGGCCGCAAGTTAACTAATTTAAGTTGTGTGCTCCACGGAAAGTTCCGCAAGTGACGCGGCTTGGTCACGCATTAATTGGTCTTTAGAGTAGTTGAAGGACTTTTATGCTGGAGAATTGATAGGACGATTAAAATCAAGCTGTGATAAGAACCTATCCTTACCACAAGCTGGTGGTTTACAACCTAAACTTAGGAGTAAACTAATATCCTTCTTTATGCGTCAACCTCTCTGGAGACCATGCGGCAGTAATATAGCCTCATGAGGTTATCAACATTGAGAACATAGGCTACCTCTTTTAAAAGTTCATATCTACACCGCAAACTTTGAACCATTAAAGCGATTTATATTCACCATGTTGTCGGCATTGATTCAACAGCTGGCTTTACAGTCTATTCTTCCTAAAAAAATAGTAAATAATGGGTATTTTGCATTAAAAGTAACATGGTACATATAGGGATTATTATAAAACTTTGGGTATCTCTTCTTCAAAGAACATCGTAGAAATATTTCCATAAATCAGACTTTTACACTCACTCTATTACAGAGTCTGTTGCTCAAAGGTGTACCAACCCCCGAAATAAATGAATAAGTGCATTTCCTTATACTAGATTCAAATCTAGCCAAAACTTATACTACCACGTATCATGCTGAGCAAACAATTCAAATTGTGAAATGAACCAATAATAAATTTGGAGAACAATCAGGGTTTTTTGTGGGGGAGCGTGATGGCGTAGTGGCTTAGCCGCTCGTCTTTCACCCGGACGGCCAAGGTTCGAATCTCGGTGACAGCGGGGTAGAATTTTCACCTGAAAAATAACGTGGCGTCAGGAAGGGCATCCGGCCTTAAATGCCCGGCCGAAACCAAAATGAGCCTGGTTGGCTCCGGCGACCCCAATTAATTGGGTAAAGCCGAAGAAAGTTTTTAATCAGGGATTTTTGTACGTCTTTCTATCTGCCCGTCTGCCTTTCTGCCTATCTGGCAGTGCTAATATAACGTTTGACGCCTGCACACATTTCCATGATAATGTTATGCAACAAGTCGTACTTCAGGACGTCTCTCTTTTAACGTTTTCAAGAACGCCATTGCTCGTAACTGCAATTAGAATGCCATTTTGTATTTAGACTCTGGATTCCTAGATTTGAAAAGATTCAAATCAATATATGATATTTAAAAGACATTTTCTCAATCAGAAAAGTAGGTTTGTAAAACTGCAGACTCATTATTTTAATTGTTAAATATGGCATGCATAATTTAATATTTGAAACAATGATTTACCGTTTAATACATTTTCAATTTACAAATTTGGCAACTAAGTGAAAGAGTTTCAGTAAACTGATGATGTAACGATATGATAGGCTACATTAAATAAGTCCGCTTTGTGGACATTCAAAATTTTAAAATCGATCAATCAGCTGTAATGCAGCAATCGGCACGCTGTATAGTGGAAGATAAATGTTATATGAGTATAAGGCACCTCTCTCACAAAAGACTATATGTCGGAATTTTGCACACAACCGTACATATGAATTATGGAATATTGAATGCAACAACACATGTTACAATTAAGTAAGGAAGAAAATTGACAAGACAGTAGTATTTATAGGGGGCTTATTGCTCTAAATGCGCAATTTCGTTTAAGTCGCTTGATCACAAGCGGTGAGAATTCATTAATCCCTAATTTAATGATTTAGATTTTAGATCAAGCATCGTCAAACAGCCCAATTCGAGCGCAACTTAGCTGGCTAACAGCTCTTCGCTGAACCAGCCTGTGCCAGCAGCTTTGCGAACTTCGAGTGCTTTCATATACAACAGATCCAAATTTGTTGAAATCTGTAACTGGTTTCTGTTCTTTTAAAGTAGGCTAATTAAGCACGGCAAATTGATCACGGAGGAATGGTTTGAGTAGAGTATTTAGGAGTTGACTTTCAGAAGCTTGGCGACTACACTATTGGCTCATGTGCTTGTACACTCGACAAAACTTGATTTATACCATTTTGGATATTGAAAAGTGATTACACAACAAATGAATTTTTAAAATATTTTCATGAAATTGTGATTGATATTTGTCTAGTGCGAAAGAGACTTGAATTGTCAAATTCTCAAAATTAAAAACCTGGAAGAAAATTAAGTACAGGACACCGATTGGCATTGCTCTATAAGTACGGTATAGTATTGTGGCAGAGTATGGATTCTCTCTTTTCCACTTTCAAAATATGGCCTTCAGGTAAGCATTATGTTTCTCAGCATACTATCAGAATATGATGCACAATTAAAAACATCACAAATTCTACTGATTTTATGTGCCTGATAATGTAAACAATTATTAACAACATGTTCACTAACGAACGAACATATAGTCTACTTTCAGTAAAATCCATGGGTATAGTATCTCTTTCGTTTAGCATGTAGAATAAGTTTGAGTAGGGGCCTATAACCTCGCTGTCAGTCCCATTATAAAAGCAATTATCATCATCATCATTATAATTTCGTAGAATTAAGGTGATGAACTATAAATGTCATGAACTGCTCTGGTCCAAGCTCCGTGAACCTGAGAGGAATGTGCATCACGGGCGATGATGATAGATGTGAGCAGTTCCCGGTCCGTGCGTAGTAACAGAACCAAATACATTGGTCGGTGACTCACTCACTCATTCGCAACATCACACTGGTTTGAGAGACGGCCCTATGCTAGCAGTGTTGGAATAGACAGGAATTCCAGATGACACAGCGGGCTGTTGACAGCCCCTTATCTTTCTGCCTGCAACTTCACCTCATCCCGCAAGTTCACAGAGATTGGACCCGAGCAGTATAGCCACCACACTAAGATAGTGTACTCGTAATACACACCATTCATGATCCATTATGTCTGGTGGCTCTCCTGCACCGTGTGTCTTACATGCACGAATGATGAACGGGATGCGTAATCGCTGTTTTCAAAGGAGCGCTACAATGTGCTATATGTCTGATGTAGGAATATACCAGTAATTTTACTACTTATTTTCGGAGACGGAGATGTTATTATTTCCTTAGGTGAAACTAAGGTAGCCCTGCGTAAGGAAGGCTAGCAACGTCCCCCACTTGTAATTTATAAACCTGTTTGAGCAAGCCTTGAACCTATGGGTGTGACGGAGACCCAATACCTTCTGACAGTTCAGGGACTCCTTGAAAACGAACAGGCAATTTAACTACCATTCGATGTGGTGCTATTAATATGGAGGAGGTTATGGAAGGAAGAACATTTTAGTTATTGTTTTTTTAAGGGGCAGATTAGCGAGGTCTTATATGATACTTCTTTCTCACTATGTTTTGTCATGAATGCAATATTACTTAATGAGTTGTTAATTTCAATATTTCAACAGTACGCCCAGCCACCATCTAGAAAGTAATGAGTCACTGATCTGTTTTCTAGTGCAGTGAAGGCAACTTAGATGATGGTCAGGGGTATTATTGAGTTTCGTCTCTGTGGCTCTAATTGATGGTGGATTATAGATTGGAATGATATTTATTTTCAAAATGGTGCCTGCGCGTAATATTCATTGTGATAGTCGTGAATGTAGTGTTAGCGAGGGGTGGTTGATAGTATTTCTAGTTCATCAATTTTCCTGTGAACTGCACTAATTTTAATGTTCTATTATCACACCCATCAGTCATCTTGAATTCATTAAGTCGCAGACCTTGTATAGATAAAGTGTCTTATAGGAGTCTACCTTCTAAAGAATTCTCTACATTGTAGCCCTAATGGATTGTGGATTGTCTAATTTAATTATCCAAGACTGCAAGGGAGAGTCACAATTAGGACACGTAAGAAGCCTTATGCCAACGGTCTTCATTTCTCTTCAGCTTTATTCCTCACTTCTCGAGACAAATGTCCAGATATGAAATTATTTGAAGTTCCGTGTGCCTGTGATTTTCAAATTACACACACTATTACTGTCACAACTATAGAACTGACCGTCAAACAAATACCACACATGGACAAAGACGTCACAAATCATAATTAAAGCAACAACGAATTCACATACTTCCAGCGCTTAACGCAGATTTCTCCTAACTATGAAGAAACGTTGCTAGCAAAAAGATTGAAGAATTGTTTCATTCAGGTTTCAGTTGGGAGGTTATTTGTCGTCAGCGGTTAGTAAGAAGGAACTTGCGAATGAGACGTGTTTTACATACTATGAGGCAGAGCTTGAAGCTCTAGTTTGTCACCCCTTTCCCCCTCTCCTCTCCTCTTCTGATGCATAATGCAGAGGGAAGCGTTGAGAAAATCTCTGGGCTTTATGGAAATTCAACCTTTATGCATGAGTGCAAGTTGTAAATATGCCACCAAAACAGTGATCTGCTCTCCAGAAACATGTTGGCGAGTGCTCAGAGGTTTATCATTGCATCGCCATACACCTCAGAGCTTAGACTTGTACGACAACTGTAATAGGGAACTATGAGTTCGGAGATCAAATGCTAGAATCCTGGTGTGGCTGTAGCCATCCTGAATGTGGTCTAATCCTAGGTTCTCCCATATTACGTCCAGGCAACCCTCAGACGAGAGTTCTTGTATAAAAATTACTTCCCATAACATATATTTTCATCCTCCGAGTTAGGATCCTGAATAATGGTCCACGCCAACGTGTCCAGCACAGCTCATCTAGATTAATTCAATGTTATCTCAATCCAATCACTCGGCAATTCAAACAAGATTATATTCTCATTTAGTTTCCATTCAATTCAAAGTTAAAATGTCACAATTCTTTACCTCATTACTTGATAATTCGAAGTTATTAAAAAAAACTTAATAAAAATTCTGAACCTGCTTTGTTGCAAACAGTCCATCGTAATTAAGACGGGAATAGTGTGGTAGTGTAGCTTCCAAATGATGGGCATGTAAGAAGTGGAATGGAGATAATTGTTGCTATTGTGAACATTGGAAAATCCATAGGATTGTGTACTTATTCCTCCCATTCATCCACGTATGACCATATCCAAATTTCAAAAACAACACGCTTAACGTATTGCGTAACCGCTGTTTTCAAAGGAGCGCTACAATGTGCTAATAATGTCACAACTATAGAATTAACAAGGCATTTTAACGCCGGAATACTGAGGGAATAGAGAGGGTAGGTGGCATGTTTCATTCGAATAAATGAGAGGTGATGAAGTAGCCTGGATATCAACAGGTTGGTTTTGCTTGACGTGCAGCTATTAATCATATTTGATGTCCTAGTAGTTTATGGAAATAAATTCTCCCCAAATCCCTGTTGTTCTTGCTGGTCTCCAACTTTAACACAAGTTAAATTAAAAAAGAGCTATTTGAAAGGAGGACATCTTTAATTCACAAAGAACAAGGTACACAAAGAAAACATCTGAATGTCAAAGACCAAAGACATCAAAACTCAAAGACCAAATACTTCAAACATCACATCCTCCCACCTAAGCTAACTGAAATGGTATGAAGTTAGCTTACAATATGCACAAAAACAGAAACAATTAACTTACCAAAGCAACTAGAAACACATGGAAATTAAGACATTTTAAACAAGAATCAAATAACAACTGTACACACTGCAGTAAAGCAAACACAAACTTCAAGATCTCAGTCCAAGTATCTTTTAGGTAACACAACTGTTCTTCCACTTCGTGTCACAGTTATATTGGCACCATCCTTTTTGGAAATTGGTGGTGTCTTCACTTTCACTTGTAGCAGTTCCTCAATAGGCATGACACTTTCACTTTTAGCCACAAGTATGGGGTAGATCCTCTGAATGGGTCGAAGTAGCTCTCCAGAGGCCATTTTCAATTTGACAAGTCGAACTGTGCCCTCTTGATCTGGTAACAAGTCACTCACAGTAGCCAGAGGCCAGTCTAACCGTTGATCACTGTCATTCCCAACAAGAACCTCGTCACCAATATTAACATTAGGAAACTCTTTACCTTTGCTTCTCTGTACGAGCTGACCAAGGTACTCATTACGGAAACGTCTCCGCAAATCTTCCTTAATTTTGGCACGATACTTCAGTCTTTTTTTCCAGATTAGTCGACTCAATCACATCACACTCGGGCATTCCTGCTTGCCTGATGTCTTGAATGAACATTGCTGGAGTAATAGGTGTGGGTTGTAGGCCATCTGAATCCAATTGGTAGGTGAGTGGACGAGAGTTCAGGACACACTCACAATCAGACAGCACAGTTTCCATCTCTGGATAAGACAGAAATGATCGACGGAGCACCTTCCTCAGCAACTGTTTAGTTAAGCCAATTATTCTCTCCCACCAACGACCCCACCAGGCAGCTGTAGGAGGATTAAATTTCCAGTCTATTCTTTCCACTGAACAATACTCCAACACTTTGTCCCAATCAATTTTCCAAAATGCATTTTTGGCACCTGTGAAATTAGTCCCATTGTCACTAAAAATTCTAACAGGTCGACCTCTCCGGGCAACAAATCGTCCTAAAGATTGCAGGAAACTGTCAGTTGATAAGGACAAAACGAGTTCCAAATACACTGCCCTTACTACACCACAAGTAAAGAGACATACCCAAGCTTTTTGATTGTTCTTGAGATAAATAGGCCCTGCCATATCTACGCCTGTAATTTCAAAAGCTGCTGCTTCTCGTACTCTGTCAACAGGTAAAGGGGGTGCAGGTGCATCTAGCCTTTTGGAGTTTTGCCTCCTACAAACGATGCACTTAGACTCAACGGAACGAATAGTCTTTCTCCCACCCATTACCCAATATTTCTCTCCGAGAATTGCAAGAAGGCCTTGGACTTCCACGTGTCATTGTTTCTCATGAATATGTCGAATCAGACGTTGTACAACAGGATGACGTTTGGGTAAGATCACAGGAAAACGGAAGTCCATTGAATCAGGGCGATAGGATACTTCAGTCTTCAAGCGTAAAAGCCCACTTAGATCCTCAAAAGCTTGTAAAGCCAAGATGCACTTATCCGCAACACTTGAGAAACACTCACGTTGAACATATTTCCAAATTCTCACTTCAGATTGCATTATTTCATCCACAGATAGGGATCCTTGTTTCCTGACAAAATGTTGCGACTGAGAAGCTTTGCAATTGTGAATGAACCTATACATCCATGCGTTCATTCGAACCAAATTTTCGAATTGTGAAAAGTACTTAAAATACTAGTCTGAACTAAGATTCACAGAGACATTAGACATGGAAACCACAGTTTTTTTTCTTTCCTTAGAAATAATTTCTTCATCATAATTTACATCCAGGGACAACAACCAACGATCAGGTGATCCGCGAAGCCATTTTTGGACCCTCCCACCAAGAAGACTGTAAGAGCTTGTTCCCTGAACACCCTCTTGAAGGTAAGTCTGCTGGGTTTAAGGTGCCAGGTACAAAACGCCATTCTTCGACTTTTGTCAGTTTTCTTATTTCCATGGTGTGATTCCAAACAAAAGGAGCCCACTGGTCATCTCTTCGTATCCAGGCTAAGGTTGTCGACGAGTCACTCCAGAAAACAGATTGACAATCCTCCGGAAAGCTTTCCCTCACAGAGTGGTGAATTCTAGCACCAATAGTAGCCGCTAGTAACTCTAATCGAGGTATAGTCATCCTTTTTGTAGGTGCCAATCGAACTTTGGCCTGGATCAACTGGACGTTCACACCAAATTCCGTCTCTACTCGAAGAAACACAACAGCGGCATATGCTACCTCACTTGCATCACAGAATGTGCGCAAAGACCATTTGTGAACATTGCTTGATCCTGGTAACCACCTAGGAATCTTGATTTGCAAAATACTAGGCAATTCTTCCAGCCATCGGAAGAACTTTGTTTGGATTTGGCTAGGTATCTCTTCATCCCAGCTCAGTTTAAGTTCCCACAATGTCCTCAGTAAAATTTTCGGAAACAATGTAGCTGGACAGGTAAAGCCAATTGGATCAAAGACCTTGTGTGCGAACGACAGGATAATCCGCTTAGTCACCTTAGTAACACAAACATTTAAGCTACCAGGACTAATACTCAAGGATTCATTTCTTCTGTCCCATATGAGGCCAAGGACATGAGAAAGTTTTGTTTCTGGAGCACAGAAAGGATCAGAAAATTCCCATCCCCTAAGATCAAATTTACATTCACTCATTAGGGCTGTAGCTTCATTGACAAGTCGTTTTAGTTCCATCTCATCATCCACTGAGCTCAGAAGGTTGTCCACATAAAAGCCATCAAGTAATGTCTGAATTGTAGTTAGTGAGTATTGTGATCCTCCCTCTTCACACCTTGCAAGTGCCGTCAGCAAGTGATTGCGTATTACCACTCCAAGTAAAAAGGGACTTAGCGCTGCTCTAAACACAACCCTTTCGTGTCTACATATTACAAGATTGCCATCTTCGTCTCGCCACAAAAATCTAAGAAAATCACGATCAGAAGGATTCAGACTTATTTGCAAGAATGCCCTTTTAATGTCAGCAACCACACCAAGTTTTTTCATGCGAAAATTTAACAACAGCGAAGGAATTTTCTCAATCAAATTTGGTCCCTTTTCTAAACAATCATTTAGCGAAGGAGCGTCTTTTTCATGGGCAGAGGCGTCAAATACAGGCCTTACCCTGGTTGTGCTGTTCTCCTTCAGGACATGCCTGTGAGGAAGATAATGACCTCCCTGTTCAAGATCAGACATTGGAACCTTCTCAATCACTCCTTCATCTAGCCATTCCTCGAAAACCTGCTGGTACTCATCATAACACTGGTCACCTTTTAGTTTTTTCACAGTGTTTTCAAGTCTATTAAGTGCTAAATTCAGGTTACTTGGGAGAGCGGGAAGCCCATCCAAACATGGCAAGTGAACATGGTATCTACCTGTATCATCCGTCGCAACAGTCTCCAAAAGTGTCGCTCAGCTTCAGCTTGTAGCTCTAGTTTAGTCCTTTTTTCTGCTGGATCTGTAATTCCGATGAGATCTAACTTACACATGTCGGCAATAGATACATCGTTGACTAGCATAGATATCACCATGAGAGCGGAATCAGTTCTTTCAGGTCTTTCAGATACCTTACCCAATGCCGTCCATCCAATACGGGTGTGTACAGCAACGAGTCCAGGGGTAAGATCTTTGACTTTTCCTGTGAACAGCTTGCCTACTACATCAGCCCCTAGCAACAGCTCAATGGGACCTGGATGCCTACTAGTAGCCCTATCAGATAATGTGATACCTATGTCTTTCAATTTCTCCAAAGTTTCACCATTGAGGCAAGGCAAATTGTCACAGATGTTGACCTGATCTAAAGCTTCAAGATTGCACTTGTATTGACCATCAAGACTACTTAAATATATTCTGTACCTCGTGTGGAAACAGTTATCACTTCTCTGACCTCCAAAGAGTGAATGAACGATTTGCTCCTCACCAACAGGTTTGTATTTCATCTCTTTGGCAGCGCTATTCAAATCATAAGATCTCTGCGATCCCGTGTCCACAATAGCTCTCACTTCTCGCTGGTGGCTTTCTCCACGAAGGATGACCTTGAGTGTTGGTAGCACAACGCCAAAATCACATGATAAACTAGCAAGTACTTGATCCGTCTGGGCAGGACTTGACTTATCAGATGCTGAAGCAGACTTGGCATTTACATTCCGTGGCAAATCAGGGCATAACAGAATCACATGTTTCCTGTCACACACTGCACATTTAGGTTTTGATTTGCATTTGGTTGAAATGTGATTCGGTTTCAGACACACAAAACAACACTTCTTATCTTTTATTATGCTCATTTTTTTTTCTATTGACATATCCCTGGCCCTGTAGCAATCCACGCTAACATGACTATTTGACTCGCAAAATATACAAGTAAAATGTGTAGTCTTACTCTCTGGCTTTGTGAGGAGTCCTACAGCGGTGTATGGAGGTTTTTCTATCACAGAATTCCTTGGCTCCTTCTTGTCGTGCGCCCTGACATGTGTAGGCTTAACCTCTAATCCTCATAAAGCAAGAGAAATACGTTCATCATTTTGCACTTCAAGTTTCATAAATGTCATCAAATTTGATAGCCTACATTCTGCCTGAGTCACCTCTCTACATGCTTGACTTCTCTGCCATGCCCTTAAAAAGTCCTCGGGCATACAAGATTCTATCAGTGGGCACAAAATGGATGCACATTTTCCACTAGTTACTCCTAATGTTTCCAAAGACCTCATATGGCTCTCCAATTTGTCATATAATTTTCCAAGAGGTAGCCTATTGCTCTTATAATTCTGTAATACTAGGCCAAGTAACTCTCTAATGTACACTTCTATCAGGATATCCTCTCGGCCAAACCTATTCTTCAAAGCTTCTATAGCTAAATGATAGTTCTCTGCAGAAGGTGGATAGCTACTTACAATGTCATTAGCACGTCAACCGGGAATCATTGCCTGCAAGAGATACAAAAACTTGTCCTCTGGTGGTATATTTGAGTCTTCAAGCACTTTCCTAAACTGGCTCCAGAAAGGAATCCATTCCCGCACATCGCCACCATACTTCCGAAACTCGATGACCGGGAGTTTGAATTTCCTAACATTAGTATGCGATATTTCACTTGCGTTACTGATATCCACTTTTAGTAACCGATTTTCGAGGTCACTGATCTTGACCTTTATAGTTTCAAACTTTAATTTGTACTGGCTCACCTCATTCAAATGGGTCTCTAACTTGCCTTCCGTCGCGTCGTTCTCTAGCAGACTTTCGAATATTTCTTCGTCCTTTTGGTTTATGGTAAGCATACTGTCTTCAAAGACCCCGAATTGACTACGAACTTGCTGACTGTCCACGTGTTCGGCATCGAAAAGCTTCCCCAATGTTACGTACTGCGTAGTGAATACGCGTCTTAAAACTGCTCTAGACTTTTTAATCTTCTCCATAACTGATAAACTGAAGTAACACACTCAAGAAACATTAAACAAATTTTCCCACGGTTGGACGCCAAATGTTCTTGCTGGTCTCCAACTTTATCACAAGTTAAATTAAAATAGAGCTATTTGAAAGGAGGACATCTTTAATTCACAAGGAACAAGGTACACAAAGAAAACATCTGAATGTCAAAGACCAAAGACATCAAAACTCAAAGACCAAATACTTCAAACATCACACCTGTCGAATAACTGATTTTTCTTGATAGTTGTTACAAGTCAAACGATATATGTCGCTGAATTGGCCATAAATAGGCTTAACTGATGTTGAATGATTTTTTGCAATGTTACTTGCATGTAGTCTTGGCTATGGTAACGTAGATTTATTTTATAACTACATACAGGCGTGTACTAATTATAGGTACAGTCCACTTCCTAGTGTTGCGGCTAGCATTCTTGCCGTTAATGCCAGCGTCATAAAGAATGATTTAATCTGGATTTCGTTGGGGCTCCGTGAAATGACGATGGTAGATCCTTTAAGAGTTCGTTAAATTTGCCTTTCACCAGTTATGACTGTCATACTCCTAGGAATGACCAGGAAATAACTCCTGACTTCCCGTGTTGCAATATTGCGTAACGAACTGGCGGCTTGCTTAAACTCATTTGCTTAATAATTCTCGGCACAGGCCCATACATTAAATAATGAAATATATCTCAATTCATGCCATGATATGAACAGTTATATGATGAAATGACGAGGGTGATAAATAATTAGTAATTGTAAAGCATGACATTTGAATTTATGTAACAAATAATTGAGCTTGATAGTCTATATAATTCATTAATGATGACGAGAAGTGTCTGTAACCTCGTAGAGCGGTTACAAACTTACAATTTATTCGGTTAATCTCCTTCACATCTCTTCCCACAGAAGATCTGATTGAAGGCTACAGGTGAAAAGGGAGGCAAGTGAAGATTTCATAATTTTACACAGGAGCTGATATAAAGTTTGAAACCAAATGACGATCATTTGTCTTAAGATATCTTACAATGACTGTATATAATGTAATAAACATGTATTTCTTTGTTCCGTGGCTAAATGGTTAGCGTGCTAAGCCCTGGCCCAAGGTGCCCCGGGTTCGATTCCCAGCCGCGCCATCATGGATTTTAATTTCCTGGGGTTAATTTCCGTAGCTCGGGGACTGGGTGCATGTGCCGTCTTCATCATCACTTCATCCTCATTAAGACGCGCAGGTCGCCCACGGGCGTCAACTAGAAAGACCTGCACTCGGCCTCCCAGGAGGCCACACGAAAATATATATGAAATACAACATTAGGCAATTTTTGTCAACAGAAGCACAACATACGTATTAATAAAATTATTTCCAAAAATCACCTTTTAGAGCAGAATGGTGAGGTAATTCAAGAAATGTTTTTTTTTAGCAAAACGTGATCACAATATTTCCTCCACATTCATTTTCTTCGTAATTTAGGTTCATGTGGCAGATTCTTGTAGTAGATTTGAGCCTCCTTAGAACAAAATGCTTTCAATTCTTGATGGTCTTTGAACTTCTCTTCTGATATCGGTAGAAGTCCCGGGTATGCTCTTGGAGATTAGCGATATTCATTCGGTTCCATTTCACGTACAAGGTTTCTTTCTGATCTCTTCTTGAGCACACAGTGGAAATCCATGCTGCATTGTATAATTTCCCGATCACGAAAACCAAGATTAACGGCCGAGGGGACCCGATGCGCTGATCACGCGTCACCCCAATATCTGCAGGCCAAATGGCTGGGCAGCGTCCGCTTGGTAGGCCTAGGCCCTTCATGGGCTGTAGTGCCAGGGGTTATTTATTTATTTGTTATTGTATAATTCCCGGTGGGTGTCTAGTCGTGGATGGTCAGTTTCAACTTTCAATTCCTTGATTGGCCTGGTTGGAATTGGACAGTTCATACAGTAATAATCATCAAGAAAGCTGCTCCAATCTCTGATCATTCCATCGTCTACTTCTATAAGTGTGAAGGGTTCAGGTTTCACTCTTGCACGTAAGATCACCTCAACTCAGTCTTGGGGAATTTCTGCCACAGATTTTGTGTTCATCACTCCCATATCTTTATCACATTCCAGGTATGAATGCCCTCTTATTGGGAATGTGACATGAACAGACTGTAGACGTTTCTGCTCGTGGACAATATAGTGTAAGTATTGGAAAAGGGTGTAATTTTTGTTCTGCCCTGCTGCGGAGTCACAGAAGATATTTAAATGTCGGACTTCTGGACTAAGAATTCTTGTAATGTATTCATTTAGAAAAGATGTTACCTCATTTACCCCTTTTCTGCCGTCAGGTTCAGGGTGAGCATAGAAAATAGCCTTGTTGTCAGACAATTGGTGGATATTGAAGGAAAAGAAGCTGAGTTGTCACTTGTAATAAACTATGTTTGTAGAAATATTTGGACATGGGAGATATATTTGGAAATCTATGGTAACTGATTCAGTACGGGAATCCTTTTTTCTCTTCATCCTTGCTTCTCTCTTGCGGTTGTAAAAAGTGTTGCCACACTCAGCACACTCCTTACTCTGTAGAGCTGCAATAATATGACTACCTCCCTCTTTCCCTGTTTACTACTGACTTACCTCCCTCTTCCCCTGTAGGCGAAATTTTTAATATGAAGTTTCTCACTGACTAGCCTTCCTTTTGCTCTGCAATTTAGCCCATACAAAATATGCCACTCATGCTATATGGTTCGGTTCTTAACTCATTTTATCCCATTTTCTGACTTACCTCCCTTTTCCCCTGTAGTCTTCATATCCTACTGAACGAAACGTTCTCAATCACATTATTTATAACATTGAGGTCGTATTCTTCGTTGTTGTATAGGTACAAACTAATTCAGTTTCGTTTTAACAGTTTTGACATGTAATTTCTGGGAACAATCAAAGAAACTTGTTCAAATAGCATTATTAAAAACTATAATAAGTTGCACAGCTATAACATCAAATACTGAAGTAGCCTACAACTCTTAAAATATAATATATAAAATAGCTAAAGTGAATACAATTAACAAGGCATTTTAGAACCGGAATACTGAGGGATTAGAGTGGGTAGGTGGCATGTTTCATTCGATTAAGTGAAAATCTTCGAAGCTGGTTTAGTGAGTATTGTTATTTACAGAAATAATATTTCGTGCTGAACGTTGAGGAAAATCTCTTTCATTATAGTGGATTATTATTCAGTTCGTCTGTAACGCCTAATAGGTTCTCATACCTTCATTCAATATTTGTGGACATATTTAGTTTGTCTTATCAAGTGACCGCTGCTTAGCAATTTGTCAAGATGACGCGTCGTTACAACTCCTCAGCCATTAATTTTGGCTTTCGTCACTGAGATGCTGCCTCCAAGATCAGACAACTACTCAGTTGTTCTCATGAGGCTGAATGCGCGCTGTTCCAGCCCTCACATCTGTTTCTAAATTTCCCCCAGGGGCCCACGGCTAGTGGGACGTGGGTTGGCGACCACGGGACCCCAGCTTAGTTAAGCATTACTTCCACTTACTTGTGCCGGGCTCCTTTTTTCTTCTTTCCTGTCGACCACCCTTGGTCCACTCCTCTTCTTTTCCGACCCCGACAGTATTAGGGTATCCGAGGCCTAGGGAGTCTTTCCCTTTCCCGCCTTAATTGGCCCTTGTCTCATCTGTCCTGATCCGTCATTCTTCGAGGGGTCAGCCTTCTTTTCTTTTCATTTTATCTCCTGCCTTCTGCACAAGGCTCTCACGGTGGCAGGGTGTATGTAGCTCCACCAATTTTGGTGCACCCTGAATAGTGCTACACCCTGAAGGGCTCATGGCTGGTGAGTTTGGGAGTTGGCGACAACGAGGGATTCCTGAGCTGGGTTCGTTTTGTCCCCTTTATCCTCTGAACTTGGGGTAGGTCCTCTCCTCTTTCCCTTTCCTATCTGCATTTCATGGCTCTCCTTCCTTCCAAGTCCCTCAATACTTATTCTTAGAGGGCTGAGAGCATTTCCTTTCTTGCTGTCTCTTATTTCCCTTATCCTTTATTTGTTTACCATTTCTTCTTCTAGTATGTAAGTTTGTAGTTAGTATAGTCTAGTTATAGTTTTCATACTCATCTCAACTTTCACTATCACCCAACCCATTAGGGGCCGATAACCTTGATGTTGGGCCCCTTAAAACAACATCATCATCATAATCATGTTTTTAAATTGCTAGACGGAGTTGGGAATCGAACCCAGGGCCTCTCGCTCAGAGGCGCTATACCCTTACACCACGGAGGACGGCAGTGAGAATCATGTCTCACGTCTCAAATAATAAATATACTTTGGTTAGGTGTTTAGCGATTTCAGTGTAGTTTGTACTTACTGCAATTCACTAAAATGCAGGAGAAGAGAAATACGTCTTAAATACTTGCTTTGTTATTGACAATTAATGCTACGCTTGTTCGTATATTTCACTGAAAGCGAAGCTTGTATTTTACGTGAGCATTAGTTTCGCGATCATAAGTGACTGGACCTCCCTTTTACGTAGAACCTGATCCAACGGACTTGACATTTCCTTTAAAAATCCCACAGGTGTGAACCTGAAATCGAACTTTTTGTATCTTGGTGAGAAGCAAGCAATATTTGACAAAGGAGGACTTTGAAATTTCTTTGGTATTGGAATAAAGAACATTCAATTAGTTCATAACATTACTGAAACCTGCCCATCAGTGTTCCCCATTATATAGTTTAAGGTATTTACAGTTGAAATGCACGCTTTTGTTAAGTGACAAGCTAGTGACACCTATAATATATGTGTGTGTGCTGCGATCTTTGGTTGGGTCGAGGATTCGAAGTTGAACACACTATAACACAATGCAACCCAGTCACCTGCAAAATGGTTTTCGGTTTGTGGCATATGCAACTCTCTTAAATGCCTCATTCATGCAATGGATCATCACTTATATGTACTGTATGCACTTAGATCATGATGCCTATATTCGGATCAACACAAGGTTCGTACACCTTTTACGATCGTTTTAAGTGTCTGCTGTGTACTATCCGTCGTACTGCTTTGTGGGCACCATTCTTTCATTCACTATTCAGTTGGTGGCGTATGGCTGAATACATGTTTTCCAAGAACACCACCAAGTCCTTACTTACGATTAATTTAATCGTAATGGGAGAACTGATTCCCGCCTGTGCCAAGAGCATTCCCCTTGTTATATTTCTCCATCATAATTCCGTATAGAACGATGGCTAGGGGAAAAACACCCCTACACATCTCGTAGGACCGACTGTGTTGCTGTAACGACACACTGAAGTCCCACCTCTTAGAGGGTCGTGTTACTTTGTATTGGACGGGCCATGCAAGTGTCTGAATGGTATCAAGCTGTTTGGTGCGAGCAGTTCATGCACCCTACCACAGTGTTACACGCATTGGGTCTGTCTGTGTATACTCGGCCATAATTAAAGGAATTTTCGGAAGGCATTGTGTGCATCAAGGATAGTGATTACCATGTCGATTGTTGTTGTTTTTATTATTAATTCAATTTAGGGGCTTGGGACATCTTGGTCATCATCCCCGCGTACTGTACTTGGATATGTGTTGACTGTCTTATAACCTGTATTTATGTGATGTCTATGGTAGTGTGTGCAGTGGTTGAATTAGGGACAGAGGAGGGACAGGTGTCCCGCGACTTGCAGTAAGTCACTGGATGGAGTGTGGAAATACCTAGGAATAAACCACACTCACGACAGCCGTTACGATGTTGAGTAGCTCTTCTTAAGGTGCCTACACACGTAACTGCAAACTTGACCAGCATGCATGATCAATCTTGTTGTGCAAGCAGGTTTAGCGTCTGTAGGATAATTCTGCGCAAGCATTATAATTGTTCAAGCAGCTTGAAGATGGATTGAATTGAAATCATGCAAGCTTGTACAAGCTGAGTTTGCCCAATCGAAACGGAGCGTGTGTACCACAGATGTGCCAGCTTGTGCAAGCAAACGTCAGCCGTGAGTTTGCTCTACAGTTGGTGACAGCATTTGGACCATGTCTAGTGATCTGAAGAAGGTCAACCGTCAATAACCATTGTTCGCTACTGACCAATAGCTGAAGGTTATTAACCAATACCATACTTCCTCTATCACTCCACGTGAACTCCAGTGTCCCACCCTGGCGGCCAGCTCGCGTGTTACGCAGGTGTCAAGTGTTCAGTGTTGCACAGTTGCATACAGTTCTGTCGAGTCTCGCTGCTTGCTCTCAGTGGCTACGGTGCAGAGTTGGCAACACTGTGTCTCGCGCTAGGAAAGTCTTGGCTTTCCACAGACATGGAATGCAAACATATCTGCCCATGATCGTGATCCTTCCTTTTAATTACAGGTGTTACGAGTGACAAAAGCTTTAGATAAGTTTCTTCATTCATTCTGATATGATTATGCCAATCATGCGTTCAATTCACTGAGCAAATTACCGTGGGAATAGGTATTTCTCTTCAGTGGCCACTCTTTGAACCATATATCACGCCAGTTCGCGTGTCACGCAGGTGTCAAAAATCCACTGTTGCACAGTTGCAACCTGTTCTGTCCAGTCTCGCGTTTTCCTCTTGTGGACAAGGCAAACAGTAGCCAAAGCGTGTGCATCGTCGTCCAAGCTCGTAATAGTGCAAGCGCCAATTGGCGCTTGTTCAAGCATACTGGTACCATGTGGTGTCGTAGGGAAATTTGGTATTCCTGTAAAAAAGATTGATCATGCATGCATGTCAAGCTTGCAGTTACGTGCGTAGCCATGTTTTTAGTGCACTGGGAGATTGAAACAGGTGAGCCGCGCTCGTTGTCCTTCTAGCACAGAGATGGTGCGCTTTCCGACATGTCTTCTTACTCAAATCCTACAGGTACGCTCTTCATTTTATAAAGCTATGCTACAAACGCTAAAAAAAAACTAAAAAAAAACACAGAGTTGAACTAGTCTAAGTATCTCATTTCGCGAAAAGATGTTACCAAAAATTATCTTTGTGCAGAATCAGAACCATCTAAGCTATTGCTTAGGACTCAAACCTAAGAATAATTACGTATTCTCAGAAACTGGGGAACCGAACTATAGTAAGCGGATGCCTCCATAATTTAAATTTCTGACAATGGTCATCAATACCAAGTTAAGCAAGGATTTTAAAATTAAATCATTAACAATCGTAGAGCATACCATTTCAAATAGTCGAATAAATGACAGCACGATATGAAGAAGAAGAAGAAGAAGAAGACGAAGAAGGAGAGGCAGGAAAAGGAAGGCTTTCTGCTATATTACTGGTTGGGAGGAGATGGAGCACACCATTCTAACTGGCTTACCTGCACTCCAGAGAGTTCAACTCTGTCGTGCCGTTCTCCCGCTCCCAGGGGAGTTGTGCACAAACTGAGGATTGACAACGGGCGGACAAATTCCCTAATGTTGTAAAACGCCTGCTGCCAACAGCACCACTGTCACGTCCCGTTAAACCAGCTAGTTCCTCACCATAACTATTATTTCCCTCACCATAATCTAACATATTGATAACATTTTGAGTTCTCATAAACAAGAGGCAGAAAAGCATTCTAATTTCTCCTTTTATTCACCTCAGTCTCTAAGCAGAATATTGTTACCTGGCATTTCATTAGAAAGATAAGAAAAGCGTAATAATTTCCGTATTTATCTACAGGTACATAAGGTTACAGGGAGGAGATGACAGTACGCAAGAGTTAGATACAAACAAAACAGTTTTCATTGGTTACGGGCCAAACTCTTGAGGTTTTCGAAACGCCGGCGTGTTTGCAAATTGCATTAGATTATATTTTATCAACTGACATGGATCTCTCGCATTTAAGAAGTTGGTGAAATATATTCTTCTCTCACCACCTTCTTAATTGGGAGACATCCATGCTAGTTGATAACGATATCATTACAATGTTCAAACACCCCGGCGTTTCCAAAATCCCAACACATATTATTTTCGTAGTATTCATTAATTCAAATAATGTTCCATTCTACTGTGTGCCCATGTTGGGCAGATGAAGATACAAGATTCAAACCATGGTGCTGTCAGAGGCTAAACGATTGTGAGGTTTCCATTGATCTTTCCACACTCATTTCTGACAAATGCTAGGAAGAAATCTTGTACCAAGTTCCGCGGCTCAATTCTATTCCTTTAAGTCTCATACGTTAGTTATTCCGAATATTGATCGTTCTATCGTTGGACGCCTGAAGTCAGTCTACGTTGCTGGAACACCTCTGTGACAAAAGATTAGTGATGGTCCGTTTATTTCTGTTTGTGGCTGACCTAGGATGCATCAGTATGAACTTGTCAGCAGCTTTGAGTAGGGTATTATGCAGACATGAAAGATAAAATGTAACATTTTTGGCATCTTATGGCCTATTACCGTAAGGATAAACCCAACTCATAAACAAAAAAGAGAATGTATGAAAACGATACACTGGTGAATCGGGCACGTAAAAAATGTTTCTCTCGATTCCGATATGGAAATATCAACATAAAAGGTCAACGTCTCACAGGATGGCCCCTGGCTGCAAACGTGGAAGGTATAAAGCATTTCATTTTATGATAACTCGGGACATGGCACAGGAGCTGAATATAGCACTTGCTACTGTAGGCATACACAGCATTATATATGGGTTCTACACTAACTGAGTGGCCAGAATTTTGTTCATCAAGATTCTAATTATTATATTGAACCCATAATATTGAAGTCACATTAACGCTTCTAAGGTTATTTATCTGCGAGTTGGAAATAGTTGGAAAGATGCTGAAACACAGGAAATGTACAATATCAGGTACTAGCCAGACGACGGCAAGTCGGGAAAAATAAGACCAGTGCATAATTTGAAACAACAGACTTGGGGTTTGTGATGATTTTATGACGGCCTATAGTTCAACGAACGAGACAGCGTGGGGAAGCGTCGAGTCATGCTCCTGGAATGTTATTGTCCACTAGCATCAGAAAAGGACAGTATATGGGAATAGTTGAGACAGGGCGAGTTTGCAGATACGCTATTGGGAGGTGTCGGCCAGAAAACGCGCTGATCTTGGACAGTAAACAGCAAATGGGAAGTAGGGTCGCAATTCAGCGCGCCAAAGTAGCATCACATCAAGAGGGCCTCTTAATTGGCGGGAGTTAATTTGTTAATAAATCTACTATCGATCTGAGTGCGAAATGTCAAAATCTTGATCTTTAAATTATTATGAGTATTTTGAGATGTATTGCATGCTAGTGAGATGATTTCTTGGGAAGTTAGATTTTTGTGATGTCCCCACCTTTAGTTAAGTGTCTGGATGATATATATATATTGCTGTGTGAGCAGTCGAACTTACTTACTTTTGGAGTGTCCAAACGACACTCACGTGATTTGTGGCACATTTGTAAGTTGTAATTATCTAAGTTGTGGAACAGTACTTTAATATTTCCTGTCCAGTTGGACATATTGCTCATTTTGTGTGCAGGATGAAATAAGAATTGATAACAGTGATAATCCGAATTTTTATGCAGATAGCTATCGAGCAGCGGAGTAGGAGTAGTTGTGAGAGATGGAATGAAGGAAGAGGTAAAGGGAATAAGTGAAAGGATCATGAAGATCAGAGTAACTGTAAAGGGAAGAAGCCTGGAGATAGCCCAGGTATATGCCCCTCAAGTTGGATGTACAGCTCAAGAGAAGGAAGACTTTGAGGAGGAGCTACAACAGCAGTTGAATGGTCAGAGCATCATTGTCATGGGAGATTTGAATGCACATGTAAGAAGTGAAAGGCAAGGATATGAAAATGGATTGGGAGCAGAAGGATGGGGTAGCAGGAATGAAGAAGGGAGAAAGTTGCTGGATTTTTGCAAGAGAAACAGTTTAGTGGTAGGCAACTCCTGGTTCCGGAAGAAAGAAACCCACAAAGTAACGTGGTACAGCAGTGATTTAACAAAGAAATCTTTGGTAGATTATATGCTGTACGACTGGGAAATGAAGGGAAGTGTCAGAGATATAAAGGTAATACCATCAGAGGCTTTAGGTAGCGACCACAGAATACTTGTAATGAAACTGGGAGTTGTTAAGGATAGCAAGAGGACAGAGTACCAGGAAAGGAGAATCAAAGTATGGAAACTCAAGGAAAAGGAAGTCAAGGAAGAATTCCAGAAGATAATAAGGGAAAGGATGCCAACAGACAATCCTAAAACAGGGGAAGAGGAATGGAAGCAATTCAAGAACACAATGGTGGAAGCTGCAGTGGCAGTATGTGGAAGAACAAGCAAGAGAAAGCGGTGTACAGAGACACCATGGTGGAATGAGAGAGTAAAAGAAGCTGTGGGAAGGAACAAACAGGCTTTCAGAGTGTGGTTCCAGGAAAGAACTGATCTGGCAAGGGAAGATTATAAGATAAAGAAGAAAGAAGCAAACAAGATTGTCGCAGAGGAGAGGAAGAAGTGGATGGTAAAGTGGACAGAGATGATGGAGGAAGACAGCAGAGGAAATATGAAAGTACTTAATGGGATGGTCAAAAGTAAGAGAAGAGGTCTGCGAGAGGATGTGGTAATGATGGACGAAATCGGAAATGAGGTACACAACAAAGAAACACTCAAGACAGTGTGGAAAGAGTACTTTGAGGATTTGCTGAATCCAAATAGTCATAGGGAGGAAGACAATGTATTGGAAGATGGAGAAGACAACACAGGAATGGAAATGGACCTGAATTGGAGAGAACTGGAGAAGGCTATAGACAAGATGAAAGGAGGAAGGGCACCGGGTGTGGATGAAGTGAGTGTTGAAATGGTGAAGGCAGCAGGGGAGATTGGGAAACAGTGGCTGTACCGTGTGATGAGGGTGATATGGAAGGAGAAAAAGACCCCAGAAGATTGGAAGAAAGGATTAATTGTCCCAATATTTAAGAAAGGAAGCAGAAAGGAGTGCAGAAATTACAGGGGAGTCACACTCATACCTCATTGTGCCAAGATATATGAAAAGATATTAGAAAGTAGAATACGAGCCAAAGTGGAGAGAAAATTGAGAGAGGAGCAGTATGGATTCAGACCTGGGAGATCAACAGTGGATCTCATATTTTCAGTGAGACAGCTCCAGGAACACCACTACGAATTTGGAGAGGATCTGTTGATGGCCTTCCTGGACATCGAAAAGGCCTATGATAATGTGTGTAGGGAGAAGGTTTGGAAAGCAATGGAAAACATGGGAGTGGAAAAAGGGACTGTAGGCAGAGTGAAGGAGATGTATTGTGGAAGTGTGAGTTGTGTGAAAGTTGGAGGGGAAAGAACAGACTGGTTCAGACAATTGAGTGGCCTGAAACAGGGTAGTGCGCTGTCACCCCTTCTCTTTATTGTGGTTATGGACGAGGTAATGACACGGATAGCATGAAAGATAGGAGAAGATAAGATGAAAGCAATGGTGTTTGCAGATGATCTCATGGTCTGGGGAATCAAGGAGGAGGAAATTCAGGAGCAACTGAAGGCTTCGGAAGAAACAGTGGGAGAGTACGGATGGAAGTTCAACATCAGTAAATGTGTGATCCTGTTAACAACCAGGAAAAAGGACAGACCAATGAGTGGGATAACACTTGGAGGTGGACAGCTGAAGAAGGTGGAAAGTCTCAAGTACTTGGGAAGTATAGTGGAGGAAAATGGGAGAAATGACAAAGAGATTACGGAACGTGGCAGACAGGCAGAAGCATTTCTGAGAAGCATTAGGAGCTTAGTTTGGAATAAAGATGTCCCACAAAAAAGCAAGGAAGTGTTATACAGAAGCTACTATATCCCGACCTATGCTTCAGAAACGTGGACAATGAAGAAAAGTGACATAAGCAGAATACAGGCAGGTGAAATGAAGTTCCTGCGAAGTAGGATCGGAGTAACAAGAAGAGACAGGGTGAGGAATGAAAAGGTCAGGGAAATGGTGAAAGAGGAGCCCTTGCAAGGTAGGATAGAGACATCAAGACTGAGGTGGTATGGACACTTAAAGAGAATGGATGAGAAGAAGATTCCCAAGAGGATACATGAGATGCAGATGCAGAAGAAACGACCAAGGGGAAGACCAAGAGATAGATGGCTGAAAGGAGTGGAGGAATGTGTCAAGAAGAGAGGCGAGGACTGGACCAGAGTGACAGTGGAGAGGTGGTGGGAAGAAAGGACTAAGTGGCGAGGCTTATGTTCCAAACAGACCCAGCCTGGGGCTGGAAACTGTACAAGATGATGATGAAGATAGCTATCGAGCCATTATTTAGGGAAGTTACGCGATTACTATACGGACTATTGGGCAAATTGAGTAACTCAACAAATAGCAATTAGCTAGGTTAACAAACGTGTGCATAACCCAGATAACTTTAACGCTATTTATTTCAAGCAGCTGCCTCACGATGAATCATGAAGACGCTCGTTATGAAGTAAGGTTGAACCAGATGGTGACTATCATAAAGGTGACTTACACGATGGTGTAGATATCCAGTAGGATGCATGTCAGGCGACATCCGTTTAAGAGCTTTCCGGAAAAGGATGAGTACTCAAATAGAATTTATTTCATTTTTGTCGAGTCAAAATGTTTTCAAGGGAATTGTGTAAATATTTTATTTGTTTGTGTGATGTTAATTTTAGACTTGTTTATTCACGTAATTTACTGACGTACTAGTTATTTATGGACGCGGCGTGATTAATTTGTAGATAATTGTATTATTGTTCAAGTTAGCGAGGCTGTTGGGCTATTCAACATGACCCGAAGCTAGGGTTAGCGGCAGAAGTGGATCTATTATAAATTGTAACGTAAGAACAGTATTGGGGGAAGAGATATTTGAATTGCTGAATTTGTAATCAAACTGGCTGTAATTAATTAACTGAAATGCCGTGAGTTGCATATTATAATTCGGGAAGCCATCCGCTTTGTCCGTAATTTTATTCATGAGTATTTACAGTATGAGCGTGTTATTTGAACACACATTTAGCGAGCCTTTGATCTTGTGTGATATGAGGTGTGGAATATTTATGATTGCTTGGTCATGGTGATATGTGTCAGAGTTATGTGTGTATTATTATGCAAGCTGCATTTTGCAACAGTTGGACTCCGCGGAGCCACTGTTCGTAATCTACGGATCTTTCGAATTCCTGAGAAGTTTTGGTATTGTGTGACACATTGTTTTATAGAAGCCCGTGATGGCTGATTCGACGGATCTTTGGAAGCTGAGAGCTTTCCAGAGATATATTATTTTGTGGCATATGTAGAACCCCGGAAATCTAGTAGTGAGGTAACATTCCACTGAGTGAACACACACAGATCAAAGCTAAGATATGTGAATGGTCATTAGCATGACAGGCGACGAGGTTTAACTGTGAATTTTAAAATACCGAATTATAAGCCTGAGTGATTAGACGTTTTTCCGATTGTTATGTTGTCTTTAGTTCATTGTGATTTATATCTTGTATTTTGATAGCCAGTTAGCAAGTTGTATCTTTGTTTTCTTTGCATACTTCTGTATGCGTGCATCATTTTGATTTACGGTAACATCCGGACAGCCGAGGTTGAGTTCATGTTTGAGGTCACGTTAGCGTACCTCAGCTTTGTGTGTAAGACCCGATTGGGTGACTTTATTGTGTGAGTGCTGGTGCACTTGGTTGAACTTCCATGGAAGTTGTCAGTAAGGTAATTTTATAAGGGTAGGGTACGTCAGAGTTTTGTTATTTGTGTACAGCCAGTTAGGATTAGTTTATTTCTCTTGAGCCATATCTTGATTCGCATGCGGGGATTCGCGACTTGTTGTTTGATCAAATGGAATTGAATCTCCGATATTAAAGTACTCATGTTTTTCCACAGCTTGCCACATTCACGCACACAGTAAAGAGGAAGTGATGGAGTGTATCCATGTTTTAATTCAGTGTTTTCTTATGCTGATTTTGAGGACTGATTTTAATCAGTGAGTGTTTCTTTTGAATATTTGATTTGTGGGAGTAATTCAGGGAGGTGTTTTATTTTGTTATTGTTGAGGATTCAGTTATTATACTTATTTATGTTTATCCTGTTTCACATCATTTCTAGGTTTATTTCCCTTATGAGTCCTTGTTGTTCTAAGAAGCAGAGATATTTCTCTAAGTTACAATATCAAGAACTGAGTGCGACCCCGGAGACAGACTCTTGTCATAAGCTTCTTTTCAAGGGTGCAATATAGACATACGAACCTTTAAAAATTTCGCAGCTACCGGTAAGCAAAAAAATATTGGAAAATGGAAACTGCGAAGGTTCAAACCTTCAAAGATTCGCTACTGTAACAAATATGCTTGGAAGCAGTAACACATCGCAAGAAACTTTCTTCGAATCTTCGATATGTGTTCAAACATTAATTTTGCAGCTTTAAGCTTTTATTACGTCTAGTTTGTGACTACAACTCACACATGGGAGGTGTTGCTATGGCAGACTGACTTAGAACAGTATATGGACTTGATCGAAGTTGTAAGAAGTGGTGGTAGAGGTTCTTTTGGGGGCTATTGGAAATATTATTCATCAATTCATATGTGGTTTCCTGTGAAATGAATGGGAAACGTTCATTGAAACAGTTTCACAGGGATTATTGGCTTTCACTGAACCAAGGAAGACAACTCCTAAGAGGAAGTGGTAAATGCAAACTTACAAGTAACAAGAGACGAGGGAAGAACTTCTCTGTCCCTAAAGATGTCAGTCTGGAGAACAAGGGCATCAACTGGCTTGTTTTCACAAATGAACGGGGTGAATGTGAATTTTGCAGTCCTCAACAGATACAGTCTCGTCCCTACAGTAAATGTAGTCACTGTAATGTACATTTATGTTGCAATGAACGAAAGAACTGCTTCACTGCCTATCATGATGTAAATGCTTAGCAGCATGAAACTGTGTTAGTCCCAGTAGATTTCCGGGCAGTATCTTTCTGTGAGTTTTGGAGTGACAATATGGAATGAAGCAGGCTATATCCAGTTATATTTCTGAATTTATTATTATGTTTTACATGCTTTCTATTATAATATTATGTTTTGAAGAGGGAAATCAGTTCCCGAACAGAGCATTACTTTATGACATGCTTCACCATACATATTAGTTTGTACTAGTAAATAAATAATAATATTTGAGTTATTATTCATCAGGTAAGTCAGATGCAGTCTGGCTATTTGTACTGGAGAAAGTGTTCTACAAAATGCAAGAAGTAATTAAGTCCAAATGTTGAATCGACCTACGTAGGGACCAACGGTACTCTGAAGTACCATGTCTCAAAAACACTGACTTTGAAAACTTAATTTCAAAAAGTATGAAATTCTCTTTAGTTACCTCCTTTCTTGCCAACTGTCATTAGTCAACTATGATAAAAATGGTTTAGCACATCCTTGGTCAGCTGAGGGTTAATACTATGTGTATGCGTGAAGAGAGTGGCTGGAAGTGGAAGTAGAAAAACATTGAAACAAATTATGTAAAAGTGAAAGACGTTTATAATTAATTTTCTTTAACAGTCATATTGTGAATGTGCATCTCTAGCACTTAGTTAACTTTACATTCACACAAAATTAAATAAGAACAAATTTGTTGCATTGTAAAGACAGAAATGGCACTTTCATGACAAAGGTATGAATAGTATACGGCAATGTAACATGTTGCTTAATATCAGAGAAACAGATTTAATCGATTTTCATCGCTTTCCATCCGTTTAGACGACATAAAATACAGTGTTCTAAGTAAAACCTTGAGAACAAAACTGTATATTACTGCTTGGTGTGGTGGTTTTTTAAGTGTGTGACTATCCCAAGTCACAAGGGATCGAGCCCCCACATTTCCGACATGGTACATTTTATAATCGATCTGATATAATTAATTAGTACTTTTATATTTTATTAGAGCGTAGCATATAATATTATTTATTATTATATAGTTTAATTTAAGTATTTAGTATTATCATATTTAATGTACAAGGATCCAAGTCTATGGTTGATTGTGTAAATTTATTGTCAGAAGTTAGTATTTGTATGTGAGGCAAGTCAGGGCAGGTAATTTATGTACTCAAAGCACAGTAGATTGCTTCATTTTGAGAAACTCGGCTATGCTCAGCACGTGGAATATCCCATGCGTTGGTGAGACTTGATCGTTCAAGGCCAAAAGTCAGTGCGAGGCAGTTAGATTTGGCATCCTTGTCGGAGAAGGAGGTTGCTACCCGAGCGGCATGGACTATTGCTATTGCCATTGCCGGGAAGACATTCCTAGTGACGAGTTGTTGGAACTGTGGAGGGGAATGAGATATTATTGCTGACTGGTGGTTGAGATCTGAGAGACTTGTTAGAAAATTTCTGAAGTAGAGACTTGTGAATTACGTTTTGTAGTAGACACTTGAATTTCTTTCTTGAACGATTCACTTGAGTAGCTTGAGTTGTTGGAGCAGGTAGCTTGGAGGCAGAGCAGACTGATATTTCTAACGTTTGAGAATATTGAGTCGAGATCTCGATGACGAGTTGGTCTTCGATTTCTAAGTGCTTGGCTGTATACTGAAATCGTGTATATCAACGATGTTCAGGGATTTGAGTTACATAAATTTCTATTATAGTACCAAATCTCTACGCTTTAGGGTACAGTTTATTGAGGTGCGTAGTGAATTCTGAATAACGGAGACCTAGCTCCTTACAGAATTCGAATATCTACAATTTGGCGAGATACGACACGTCTTACTCTGCGATATTGCGAATGGCTAGTTATAGCCAGCTCATTGAGTATCAAATTACGAAGCGTATGGACTTAGCTAGAATTTCAGTGCAAATCATACTAGGACTAGTTCTTTGGGAGATCTAACCCAGAACTAATAGAATAGTCATCAGTTCCAGAGACCATCAAACCGTGAGTGAACTTCATCATCACCAAGGTCCAAGGGAGTGTGTCACTATATTTTGCCATGACAGTACATATGATTGGGAACTTTAGAGGTAGGCGTAGTCTGTACGCTATTGCGATTACTAAAGAATAGATATATGTTTTTACCAGATATATCAGTTTTCATTTTAAAAAATTCCATAGTATAGTTAGGTGTGATTGTATATCCTTGTTATTATCTTCGTTACGGTGATTTTTAGACCCAACCACCCCGAATTAAATGTAAATTCAATAGAATTGAGAACCAGTGAGATCGAGATGAATTATCTAATTAAGAAGTTGAAATTGGTCCCCAACAGTGGAACGATCTCAGATACAGGTTGTGTATTATCGGGTAGTTATAAGTGTTATTTCTGATTTGAATTTGTCAGTCCCGTGAACTTTTAGGCTTTAATCTACTTGAACCTACTGTACTAGACTTGCTTGGGTGATACTTCCTCGTTTGGTAAACAGGACAACACAAATTAAGGTGTTAATGAAATGTACACAATTGTGTTAGGATAAAAGTATGAATTTTAAAGTGAATTCAAATAGTATAGGTAATTCGGTAAAATAACTTTTGATACGATGCAATTATCGTTCCTGTTTTCGTTAAGAATACTGTTAATGGATCTCCATGCTGAGCATGCGAACCGAGGAAGATGCGTAAGCTGTTGATTTTGATTTATAGGCTAACGAGAACCCAAGTATGACTTCAAGATATTTGCATAAATATGTGCAAGGATATTGTAATCTTCAAACCTTGAAATTGATGTGGGTCAGAAACCAGAAGGCCCTTCTATCAAATTAACAAAGTGGACGACATGGTGAAGCAAATGATTGCCCTAATAGCAAACACTTCAGAATCTCATTTGTGACAATTGGTTTACAGGCTACTGCTAAGCTCAGATATTCCTCGACGAGCACAGGGTAAAACTGTCCAATGGAATAAAAATTAAATATCTCCTGAATTCCTTAACACAAATACCGACGTGAATTTTCAAGTAAGTCCGGTTTTCTGGCAACTCAACACTGGCATCGCATATGCCTAAGAACGGTTAATTGTGCTGTTGTTATCCTGAATGCATCATGATAGGCCTACTAACTTGTATTGATGCATCGACGGAGAGAAGGCCAAACTAGAAATGAACACTCTCTACAACTTAACTAAAGGCGGTATAGACGTTGTTGATCAGCTATTAGCAAGGTATAAACAGTAGGGAATGCTCTCTCACAGAATATTTCACTTAATTGAATATTGCAGGGATCTGTACAAGAAGTGTATTACAGGTGAATTGTAAGCTAGGCGTTGATAAGGAACAATTTCATAATTGTTATTCAAAACCACGTCCAAATAATAAAACAGTAGTTCTCGAAACTGCTGCCAAACTAGCCTCTTAGCGCTGCAGAACCAGCAGCGAAGAAGGTAACAAATAGGCGTGCCACTCTGCCTATGAGGTTAATGTCCGAAAATCTTGTTGTTATAGGTGAGCGGCGTTGATGTCTCTTATGTATGGAACACATAAAGTCCATCCGTGTCCTGTATACTCGGGTCGTGGGGTAAGAAGCAGGAAGAGCTGAATGTTTCCTTGCGTCAATTGTAATATTGTTAATCGGACAGTACCATTCATAATGTAGTAGTTCATTAAATGTGAAACACAGGTCGTTCTCATAATTGATACCTTATACCCCAAGATATCACTGTTGTAATGCCTTACATTGACACCACTCATGGGATAACTTGTTTGAACTCATCAGAATATCTTAATAAACATCTCACTGTAATGAACTCCTTAATACGACAAAGGAGCTATACCTCATCCACAGAATCTGTGAAGTAGGTTTGCGCATGACGTCACACAGAGGAACAGAAAAATGAATGCTATGGGTGGAGCTTGGCAGCCCAGCCGTCGCTAGAGTTGGTTGAAGCCAAGGTCGCGCCTCCTGCGCTTATTATTCAGTGGCATCGCGCCTCATTGCCCAGTCAGCCGAGTCACCCCTGTGCGCAGACTACGTGTTTTCACACTGGCACTTCGCAGATTGCTTGCACGGAGTTTAAATGTAGAAATATAGCATTATTTAGGAGTGTGTAGAGCATTTTCAACGTTTTAATTTAACTATTGTCATTATTATTATTATTATTATTGATTTGGTTACTATTATTATTATTATGACTACATTCTCATGTGAATATATTCAGGCGAGTTGTCACTATATTCATACTTATATCTCACTTCTTATAAATTGTAGTCTACTAACTTAAAGAAGTAAACAGAGTTTAATGAATTATTTTATTGAAATGAAAGTTAGTTTAATGGTAGGAAGTTATTAACTCTGTGCAAAATAGGTAAATTTATACTTGTTAGAATTGTTTGCCACCATGCGAACACAACTTTCCTGAGAAGACACAGGATGCAAGTGTTACCTATCATTTTGAAAGGTTTAGGAACGTATAATGAACAGCAAGAACGGATGTCGGACCACGCTGTGGAATTAGCCACTTTACCCAATTAGCAACTTTTCCAAGAAGGTACCGGACGCAAGTGACATCGTTCACTTTGCTTCTTCGCTGGAAATGATGAATAGATTATCCGTAGAATTTTACGTTCGGTGTTCCTCAAGACTGACAAGCGAATGAAAATGTTAACACCACCTACTTTTCATGTGGAAGGAACCAAACCCCTCACATTCTGAGAGCCCATTGGTTTTAGTGATTTTAGGAGGAGGTTGAAAGAAAATGAATATTATACCATGATATGGAACTGCAGAATACACATAACTAACTTGACTTAACTAAACTAAACTAAACTAGACTACACTATTCAGTGTTCTATTTGAAACAGTCATGAGGCAGTTATTATTGTCTGTTTTATATTCAATTTTCTACGAGAACTTCAAAGACAAGCTACAGTACATCTATGGAACTATCAGAATTCCATAAATGTTTTCCATTTCGTTGACCTGTATGAAGCAGAGTTAATATCCGGCTGTCAAATAGAGGGAGCGAAATGAAGCAGAATACGGACTAGCGAGGGATATCGAGTTCCAATCCATGCAGACCGAAACTTGACGAAGAAGGGTCCACATAAAATCCAACCTAAGGGTAAGACAGAACGCAACCATAGCAAACAACATCTTGAATTTCATGGTGGTCGAAGCAATCTCAACAATTGTATCAAGTTGTCATGCTATTTTTTGTGTTTCATTAATTTTAATAATAATAATAATAATAATAATAATAATAATAATAATAAGTTCCATTTTAAATTTATGTTTTGCTACTCAATTTACTCTTAGGTTGTTAATAAATATCTATTAACTGAAATGGTTTTTTTTACCAGGGACTTATCCAATTTTATAGCCTCCTCCTGCCAGAAAAAAATGAGGGTTAGAGGCCGATCACCCCAGACCTTGAGGTTATTAAGAGTGATCTTTGTTTATGCTCGATGTATTAATCTTTTATCATCTATTTCATATTAATTCATTCTTATACTGTCGCCCATCGGAGTAAATTCGAACGGTTCTCAATTAATATTAACGAGCATGATGCAGCGTGTGAAGAAATGAATTTCAAGCTGATATAAACTTAATTCTTGGAATTTCTGGCTTATGTTTTATATTATAAAAGGAGGAAATATGATACTCCGTGATTAACTAGCATTGCCTTTTTCGTCGTGTTCTGCTGGCTTTTCTGCAACAATTTCTATCTCGTTAATTAATTCGATATATCATATGATGGACTAAGTGTTTGTTGATTAGTTACCTGTATTGCAATAAAATACAGGGAAATAATTCCAAACTCATGGCTCAGTTTTCAAACGTTTTAGCCATTTCAGACAATATTCAGTAAAGATAAACTTTTATAATGAAAAAATGGTTTTATTTTTGTGCTAGAACTGGCCCCATATTTAACAAGTCTGCCACTGCCGCCCAGGATATATCCCTAATGCCTTTCTCCAACACTGCAATGAAAGTGTCTGATGCCACATAATAAGTCACCTTCCACAGTACGTGAGTACAGCACTAAATTATTACTACCCACAATAGTTAGTTCATCTTACTTGTTCATATTTTCAACATTCCCTGTAATGGTTTAATAGACCATAAGTATTTTATTATATTTTGAAATTAACATGCATATCATCTATTATTTATGACACCCATTCTACAGTGTGTCCGCAAAGTCTCTCCTCAGTGCATTTCTCGCCTTTCGGGACGTGTTAGTTCGGTAGTACATTCATGTTATGTTGTTACAAGGGAAACAATGTACTTAAATTAAATAAAACAATTATATATACGGTACTGACAACTATCACACTATACTGCGTCAATTTTTCAACAGCACAGAAAACCTCGTCCACTAAAAACACAGGCTCTTCAGTAGTAAGCATTCCCACTAGACTCAGCTTACCCAAGAACTTGACAAGAACAAAACTTATAGCGTTAATTTTGTCACGCACAGGCACTCACTGTTGGCAAAAATGAACCGGTATCACTCCAGATGAAGGTCAATACGGAACAAGTGCATGCTTATGCCAACCGCTGCGGTGAGACTTTGCGTATACAGCGACATGAATGTGCTGACAACCTAACACATCCCGCAAGGCAAGACCCGCGAAGCTCGCCGTTGCGGAGAGACTTCGCGGACGCTCTGTAGATGAAAGGGACAGATGCCTTCCATGAATTGCCCGTTAAGATAATGAACACTACTATGTCGTTTTGAAGCCATTATTCAGTATTCCCCGTACAAACTATTAATTTATGCTCTTCGGTCGACGTGCTATTAGCGTCTTCATGCAGGCCCCAATAGTAAGTACAGTAATACCCTGTATATACTTTCCCGCAAGTTACTTTTCCGGCCATTTAAAACATTTTAATAGGTCCAAAAGAATATATTGGTTAGGTTTCATAAACGTAAACCAGCAATGTCCAGAGTGCCTCACAGTGTGCAAAGTCGTACAGCTGTACACCTGTGAATGCATAGTGCAGAGTCGTGGTAGCCGTGGTGTCAGGTCGGCCACAGTAGACAACGCTGCGCGTGCATTATGGGAGCGTCATATCCGTTTCCCCTTAATGAATTTCCTCGCCTTCATCACGAGACCGCCAAACTTATGAGTATGTTCGGTTCTACCTATGCATGTGAGATATTTGTTTCGATATTAAAACATAACGGTTACAAGCAGACATTTCAGATGAGAATTTGAGAAGTTGTTTACGCTTGTTTGTAACACGTTCATTTGCGCCTAATTGTAACAAGATTGTTAACGCACACAAACAAGACATATTGTAAATGAGAACATCAATTAACATTATGTGTTTCAGCCAACAAGTACGGTACTACAGTAGTTCTTAATTGGTGTGTGAAATTAATAGTACGTTTGCCAGTGTAGAAATATTAGGTATTTTATCCTTCATTAAAGCTGTTATTGTGTGATATTTTGCACAGCGGAAATATGTCTTTTTCCCTTTAGCATAAGAAAAGAGACATGTACATATTTCATGAACAATACGTTCAGTGTTCTCGCCACGTTGGCTGCAAAATACATTCGTCACCTACGTTTGGACTGTACATTTTGTGTGTGAAACAATCCAGAGTTAACGTGAGTATAATTTTTCAAGGAAATGTTTTGCCGCTCTTTCCTAACCCCTCTCTTCATATGACAAGCAATTTGTTTAATGGAAAATAATATTTCATGAACAATACGTTCAGTATTCACACCACGTTGGCTGCAAAATACATTCGTCACCTACGTTTGGACCTCCACGCGTTCCTTGAACGAAAACACTAACCCACTACGTGGAGTGGAGGGGAAGTAAGGACGTACAGTAAAGGAGAGGATGCACACCTTCCATTTCGAGACGCACACTGTCTGCACAGTGTGGCCTGACCTTGGACGGTGCTAACCGAAACGATGATGGACTGGTGGACTATCCGATACACTGTACATGTAGGTAATGTAAGTAATAAATGTCAGTAACTTAGTGAGCTGGGGGGAATTCTAACCAACACCGTCGGCACTTTTTAAATCTGTGTATATTTCCCGCCATAATAATGCTACAGACTTGTATGAGGTTTCAAATTTCACAAAATGACATCCCCATTCTTATGCACTACTTATTTAGCCAAATTTTTCCGAAGGGCCTAACTACACATTTTGAAAATTTTGTTTTTTTGACTTTTTAATTTCATTTAACGTTTTAATTTATTAGTCTATTTATAAAAAAATATTTTTTTTATAACAAAAAATTTGGATGTTTTTTTTTTACTTTTCATTTTATGTAATGTCTTAATTTATTTTATATGTATTTTATATTTACCATTTTCTATTTAGCTTTTTTGATTATGCCAAAGGTCCTACCTAGTGACACTAGGCGCTCGGCTACGCTCATTGCAGCGCGACTTTCTTTTCCTAATATCTCGCGAAAAATGATTGGAGGATGTTGGTTGTGCCAGGTGTCAAATTACTCAGGATGATGCTCTCTTTCCCGTCGACCATTTAGTTTTCCAAAATTTTCCAAAGGGCCTGATGACACATTTTACCCCATTTTTAAAATGCTATTTCATGTTTTTAATATATTAGATATAGTGAGGTTTGAAGCCATTTTTCAGTGTTGCCTAAGTAAACAAAAGTTTGGTGCATTTCATTCGGTCAACATGAATGTACCCAAATAGAGCTGGGTTATGCCCTAATCCTGAAATAAATTACATGAGATTAATATATACACTAGGATGACCAGTTTCGATCGTCAAGCGATCATCATCAGATCCATTACACTTAGGCTATTTTCATTTCATTTCATATTTATTCATCAGTGCCTTACACTATATTTACATTACACTGAAGGGAGTCTCTGAAAAGAGCAAAGCCCCAATTCGCATTCGGGATGCGTCAGAGCCCCCGCTATATATACTGGGTTATATTTACATATGTACACACGATGGCAATTAGTGAGAATCGAGCAATGATAAATTATTTACAGTATACATTAGAGGGATGGTAAATTTATATAGGATAAGGCAGGAAAACAAGAGAAGAGGCCACATAAATATTGTAAATGGAGATACACAGGAAACACTAGCACAACAAAGAATCGGGGCAAAATTTATGAGGAACAACCTACTTGATGAACAAATAATGCCGCAGCTTCCTCTTGAACTGAACGGCATTATTGTTGCTGGCCTTCAGGGTACACGGTAGGCTGTTCCATGCACAGACCGATCTATTTACAAACCCCAGTTTGCACGACTCAGTCCTGGGTAGTGGGGCGTACAGCGTAACTCCGCGGCCCATCTGAGCTGATCGGTAGCCAAGGGAAATTTTGTCTAAAATAGCAGATGAGTCTGTATTATTAAAAAGTTTTCTCAAGTATAACAAATCAATTTGGGTAAATAGGTTCTCAATAGATGGAAGGCTACATTTTTGGCGTCTGATTTTAGAGTCTACGTCGGAATTTTTCGAAAGAATGAATTTAGTGGCACGATTTTGTATCTGTTCAAGCTTAAGGATATTTCCCTTGGTACCGGGGCTCCATGAAGGGCACGCGTGAATTAGCAGCGGTCGTACTAGACTCAGGTAGGCGGTCCTCTTCACATTGGTACGGCAGCCACGTCGATTTCTGCTTAGCATACCCAGTTGGCGTGCAGCTTGGTTCCTCACTGCGTCGGTGTGGGTGTTCCATTTCAGGTCGGAAGTGATGTTGAGTCCAAGAAGTTTGACGCACTGCACATGGGGAATCGGAGTGTTTTCAAAGTGATAAGGGTTGGCCGCTGGAATTCTATTACGGGATAGGGAGATTAGATTACTTTTGGAAGAATTGACAGCCAGGCCGTTAATTTTGCACCAGACACTGATGTTATTTAGATCCTCCTGCAGGGCGTTGAGGTCACTATTGTCTTTGATCTTGCGATAGAGGGTTGTGTCGTCGGCATATTGGTAGATGTTTGAGGAGACTGCATGGGGAAGATCCAACATTAATATGTTGAAAAGTGGAGGACCAAGGACAGATCCTTGAGGGACACCAGATGGGACCAAAACAGTAGAGGAATGAGCACCTTGGAAGACTACTCTCTGATGCCGGTTTGTAAAAAAGTCAGTCAACCACCCCACTAGTTCACCACCGAAGCTGTAGGAGCGCAGTTTATCAAGGAGACGTGAATGGGGAACCTGATCAAAAGCCTTGGTCCAATCGAGAGTAACGAGATCCACTTGACCACCTGGTATTCTTTCCAAAGTTTGTTGCCAGTCGTCCACAGCTGATGTGAGTAGCGTTGTACAGGAACGTCCAGGTAGAAACCCATGCTGGTGTTCGTTAAGAGAACCTGTTTCTTTCAGGAAACGCAACATCTCCCTCGATAGCAGACGCTCCATTACCTTACACAATATGGATGTCAATGATATGGGGCGGTAGTTGGTTACTGATTCCTTATTACCAGTTTTGTGGACAGGAACAACGTTGGCGATTTTCCAATCAGATGGTAGTTTCCCATATTGAAAAGAGGTGTTAAATACTGTTCAGATGGATGGAGCGAGGGCCTGAGCACACGTTTTGAGAATTCTTGCGGGTATATTATCAGGCCCAGTAGCGGAATTGGGGGGTAATGATGACAACAACTTGCAGACCTCATCAACGGAGAAATAAATGGATTCAAGTTTAGGGAAAGGAATATTTTGATCTATTATACAATTTTGTGATGGCGTAAAGGTAGAAAAGTTCTGAGAGAAGGAGGAGCAAAATGATTGAGCAATCTCCGCGGGTTCAGATAAAATTTTGCCATTATACGTGAAATTCGTGGAGGGCGTGCTTCTTGATCTGGAGCTGATATACCGCCACAGAGATTTCGTGTCCGAGGAGCCCAAATTCCAGATGAAATTGCTATGGCTGTTTCTAATGGTGATTTTTGTTAAATTCCGTTGGATCTTGTACTTATGGAGATTAGTGGGGGTAGGGTTATGTTTAAATTTTTTGTACAATCTGTTTCTCTTTTTTAACATTAGTACAATCTCATTGGTAATCCAAGGAGATCGACGATTGCCATTTAATTTAACTTGTGGAATGCACTGTTGTACACACTGCCAGAATATACTTTTCCACTCTGTCCAGAGGGTTTCTATGTCAACGGTGTGCACTACCGGAAGATTGGAGCGAAACAGAGAATTTAATAATGACCAGTTTGCTTTGTTGTAGTTGAGAGCTGTTTTGTATATTTTCTTCAATTTTGGTTGGAGTAATTTCAGTTCAACCCTGGTTGCTTCATGATCACACACGCCTTCAATTACTTCAACGGAGTCCACTATGTCCACATTATCTGTGAGCACTAGGCCCAGGGTGGTTCTGCTATGGTCCGTGATTCGAGTGGGTTGCTTTACCAGCTGCTGAAGAAATAGGCCGTAAAAGCATGATAGTAATTTTTCAGAAAGAGAATTAAGAGCTTTCAGACTTTCGTTCGAGAGCCAGTCAATCTGAAGGTTGAAGTCACCTAGCAGGAGAATAGCGAAGAATTTATTCTGTAGCACCTGTGCTCTTGAGAGGGAGCGAAGAAGGGCTTCGTTGTGGAGGTCTTTAGAACCCGGGGCTCGGTATGCAGAGCCAACCAGAATGGGACCCTGCTTGGTTGTAATTTGTATCCAAACTACCTCCGCCTCTACTTCGAGTTCGGGCACGCTTCTGGGTTGAAGCTCTGGGAGACAAGCTATGAGAACTCCACCACCTGTGGAGGGCCTGTCATTTCTAAATATTATGTAACTGTCCGAAATCACCTCATTGTTGTAAATGGAGGGATTGAGCCAAGTTTCAGACACACAGATGAGTAATGGGGCTTCTTCTATCAACCAAGCATCAACGAGAGGTTTGCGTTTCGGATGTATTATGCTGCGTGCATTAAAATTTAGAACTGAAATATTGCTAGTTGATTTACGGTATTGAGATGATTGCGTGGAAACCGAATTAGTGGAGCTATCGAATAGTGAGTTTGACAACTGCGGCATGGAGCACTGTCAGCAGAAGAACGAATTTTTACCTCTTGATATTTTTCTAGATTGACCTGCAGTCAATTTGGCACAAGTACGATGCACAAACTTTTGACATTCTGAGCACTTAATCCGGATCTGGTTTACTCGTCCTACAGAGTCACAGTTCACACATTTTACAGTTACTGGGCCCGGATTAACTTGCACGTCACCAGCCAAGGCCAAGAGAAAGGGTCCCCAACCACAGCTGAGAGAGATGGGAGGGAGCGGCTGACGAGGGTGGTCTGACTTAAGCCGTGCAACCTTGAGCCAGGTAGGGAGGCGGGGCGGCAGTTCAGGCACTGGCCGAGATGATGAACACAATACTAACGAACTAAATTCACATTTGCTACTTACGAGAATATCTTCCCAGCACTTTGCGTTCACGATCGAACTTCTTATATCCACACACTCACTCAGAGAAACTTTAGAACTCGCTATCACTCTATTTACAAACAAGAAAATTAAATATGTACGGAGCCAACTCACTGCCCGTTTCTCACTCGCCGCCATCTTGCAGCATCTATGTTTGAGAATACAGGTGAAAAATATATACAATATATACAATTATTTAGTTGCAGTGTTGGTAATGCAACTGTCGGTGTATGCTAAATGTGGTATATCTAATGTTAGGTGAAATTCTAAAATGGTGATAAAAATCCGGAATTTGTCTGTTTGGGGTGATTGTATGGTTATACAAAATCAACTATGGTTATACTGTAATAATACAGGCTGATACTTATCCGGTTGTCTTCCTAACTGGAACTTCAAGCAGTTTCGTGTTCACTCTGGCACCAGTTATAGTCGACTAACCTGGGTGTTAACTGGACGAGACTGGTTTTTCTCTTTCTCCCCCTTTTTGTTATTTTGTTACTATGTTCGTTCTGAGCTCAGTGCCATGTTTATTTGTGTGACGTTGCCAAGTCTAGAAAAGAATGTATGTTATTGAATACAGGAAGATCTCCAACTATTAAAGACCATGGAAATATCTTCGCCACGCGTGGACTAAAAAGCCATTCAAACTTAGTGGTACACGGTCTATTGAAGATGTCCCAGCACCTTTAATACTGCTGCGCATAACGGCCTAGGTTTATTGCAAAAAAAAGTACATAGTAAACCTGATCCAATAACATTTACCTATAACCACCACTATTTTCCCTCCTTTTTTATCTAGCTTGGCTGTATCGCTAAGTTGTGTCTTGTTTTCGACAGGGTGTGTTATTTAGTAGAGTGAAAAGGGGTGAACTCTTCATAAAAGTGTTTTCATTTAGATTGTTGGGATTGTTTTGTTTCGCTAGGTGAATCTCGATTGCTTCCTTTATATCAAGAGCTCTGCCTTTCGATTCGTGATGAATTATTTTTAGGTCAGTTTCGATTTTAGTAAGGCTATGCCCCGTGTCACACATATGTTCGCATACGTCTGAATGTGTTCCGAATCTTATCGCATTCCTATGTTCATTATAACGTGTATCTACTCGTCTTCCGCTCTGTCCAATGTAATTAGCTTGACAACCATTGTCTTGGCATGTAATAGATTATACCCCTGACTTTGAATACGGGTCTTGTTTATTCAGATGACTATTTTGCAGCTGCCTCCCGGTCGTATTATTCGTCGTGAATGCTATTTTTATGCCTTTGTTTTGGGATAGATTAGTTATTTTATATGTGTTCGCATTCCCATAGTTGAAGTGCGCGAATTTATTCATGTAATTTCCGGTTTTGGATTAATTTTATCATTATTTTTATGTTTGGCTACAATTTGGTATATTTTGCTTTGCGGGAAATTGTTTTCCTTTGCTATTTGTTTACTGGTTGTTATTTCCTTATTATAATTATTTTTGACATGGGTGTGTTTAAAGCCCTGTGCACCATTGAATTGAACCCCGCTAATTTATGCGTACTGGGGTGATTAGACTGATTGTCGATTGAATGCGAAGTTTGTGTGGCTTTCCGAAATATGGAATATGAAAGCTCGTTGTCTTTACGTTCAATAGTTATGTCGAGATAATTTATTTTTCGATCTGTTTCGGATTCGTTAGTGAATTTGATTGAGTGGCGTAGGCTATTAATGGATTGGAGAATTGTTTCTTCCCTTGTTAATTCAGTATCGTAGATGCAAATTACATCGTCTACGTATCTTTTCCATATTACTATTCCCTTTGTTGAAATCTTTTCTAAGAACTCATTTTCTAGTGCATTAATGAAGATGTCAGCGATTAGTCCGCTTAGTAGTGTTCCCCTCGCTAAGCCTTCTGTTTGTGTGTACATTTTATTGTCGAATTGAAACACGTTTTGGCTGAGGACGACCCTCAGTAATCTCACAATCTCTTCAGTTTCTTTTGCCGAATTGATGGGTTTTAAGTTATTTTCGATAGTGTTGATTGCATCATTAATAGGAATATTGGTGTACATGTTAGTTACATCGAAAGATACAGTACAAGCCATAAGCTAGGTTTCATTAGTAGGGTGTTCAATGCTGTTACTAATTCCGTTGTGTTCTTTACAGAGTTGTTTTTGTCGTTGGATAGGCGATGTTTTAAGACTTTTAGTAACTCTTTGCTGATTTTGTAATTAGGAGCATTCCTACTATTGACTATTGGTCTCATTGGGCACTCCTTTTTGAGAATTTTTGGTTGTCCATTCAATGACGGTATTTTCGGGTTCATGTATATTAGTTTCTATTTTTCAGCTTTGATCAATATGTATTCTGTTTCTTTTAAAACACTTTTTATTTGTTTTTGGAATTTGTTGGTGGGGTCTTTTGCTAATTCCTTGATTTCGTTGTTGTTTAGGAAATCGACTGTTTTTTCTATGTATTCTGTTTTGTTCAAAATTACTGTGGTATTTCCCTTATCTGCTTTTGTGATGATTAAGTCATGTTCATTTATTTTTTGTTTCAATGACTTTATTTCTTTTAGTTGTTTGTTGTTTTGAATGTTATTCTCTTCGCCCTCTCGTTTGAGGATTTGTCTGGCTTCGTTTGTGGCAAGATATTTGGTTAATTCCCTGTCTTCTGGTGGGAGCTTGTGACTGGCTATCTCGATATCTGTGATTCATTGTTTTATATTTTGGTTCGTGTGTGTGTCTGTGCAGTTGAATTTCAAACCTTTGTCTAACATATTCATTTCATCTTGAGAAAAAGTTACGTTCTTTCTGTTGTTTACTCTGCTGTGGAAATTGAATACACTGTTTTTCGTGTGCTGTTCATTAGATTGATTATTCTGTGTTTCTCCTAGTTTTCATAGTTTATATTCTAGCGTTTGGTGCTTCCTCGATGCTCTGATTTCGATGGTGTCATGTAGGTGCTCGGTAAAACTGTCCCATTGGGATGCGTGCCATAAGTTACTTAGTTGCAATTGAATATCGTATAGTTGTTGGTTGATTTTTTGTTTTCTTATGTATGCAAATCTTGGTTCATTTTTTATCCAAATCGCTTTGGCTTGTTTAGTTGAAATGAATGAGGCTGGTGTAATCGGTACGGTTTTAATTTGTACGTATTTAGGGGTGAGATTTAGTTATATACATTTTTAGTTGAACCAAATTTACTTGTCTATGTTCATGAGTTTAAGCCTGAGTGTTTTGAACCTCTTGGCTTCACGATTTGCCTGACTGGTCGTGAACATTGTGAGGTTTGAAGCCATTTTTCAGTGTTGCCTAAGTAAACAAGAGTTTGGTGCTTTTCAGTCGGTCAACACGGATGCACCCAAATAGAGCTGCGTTATACCCTAATCCTGAAATAAATACACTAGAATGACCAGTTTTGATCGTCAAGCGATCATCATCACATTCATTACACTTAGGCTATAGCATCTATGTTTGAGATTAAAGGTGAAAAATATATACAATATGTTCAATTATTTAGTTGCAGTGTTGGAAATGCAACTTTCGGTGTATGCTAATAATGTGGTATATCTAATATTAGGTGAAATTCTAAAATGGTGATAAAAATCCGGAATTTGTCTGTTTGGGATGATTGTATGGTTATACAAAATCAACTATGGTTATACTGTAATAATACAGGCTGATACTTATCCGATTGTCTTCCTATCTGGGACTTCAAGGAGTTTCGTGTTCACTCTGGCACCAGTTATAGTCGACCAACCCGGGTGTTAACTGAACGAGACTGGTTTTTCCCTTTCTCCCCCTTTTTGTTACTATGTTCGTTATGAGCTCAGTGCCAGTTTATTTGTGTGACGTTGCCAAGTCTAGATAAGAATGTTTGTTACTGAATACAGGAAGATCTACAACTATTAAAGACCGTGTAGCTTCGCCGCGCGTGGACTAAAAAGCCATTCAAACTAAGCGGTGCACGGTCTATTGAAGACGTCCAGGCACCTTTAATACTGCCGCGCATAATGGCCTAGGTTTATTGCAGAAAAAAGTACACAGTACACCTGATCCAATAACATTTACCAATAACCCCCGCTATCCCCTCCCCCCCCCCCCCTTTTTATCTAGCTTGGCTGTATCGCTAAGTTGTGTCTTGTTTTCGACAGGGTGTGTTTTGAGTAGAGTGAAAAGGGGTGAACTCTCCATAAAAGTGCGTTCATTTAGATTGTTGGGATTGTTTTGTTTGGCTAGGTGAATCTCGATTGCTTCCTTTATGTCGAGAGCTCTGCCTTTCGATTCGTGATGAATTATTTTTAGGTCAGTTTCGATTTTAGTAAAGCTATGCCCCGTGCCACACATATGTTCGCATACGGCTGAATGTGTTCCGTATCTTATCGCATTCCTATGTTCATTATAACGTGTATCTACTCGTCTTCCGATCTGTCCAATGTAATTAGCTGGACAACCAGTGTCTTGGCATGTAATAGAATATATCCCTGACATTGAATACGGGTCTTGTTTATTTAGATTACTATTTTGCAGGTGCCTCGCGGTCGTATTATTCGTTGTGAATGCTATCATTATGCCTTGATTTTTGAATAGATTAGTGATTTTATATGTGTTCGCATTCACATAGTTGAAGCGCGCGAATTTTTTCATATTAATGTCCAGTTTTGGAATCATTTTATCTTTATTTTTATGTTTGGCTACAATTTGGTCAATTTTGCTTGGCGGGAAATTGTTTTCCTTTGCTATTTGTTTAATGGTTCTTATTTCCTTATTATAATTATCTTTTGACATGTGTATGTTTAAAGCCCTGTGCACCATTGAATTGAACCCCGCTAATTTATGCGCACTGGGGTGATTAGACTGATTGTCGATTGCATGCGAAGTTTGTGTGGCTTTCCGAAATATGGAATAAGAAAGCTCACAAAAAGGAGTGCCCAATGAGACCAATAGTCAATTGTATGAATGCTCCTAATTACAAAATAAGCAAAGAGTTACTAAAAAACTTAAAACACCTCCTTTCCAACGACAAAAACAACTCTGTAAAGAACACAACGGAATTAGTGACATCATTGAACACCCTACAAACGAAACCTAGATTAAGGCTTGTATCTTTCGATGTAACTAACATGGACACCAATATTTCTATTAATGATGCAATCAACACAATCGCAAATAACTTAAAATCCATCAATTCGGCAAAAGAAACTGAAGAGATTGTGAGATTACTGAGGCTCGTCCTTAGCCGAGACGTGTTTCAATTCGACAATAAAATGTACACACAAACAGAAGGCTTAGCGATGGGATCACCACTAAGCGGACTAATCGCTGACATCTTCATTAATGCACTAGAAAATGAGTTCTTAGAAAAGACTTCAACAAAGGGAATAGTAATATGGAAAAGATACGTAGACGATGTAATTTGCATCTACGATACTGAATTAACAGGCGATGAAACAATTCTCCAATCCATTAATAGCCTACACCACTCAATCAAATTCACTAAGGAATCCGAAACAGATAGAAAAATAAATTATCTCGACATAACTATTGAACGTAAAGACAACGAGCTTTCATATTCCATATTTCGGAAAGCCACACAAACTTCGCATGCAATCGACAATCAGTGTATTCACCCCAGTACGCATAAATTAGCGGGGTCCAATTCAATGGTGCACAGGGCTTTTAACATACCCATGTCGAAAGATAATTATAATAAGGGAATAAGAACCATTAAACAAATAGCATAGGAAAACAATTTCCCGCCAAGCAAAATAGACCAAATTGTAGCCAAACATAAAAATTAAGATAAAATGTTTCCAAAACTGGACATTAATATGAAAAAATTCGCAGGCATCAACTATTTGAATGAAAACAGATATAAAATCACTAATCTATTCAAAAAGCAAGGCATAAGAATAGCATTCACAACGAATAATACGACCGGGAGGCACCTGCAAAATAGTAATCTAAATAAACAAGACCCGTATTCAAAGTCAGGGGTATATTCTATTACATGCCAAGACACTGGTTGTCAAGCTAATTACATTGGACAGAGCGGAAGACGAGTAGATACACGTTATAATGAACATAGGAATGCGATAAGATACGGAACACATTCAGACGAATGCGAACATATGTGTGACATGGGGCTTAGCATTACTAAAATCGAAACTGACCTAAAGTAATTCATCACGAATTGAAAGGCAGAGAAGCAATCGAGATTCACCTAGCCAATCTAAACAATCCCAACAATCTAAATGAACACACTTTTTTGGAGAGTTCACCCCTTTTCACTCTACTAAAAACACACCCTGTCGAAAACAAGACACAACTTAGCGATACAGCCTAGCTAGATAAAAAAGGGGGGAAAATAGAGGTGGTTATAGGTAAATGTTATTGGATCAGGTGTATCATGTACTTTTTTCTGCCGTTATGCGCGGCAGTATTAAGGGGGCCGGGACATCTTCAATAGACCGTGTACCACTATGTTTGAATAGCTTTTTAGTCCACGCGTGGTGAAGATAGTTCCACGGTCTTTAATAGTTGTAGATCTTCCTGTATTCAATAACATATATTCTTATCTAGACTTGGCAACGTCACACAAATAAACATGGCACTGAACTCAGAACGAACATAGTAACAAAAAGGGGGAGAAAGGGAGAAACCATTCTCGTCCAGTTAACACCCGGGTTGGTCGACTATAACTGGTGCCAGAGTGAACACGAAACTCCTTGAAGTCCCAGTTAGGAAGACAACCGGATAAGTATCAGCCTGTATTATTACAGTATAACCATAGTTGATTTTGTATAACCATACCATCACCCTAAACAGACAAATTCTGGATTTTATCACCATTTTAGAATTTCACCTAACATTGGATATACCACATTTAGCATACACCGACAGTTGCATTACCAACACTGCAACTAAATAATTGTACATATTGTATATATTTTTCACCTGTATTCTCAATCATAGATGCTATAGCCTAAGTGTAATGGATCTGATAATGATCGCTTGACGATCGAAACTGGTCATCCTAGAGTATTTATTAATCTCATGTTATTTATTTCAGGATTAGGGCTTAACCCAACTCTATTTGGGTATATTCGTGTTGACCGACTGAAAAGCACCAAACTTTTGTTTTGTTATATTAGATATGTAATTTTTATTTTTCGTTTATTTTTCTTTTAGATTTTTGCCAAAAGTGCGTAACTGTAGGAATTTATCTATTTATTTATTTATTTGATTGAGCCGTAGCGGTAGCTGTCCCAAGATAGGATACCCCCCAAGCGGGAGTTGGAAGTGAGAGGAAGGGCGGATGGCTAGGGAGAATTCTATGTCACTCGTAGACGTCAGCGTTAAAGCATGCACCGCGACTGCATGTTGCCACCCGACTTGAGCTGATATCTCACGAACCCGTAAACGTATAGGCTCGTGTGACGGCTCTTTTTAATGGGATATTTTTCTCATTTTTTTTACCGAGAACCACTTACTTTTCAGATTTTTACCAATACAAATTAACTATTAGGTCATTTACGCCTTTTTCGATATCTTGCGAACGAATGATTACAGGCACCTATGCGACGGCTTAAACTAAAGGTCACCTTGCCCTCTACCACATAGACATGTTATTTTCGCCCTAAGATGAAAACTACCCTTACCGAACGGTGAAATAATAATTTTTATACGCATGCGCACTCGCGGTTCTTGTGTTATGACGGGTTTTTAAATGATTATCAATTATTTAATATTGATTTAACCATAGAACCCAAAACTATTAGGCCATTATATATTTTTATTATTTATTATAATTTATTTAATTCTTCTTTCGTTACGGCCAACTAAGGACCACGTCATGTCAACTGTTTCTTCTGCATTTTAATGTGGGCCCAGTACTCTTTCATTCGCAATCGATGTTGTTGCACCTTTCTCTCTGTCGTCCACGCTTTCCCGGTTTTTAGTTTTGGCTTAAGTTGAAAACTCCGATGATTTTGAAGTTTTTCCCTAAGTGAGCCACGGTCCTGGATATCTTCACATTTCATCCCAATCTTCAACAGATCTTTCTCTACTTCACTGAACCAGGCCCCCTTTGTATTTTTCTCATGGAGAAAAGCAAAAATTCGGTTGGATAGTCGTGTTGATTTCATTCGGGTAATATGTCCATAAAAAGAAATCCTCCTTTTCCTCATCACGTCAGTTACTTTCTCTACATGTGTATACAACTCTTGGTTGTGGCGTCTTCGGAACTCGCCGTGTTCGTTGACTGGACCTAGGATTTTCCTCAACTTCTTCCTTTCAATGGTCTTCAGTTTTTCCATTATGCCTTTTCTATTCATGGCGAGACATTCCGCTGCATACAAAGCTCCTGACCAGATGACCGTACAGTAGTGCTTGAGTTTTGCATCCTGTCTTTATCTCGAAGGGATTGGAATTCTCGCCTCTAAACTCAACTTTTGAAGTGGTGTTGGTGAGAGTCTGCTTTTGTTGTAGACATTCTTAGTTAGATGGTAAGCCATTTCAATTTTATTCATGTGTGACGCAAAAGCCTCGTTTTCGGACATTGTAGGGTCTATCCATTCACCAAGATACTTAAATTTCACAACCCGCTTGATTTTCCCATGTTTCACTTCTATATGTTTTAAATCCATTTTGTTGTTAGTAATAAATTCGGTTTTCTCGAATGAGATCAGGAGGCCCGCCTTTGCAATTTGTGTTTGAAGCTGGTTGATCTGTTTCCTGGCCGTATCCAATGAATCCGCAAAAACCGCAAGGTCATCTGCAAAAGCTAGTCAGTCAATTGATAGGTTCTTATTCTTGTGACCTAGTTTGATTCCATTTTGGACTCCTTCATGACTCATTGCTTTACGCCACTCACGGATGTTTTTCTCAAGAACGCAGTTGAATAGTAGAGGCGAGAGACCATTTCCCTGTCGAACTCCTGTCCTTATCTCGAAGGCATTGGAAATCTCGCCTCTAAACTCAACTTTTGAAGTGGTGTTGGTGAGAGTCTGTTGGATGATCGCTCTGGTTTTGTTGTCTAGTCCGAACTCCTTTAGAATCTGAAGTAGGGAAGTCCGATCAATGGAGTCATAAGCTTTCTTAAAATCAATGAAGGTTACTACAAATTTCTTGCTCCTTATTTTCAGGTATGAAAGGATAGATTTGATGATGATGATGATAATTGTTGTTGTAAGGGGCCTAACATCTAGGTTATCGGCCCCTGTGAAGGATAGATTTGAGATTCATAATTTGCTCCACACATGACCGTCCCTACCTAAAGCCTCATTGATAATCACCCAGTTCTGTGTCTAACTGTTCTTCAGCCCTAGTTTGAAGAGCTTTTGAGAGGATTTTGTAAGTTATTAGTAGGAGGGAGGTGCCGCGATAGTTGTTAAAATCTGCTTTATCGCCTTTATTTTGAAGGGGGTGGATTAAAGCAGACGTCCTGCCACTTGGAAGTCTTTCGGTATCCCAAATTTCATGTATGATGTCCGTTAATTTATCCACTGCATTGCCACTAGCAAACTTCCACAGTTAAGCGATTATCGAGTCTTCACCTGGAGATGTATGGTTCGTTACAGATCGGATAATCTGTTTGACTTCCTCATTCGTGGGTGAAGAGGAATCTGGGTGGACTTGCGCATGGCCATTAAATGTGAATCTGGAACTTGGAGTCTTACAGTTAAGAAGGGACTCAAAATATATTGCAAGCACCTGACAATTATCTTTGTCGCTATAAACTAGTTTTCCATTACAATCCCTGAACTGAGGACATGGAGGCTTATATTTTCTCAAGTTGCTTTTTAATGTTCCATAGAATTTGCTCATATTCTTCTTCTGGAAATCCTGTTCGCTTTGATCCATCTGGTTTTTATGAAAGGCACGTTTAGCATTGCGGATGGCTCTTTCTGCACTTGTTCTCTCATTCAAGAAATCTGTCCAGTTGACTTGATTTTGTTGCGAGTTCCAGTTCTGCAAGGCGTGCTGTCTCTTCCTTATTACTGCATCATATTCACTGTTCCACCACCAAGCATGCTTCCTCGTCTTAGTTAGTGGGACGGTCTCTTTTGCTGTTTCAACCAGCGCCTCTCGCAGTTGTTCCCAGCTCTCTGCATCCACAGTTTGTATTTGTCGTGTTAACTCATTACTGGACGCCAGTTTTTCAACATCATATATTTCAATCTTTTTGGCTCTTAACCTCCGTATGTTTCTCGGGAGGAGTTTGATTTTAATTTTAGATAGATAATGATCGGAGTCCAGTTTTGCATTTCGTAGAACTTGCACATTCTGAATTTCTCTTTGAGCTTTCCGTGCAATTGCGACGTGATCAATCTGGAATTCGCCAAGACTGGGATTTGGGGATTTCCACGTCTTTTGTTTCTTGGGCAGATGTTTCAAAGCAGTGGATTTCATTACCAGGTTGAAGGCCCTACATAGCTCTATTAGCCGTTCTCCATTGCGATTCGTTCTGTGCTGAGCGTAGTAATTACCAAGAATGTTTCGAAATTTTCTTTCTTTGCCTACTTGGGCATTGAAATCCCCAAGTTAAATGATATTTTGTTTGTCTGGAATCTTCGAAAAAAATTCTTCAAGACCTTCCCAGAATCGACCAGTTCCTTCCGGGTCTTTCTTGTTCGCTTCGTTAATCGGTGCATGAACGTTCACAATAGTATATATTTTATTTTTACTTCGAATGGAAAGGGTCGAGACTCGACTGCCCACAGAAGTGAAATTTGTGATGGAGTCTAGAATCTTCTTGTTGACTACAAATACAGTACCGAGTTGGGGAACCGTTTCTATAACACGTTTACCTGGCTTACCCTTGAAGATTCTGTAGCCTTCTGATTCAAAGGCATGCTCATCAGTAAATCTTGTTTCCTGAACTGCCGCTATTTGGATCTGATGTTCAGTTCGTGCATCCGTGAGTTGTTTTAATTTTCCAACCTTCCGGAGAGAATTTGTGTTAAAGGTAACAAAGAAATTCTTGGCTCTATGCCTGATCATTCGTGGAGTCTCCAATACCTCCAAGCATTTCGGTGCAAGCTCCCCAGATTCCGAAGGCTTGCATGCGTCACTCAAACCGACGGTGGATTGTTTACCACCTGGGGTAGTAGCATTTGCTAAACTTTCCTCCATGCTTTTAACAGTTGAAAGACTGTTGACGTGGGCCAGTGATGTTTCACACTGACAAAGGTACTGCCAAGGTTGTGAACCTTGGAGCCCCCAGTACTGATCGGCTTGCCAATCCAGTTTCCCGCTAGGATTGGTTACCCAACCTTCCACTGGGTTGTTCGGTTTAACAGGGGCACCACTTGTAGGTTATGTGCTGGAGTTGGAGTGAAAGAGGCTAGTTGGATTCTCTTGCTGAATCTATTTTATTAATGTTGCAGGTGACTACCAACGACGCATTTCACTCCCATTTGCCCAGAGGCACAAGGTCTTTGACCCAGGTTTATTCCTCGGATCTTTATTTATTTATTTAATGATTATTATTGTTGTTCATTTATTCATCTATACAATTAATTTTTTATTCATTAATTTATATTTATTACTCACGGCAATGTAGGTAGGAAGATGATTACACTATACTGTGCCCAACTCTAGGAATGGGTATTCCAAGATTCAGACACCTAGATATCAAGGGAAAGGCTACAGCGGCTTTTGAAAGTTGAGATATTTGAATATCGCGCTACATTGCTTCCAGAAGGAAATGGAAATAATTTACAGCCAAGAGCATGTCAAGTGACGTAGCGAGTAATAGCAGAGGTCGAGGCTATTTATTGATTAAATAGTTAGCCATGGAGTAGAGACTTGAGACTTGGATCAGATTACTGGCACGGCCAAATGAAAGAGAATGCACTTAGTATCAAGTAAATCGGACCAGGGATACCAGAGATATGAGGATTTCTAGATTTCAGCGTGATGCGGCGTGACCCTGACCGATTGAATAAAAGCCGGCCGGCACAGGCATCATTAGCTCACTTCGAATCAAGCTCTTGCCTAGCAAGGTGCTACTACGCTGAGCCAAGGCACATGGTTGCCGGATCTACGCAGAAGTTATTTTCAAAGTTGTGATAGTCACAAAAGTGCTGCGCTACAAGTGGAACTTAGTAAGTCTCCGGCAAGGGAGAATCACTAAGGTGATAGTTATTTTTCGACGGACACTGGTGAAATATTTTATTTCTACATGGACATATGCTAGACTTTGTCTAGAAAATACTTTGTCACAGTCCAGTAATTTTCATTCAGTACTTGGATATTTTAGTCCAATTTAGTCAGTTTCATACTTGTAACTTGATAACCACTCCGATCTATCAGTATATTGAAGACCAGTCTATCACGGTGTTGTTCATTAGCCAACGCAGGGAAACTACATGTTGCTTCGCGCATGGTAGATGGTGTGAAGCCATGCCCAGGGAACGATCTTCAGAACAGCCGTTGATTGGTTTAGACTGTCAGTGTTTTCTTGTACTGAAAAGATTACCGTGAGTTATGTTACAACTGACATATCTGAGAATAGATCACTTAGATCTGACCCCATTTAAGCGAAATGCTATGGCTCTAATAGAAGTCAACATTAAAATGGATCAGCAGTTACTTCAAACTTCAAGTAATATCTCCACTATGTCGTGTTAGACAGATTGTGGGTATATAATGGCGGCCGATACAAGGATTAGACATGCTTGTCCGTTAGGGCATGTATATGGATAAATCTGGTACAAACCAGGTTCACTACACTTCAAGACCAACGAGAAATGTAAGCCACATTTTGACTTTATATTATGCCTAGCTAATTGGAACAAACTCAATTTTCTGCAGATGACCAACACATTTATTTTTCTTCGTATTTAGGCTAAATCTTGCAATGATTTATGCAAGACATATTAGAGTTATTCTGAGTATTTTCAGCACTCAGAACAGTTTAGGATCGATGACCGAGCAGAACGAGCATTTATTTGAATGTTTCATATTTTTGGGAAATCACGGAAAACAACCGATGTAACTGTAAAGTTAATATTTATTTTTGTTGAGAGATGGATATTTTATCCATATTCGAAGAATCGAACATGTGGATTCTCACATAATGAAATAATAATTAAACACATTTAATATAAATAATAATAATAATAATAATCCACTAATAATAACGGTATAAGAATGATAAGTGCCTATGATGTCATTACTATGACCCCATGTAGAGTTTACCAAAACGCTGTTATGTAACGATAGATGCTAGTCAACGGGCGGTGACTCATTACAGAAACCCGTTACACGATGGCTGAGAGGTTTCCAAACATTCCCAGGAACTCCCTTAAATGTCCCTAAAATTTCCCTGATTTTCTCCATGTTTCCTAAAATTCTCTAGATTTATCATAATTCCCGTAATTGCAGCTAAAATCCATTATATTGATTGAAATACCTTAAATCCATATCATTTACTCAAATTCCTTAAAATTTACTAGATATATCCTGATTTCCCTAATATTCTTTTCTACGTTTGCTATTTTACAGGATGTTATATCTGTGGTTTCCCACAGTTTACCCAGACAAATACCAAGATGCATACCATGACCTCTACCTTTCACTCTCTTTCACATTTGTATTAACCACTTTTTTGTTTATTAGGAGCTAAGCATTAGAAAGGGCATCTGACCATAAAAACTATCCGGTACCCGAACGGTTTATTTAAAAATTTCATTTATTTAATTTATTTATTAGTGCCTTTATTGTGGCGAAGTTACGGCTCTAGGCCCTCTCTTATAATTTACCACACACAATGTAACTTACATCAATACTCATATGTGCTATTCTTAACCTACCATATTTAAATACTAGGAGAACTTAAATACTAGAATTAAATTGGCAACTGCGTGATATTAAAACTCAGCTATACAAATTACATACAGTAATAACAATACATGGAGTTTTACTATGATTATTCACTCACACATTCATACAGGAATTGTTCTAGTTTGCCTCTTAATTCAAGCGGAAATCTTTACATGCACGTTTGAAAGTTGTTAGGGATGTACAATTTCTAACGTCACGAAGACAATTATTCCCAATTCTAGTTCCCGACACGAGAAACTAGTTACTGAAGGCAGATGAATGATGCAGAGGATTTGCAATTATAGATCCAGATCGCGTGTGACAATCATGAAAGGAAGAAAGAAAACGAAAATCTCAAGAGAGATAGTGAGCTGTACTTTCGTTGAGAAGTCGATAGATGAATGTATATATGTGCAGGTTTCTTTGTTGTTCTACATTTAACCAGGAAAGTAGAGCATAAAAAGGAGACAGGTATGAGGAAAATTTAAAGGACAAAATAAACCTAATTCAGGAATTTAATACTCTCTGAAGTTTCTTGTTTTGTTCTCCGGTAGCATCTACTAATACCATATCGCAGTAGTTAAGTATAGGGAGTATCAAGGTTTGGACGAGTCTTATTTTCAAATTACGGGGTAGAACGGACTGGTGAATCTGAAGTAGGTGAAGTGATGCGTATACTTTCCTGCATGTATTAGTAACGTGCTAATCCCAATTCAATGCTTCATTTGGTGTGACTACAAGACTTTATACCGATTTAGAAAACGAGATACCAACACCATTTAGTTGAATTAAGGAAAGTGCTCTACTGTGTAAAAGGAAAAACAATTTAGTATGTCCTATTACGATAGCTTGTGATTTAATTGGGTTGATGGCAAGAGAATTTTCAGCTTCATAGCGGCTGATCCGCTTTAAATTTAGATTCATATTTTCAATTGCCGCATCTATGTCATTTACATTTATGTGGCAATATATCTGAAGGTTGTCAGCATATAGATGGTAGTTGAAGTTTTCCAGTTTCGATGAGATGTCGTTCAGATATAAAATGAATATAAGGGGACCAAGAATTGAATCCTGAGGTACTCCATTTATTTTGAACTTCCACCCAGTTCTGTTTTCATTAAGGATTACACGTTGTCTTCGGTTATGAAGATAGGAGGCGAATAATTTGAGATTGCAATTTAGCCATAAGTATGTCTCTATTAATGGTGTCGAATGCACTGCTGAAGCCTAGAAGAATGAGTATAGTCACGTTGCCCTCATCCATTGCTTGTCTTACGAATCAGTGATCTTAATGAGTGCAGTAGATGTGCTATGTCCTTTCTTAAATCCAGATTGTAATGGTTCAAGTAGTGAGTATTGCGTCAAATACTGGAGACGTTGTTCAAGCATACGTTTTTCTAGTATTTTGGAAATTGAGGAAAGCATGCAAACAGTTCGATAGTCGGATGGAAATTTGCAAGTGAATTTTTGGGAACTGGAATAACTAAAATATCCCTCCATATTGCTACGAAGAAACCTCTCTATGAGATGCAAATATGCGTAATAATTGGCAATACTACCTCCATCAGGTTAACGATAAGGTTGAAGGGGATGTCATCTACTCCGACTGCTTGTGATTTGATAGATGTAATTTGTCCCTTACGACAGTCTCATTTATTTTACAAAACTTGAATAACGGTCGGTAGGGTAGTGGGACTCATTGCAGTGGATTTATTGTTGTTTGTATTATTTGGGTATCAGTACAAATTATTTCTCGAGCAGAGTGAGCATTTGATTCATTCAAATTAATATCATGCGTATTGGAGTTTGTAGTGGGCCTCCCAATATCTACCGACCTGAGTTGCTGTCACGTGTTCCTAGCATTCAAGTTACCGGCTAGCTCTTGGAAGTAGGCATACTTTTTATTTCGAATCATTTGTTTAACTAGATTTCTAAGCACACGATATTTTTCACAATCGTCACTTGATAAGGTCTGCTTATGACGTCTGTTTAATTCGTCACGTTCGGCCATTGCGGATTCAATATCGCTCGATAGCCAGGGAGCAGCTTTCCGAGTGACCCTAGCTGTTCGTTTAGGTGCATGTATGTCATATAGTTTCAGCAGTATTGTGTTAAATCTGCTCACCTATTCATCAACGACAGTCGAGTGTAGTATGCCGTTCCATGGACAGAAAATTGCGTCTTGTGTTAATTCTTGAGAGTTCAATTTTTTCGTGTCTATATGTAATGTACTTTGGCGCAGTTGTTGGAGTTTATAATGAATAAGCTAAATGAATCAGGTCGTGTAAAAATATGTCAGGTACCGAAATCTGTCCGTGTTTTAATATTTTCTGTGGATTTATTGTGATAAGTAAAATAAGAGTGCGTGATGACCCGCGGGGCATGAGTACGTGGTGAGTAGGGCCGAGGGGTAATATTGTCATGTTACAAGAGGTAAACATGTTCTGTAAACGATTTGCGTCAGTGGAGTCTATTAATATGTTTGTGTTAAAGTCACCAAATATAAGTACGTGTTCGTAGGTTGGTAACAGTCTTAGTAGAGTTTCTTCAAAATCCGCGAAGTTTCCTTCTTTTGGTGGTTTATATACAACACCAATGAGCACTTTAGTCACGTCAACAGTAGGCTCAACAAACAGATATTCGGTCAAGGCATCAGTACATAGTGTCGAAGTTTTTATAATCTTTGCCGTCAAATTGTTTATATAGTATAGAGCTATTCCTCCTCCTCGGCGCTTCAGTCTACTGTGAAAGTGCGCATTGTACCCTTGTAGACTAATCATGTTTAAAGGGACAGAGTCCTTCATCCAGCTTTCACTAATTGCCACAATGTTTACCATGCTTCCATCGAAAATAGCTTGGGGCTCAGCGTGATGCGCTATTATAGACTGCGCAATAACATGGGCACACAACAGAGAACCGGGAAAGGCCAAAAATTCCCTTTCCAGATGATTGCGGGTGGGGGGAGACGAAGACAGAGAATGGGCAGGGCTGGCAGGCTCATAGTCAAGGACTGTCGGTACTGCAAGTAGCGGTACCAACTACACTAGCCATAAAACAACAATAGACAGCATGCAACTTACCATAGTTTCCTCGTGCATACGCAAGCCACTAGAATCACTTAAAAAACCACTCACACCGAATTTAAAATAAAACCACCTATCACTTATGCAATCACTTAAACTAAATTTAAAATAAAATACTAAACACTCCCACACAATTCCACACTTTAACCTGTTCGTTTAACTTCCGATGTGAGTACCTGACCATTTTATTAGGTAGGCAAGTTCTTCTGGAGTGTATACGTAGTGTCTTCTACCTTCAGAATCCACGATCACTATTCACCCATCCAGAGTGTACGTTTTTCTTGCTCCAAAGTGATCCCTGGCTTTGTTGAGGATGTCCTTCCGCGATGCTGTGATAGACTCGGTAGTGAGGATCTCTGTTCCTTTGAGAAGCCTTTGGGCGCGCCAGACACGTTTCCTCTCGTGGTAGCGGGTGAACTTGACAATAATTGGTCTTCTACCGGTAACTACCACATCCGCAGTAGATCTCTTGGGTTTCCACAATCGATGACACCGATCAATGATAATCATAGTTATTTCGATGTGGTTTGTCCTTGAGTATCTCCGTTACTCTAGTGTACACATCTTCGTTGGGAGTTTCACTTACCCCATGTAGAAGTAGGCAGTCCCAGCGGCTGTACTGTTCTGCCTCATCAATTCGAAGTCCTTGATTTACAATCTGATCATACAAGTCCTTCTTTAAATCACATAGAACCGTTATGACTTCGAGGCGAAAAGTCTCGAACTCCGGAGTTGGGATTGGTAGAAGAGCTTGTTCCAGCTGTGGTGGCTCCCTCTAGGCAAGTTTGAAATACTTTGAGCTTTTCTTCAAACACTGACATTCTTTGATTGGCGGCTTTGAGGGTCATGACTATTGACTGAATACTCACTTTGTTGTATATATTAAATATTTCACACCCTAGCAGACTCCATTTGTGAGTTAAGCTGCGGTTCCAGCAGGTATTCTACGGAGCACTTTTACGCACGATGCATCTCAGTCACCATGACATATTTACCCATAATATTGATTTGTTAACACTTACCTGTAACGGTATTCTCCCCCTGTTGTCAATATCCGTGGAAGGCAACACTAACTCTCTAGCATAACCGACGGTATTAGGCTATTTGAGACCAGGGATGTTAAACCATAACCAAATCCGGGGCTTTGTGACATGCAATGGTGTAACAGTAAATGCTAATTAACTGGGGGCGACTGACCACATAATCATGAACAAGATCCCTGTAAATTAGGTAATATCCAAATAAATTTCCAAAAATTATCTTAAGATACCCCCAACCTTCAATTAAACAACCTGCTTACGGGACTGATGACCTCAATGTCACAAAGGTTTTTACAGACATATGTATACGGGCCTAATAGCCATGATGTCTAAATACCCTAACTAGACGGTTATAACGACTTTGATATTGCAAAACCCCACAATATGATTTATGTGCACCCAGGTACACCGAGCTGACCACCTAAATATTAATATTTTTGGGGAAGGGTATCCGGGAATAGAAACAACACAACACAACATATGGACTTTTATCGTATATTATTCCCGACAGACATTATAGAGACCTGAAAATAAACTGGTCATGAATGGATTGGCCAGCAAGTTGTGTTAACAAGCTGACCTTGCAGGAAGGTATGTCTCTAGTTAACATCAGGCTTTGTTTGCATGACGTAACAGTCGCAGTTCATAATCTCTCGCTTTTACCTTAACGGGGCACACTAAGCCTCGTGATGCAAATCAGAAGAGAGCCGACTTTGATTCCCACTATTAGTCATCCTGGAATGGTTTCCCAATTTTACTTCATACAAACGCTGGGTTGGCTCCTAACTTAAGGTCATGGCCACCTCCTTCCCAATACTATTTCCTTGCATACTGGCTAGCACTCTTTACTCTCACCACGAAGTCAGGGTGTGATTTTGAGCTCAACCAAGAAACGAGGTACACTCAACCTCCAGAGGTAAAACTGATAAGAGGCCTGGAACTGCTTTTTGGGTGGTTTTTAGAATAGGGCCACGGTCGCCTTTTTAATCTGGTTTAATTAAACCAAAACTAAACCTTTACGATTTATATATATATTATTATGTAACCAAAGTTTATTTACCTAACATTTGTTTTTTTCTAGCTAAACATTGAGAAGAGCATCCGGCCGCCAAAACCATCCGCCACATAGAATTTCATTTCATTCCTAAACGTTACTAATAAACACAGAAAGCAGTCTAGTAACACATATATGAACTGCGGGGAAGAGTTTGAACAAACGATTTAGGGCAGGAAGATATATCTCGAGTTACATCAGGCGAGAATATGTATATATGACGTATAGTCCGGGGACGAAACGAACTTTTAAACCGTAACCCAACATTTTCGTATATACAACACATTTTGATGGTTTCTATATGGAAAACGTGTGCTCAAAATGAAAATAGCGGTTATACAGTTTACACCCTTGAGCGTTTCTTTTATGACATCATCAATATGGCGGACTTGATTGTTGGTGACGCGCCGCTGTTAATGAACTGTCGAACGGTTTCCACACTAATTATTGGCGTGTGTGGTATCAAATGAAAGCTTTAGATGACACAATGTCATAAAAGTTATTTTATTGGTCTTATACAATTATAATTGGTCTTATTTAATAATATTACGTTCATAACGTTATTTATGTAATGCCTATAGATAGCAATAACAAAAGTGGTGCTCAAAGTTATGAGATAAAGGCCATTACATCCCGAGTACATTGAGCGGCTCTTCTTCATCATCACTCTCTAAATATGAAGTTCTTTTGGTATATGGATTAAAACATTCTCACTTTGAAAGCATCGGCAAACAGCTGTGCATGACAAATTAACTGCGGAACATTTACATCGTGTCTGGCACATTCTATCTGCAGAAGAGTTACAACTAATCATCCGTAAAAGATCCTTCGGCGCCAAATCTGTTCCTGGTGGCAATGGTGTTGCAATATATGTTTTTGAAGATTTGTCCTTAGACCACCCCCAGTGACCTTGTTCCACATCGAGGGGGGTGTTTCCACGAAGCTTCCTTCCAAACTCGAACTTGATAATGTGCACGTTTAACATGTTCTTGAAATGCTTCTGCTGTCGGTTTAAGGCTTTTTAACTTAGGCATTGATGACACATCTTTGGCATATTCTCTTCTTCCAAACTTCAAAGCGGACTTCTGTCATACAAGTACTGTTCTGTATACCTTAACACTAATCAACGAATCGTGTTGCTTCTATAATAACATCGTCAATAGACACACTTTCATTCCCTAGCTTTTTTAGTTCATTTCCAGACTTATGCACTTTCAAAAAAAAAAAGTTTCCCTTTATCAAACTATCCTGCCACTGTATCACAACCATATAAAGCGTGCACTGCAAGTAATTGATCCACAATATCAATATGTTTCTCAACACATGATTTTATGTTTATAGATGGTCTCTGTGTTTGTTTAGCTTCCATGGTAAAGGTACAATGTAATTTATGTTGCTCATAGTGGTGCATCAATAGAAAAAATACATGAGTGTCGTCAGATACTAGTGTAACATCGACGTCACTATTGATGACAATAATAATTGCCTGTGAAGTTAAAATTACATCTGCCTCTTCATGATGAATCTCAAGATCTTCCCGCTGTGATGTTACTTTGTTGTAAACTTGAGTTGGTATTGGATGTGAAGATGTGTTTACCAACTTATTTCTTGCTGGTACACTAACAGCTCTGTCAAGTAGGTGCTGAAATATAATGTCAATAAGCTGCTTTTTATTATATGTTACAGTCAAAACAATCTGTTGTGCAGGTAAAGGTGTGTCCAACGTCAGTATGTGGTGACGTGATACTGAAGTATTACCTCTTGATGTACTTGTGGGACTTTTGGGACTGAAATCGGAGTATCGGTAAAAATCTAAATATTCAGCCCTTTCAGTCAGTCTACGCCATACGTAAGCTTCAAAACCGGTAACATACGATCGAAGAGTTCCTAGTTTTGGCCAGGGAATTGTCAACACAATTGCACAACCATCAATGAATATAGCATGATCTCTATTTCCTCCTTCACTTACAATGCGACAAGATGATTCTACTTCCAATGCATTTTTCAATACCAATTTTATTTTGCGATACGAATATCGCCATTTTCATCGAATAGCGACTGTGGTGTTGCTGCTAACTCGTATTTCATCACATCTTCATCATTCGTATCTCTTGTCATTCGCAATATCACTAAATCAATATGACTAAATCAATTCTGTGTCTATAACGTTTGTGACACCATTCAAGTTCCTAACATTTTCCTTCATACTGTACACTACCTTTGGTATTTTATCCCAAAACCCTGATGGCAAACGATATTCATATAGCTTCATTGACTGCCCGAATGTACGGAAGAATCTTCGTTAACATTTGATAACGCTGTTCTACCCGACACAATGTTATCCGCCCTTCACTTTGTATACTTAGTGGATCAATGATAATTTCCATATTGTCTCTGATCTTCTGTCTGTCCAACAGTTCTTGGTGAATTATTGATGGCTTCTTTTCATTATGCTCCAGAACAGCACTTTTGTGATCACTCTCTCGCATTTCATCCAAATCATTCTCCAAAAGGCTTGAAATGTGTAAACTCAGTGCCCACTTTTCTTATTGTGTTTGGTCTAAGTGGTATTCCCACAAATCCACCTGGACCGTAGCCGTATCTCATGAAAGTTGACTCGACGTTCATATCAGACCATATTCCATTAAATATACCAGATTGATTTCTCATGACATTTTCTCCTTTCATAAACTGCTCTAGAACATCATTCGGTAACTTCTCCATTGATGTAACATAGTACAATCCATATCTAGCGTAATTGACATGGTTTACAGCAAAGAAATATGGTATCATTTCTTTAGTGGCATATAAGTGGAGAGTCCAATCCCCTTCTCTTTCAGCCCGTACAAAACGCATGGCGATAAGGACTGGTTTCATGAGATTTTCAATCCACAGTTTGGCAGTCCTGCTTATCTTCCCTCCTCCATCAAGTTCATACATCATTTCTTCATCGCTCATTTTGGTTTCAAGAATTGGTCTAAGAACAGAAAAAAACAGAAAAAATATAATGGGAGTTATAAGGTAGGAGGGTCAGTACAATCTTAATAAAAATTAATTAATAACCATTTTGGATCATTGATGACACTGTTAGATAATTACAATTACTTTATATGAAATCCTGACATCTAGAGTTTTCATTTGATACCAAGCATGCCTATAATTAATGTGGAAACCGTTCGACAGTTCAGTAACAGCGACGCGTAACCAACAATCAAGTCCGCCATACTGATGATGTCATAAAAAACCGCTCAAGGTTGTAAACTGTATACCCGGCATTTTCAGTTTCAGCAATCTTTTTCCATATATAAATCATGAAAAAGTGTTGTATATACCGAAATTTTGGGTTCAAGTTCAATGGCCCTGGACTAGTAACAATGGCAGTTTCTTTTTTATACTTTATTTTACTTTTACCTTCATGGACAGCACTAAGTGTCGCGAGAAAAAGGAAATGGGTCTGATTCACGCTCTTGGCTATTTAGGAAGTTGTTTTTAATGGTTTCCCTACTCAAGGCGAACACTGATATGATACATAACTTAAGGTTGCCATAACCTCTTACCAGGGCCGGCGAGAGACCGGTGTAGGGGGTGCCACTGCACCGGGGCCCACGGCCCTGATGGGGCCCTGCCCGGGCCCAATGATCTAATGTAAATTTTTGTGGTTGGTACAGAATTCTAGGCCTACCTCATCCAGTTCCATCCAGGGAAACTGGAAATGTGTGTGGCTATTAAATTAACTTGATTTGTTATTTATACCATACAAATCACAAAACAGACTTAAGTTGCAAGCTTACTGTTTGAAAAATTGTTATTGGCAATGATGCACAACAATCAATGAAGCGCGTGCGCGAGGATTCCCGCACAGAGGAAGGGATTTCCCCGCAGTTCCCGCACTGGCCGCACTGTGCTGCGTAAATAATGCTTGGTCATCCACTGTCAGTCAATTGTCTAATCCAATAGTAATACGTTGTTTTAGTGATTCGCCACGGTTTGTGTGATTTGTATACGTCAGTTTTAATGATGTCGGTGAGTAATTTTGTTCGATTACAGATTACAATTTAGAATGCGTATAGTGTGTTTTATTGAAACTTACTATGAGTTGCAATTACAAACACAAATCAAGTGCTCAAAAAATGAAGGAAAGAGAAGACAGGAAGTAGAAGGAAAGAGCATCGAAGAAAGGCCAGCTATCGCTTGGACAGTTTTTAAAATGTCCTCCTTCATCAACGTCAGTTATAGAAAAATGTAACACCGATAGTAACAGTTATAAAGTAGCCTATCTGTTTTACCTACTAATGAACAACAACAAAATGAAATCGAATCAAACAAGGAAGAACCAGTACCCATCACTGAAACAGGGACTCCTAGTCCTATTCAGTCTGTGTCGCCTACGAATATTGAATCTATCAAAGGCCACAAACCGCCTTTACCTTTAGGCCTACCAGACAAATATGTTGATGTAGGTGACCCTGCTTTTGATAGCAGCCGAGACTTAATATACCCTCATGTTCCTTTGCCTGAACAATTTCCTGTGGATTCGGTAGGCTATTCCGTTCCTGAGTCGCTCTTCCAAATGAAACATACAAATGGTGAACTGATTAGTCGTGATTGGCTTGTTTGGAGCAAGGTTCAGAAAGCGTTTTACGTTGCGCCAGCCAAAACGATCTTCGTTCGCTCTTTCTGAAGGATATTCTGCGGAAAAACGCTCGAAGAACTCTTCAATAAAGTGCCAGAACATGAGAGTAGTTCCAGTCATAAAAGCTGCTATGTGAGTGGTTGTCAGAGGTGATCAAAGCAAAAAATTATAAATGGCTACGGACTTAATCTTTCACTCCATTCAACAAGAAAAGGACAAGTGGCGTGATGTTTTATAGCGACTTCTTAATTTCACTTTATTCCTGGCTGAAAGAGGACTTGCTTTTCGGGGTAGTATTGATAAATTCGAGAACCCCTCAAATTGCATTTTTTGGGGAATTTTAGAACTGCTGGCCAATTATGATCCAGTGTTGAATGAACATTAAATAGAGTCCGCTCGTTTCAAGAAAATGGAGAAAGAATGCAAGTGAATTATCTGTCTCATGATATTCAAAATGAGTTTATTACTCGTCGCGCTGCCCAAGTTACGAAGAGAATTTTAGAAGAAAGAGAAATGGCAAAAGACTATGCCATTATAGTTGATTCAACACCAGATTCTGCACAGTCATGTTGAACAGACTGCGTTTATTTTGAGATACGTTTGTTGGACTGAATATGAAACTCATCCTTACCAAGTCGAAGAAAGGCTACTATGCTTTACCGACTGTACCAAAAAGAGTGGAGAAGCCATTGGAGAGCTTATTTTAGATAAGCTAAAGGACTTTGACATCCCATTAATAGACTGTAGGATTCAAGGTTACGACAATGGGAGTAACATGAAAAGAGCGTACAAAGGAGCTCAGGCAAGAATTCTGTCTGCTAACAGTGAAGCAGTTTACTGTGCTTGCACATGTCATTCCTTTAATCTGCCTGGAGAACAAGCAGCGGAGAGCTGTGTGGCTGCAGTAACATTCTTTGGAGCTGTTCAAAAGTTGTTTAACATATTTAGCTCCAGCCCCCAAAGATGGGAAATTTTGAAAGGAAATATACCAAGCACCCTTCACTCGATGTCGAAGACTCGCTGGTCTGCTAGAGTAGACAGAGTTAAACCAGTCGCAACTCACCTTCCAGGGACAGAAGAACTGGAGGCATTGACTGAACTGAGCCTAACTTCTGAATGTCGTCGAGACCTTGAGGGATTGAAAAAAATATTTCAAAACTTCAATTGCTTTCGACTCTTTTCTTCCTCTTCAAGTTATTGGGGCCATCCTATATTTTTAGCCACTGCTTCAGCTTCACTATATATACGGTTCCCCCCTTCTAAACGAATATATGGTATGTAATGAATAATAAATATATACCGGTATAATATATATGATGTATTCTTATCCCTAACCAAATAGACGCAAGAAGAAGGCAGCTGAAGTAGTGGCGAAAAATATAGGATGGCCCCAACAACTTGAAGAGGAAGAAAAGAGACGAAAGAAAAGAAAGAGGCAAGCTGATTAAGAAGATGACAGTCATGAAGACAGTAATGATGCAAAAACTAATTTCAGAAATGATGTGTTCAATGTAATTCTGGACAGTATCATAGGGGACATGACAGTGCGATTTCGATCAGTACAATCTCTTTGTAGTGGGATTTCTGTTTTGTGGCAATGCAATGAAGTGGCAGATGTATTAATTTCGGAAAAATGAGCTAAGCTTGTAAGGCGCTATTCTAATGACATAGGAAACGACCTTTCTGATGAATTACCAAACCTGAAATAAATTTACCAAGCTAACTTTGGTAGCAAATCTCTTACGCCCTTGGACCTTCTCAATAAAGTTAAAACTTTAAATTTGTAAACCCTATTTACTAATCTTAATGAAGCATTGAGAATATTTGTTACCATCCCAGCAACAGTTTCTTTCTCGGTTATCAATCGCGTAAAGAACGTTTTCCACTCGACAATGTGCCAAAATAGACTTTCAAGCTTGGGTTGAAACGGAACTTGTGAAGTCTACTAATTTGGACAATATCATAGATGATATTTCCCAGAAAAAGGCCAGAAAGGGAGTCTTAGCCTAAGTTAATATAACTGTTTGTATTGTTGGATTGTTTTGTACATGTACAAATATTTTTAGCCACTAAAGATGTATGTTTATTGTGAATTTAGTGTTTTAATATTTTATTTCTAACCTTTCAGTTCAGTTTACAAATAATGTAATGGTAACTTTAACAATCGATTTTAAAAACAAATTGATTGGATTTTTAAGTTGAAAAAATAGTTATATGAGCTGCATTGTTTTTAAAGTGACTGGGTTACTGTTTATTTGGGCGTGAGAATTATTAAAACGAATTGGAGTGCTTACATGACTTGACATTAAAATTTACAAAGATGTGGTTTAAAATCGGTAATGCATTTTATATGTGTGTGTATCATACACTAAATACATGGCTGTGATTAGTGAATTTGGGTTGCACTAAAATGCATAAATGGCAGGGGCCCGAAATACCCCCAGCACCGAGGCCCGCGGCCGCTCTCTCCGGCCCTGCCTCTTACCAATCCTCAATTAAATCACAAATAGACACCTAACACTACAAATCCCGACTCTTAGTTCTATACTTTTCCATCATGTATTTGATATACTATTGCTGTATAAAACATTTTCAACACCGATCACGTATATGTACAGTATGTATGATTGTATGAACCGATAGTTATGAGCGACAATATTCTATCCCCATGTGAATTACAGAACTGACAGCGGTGGCTATGCTCGCCAAAGCCCGATGTTAGGTAATGGGACCAAACGTTTTACTGACTCGATAGAAGTGGTTACGACCTCCACTATTTTAGCTCTAGACAGATACCGGAATGACACTTTACTAAAGCCCAAGGCTGACTTTCCCCCCAAATCCCTTCCCCTGACCCATGCTGGTTAAGGGTTACCTTTACCAAAAACCCTTTTATCCCACCCAATTCCCCTTACATTATTTCAAATATAATAATAATAATAATAATAAATAATGAAAATGACTAAATAATATAAAAATAATAAACAAAAATAATAATACTAAACACTGAATGATTTCTTAAGCACAACCCAAAATTCTCCTAAATGTCCATAAATTCACACTAAATTCACCAGTCTTCCCCCAAACTAACAAAAATTACTAAAAATATACAAAGATTCGTCTAATCACCCCGAAATTTGCCAAATGCAACCAAAATTTCCTAAAACATCTAAAAATCGTTAAATTACCCCATATATTCTGAGATTCACTCCACATTTACCCAGATTATACTTTTAACTACCTTTGTTGCCACTCTCTCCGAACATTGCCGAAGACCCCTGAAGGGTAACGATTTCTACCCACTGCTTACACATCCCTCCATGGCCATGTACGCTAGAAGCCTCCTCACTATGCTGGTTAAGGGTAACCTCTACCATTGGCCTCACCTCACCTAACCTACGATCAACACTAAACTACTAATCTACAGAGAAAAATTTTGACCGTGGGCCTAACGCAATATCACCCAATATCACGAAGTTACAGTGACCACGTTTACACAAAGTACTTATGTGATTGTGGAATGTGTCGGAAATATGTCTGTACTTGGTGTAAACGTGGACACTGTAACTTCGTGATATTGAGTGGTATTGAGTTGGGCCCACGGTCAAAACTTTTCTCTGTAGATTATTACCAATGCTGGGTTAGGTGAGGTCAAGTCGGGTGAGGTGAGATTAGCTGGGGTTAGCTTAGGTAAGGTTTAGAGAAGTCAGGTTAGGTCAGATCATGTAAGGTTAGGTGACCTGAGATTACGTTAGATAAGTTTAGCTGACGTTAATACATGTGTTAGTAGATTGCTTTCAGTGTTTATTAGTAACGCTTAGGAATGAAATGCAATGAAATTATATGTGGTGGATGTCTCTTACGGCCGGAAGCTCTTCTCAATATTTAACTAGTAAAATACAAATGTTAGATTAATAAACTTTGGTTACATAATAATATATCCAGGGTGTAATTGATATAATGGAAGTCCTTTTCACTGGTGATAGAAGAGACTATTCCAAGCTTCCTAGGGGGAAAAATTGTCATCTATCATTAAATTGGGACGACGGGCGGAGGGGAAGTTATTACGTAATCGGACCATTGACCTTACCGGTTAAGGGGGGGGGGGGGGTAACAGCTGTTATGAGGATGCGATACCAGTCTCGTAAGAATTTTTTTTATTGCTGTTCCTGTTGTTGTTGCTGTCGTTGTTGTTGATGAAATTCCACGCAATGACTTGGGACGTTAGGACCGGTAGTAGTGTGTAGCCTACTTTGTAAGTGGGGAACTCATTGATTGATGTTCATGTAAGTATAAAATCATTTCGATAATCAGCTCTGGTGTGTCATTGGCGTCCGGCACGTTAATGACATACAGTGGGGCAAAATTCCGACATCCCGTAGTCTGTTGAGAACTGGCATTTAAGACGGAGGTAAAATACTTGGTGTTTTGTTTGAGATGCTTGGCGATTTTGGTCATTTTGCCCCATGTAGTTGGGTGTGGGTAGAATTTGTCTGATAGCCTGTGTTCTTGTGCTTTTTGTTGTAATGTGGGTATTTGTAATTCAGGGGAGGATTGGGAAAAAGGCATCCTTGGCCTTAAGTTGGTAACCATCCCGGCATTTGCCTGGGGTAGAAGTGGGAAACCATGGAAAACTACTTCTAAGATTTAATACTAGTACGGTACCACATGTATATAATAATAATTATTATTATAACAATAAAGCAAATATAGCGAGTTGGTCGGCCCTATCAAAAGAAAATTGCATGTAGAACGGGTAAAGACCATACCTATCATCGTCTCAAGTACGGGCGTGATCCCAAGTACCTTGCTCCAAGGCCTTAAAGAACTGGATCTGGATACTCACCTGTACAAACTAAATGCAGAATGCAGTAGTTCTCTCAACAACCTGAATCGTCTGGAAGTTCATGGGCAGGGAATTCGACTTTCCAGCTGTTTCAGCAACAGTATAGTTACTATACTTTGGTTCCCTGAAGCCCGTATAGTTAAGTTGTGATGTACCAGCAATGTGTTATAATTATGTACTGTGCGAAACAGTAATAATAAGTAAATGATAGCGAGGCTGTGTAGCTCAGGTAGTAGAGTTCTATCCTTTCCGTGGGTTCGAACTAGGCTCAGTCATATAGTAAATGAGGGTGAACAAATACGACAGCCTTATGCCGATGGATGTAATGGCACGTACATGAAATTCTGTGAACACAACATTCCGGAATCTCGACATCGTCGAAAAAATAAAATATGTGTGTCTAACAACATATTATTATAATAATTATTATTAGACTATTAAACAAATTAAAGAGATTATATCTTTAATTAATGTTATTTATTCTCAAGTAGGGTTCCAATTTTTGAGGACGTTCAGTAAATACATATTTTTAGTAACAATGATGATGGGAATCGAAGCCGGCTCTCCTCTGTTTTGCATCACGAGGTTTAGTGTCCCCCGTAAAGGTAAAGGCGAGAGATAAAGAACTGCGACTGTTACGTCATGCAACTATATTCTAGGCAGATGGTAACTAGAGACATATCCTCCTGCCAGGTCATCTTGTTAACTCAACTTGCTTGCCAATCCATTCATGACCAGTTTGTATTCAGTTCTCTATAATGTCTTATCAGGAATAATATTCGATAAAACCCTATGTGTTGTGTTGTTCTTACGCCCAGATACCCTCCCCAAAAAGTACGAATATATAGGTCGTCAGCTCGGTGTACTTGGGTGCACATAAATCATATTATGGAGTTTGCAATATCAAAGTTGTTATAACCGTCTATTTAGGGTATTTAGATATCATGGCTATTAGGCCCGTATACTTAAGTGTGTAGAATACTTTGTGATATTCCAGTCATCAGTCCCGAGAACTTGGTGTTTAATTGAGGGATGGGTGTATCTTAAGATAATTTAAGGAAATTTAATTCGATAATACCCAATTTACAGGGGCCGTGTTCATGTGTTAGTTGTCAGTCGCCTCCAGTTATCTAGGATTTACCGTTACACCATGTTAGGTCACAAAGCCCCGGATGTGGTTATGGTATTAATATCCTAGGTCTCATATAGCCTAATACCGTCGGTTTTGCTAGAGAGCTAGTGTTGCCTTCCATGGATACCGACAAGACAGAGACAATGCCGGTACGGTTAAGTGTAAATAATTCAATATTTTTGGGTAAATATGTGTGAAAGTTTAAAATAAACCGTTCGGGGATGGGATAGTTTTCATGGTCGGATGCCATTTATAACGCTTAGCTCCTAATCAACAAAAAATGTGGTAAATAAATCAGTGCAAGAAAGTGTAAGGTAGAGGTCACGGTCTGAATCTCGGTATTTGTCTGGGTAAATTGTGGGAAACCACGGAAAAAACAACTTGTAAAATAGCAAACGTATAAATGAATATTAGGGAAATTCGGGTAAATCTAGTAACATTTGAAGAATTTGAGCAAACTTCATGGATTTTAGGGATTTGAGTAAATATAATAGATTTTAGGTGCATTTACGGGAATTATGGTAAATCTAGGGAATTTCAGGAATTATGGAGAAAATGAGGGACATATTAGGGACATTTAAGAGAGTTCCTGGAAATTTTAGTTAACCTCTCAGGCATCGTGTTTAAGTAATGATTCACTGCCCGTTGACTAGGATCTATCTTAATATAACAGGGTTTTGGTAAGCTCTACATGGGGTCATATTGATAACAAGGAAGGAAAGGAAGGAAGATTGTAGTTTTACGTGACCGTGAATCTTGTGATTATGAGCCACGGGACCTCCTTTTTACGTGGAATCCGAACCACAGGACATGGCATTTCACTTCGAAAATCTCACATGCATTGACCGGGAATCGAACCCGGACTGCTTTGGTGAGAGGCATACAGCTAGACCGCTGAGCCACCACGCCCCTATATTGATAACATCATAGTCACAGTATTATAATACCGTCTGTTTTGCAAGATACAAGAGTTAAACAAGAAAGGTTGGCAAAAGAGAATCCTAGCGCAAGTAAGTGTTAACAATTCTCAACTTTCTTAAAAATCTAATAAATTAATAAATAACTGTCTCTTAGATATAATACTTGGCTACCCTGACCGGCTCTGGTATAATGTTTCCTTTTTGTAAACAACCAACATGGTCGCTCGGCTTCTATATAAACATCTGTTCTACATGAACAGAAATGGCAAGCGACTCTCTAGAACTCTACCCACTGGTCAAAAACAAACAAGCATAGTCATCAAAGTGTTCCCTGGCAGCTAACTCGTGTCTGGTTAACAAATTCTTATCGTAAGGCCACTCAAGGCCTAAAACATTTGTCTTGACGTATAGTGTAATCATCTTTCTACCTACATTGCCGTGGGGTTTTAATATTATATAATAAACTAGCAGTAGTGCCCGGCTTCGCCCGGTGGATTTATTTGTTCTATGGATGATAATGAATACTACTACAGAACTGGCACATGATACTTAAACTACCAGCAAATATATATATATATATATTGTTAGGGCTCTAAGGGCCCTGAGCGCCCTTAATAGATATATTCACATACGCCAATGAACCTACTAGTAAATCTACAGCTAACTCTACATCTATAATTATCCATAAACACACCCCTGCTATCTACGCATATCTGCCCAACACCCTACACCATTTCACCCTTCAAGTACCCCTAGGCTGTAATCAACAGCAGCAACAACACACTTCTTACTACACAAGCTAGCAGAGTAAACCACAGCTCTTGCATAAACGCTTACAACACTTCATAAACAAGAACACAGGAAACCGGCTACCAAAACAGCTATGTGTAAACTCACAAGTCAGCAGTATGTAAATACATAAATAACCTTCCGAAACAGGAGAGGGGTTCTGTCGCTCCAGTGTTGCTGCTCGAACGAATATCGCCATCTCCGTACATCAGGTAAGTGTGTACTTCTCAGGGCCCTAATACTTAATTGTCATCCTCCCAATTGCAACACATAATTACACTGTAAACACATTTGTTTGAAGCTATCCCTACTTTCACGGGAGCGCATCTGCACTTACACGAAAGCATTAGTAAAATAGTACACTTTTATTATCAACGCCCGATTGTTTTTATAGTCGTCCTCACTCTACTACACGGCCTGCTTCCCTACCACACCTCTCTCATACACAAGAGCGCTGGATCAGCGTTATCAGTTTGTTTATGAGAGGCGACTTTGGCCGCTAGCGAGCACGCACGCCCACTGGTCGCAACACAGCGTCGTCAGCAAGTCTTAGCTTCGCTCATTCCACTTTAGATTGCCAAGTATTGTCTTCTGCCCGAGGGTGAATCCCGTAATTGTGATCCTTCGTCCGTAGTGCTCCCCCCTACACCCTCAACACTTTCCAGCACCCATTCGACGATTCTGCCCATCCGCTAAACTTCCCCTAGCTGCACACCACCCTCCTCCCTTACTCAGCCGCTAGTTCAACCCCCACGAAAAGGGCAGAACAATATATATAACTTTTTGTGGTGGTGGTGGTTGTAGTGAGGGTGATAAGCAGTACAGTATAATGGAGGTAACATTTAGGTCATTTTTTCCCCTAATGATAATAATGATTATAATGAATAGGGAAACGGCTATTTACTAACTACAGCACTGACATATGTAATTTACAAACAAATTTCTAAAAATGATTAGAAAGAGGAGCATATGAAATAAAAGACACTGCCTAGGGCCTATATCTCATTGCCTGTTAGAAATGTAGAGACCAATAGAGTCGTCTTTTGTCGCATAACGCCGTAGGAAAATAATCATAAAAATTTGAAAAACTTTGACTGTCCCGAGCTCCTGAGGTAGCAATAGTATCATTTATGGCCACAGAGCGCTCAACGATAAGTTTCGGAATGAATTAAGGTAAATTTGAAAGCACCAATGCTTATTGCAGCTGATTACCTCAATGTATTGCACCAACACCATTGCACGTATATAGATACATAATATGTTCATGGTGATAACTGTTTTAAGGGGCAAAATAAATCTTTTTGCTCTAACTACTCCCCGTGACTGCAATTTGCATGCAGCGCAAGATTTAACTATTTTCGCAATTCTGCATTAGAACACTGGTAGGGACGACGTGAGGGAGCCCGAATTGCCAGTCAACAATAGACTTAATAAAATACTCTTACAGTTACACTACTACGGACATGAATGATTCTAGGGCCTTAATACATGGATTTCAAGTTCAGTTTGTTTGTTATTCTAAATGTAGGGAATGGAGAGCGTTGTCCAAAATATCAAGTGGACAGTGCTACCAGCAGGGTTTCAAAGTGTATGTATAATTTGGTGCAATTAGGAGGAATGGTGTAGATTTGTGATAAAGGGCCTAAATGCAGGGAATGGAGTGGTCTGTCCGAAATTTAAAGTGGACAGTGTCATCCGCAGGTTTCCAAAGGGTAAGTGTACAAAATGTGGTTCAGATCGGTGAAACGGTGTAGATTTGTGCCAAAGGGCCTAATTGCAGGGAATGGAGTGGTCTGTCCGAAATTTCAAGCAGACAGTGTTGCTCGTCGGGTTCCAAAGTGAAAGTATCTGGAATTTGGTTCAAATCGGTAAAACGGTGTAGATTTATTTATTTATTTATTTATTTAATAATTATTAGATACAACCATGATAGGTCATTTTACACTATTATTTTAACAATTTCAAATAATATTAACAAAAACAACAACAACAACAATAACAGGTAACAATTGGCAGTGATGGCAGCAAGGGATAAATCTCGGAAAGACGCAGGGAATGATTGGGGTAGTGGGTGATTAGGAGGGTGAGGGGGTAGGAATTGAGGATGAAAGGGATCTTCTAATGTTATGTTTGTATGTTCTATAGGGAGAGAATATGTCAATATTTGGAAGGGAGTTGCTAAGGGTAGGTAGACGGTGGAAGATAGAGCGCTTCTGTACTTCAAGACGTGGGCGAGGTATGTGGTGTAAATGGTTCTGACGTGTTGAGCGGGAGGGAACATGGAGTGGGAAGTAGCTTAAGAGCATGTTACATTTTGTGTAATCATTCATAATTTTATGTAAGAAACACAGGTCAGTAAATTGTAAGCGGCTTCTCAGGTCGAGTACATTGAGCTGATTTAGAATGTCGGATTGGCAAACTGCCTTAGTGAAGGGTTGCGAGCTTTGACTATTGATATGAAGAAATTAAAGACACTGTTCAATTTAGAAATATTGGTTATAGCCGATGTAGACCAAATTGGAGAAGAGAAATCTAGGATAGGGAGAACATAGGTGGTGAAGTATAATTTAAGTGCAGTGAGGTCTTTAATTTCTGTGAATCTGTATAGAATGCCAAGACTGCGCATTGCGCGAGATTTGATATGGTCAATATGGGGAGATAATGCCAGTTTATCATCGTGAATAATACCTAAATCTCTTACCTGAGAAACCGTATCCAATTTATTTCCACATATTTTATAGTCCGCTTGATTTCCAGATTTCAGTACTGTGAAAGCAATTTTGAAGCACTTTTTGGGATTTGGAGACACCCTCCATTCGTTGAACCTATCAGTACATGTATTCACTGCTTCCTGGAGCCCAGCGTGGTCGTCAGAACTGGTAATTTCTCTGAATATCTTGAGGTCATCAGCGTACAGAAGAAGGGAACATGGAGAATTTTGCATGCATGTGTTTATATCGTCCATATACAGCACGAAGAGAAGGGGTCCCAGGATACTGCCCTGAGTTACTCCTGATAAGACTGGGAGCCAGGACGATACAGACCCTGAAAGCACTACGCGTTGTTGCCTATTGGACAGGAAGCTTTGTATTAGGGATAGGAAGGATCCATGTATGTTGTATCGTGAAGAAAGCTTGTGGAGGAGAAGGAAATGGTTCAGGGAATCAAATGCTTTGGCCAGGTCAACGTAGATTACATCTAGCTGAGATTTTTGATCTATTGCAGAAATTATGTGATGGTTCAGAACAGTCAGATTTGTTAAACATGATTTTCCAGGGATTAAGCCATGCTGTTCTTCTGAGAGGTATGGTTTGGTGAAAGTGAGGAGACGGCAATGTATTAGTCTTTCGAATACTGAAGAGAGAATGGCGACGATGGATATAGGTCTGTATGAGGACATTTCGTGCCTGCTGCCTGATTTAAAAACAGGTGTGACATCAGCTCTTTTCATGAGTCAGGAAAAGTGCCGGAAGTCATGCACCAGTTGAGTATTATGGACAAGGGGATGCTGAGCGATGCAGAGGTGATTTTCAGGAATATAAGGCTTATGTCTGATGGTCCAGTAGATCAATTTGTGGGCAGACTTTTTAAAATATTTTGGATTTCATCGGGGGTCGTTGAAATTTGAGACAGTGAATCAGAACAGACGCTAGTAAGTTGAGGGGAACTGGGGATTGGTACGGGAACTGAAAAGGTTGAGTGAAAATATTCATTGAAATGTGTGGACGTCAATTCAAATGGGATTTCTTTAGTCTGGAGGTTTAGGTTAAGAGGGATTCTAGGAGTCTTTCTACGGGATGATATACGTGTCCAGAACTTCTTCGGGTTATTCTTGAGATTTCCTGTTATGGAAGAAATGTAGCGGTTGTAATCTTCTGTCATATGAACTCTTGAAATTTTCGGTAGGCGAATAAATACATTGCGTGTATGAGGATTAGGAACTGATTTCCACAGCGACCATGCTGGAGTTTTATTTTGGAGAAGAAGTTTGATGTTTTGACTTAGCCAGTGCGGATATTTGTTGGATTTGGGTAGGGAGAAAGGAACGTGTTGTTTAATAGCCGAGTAGAGTATATCCTCAAACAAGGTCACTGCACTATTTATGTCTCTCTCAGCTGTTAGAAGGCACCAGGGTAGAGATGATAAATCCTGATTGACAGCTTGCCAGTCGACCTTTCTCCAAAGAGGGACAGCTTTCTTCTCGGTGGGTGAGCAGTTTTATGTCTGCTGGCTTGGACGTGGAGGGTAGCTTCTATTGAACTATGATCGGTGTTCAGGATATTTCTTCCAACGGTCACGGTGACATTACGCAGGATTGAAAATATGAGGTCCAGTGTTTTGGATTTCCTTGTTGGGTGCAGGTTGAACTGTTTCAGATGTAAGATGAAAGATGATAAGATGAAACTATTGGGGGATAGTGTATGGTACCATTGTCTATTGATGTCCAGGAGATATCGGAGTTAAAATCACCTAGTAATACTATTTCATTTTCTTGGTTGAGGGAAAGAACAGTAGAGTTGAAACATTCTTCTAAGGTGTCAATTTTGCTGGTACTAGAAGCTACCTACGAGTATATTCTTCCTGTTTGGGATATTAATCTCAACCCTTATTATTTCACATGAATTTTCTAATTCAGGCCGATGTTTTGCCTTCAATTTGTTATGAACTGCGATTGCATCTCCACCACCGCTTGAAGTTCTATCGCGCCGAACCACATTGAATTTGTGCCAAAGGTCTTAAATGCAGGGAATGGAGTGGACTGTCCGGAATTTCATGCAAACAGTGTTCCTCATAGGGTTCCAAAGGGTAAGTATACACACTTTGGTTCAGATCGGTGAAACGGTGTAGATTTGAGCCCAAGGGCATAAATGCAGAGAATGGAGTGGTCTGTCCGAAATTTCATGCTGACAGTGTTATGAGCAGGGTTCTAAAGAGTAAGTATACACATTTTGTTTCAGATCGGTGGAACGGAATAGATTTGTGTCAAAGGGCCTAAATGCAGGGAATGGAGTGTTCTGTCCGAAATTTCATGCTGGCAGTGTTACTTGCAGTGTTCCAAAGGATATGTATACACATTTTGGTTCAGATCGGTGAAACGGTGTAGATTTGTGTCAAGCGGCCTAAATGCAGGGAATGGAGGGGTCTGTCCGAAATGTCATGCTCAAAGTGTTACTCGCAGGGTTCCAAAGGGTAAGTATACAAATTTTGGTTCAGATCGGTGAAACGGTGTAGATTTCTGCCAAAGGGCATAAATGCAGAGAATGGAGTGGTCTGTCCGAAATTTCAGGCTGACAGTGATACTCGCGGAGTTCCAAAGGGTAAGTATACACATTTTGGTTCAGATCAGTGAAACGGTGTAGATTTGTGTCAAAGGGCCTAAATGCAGCAAATGGAGTGGTATGTCCTAAATTTCATGCAGACTGTGATACTCGCGGGGTTCCAAAGTGTAAGTGTACAAATTTTGGTTCAGATCGGTGAAACGGTGTAGATTTGTGCCAAAGGGCATAAATGCAGGGAATGGAATGGATCTGTCCGAAATTTCATGTAAACAGTGTTACTCGCAGGGTTCCAAAGGCTATGTATCCACATTTTGGTTCAGATCGGTGAAAAGGTGTAGATTTGTGCCAAAAGGCCTAAATGCAGGGAACAGTATGGTCTGTCAAAAATTTCATGCAGACAGTGTTACTCGCAGGGTTCCAAAGGGTAAGTATACTAATTTTGGTTAAGATCGGTGAAACGGTGTAGATTTGTGCCAAAGGGCCTAAATGCAGGGAATGGAGTGGTCTGTCCGAAACTTAACAGAGCCTAAACTATTCCTCTTGAATCTGGCTATCATATAAAAAGAGAATTTTTCGAATCCGACTGGTGGTTCCAGAGATTTGTGCGTTTAAACACAAAAACACGCAAACAAACACACAAACTCTTCAGCTTTATTATATTAGTATAGATAAATAATTAATTAATTAATTAAATAAATAAATAAATAAATTAAAGAATCCATTAGCAGCTGTCTTAAATCGCTTGGTCGTGCTATCCTGTCGTAGTACAGCCAGATATCATGTTATAAGACTTCATGTAAACCCATTATTGATTTCTCTTGAAAACGTTTACCACTTTTTAAAAATATGTATTAAACTGAAATTTGAAATTTCTAGTTGAGTCGTTTGTCAAAATTTTTAAAAAACTTGAGGTAGTAATGAAGTGTTTGCGCTTATTCATTTAAGCTGTTGTACAGGTATAACATTAACACATTATCGGTTTCGGAAATCTCAAGTTAATCAAAGGTACAGTGATGTTCAAACAAAATGTACTGGTTTAAATTCTTACAGCTCTGTTTACCAAAAAAAGATAAAGACTAGCTTCGGGTATTCTAACTGCCTGTGCGGTGATCAATTGAATATTATTTGTACACGAAATCTCGGCTCAGCAAAATCTAAAAAAAAAAAAACTTACATGCACTAATTTAAATCCTAAATCAGGTTTCTGCGATTATTAGCTTGAAAATTGTCGGGTTCGTGACCTTGCACTTTCATTCTTGGGCCAAATCTAAAAATAAATAATTTACGGTAAAGAAAATAAAATCCCGAGTAATCAAATCCTTATACGTCTTTCTTTATTCGTTTGGAAAATCTCGAGTCAATAAAAATATAGTCTGGTACAAACAAAATGTACTTGTTTCAATTCTTACAGCGTGGTTTAACAAAAAAAAGAATATAGGCTAGCTTCGGGTACTCAAATTGTCCGGTGTTTGTGATCAATAAAATTAAATTATTTGCACACGAAATTTCAGATCAGCAAAATCTATAACTTAAAAATCTTAAAAATAAAAACATCTTATACGTAATAATTTCAAGCCTAAATCATGTTTTTACAATAATTATGAATTCCAGAAATCTCTAGTTCGCTAAAACTCAAATCAGCAAAATCTAAACATCAAAAATATTTCATGCATTAATTTAAATCCTAGATAAAATTTCTTCGAAATTTCGTTCGAGAAATCTCAAGTCAATGACCTTGCAGTTAAGGCTTTGATAAAGTAAAAAGAACAGTAATAAAGAAAAAATATAATAATTAAATAAATAATTAACAATAGTAGTCATAATGACCCTCTAGATTTAGGTTCTTTGGTTAAATCAAGAGTAAATAATCCATAAATAATCATTAAAAACGCCATCTTACAAGAACCGCGAGTACGCATGCGTTTAAAAATATTACTATTTCATTCCCGGGTAAGGGTAGTTTTTATCTTAGGGTAAAAATAACATGTGTTTGTGGTAGAAAATATAGAGACCTTTAATATAAGTCGTCTCATAGGTGTCTCAAATCATTCGTTTGGAAAATATCGAAAAAAACATAAATAACCTAGTAGTTAATTTGATTTGATAAATATTTGAAAAATAAGTGGTTCACGGTAAAAATGAGAAAACAGCCCATTAAAAGGGGCCGTCACACTAGTCTGCACGTTTACGGGTTCGTGAGATATCGGCTAATGTCGGATGGCAACATGTAGTCGCGGTTCATGCTTTAACTCTCACGTCTACGAGTGATATTGAATTCAACCTAGCCATCCTCCCACTCCCTTCCCCCTCCCTGGCGGGAGGGGGACCAATACCAATATGGCTCAATTAAACAATAGTACATTATGCAACGAGCCTATAATGGCTATAATTAAGACACGAGTATTTTTATAAAACGAGCGTATGCGAGTTTTATAATTTCCACACGAGTGTCTTAATTACCATTATAGGCGAGTTGCATACGACAGTTTATGTTCGACGATAATTATAACTTTATTATACGTTTTAACATAAATATTCATAAATATCTGTTGAGAGTCGGCCACAAGAATTTTGTTATCGGAGAGCGAGCGCGAGACATCTCTCTGTCTTTCAAGATCTCTGAACGACCGACGCATGCGCTCTGTGTGCTTGCAATGCCATATTATGCAGGCCATATGTTTACATCTGCCGTCCCTCAGTAATATTGTCACCGGAGTCCTTTGAAGGCTGTGTAGAAATTAGGGTTGATGATATTAAGGTACAGTGCTATTTCATGTCTCATATTCGCCAGTTTATTTACGCGAACATATGGATGGTGCGTATTCCATGTCGGTAATTTATTATAGTTCGATGTTGTGTTTATGTCCGACATGTTGGATTTTGAGCGCATGCGCGAAATTATCGTTACCTAATTGGTCAATGAACGAGCTCTGATTGGCTGGAGAAACTGTATCGTAATGAAAAACAGTGTTATAATGACCATCATTATGATACAGTTTTCTGACACATAATAGTGAGGGTCGAACATAAATAAATAAATAAATAAATAAATAGCTAAAAATGTTACAGTTACGCCTGTTTGGCAAAAATCTAAATATAAAATTAAATTAAAAATACATAAATAATATATTAAAACATTAAATAAAATAAAAAGGGGTAAAACCAAAATTCTCAAAATGTGTAGTTGGGCCCATTGGCAACATATGGAAAACTAAATGGTCGACGTGAAAGGGAGCGTCATCCCCAGTAATTTGATACCTGGCACAACATCCTCCGACATTGGTTCGCGAGATATTGGGGAAAAAATGCCACGCTGTAAACAGCTTAGTCGAGCGCCTACTTTCTCTAAGTAGGAACTTTTGGCAAAATAAAAAAAATGGTAAATGAAAATTACATATAAAATAAATTAAAATACTAAATAAATTTAAAAAGTCAAAAGCCCTAAATTTTCAAAATATACAGTTAGGCTTTTTGTCGAAATCAAAAAAAATTAAGAGTAAATAAAAGTAACAAATAATAATAAATTAAGACATTTAATAAAATTAAAAAGTTTAAAAGAATTCAAAATGTGTAGTTAAGCCCTTTGTCAAAATCTAAAAACTAAAAAAAATGGTAAATAAAAATTACATAATTAATAAATTAAAACATTAAATAAAATTAAAGAGTCAAAAATCAAAATTTATTTTATCAAAATAAAAAAATAAAATAAAGAATTAATAAAATTATGGAAATAATAAATTAAAACATTGTATAGAATTAAAAGTCAAAAAATCAAAATTTTTAAAATGTGTAGTTAGGCACTTTGGCAAAATTTGGGAAAATAAATAGTCCATAGGAAATGGGGCGTCATCCCGTATTTTTTGCCACCTGATACAAGTCTCTTTCATTATTATGGCGGGAAATATACACAAATATAAAAACTGCTGACGGTGTTGGTTAGAGTTCCCCTAGTTCACTAGACTACTAACGTTGAGTAGAGTAATTGACTTAGATTTCGTTCTCTTCCTCCAAGGATTTAACTGGTGATTTTAATCTTCGAGAATTATATTCCAGAGTAATTGTTTTTCCGAAGTTGTACAGAACGACTTTTCGTGTTGCTAATTCGCAGTAAATGCTTCATGATATCTATAGAAAGTACAGAGGACATTTCAAAGATGGCCAGTTATCAAAAAGTATTAAACACGGCTAAACGACCCAAAAACCGTTTTGAAGGTTTTTTGTCCGGTTTTGAAAAACCGCACCAGAATATTTTCACTATGTTGTTTTGCAGGATATTTTATATTTATATTTTTTGGTTAATTAGGATTTTTTTTGGGCGTATGGCTTTTAGTGCCGGGAGTGTCCGAGGACATGTTCGGCTCGCCAGTTTTGTAGCTGCTTCGAGACGGACACCCAATGGGTGAGCTACAAGTACCGTTGGGGAGGGAAGGAGAGAAGTTGGAATGTAAGGGCGAGGAGTTGGAAGGTAGCGGCTGTGGCCTATAGTTAGGGACCAACCCCGGCATTTGCCTGGAAGGAAGATGGGAAACCAGAGAAGACCATCTTCAAGGTTGCCGGCGGGGAGATTCGAACCTCCTCGCCTCCCGGATGTGAGCGACTGCCATCAGTCATGCCGTAACCACCACGGCTAACTCACCCGGTAATTAGGATATAAGGAAACTAAAATAGGAGATAAATTGTCAGCTAATGCAGGGATTGAATGAAATAATGATTATCATATGTATTGTAATGAAACTCATTGGCATTTCATAGTACTCAGGAATGGCGTGAACTGACATGGATAATGGGTCTTGGGATATTTACAATTTCAGTTCTCTTATAACGGAAATCCATTGAGGAAACTTTTCTTGAATAGAGGACTGTATATTACAGGTTGTTAATTTAATGTCAGCTCCAGGGGCATTTCATATGGGGCATTCCACGAGAGTGTTCATTTGTAGGCTATAGAATTCTCTCATAACAACATGCGTTGTCTAGCTGACTCAAACCTTTGTGCTTAGAAATGGTGTTGTCACGCACTAAACGTATTTAACTATTCCATTACAGTAACAATTTTATTTCATTACTGCAGGCTTTCCAGTTTGCAGTTTAGTATTCAGTCCCCATCCCGAACATACGGAGATAAGCAGAGGGGGAGCGCTACAAAGAACGAGAAGGACGAAACGAAGAATAAAAAATAATGTGTCAACAAAGTGCGGAATTTCAAATGATGCTTAACGTTTTTATGATCGAACACTCCACAGTGGCTTTCCAGCAGTGGTTTGGTTGCGGGAGTCATGAATTTTGCGATTGAAGAGAAATAGGAAGTATAGAAGGAGAAAAGAGTGTAGGAAGGAACGGAGAGTGAATAAGCTTTGGAGGGAAATTGAACATGACAGACGAGAGTACGTCCTTTGGCTTCCTAGGTGCTTCCCCTGGAAAGAAGTTGCACATTGTACACTTATTAACATTAAAGAGATCTATATGTAAGTGCGACATTGAAAGGGATGCATACTTTATTCAAAGTTAAAATTGTCTTGGCGTATTTCGTAATGAATACGGGTCAAAATCAACTTTGCCTGCAGAGGATTCTATGATATGCTGATCCGCGGAAATATAAATTTGTCTACTTGACACAAAATAATGTCATATACAGAGTGGTCCACCAGCCCCTTATTTTTTTAGGAGGAAGGCAACCCACCGAACGCATATATCATAGTCATCCTAAAACATTAGTACCTGCTCCTTTACGGGCTTAGTACAACTTGACTATTGCGTTCAAGCTCGGGAATATAGTAGAAATCATTAGCGGCAGTGTTATTTCAATGACCTCAAATATAATGCATGATTAAACGATCACTGCTTCGAATAACTTCACTATACGTTTGGACAGCAAGTGTCAACGAATAGATTCAATACGTGCCAGCAGTACACCATGGTTCTCAGTGGCTAAGGTGGCTAAAGCTAGCATTGATGAAGTTACGTCAGCTCTTAGGTAGCATGCCCGAACCCCGAACTAGTACTTTTTTGTGCTTAATATCGTTTATAGTTGATGCATACTCTTATCAACCTGCTCCAAAGAGTGATTTTTATTTGGTCCTGAAAAGGACCGTTTTTATCCGATGGTACGTATCCAGATTGGACGATGGAAGGAAAGTTGAAAGTGAAAAGAAGCTTGTTTGATATGTAAATATTAATAATATTTGTAATATTGGAATTAGTGTAGGAATCAGGAGTCCTGTATAGTGTAAGACTTAGTTTTTGTAATAGCGACGGGCCATCGCTAAATAACATCTTTTACGACGGTATTGAATAATTTAATGATTTTATTTTGTTGTTAATCCTTAAAACTTGGCCACAGCAGTGAGGTATCAAGAGTAGACTCGTTATTTTCTTAGCGTTAAATGCATAGATAGCAGCAGTCTATTATTGATTAATTCGTTTGTTGTTTTGGAACGAAAATGTTAATTGCTAATGTGAATGATAAATGTAAATGTAATGTCAATTATCAAAACTTGAAACAGTGTCTACAGTATGGATTAACATTAACTAAAGTTCATCGTGTATTACAATTTCATCAGTCAGCATGGCTCAAGTTATATATTGATCTGAACAATAATTTAAGAACACTATCAACGAACGCTTTTGAAAAAGATTTTTATAAACTCATGAATAATAGTGTTTTAGTAAAGACTATGGAGAATGTTGATAAGCGAGTTGATGAAAAGCTGATAACAAAGTGGGAGAATGATAGTAAAAGTTATGGTGCAAGTAACTTAATAAGCAAGCCTAACTTCCATAGCTGTTCTATTATTCATGAGGATTAAATTGTAATACAAATGAATCGCCGGAAAGTAACTTACAACAAACCCATATATGTAGCTTATGCCAATTTAGATCGGTCAAAACACTTATCTATTGTGCCCGTTTCTCCAATGGGACAGGCGATCACCCGGCTAACATCCCGGCCCCATCGGAAGAAACGGCCAAGGGAGTGGGTATGAAAATTAGGGCGTCAATTTTGGTTCAAACAAACGAAGAATGAAAGAAATGCTCAAGCGAGACAGAGACAAAGTATCTCGGGTCGTTAACGGGTTGGGATGGCAAATGAGCTGAACCAATTTTCAAAGGCAAACACCCTAACTTCAATTAACAAAAAGAAATGAAACCCCTTCGTAATATCACACTGCTCCTTTATTGGCCAAAGGATAAACAAAATATGCTACCTGCCTAACACGCACGAGTACCAGAGTTAGGGTGAGACAAAGTCCGAAAATAAAAGAGTGAAATTCATAGTCCCTAAACAAAAAAAATATTATACTTATTCTAACTCGTGGCTGTCCTCTCTTAAAGTTCCGACAAGGAGATTGCATTTCAGAAACTAAATTAACCCTTAATTTATCGGTGCACACGCATTTAAACATCACTGGCCACTTATCACAAAGTTCACCTGCGGCAAATACTCTAAGAAAATATTGAATATCTGTGTATATCACAACTGTCTACCCGTATACAGCGATGGGCAGATCTCCTTTATCGAACTGCAAGTTAATAACTAAAGAGCACCATATCGCATCAAATAATTTTCAAACATCAACTCAGCCTCACATAATATGACATTTCAACAATTAATTATATCATAAAGTTATAACACACAGAGATTATCATCACATATTTACACTACTAATTCTTATTATTATTACTGATTTATATTCGCCGTTCCAACAACCTTGATCCTCAATGTCATATCAATTATTGTAATTAAATTATAGCATTGTCTGACGTTTAGGAAAGGTTAAGAACCTCGTAATAGGGCACCCTAGTGTATTTCATTTTCACAACCAACATTTAATCGCAACCCTTCCTTCGAACACTCAGTGTGAGGATCCGAACAATCTGACTGTAGAGCGTACCATCAATTACACCACTGCTCTATTCATTATTACAACCTATCGATAAATGTAACACATTCGTCAAGAATAAAGGACCCTGTCCTTACAAATTCAATTCAACGGTCATACGTCGTCTCGTGAATAACCTCATCACACTTGACGGAATAATACCATATTTAATTATCACATTAACTTTACACAACATCATAGCAAACATCATGCATTATTAGCATGTCTCAAGAACCCACACTTTACACAGCGTATCAACTTTATCGGGACAACGAGGTCGTATGATAATATGACATCCTATCCAAGGAACCTTACTCGAAAATTTCCAACCGCATCCAGCATATCCTTATGCTATCAACGCCTTTGCAATACACGATAAACCTTTCAGAATTAAATTCATTTCATGACCTCTATGTACAATTATACCGTCGAAAATTCTTATAATGACTGTAGCAAAATGGGCATCCCATATCATCGTTACAAAAACTTATTATAATTATTATCAGATCTCAGAGAATAAATGTATGTCTTATTCCTACCATTGATGCGGTTAATTTATGTATGTCAAAACGACTCGAAGAAAAAATATATCTGTACAACCCTATGAGAAAATGATGCTTTTCTTCAACCTGGAATAAGTAATTATGAATGGCTTTAAGTTATATGCATGGAGTTAAGCTACACGATATCAAGTCATCTCATGGCATGGCTATTCGAGGTAGAAGTTCTCTTCTTCACGATGAACAAGAATGGAAATGAAACGACTTACTTTATATCCGGCGTCCTCGGAAACTCTCGGCGTCGTTGTCTTCTGCGGGGATTGGGCTGCGTCGTTCCTCCAGCGTCTCCGCGATGTGGTCACCCAGCGTCCTGGTAGAGGTATGCACCCCCGGCTCCTCTCGATCTCCTGGCGACGCCCATGTCCGCCCAATGGTTGCGCCTCCTCACCGTCAGTGACGGCGTCTCCCAACGTCCCATTCTTGATCCACTCGTCCATCTCGTCACTACCGTTCATCCCATGGCGGCCCCTTTATAGGTTCAGTGCAGCATAATTTACGTATAAATATGCATGTTGATTCCGAGAGTATTTGAGTCCATGATTATAAGGTTCATGTTGCCGTGTAGCAATATTATATTTCGCTATATCAGAGCACTTTCACGCCCACGCACTATAACATCTAGTTCCTTGTACACTCGAATTATGTACTCACTTTCCTCAGTCAGTGAACCACTTCCTTCTGCGAGAGGCTATTTCGACTTGGCCTTGACCGACATATGAAGTTGCCCGCAGCCTGCAGTCCCGCCACACAAGCTTAAAGCAGATGTATTCTTCCGTCACATTCTCACTGCGTCCCTTTAATGCCAGCGCTGCTATGATATTTCGAATGAATGTCTGTCACAATATAGGGCCTCTTGATAATGCTTTGCTTTGACTATCGTTACTATTATTCTTTCCCAGTCACTGGTGATCTTAAACACCTTCTGATATTCACCTTTAATTAACATAAATTGTCGGCATAATAAATCAGTTTCTCATTACGGGCTCCACTCAGATGTTAAAATGCGCACAATTTTATCCTGCTATTACCAGAGTACATGCCTTCAATATCTTACTATCCGCTAGCTTAACCAGCAGACTACGTGCATTAATCTTCGTAATCAGAAAGATCAAGTGTTGTATAATTTTCCACGCGTCTTCACATACCAATAGCAGCATTTGCATGAATTCAACGGACCATCGTTTATCAGTCCTGATTATTTCTCCACATACTAGCGAGTCCGATATCGTCTTGACATTCACGATTATCGTTATAGCGACACCTTACTGAACACTGCTCCAACGCACTTCACAAATTATTTCCGTGCACTCCCGACATACTCCTCGCATCAAAAGGTCACGAGCACTGACCTCTTACGTAAACCATTCACGTTCCCGATGCAAATCTCAGCCCACGTGGCATACTCGTTCGGGCCAGGCTGAATAACTGAACATTCCGGAACTGTGTTGGCCTCTTCTCGAGAAAAAGGGGGGAGGGGTTGGAATCTTCTGGAGCATTCTCCTACTTTAGCGGTTGCCTCGCTACGTCACGCTATGACTTCATGCTGACGTACCGGCCTCGTCGTTTCTCCAATAATCCGGGGCCGGAAATTGAACCTGAGTGGGTCGGTCACATCTCTCCCACGGCCTTCAATATATAAGCGGGGGAACATAGCTTATATTTTTCCTCAAATGAAGCATGTGAACGATCTTTTCAGACATCTCCTCTATGTTGACTAACGGCTGAGAAAAAGAACTGTATCTCCCACGACGGATGTCTTCCTAATAAATCAAGTCTTCGTCAGTGGCGTGAAAAAAAGTCTTGAAGCAAGGTCATCTCATGAGGGTCAAAGCTTGAGGAATTCCTTACACTGGCGTTCTTCTCTGTTGATCTGACCGACTTGTATCAGGTGATCGGTCAGCTTCCCCCGATGGTGCAGATGGAATGCTCCGTAATTGTTGTCAATATTCTTGGCTCTCTCGATGTCTTTCCGTATAGCTCGGCCGCGAGCCATGCGAACGAGAATCCCTATCGGCATTCTGTCTCTGATAATATTCATTCGACTTCTTTCGCTGATGTTGACCATATCGTCCTTTTGTGTCGTTGAATTGGGATTTCCCACGTTCTTCGTACGGTATATTCCTCCACCTGGGTCGCTCGTCTGTTCCACCGTAGCTCCTATCTCGGCTCCGATTGTACCCTGTGCCTCTTGGCCTGTTCTGCTGCCGTGGCGTTTGCTCTTCCGTCTGTGCAATTTTGTCAATCACGACCGTGTTTACATCTCTATTCTCCTGTCGTCCAGACCTCGCCAGTAACTGTGCGCTAGTGTGGTCGAGTTTTCGAAGAATCTCTTCACCCCCTCTAAAGTCTCGGCTTCTGACGCTATTACACTCTTCTGGACCTGCAGCATGGTGAGTTGCGACGCAAAGTACCCCGCATACCTCGTCGGATTATACGTTGCATACCACATAACGTATAGTTCTGCCCGTATATTCAATTGTTCTTCAGGGCTCCAAAAGCGTTTCATTAATAGTCGTTCTAAATCGTCCGTACTCGTGAACGTGTATCGAAAGGCGCGAAACCAAGTTAACGCTGTAGATTCCAGGAACCTCTCAATAACTCTTAGTTCCCTCTCACGTGGTATCTTATTTTCTGCCATGCATTCACGGACCTCCCTCATAAACTCAATGGGTGTGACGTTATTAGTCCCATTATTACCTGAGAATTTCCTCGGTTGATGGTCTATACTCCTAATTATAGTCAGGTGTCCCGCGGGGTTTGTACTCTGTATTCTAGGTGTTGTAACTACCTCTCCCGTCTTCCTGAAGGGTGGTGTGTTTTTCACTTTCCGTCCTGTTAAAGGGTGGCATGTTTTCAACCTCGGACCATCTAACCCTTTCTGACTCCGATTTGTATTTTATCTGTGTTATTTCCGCCTCCAAGTTGCCTAATCGATTGAGTTGCCTTCCTTGTCGAATAATCATCTTCTCCTCCAACATGACAAAGGAAGTGTGGATTGAATCTCTCACGTGTTCGAATAATGTCGTTTGGGAATGCGTGATTTTCCTATCATATGTGTCCTGAAATGATTCAACCTGTATCTGTATGTTTTTCACGTCCTTTGCGACCTCTTCTTTCCGACCAGACACGTCCTGTTTCAAGTTATCCAGGATTTCCTCCTTAGACTGATCAAATTGCTCAATATTTGCCGTCAAATCTTCTCCCATGCCTTTAATATTACTGTTTAACTTTTCCTCTAATCCATCAATATACCCCCGAAGTGAACTCTGAGCATCCTTGATTTGCCGTGCCATAGAATCTTTGAGCTCCGCGGTGATCACTTCAAATGTGGTTTCTACCTTTTTATCGAGTAGATTAATCTAATTATCTATAGACTTTCCTGATAGCTTAAGATTACGTTCTACAGCATCAATGTTTTTCTGCAAATGAGATTCTAAACTTTTAAGATTAGCTCCCATGACTTCTAATAAGTCGGTTCTGGGATCATCAACTTTATTTTCTACCGTATCCTCTAAATCCTAACATCTTTTTTTATTCTCGCATTTTGAGTACCGACACCCTCTTGTGTCTTCTGTACCTCTGCTATTTGAGTACCGACACCTTCTTGTGTCGTCTGTAAGCGACTCATATCGCTCTTCATATTTGTCCTAATTGACCCAATACTGTCCTTAACATTGTTCATTTCAGTGGTTAAACCATTTAATCCATCTTGGATTTGTTTTAATATAGCAGCTATATTTTCTGCGGTTACTACTTGTGACATCTTCCAATACAACTTAAATCTAGGGGCCTACATGGGAATGTAGATCGTCGAGCATAGCCATGACTTGAGATCGTGTACTAACCCTATCAAAAGGTTCACTAAAAGCTCAGTGTGATACGAAGTCAATTTGACAGTTTGGGCTACACAAAAGAATTACACATGACAAGCATCTCGCCCCCTTCAAGGCCACAACTCTGACCATGCAGTATACTCCAGTCGCAACAACAAATGATTGAGTAATAAGCATGTCCATGATGTAAACGACACGTACCATCGTCGTCAACCCCACGTTGGGCGCCACTTCCCCCCCCCCCCCATTTGACCGTTTATCCAAAGGGACAGGTCATCACCCGGCTAACATCCCGGCCCCATCGGAAGAATGGGCCAAGGGAGTGGGTATGAAAATTAGGGCGTGAATGTTGGTTCAAACAAACGAAGAATGAAAAAATGCTCAAGCGAGCCAGATACAAAGTGTCTCGGGTCGTTTGCGGGTTGGGATGGCAAATGAACTGAACCAATATTCAAAGGCAAACACCCTAAATTCAATTAACAAAAAGAAATGAAAGCCCTTCGTAAAATCACACTGCTCCTTTTTTGCCAAAGGATAAAAAAACATGCTACTGTCCGTCCACCAGCTTAAGATCCGTGGCAGAAATGCAACGAGTCAGCAGTAGACAGCCGGCCTGGGCGCGAACGACAATGGTGCCAACCTCAGATAGCCTACTTATGCGCTCTACTCAACAAAGACTGTGGGGCAAACACGTTTTTTATGTGGATGGTGTTGACACTGCACAGTGAGATTGGTAAGTAATATTATCGTACTAGTTTAGAATGTGTATTCACGCTTAGATTAAAGATGAAAGCAAAGAGGTCGCTGAAAATTGTGAAACTTAAACGTTATTCAGTTCATGCTGTTTAGGTTATAACTAAAGCCCTGTGTGGATACGGATATCCGCGGATAAACCCGCGGATATCCGCAAAAGTTATTGCCATGCGGATATAGTTTGCATGGCTGTGCGGATAGCGGATAAGCTGCGGACAATGTTTGGAGTAAATTTGCGGATAGTTTTTAGAATACAATCCGAACTTGTTGAATATCATTACTAAGACCCGGATGTTTATGACATATCATATTTTTCCATTATGTTTTTTCTCATGACAAGTGTAAGATGATGATTTACGCTAATCTCATTAAAATTATGACAAGGACAATTAACACTCTGAACTGATAAGGGTTGCAATTCTGGCTGTATAACATTCATTTTAAACATGGAACGAAAATATTATTGTAATGCCAGTAGATTTGGATAACAAACGTGCGAATTGGGATAAAAGTCGTGCGGATGTAGGGGGGATGCGGATAACAGTCGTGCGGATGTGGGGCGGATGCGGATGACAGTCGTGCGGATGTGGCCTCCAAGCCACGATGTTAGGGCTTTCTATAAGTACCATTCTTTTGTTCTGACATTTCCTCCATCTAAAGCCGAGCTCTGAAATCAATTTCCAAAGCGAACTTCGTCCCCATGGAAAATGTATATTTTCCCGAACAACACGCAGCAATTTATTTACAGTAGGCACACGTTTCTCAAAGACGTAAATGTCGTGTATAATTCTACGAATCACACACCTATCGAAACCATCCACATTCACTACAGTGTGTGCAGGTCTTGTCTTCCGTTGTTTCCCTGGGGTCGTTAGAATTCTCTTTTCACCACTTACATTTAGATCTTGCACCTGTTTACGAATTCTTTTAATTGTTGCTTAAGAAACCCCTGTATAATCGGCAAATCTTGCAGTTGCCTGACTCAGTGGAAATTTAATACACTTGTTCCTAGCTTCTTCATCACATCCCTCAACCACTTTCCTAATTATTTCCCTACCCTCAGAATGTATCACTCTTTTCTTCTTCACTTCCGACATAACACGACTGACCCGTACGATTTCACAATTGAAACTTAACGCAAATAGCAGTGATTAAGCATAGCGTGAATAACATAGGTGCTAAGTTGACAATATCTGCAGCGGCACGTCCACTCAACCAACACAGGTGGAATGTCTCTCCGCTCCCCATCAGTCCCCTGAGATCATGAGCTGGTGGACGGACAGTACCTGACTAACACGTACGAGTACCAGAGTTAGGGTGGGACAAAGTCCGAAAATAAAAGAGTAAAGTTCATAGTCCCTAAACAAAAAATAATAATTATAATTATTCTAACTCGTGGCTGTCCTCTCTTAAAGTTCCCACAAGGAGATTGCCTTTCAGAAACTAAATTAACCCTTAATTTATCGGTGCACACGCATGTAAACATCACTGGCCACTTATCACAATGTTCACCTGCGGCAAATACTCTAAGAAAATAATGAATATCCGTGTATATCACAACTGTCTACCCTTATACAGCGATGGGCAGATCTCCTTTATCGAACTGCAAATTAATAACTAAAGAGCATCATATCGCATCAAATAATTTTCAAACATCAACTCAGCCTCACATAATATGACATTTCAACAATTAATTATATCATAAATTATTAACACACACAGATTATGATCACATATTTACGCTACTAATTCTTCTTATTATTACTGATTTATATTCGCTGTTCCAACAACCTTAATCCCTCGGCGTCGTTGTCTTTTGCGGCGTTTGGTTGGCGTTGTTCCTCCAGCGTCTCCACGATGTGGTCTCCTAGCGTAATGGTAGAGGCATGCGCCCCTGGCTCCTCTCGACCTCCTGGCGACGCCCATGTCCGCCCACTGGTTGCGCCTCGTCACCATCTGCGGCGGCGTCTCCCGACGTCCCATTCATGGTCCACTCGTCCATCTCATCACTACCGTTCATCCCATGGCGACCACTTTATAGGTTCAGTGCAGCATAATTTGCGTATTAATATGCATGTTGATTCCCAGAATATTTGAGTCCATGGTTATAAGGTTCATGTTGCCGTGTAGCAATATTATATTTCGCTATATCAGAGCACTTTCACGCTCACGCACTATAACATCTAGTTCCTTGTACACTCGAATTATGTACTCACTTTCCTCAGTCAGTGAACCACTTCCTTCTGCGAGAGGCTATTTCGACCTGGCCTTGACCGACATATGAAGTTGCCCGCAGCCTGCAGTCCCGCCACACAAGCTTAAAGCAGATGTATTCTTCCGTCACATTCTCACTGCGTCCCTTTATTGCCAGCGCTGCTATGATATTTCGAATGAATGTCTGTCACAATATAGAGCCTCATGATAATGCTTCGCCTCGACTTTCGTTACTATTATTCTTTCCCGGACACTGGTGATCTTCAACACCTTCTGATGTTCACCTTTAATTAGCATAAATTGTTGGCATAATAAAACAGTTTCTCATTACGGGCTCCACTCAGATGTTAAAATGCGCACAATTTTATCCTGCTATTACCACATGCATGCCTTCAATATCTTACTATCCGCTAGCTTAACCAGACCACGGGCATTAATCTTCGTAATCAAAATGGTGATGTGTTGTATAATATTCCACGCGTCTTCACATATCAATAACAGCATTTGCATGAATTTAACGGACCTTCGTATATCAGTTCTGCATATTTCTCTACATACTAGCGAGTCCGATATCGTCTTGACATTCATGATTATCGTTATAGCGGCAACTTACTGAACACTGCTCCAACGCACTTCACAAATTATTTCCGTGCACTCCCGACATACTCCTCGCATCAAATGGCCACGAGCACTGACCACACACGTAAACCGTTCATGTTCCCGATGCAAATCTCAGCCCACGTGGCATGCTCGTTCGGGCCACGCTGAATAACTGAACATTCCGGAACTGTGTTGGCCTCCTCTCGAGAAAAAGGGGGGAGGGGTTGGAATCCTCTGTAGCATTCCCCTACCCTAGCGGTTGCCTCGCTACGTCACGCCATGACGTCATGCTAACGTACTGGCCTCGTCGTTTCTCCAATAATCAGGGGCCGGAAATTAACCATGAATGTATCGGTCACAGTATGAATTTCACTATGATTATGTAAAGAGAAACTAGCATGATAATTCTAAATTACTCAATACAGACACACATTCCTTTATTTATGAGTTTAAAACTGATGATTTTTATGATGATATCAGAACTGAGCTAAATGTTTGATTACAAGTGACTATCCCAAGGATAATATTTACCATTTACCTCTAGTAAACAAAAAGGTTCTTAGAAAATTTAAGGATGAATGTGCTGGTGTTGTTATAGACACCTTTGTAGGCACAAAATGTAAATCATATAGTTATATGACGATTGAATATATAGTAATAGCAAAAATAAAATGAGTAAAAAAGAATGTTGTTAGTAAAGAGTTAGATATAAGTGATTATAAAAATTGTATAGTCAGTAAACCACCTATATTATATAAGAAAATATGTGTTTTAGTAGCAAACATCATCAGCTACATTCTAATTTGCTGAAAAAAGTTGCTTTAAGTAATGATGACAACAAACGAATCATTATACCTAACTCATTTGATATTCTTGCTTGGGGAAACAGTCGCATTGACGACTATTACTTTACTTAAGTCTCATGTTCACCATATTGTGTTAATTGTGGTGTGCTTTATTGTAATATATTTGTAAAAACTGTAAGTATAATGTAGAATGTTAGACTACTGTAGTTAAGTATAAAAAGGAATACATTTTACTATAAAATTTTGGTTTTTATATTATGGAAAGAAAATAAGAAATGTACAGGATGAGGGAACTGAAGAAGGTAATTGAAATAAAATTTACTATCATAAAATATATATATGATGATTGAAAATAAAGAAATACATGGTCTTGCAATAATGTTTTATTTCATATATGATATATCAGCACAATAGAAAATCATAGATACACACAGACTATCCCTTTCTTTTTAAGTACACGTTTTCTCTTCTTGTCCAAGTGGTTTCATTGAACCATTACAGAATAATGCCAGCATAACAAAGTTCATCTTCTAATATTTTATTCCTCATAACCAGAATGACAAGCCTGTTTACAGGCAAGAAAGAGCTGTAATCGTTGGACAAATATATTTGGATTGTTCCAGTGAACAAAAGTGACTATCTAGATAAAGAGCGACTAAAAAAGCGACCAAAAGCGACAATCTAGATAACAAAGCGATAAAAAGCCGCCAAAAAAGCCGCCATCAGAAATGCCGCGAAATAAACCGCGAAAAAAGCCACTGAATATAGCACTGTACCATTACAAGTTCCATAATGTCAGGCAATATCTCGTCAACAACATTTTCATACTCGTGACGAAGTAATATTAATTGTAGAAATTATATCCGTTAACTTGTTCACGTTTACAATAATGCTTGAAACTAACACTCAAAAGCCGCCCGCTTCGTTGTAGTGACGATTAAGGGGATAGTGTGGTAAAAAATGAAACTTTTTCCCTAATTTATCAATTGGTCTCAAATTTCAAACATATAATTTGTGAGTAGTATTAAACACAATTACAAACTTACAACTCAATTGATCGAACCGTTTTTTAGAAAAATATTTTTTATTTTATTTTCAAGGATTTTTCAAAAATCATCTTTTTTATTGCAAATTTTCTTTAATGTGCTTGAAAAATTGAAGACTGTATCTCATAATATAGCGAAACAGTTTTGTGTAACTTTTTTTGGGTATCTTGTGTGGTGACCTTTAAATTAATTTTCAAAATTTTGAATCTTATTATCGAAATAATTAAAACATATACTTATCAATATTTTCGTTTCTAAATACTTAAAAAATGATACTCAAGACTGTTAGCAACTGTTAGTAGGGGTTAGCTCCAAAAATTTCATCAAATTCAGAAAATATTTACTGGGAAAAAGTTATATTTAAATGTTCAATTTCAAAGATTAAATATAAACGCAGTCAAAGTTACACAACACAATCGTCCGCCGATCCTTGCTCTAAAATCCACCTGGGCTGTATATTGTTCCTTCTTTTCTCTTTCGAGCTTCCTCACTGTGTATGGCCGTCAACCTTGATGAATGTTTTCTTCGTTTTCCGAATTCTAAGCACCGTTTAGCCGTTTGTTTCCTTCGTCGCTCATCTCTAACTTTTCTCAGTCGCTTCCTTATTGCTGACATTGGAGTGGTCTCTGTTGTTCTTGTTGGTTCTGTCAGATAGCATCCTTGATTGAACTGTGAAACAACTTCTGTCAGAGCAAGTTCTACATTTTGCTTGGATACAAATACATATTTGGGCACTTTGGCCAGATTATAATATGTTGACACTCATTTGATTACAAACGACTTCAAAGACCTTATGATCACAGAGCATTAATAAATACCTGCATCTCAAAGAACACTGGAATACCTGGAATGCTCAAGAGATGGCACCAAAGTCCAAAATCACTCCTTATATTCATTCATATAATGTTTTCAGAGCAAACAACGAAGACTGACTACTTTTCTTTCTCAATTCTCTTAATAAATTTCCACTACATCTCGCCACTAATACTCGTGTAAAACTTTACTACACGTTTGCCTGTTAACAAATACACTTCACTATGAGTCGCGACACTTTCTACTGTTCAGTTGTGCTTTATCACACACAATGCGCGCACTTGGAGACCGCGGTACGACACGTCCGTTTCGTTTCACGTCTCCTGAACATGAAGGTGCGATTCTCTCGCTTGGTTCCCCTTCTCCATGCAAATTTTGACGTTATCAAGAAAATCCGCGTGCTTCCTAGGCAGTATTCAATCCATTCCACTTTCTGCCTTATTGAATCATATCTCTCCTAAATGATATCTCTGACAAATCTTCATTTATAAAATCGTAAATTCTCAAAACATAAAACATCATAAAATAACTCGCAATTACACCCTTGTATGTATTGGTAATTAGTTCCATCGAATATTCCTATTGGCCTCGAGGTTTTCACGTGATAGTTTCAGCGCGTCACTGGATACCCTGCGCTCACCGACCAAACCCTTTTTAGCTCTGGTAATTGCCTATCTTGCCCCTTTATTTCTTCGAAACACCTTCTTTAGCTGACCGCATTGCCTATCTTGCCCCAGATCAAACAAGACCGATTTCTGCCGCCTTCTATATTGTTTACCTCTCGTAATTGTCTGATTGGTTCGACGTATTACAGAGACAACGTCCCCTCACGACTTTGCTCTAGCCACAGTTCGGCTACCAAATACAGCTACTATATGTTTTCAAAACTAATGCGTTCATCATGGAGGTAATAATTTTGCTCAATCCACAAATTCGAGTACAGTACTGATACCATTTTAACGGAGAAACATAAATTAGTGCTTAAAGCGAGCACATGTGTGAGATCAAGTCTACATTTTAAGATAGACAATGCAATCTCATTCCTTCAGACCACTAATGGGTTTAACAGCTCGTGAATTCGAACCATGCTACCAATGAGCCTGGTCACGAAAACAAGCTTTTGGGTGTTCACTGTATGACCACCACATTCAATATTATCACAGGAGTGTACTGTTTGCTCATTTTTAGCATATTTTAATTTATGAAAAAATAGACTTACGATATCACTTTTGTCCGTGTGTGTGTGTCTCCCCCAAATTACTTCTAGACAACTGGAGTGATTTCAATGAAACTCGGTAAGGTTATAGTACTATTTTGTCCGACCTCTATCGTGCCCTTCAAATTATGATACGTCTCACCAATCTAAAATGGTGGCTGTGCGAAAAATTTCACAGTCATTCTATATCTCCGAAACTATTCCCCGCATCACCCAGAAATTTCGTACGGGGATAAAGGACACAATTACAAGTTCAGCTATGTATTTTTCAAAAACCTGTTAACTACAAAACGTACATGGCGGCCACGCCAAATTGATACATTTAAATAGACTTTTCTCACGATTAAACCATCCAAACGCAGCTAAACTTTATACAGCAAATGACTATACAAATTGCAGTGCACTGACGTCTGATGTAGTTAATTGTTTTACATAACCTCAAGATGGTGGCTGTGCGAAATTTTGAAATTAAGTTTTTATTTTTTGTGTTTCAATCATGCGATTGAATTCAACCTGTTAGTAGGTTAGTAGGTCTCATCTACTGGTACATAACCCTATGGCCTACATATATTAAAATTAAACATGGCAACCAGCCGAAATATTTAGATGGTTCTCAATATCTATTAATCTATGACAGCAATTAAACTGAAATTTTGTATATTGATAGAATCTATAAGCATAAGTTCGCCTATGGGGCATTCAATAATCTGGTGAGCACAAATCCAACATTTCAGCGACGCGAAATTTAATTATTCTAATGGACGTTTCTCGCTTTTTAGCCCTCCAAGCGCAGTGAAACTTGCTACAGTATATGCTTATATAAATTTTAATCCACTGGCATCTAATTCATTTCAATGACTTTCTTACCCCTAAGATGACGGCTGAGAGAAATTTTAAAATCTCGTTTCTATTTCTTGTTTGACAATCATGTGATTGAAGTATGAATAATACACCTACACATTAATCTTCATGTAATAGTATATAACTCTAAGGGATATATATATAAATCCAAAATGGTGACCATCCGAAATATTTAGGCGTTTCTCTCTATCTGCGAATCTATTACAGCAATCAAACAAAATTTGTATGTTGATGGAGGCAATTAATATAAGTAGGATATATGAAAATAGGCTATACAGTTATTCACGGAACTACTTGTTATTTCTTGTGGCCTAATCTTGCGATGGAATTTTGAATAAAACACCTACACATTAATCTTCATGTACGTAATAGTACATAACTCTAAGGCCTATATGTAAAAAACCAACATGGTGGGCATCCGAAATATTTAGGCGGTTCTCAATATCTACGAATCTATTACAGCAATCAAATTAAAAATTTGCTTGTTGATAGAGGCAATTATTATAAGTAGGATATATGAAAATAGGCTATTTACTTCTCCACGGAACTACTTGTTATGAATTACAGGAATTAAAGAAGGAAATTAAGCAAGGCCTGTGCAAAGTTGGGCAAGGTTGCACGATATTTAATCTATAAAGCGCTTGTTGTTTGTGAAAGAACAGCATTAATTTCCTGTGGTTAATAATCGAAATGGAGTACTTTCTTATCATAATATGTTATCATCAAGCCCATTAACACAGCATCCTACGGGAAGAAACGAATCTTGGACACCTGGTGTAACACCTAGTTGCCACTGATTGAGACAATTGAGCTCATTCTTCTTTCATTCAACTTTTTTCTACTCTCTTCTTAATTTTCTGATATTTGCTGCGTGCTTTCACAGCGCAGTTAAGACAGAAACGGCAGAATCCATTTCAATCCCATTCCTATTTCCTATTTATTTATTTACTTATTTTTTATTTATGTATTTATTTATGTATTGCCACATCAGGGCAGTGCCCCATTTACAGTAGCAAACAACTGTTTACACACAGATAATTCTTGAAAATACATTAAAACACAAAATAAAAATACATTAGAATACAAAATTAAAAATTAAAAATTAAAAATTAAAAATTAAAAATTAAAAATTAAAAATTAAAAATTAAAAATTAAAAATTAAAAATTAAAAATTAAAAATTAAAAATTAAAAATTAAAAATTAAAAATTAAAAATTAAAAATTAAAAATTAAAAATTAAAAATTAAAAATTAAAAATTAAAAATTAAAAATTAAAAATTAAAAATAGAAATTGTTAACAAGAAATAAACACAAGTTCAACTCGCTATAACAGTAAATGAAGCAAGAATTTTAATATTTCGTCACATATTGTAAAACTAGATTCATATTTTTAGGTACTAATACAATAGCAATGAAAGATGGTAAGAAAGTGAAACCTAGAACTAATAGCAGCTAAATTTAATATCTTTGTTATAGTGAATCATTTGACAGCTAAAACTAAATGTAATTTTCTTCTAAAATTTAGCAAGGGCATTCCAAAATATAAATTGTTGTCAGCTGAGAGCCTGTTGTAAGTACAGCACATATTCAATATAGGTGCATTTTTATGGAAATTTGTATTAGATTTTTAACTATTATGAGTTCACGTTTTCTGAGACATTTATTTCCCATGTTGAAATTGATTTGCCCTAAAGTTTCACTCGTGTCTGAGATACCATTGATAATTTTATACAAATATATCTGCTGAGCAATAATCCTGCGTGTTGAAAGTTTAGCAATTTGGAATTCTGACAACAAGTTAGAGTAAGGAATCCTACATCGGATGGCTGATGCTGTGTATTTCTTGTAATATAGGAACCGTGACAGTTTCTTTTGCAGTCTCTCTATGTGATTCATATGTGACTCGTACGTTGGAGACCAGACTAACGCATTAAACTCCAGGTTACTTCTCACATATTCATTGAAGAGTGTAATTATTGTATTTGCATTCGTCAACTCCTTGGATTTCTAAAATTAAACCCCAGAGTTCTTAGTGCATCATTCTCTACCTTATCAATATGATATTTGAAACTCATATCATGATTTATATTCAACCCTTGACCGTATCAGTCTAGTTAGAAGATTTCCAGCCATTCTGTAGCTCGATTCCAAACATTGTCTTTTCCGACTGAAAGTGTTTTTTTAATATTAAACAATAAGTCATTGTCTAGACTCCATTTGTGAATGTTATCTATATCATTTTGCAATTTCTGGACATACTGCTCATTTTAATAACTCTGTACACTTTTAGATCATCTGCATATAGGATATAGTTTGATTCTTTGATAGAAACGGAAAGATCATTTATACAAAAAATAACGGCCCCAAATTTGAGCCTTGCAGCATGCCAGACTTAGCAATGTTGGTGTAGGAATTAGCTTCACTATAGGACGCATACTGTTTTCTGTTTGATAAGTAAGATGCCACTAATTCTAACATTTGATTCCAGAATCCTAAGGCTGATAATTTTCCTAATAATATACCATGATTAATATTGTCAAAGACTTGTGATAAATCAGTGTGGATGGCATCATCTTGATATCGAGAATCTAATGCATTCGAGACAAACTGTACAAAGTTACACAGGTTGATAGTCGTAGATCGGTTTGGAACAAAGCCATGTTGAAAATTACTTACATATGGATTTACATGATTGAGAATTCTATAATAAATAATTTGTTCGAAAACCTTGGCAGGTACAGAGATGATCGATATTTGTCTGTAATTCTCAATGTGAGAGGAGTCACCGGATTTGAAAATGGGACATGCTCTGGATAATTTCCATATTGCTGGAAATGTGCAATGTCTCAGAATGAGATTGAACAAGAGAAACAGTGGATATTTTATGACAACAACACAGACCTTTATAATATATTGAGGTATATTATCCGGACCAATGCACTTTTTATGCTTCAATTTCTTGATGGCAGTTTCAACTTCCTTTATGGCTATGTCTTTTATGAATAGTGAATGAGGGGTGATAGTGATCATTGTTATATGTTCAGTGCATAAGATGTTGTTTTACCTTCATATACTGCTTTAAAACATCTGCAAATCCATCTGAAATTTCCTTATTTGTTTTTAAAAAGTTTTGGCCAAGATTCATCTGTTGATAATTCGTCCTAGTTTTTACCTTTCTATTTTTAATATAATTCCAGAACTGTTTGGGATCTTCCTGCATAAAATGTTCACAGTCATTTATATATTTCTTATATTCAGTGTCAATCAAAGCCTTTGTTATCTTTCTTAACCTGATAAAATTTTCCTTGTGGAATGAAGATGTTTTCATTAACTTTCTAAATTCAAATTTTCGATAATATCTAAATTAAACCAACTAGGGTATGAACGTCTTCTATGCGTTTTTATGAATGGTACAGAGTCATTAAATACTGCATACATTTTGTCATAGAAATACTCACTTGCCCTATCAATGTCATGAAATGAATGAAGATATTCCCAGTTAATTTCATTTTATTAAAGTCTGCTCGTTTAAAATTATAAATCTTAGTAGAAGTGGCCTTACTAGAACCAACGCGTACATTAGTTAGACTCAGCTCAATAGACAATGTGGGATGGTGGTTATCATCTCCTACTAAGGGGATGCATCCCCTACTGACTGACACGATCTTTGGTAAGTTAGTGAGTACTGTCCCCAAATTCGTATAAAGAGATACGAGGTATTGATATGAAAGGCAGCCTTAAAAAAGGAGAGCATTTAATTAATTTTTGAAGAATGAATTTTGGAACAGGTCCATTATACAAGCTTTATGTTATGAAGTATTGCTCAACTAGAGGCTTATTGGCTGAATGTAATCTTCTTCTAGAAAGGGAGGATTTGATTGGACCATCCGTTTGAGATAGACCATAGCCGGTTCTTGAAGAAAAAGGAACGGGATTGGAAGATCCGGTGAGCGAAGTTAGAAATGGAATGTTTTATTTTGTCTAGTAGGCTATTTAATGCATTTGGAAGCATTGACCTTGGGAAATAAAATGAAGACATTAATTAAGTTATAATCAGGAAATGTCTTCTGTGGATATTCATGTCCGAGTTTCGGTAAGCAGCATTGAGTAAGGAACAGATGTTCGAGAAGGCGAGAGAAGGATGACGTCAGAGTATGTCAGGTGACGTGAGGGAGAGTCTACTTGAGCAGAGCGAGGGGAGCAGTGTGCTGAGGAAAGGCATTACGACAGTGGTTGTTGGTGTGTGATGTTTAAGGAAGTGATATGAACGTGTGAAACATCGTGTCTAAATATGTTAATGTATTTTGAAGTACGGAAGTCTGTGTGATTTTGAGTGAGTTTTGGATTATTCCACAGTAAAGACCGGTGGCATGGGGAAGCAATAAATTGTCAGTCAGTACTGTGTAACGTAGTCGTGGAGAAAAGGGAAAATGTGAATATACTTTTTGAAAAGTATTGAACGTGCATGTTGTAAGGAAACGCCTTGAGACACGTTACTTCGGAACGATATGTTCGAGAAGGTAGTGGTGAACAATCTAATGGAGAACATTATGGACACGTGGCCGGAAGGAGAATGTGATTTATCAGAGGAAGTTATGGTATTGTGTTAAATTATGCTGAGGGAAATGCGGCCTACATCATGAAAGTGAGAATTCCTTCGAGTGGAGTCACTTAGAACGACATGCGGAAAAGCAAAGTTCACGCAGCCACTTCAAAAATGCGCAATCTACTAGAGAACATTATGAATTATGGCCAACGCAATTATGGAAGGAGACTACACGATTTTCTGGAGGGACGAGAAGAAGAAAACGCCAGGACGAAGACCAGGGATCGAACGAGGTGTCTGTCAGGGGGCGATCCGATTGCCGTGGCAGTCAGCCCTTCTCAAGAATTCGTATGGCCGATAGCAGGGAACGAGCAGCTTCTAGGCGGACCAGGCAAGAAGGATCGTGGTTTGAAGCGAGGCTACCCAGCTGTCAGCCGAGTGAAATGGAAACCAGCGTCTGTTCTGAACGTGAATTGGATCTTCACATTGTTCGTCTCCGATTCAGCAGAATGTAGGACAAGTCTTTCAATATTTGTAGCCCCAGTTCGTAGTTCTATGTTCTCGTAGATGCTTTGTGTGATCATTTTATTTCAGTAGTAATTTTTGTTGAGTAGTTGGTTTGGATCTTGTGGTCAGCATTTTTTTTTCATCGAAGCAAGTTACGGTTTGCTTTTAGTGGGCTTGTGAGCCTCAGTTCCAGCATGTTTGGGGATATTTGAAGGCGAGTTATCTGCTTGCTGACCGTGCTTGGGTTAGTGGAGTTCTCGTTTCGATGTTTATCGCTGGCTTTTCCAATTGTAAGATTTTCTTCCCCAGATTAGATATTTTTCGACCTCGTGGTTTCGCATTTAAATTATTTTCGGATTTAAGAGTGTTCCGGGATGAACAGTTTCTTGCGCACTTTCTTCTTTGCATTTTTATTATTTCTGCGCGGTTGCCACTTCGCAGCTTCAGATGAGTTAGTTTTTGAAAAATTGCTTTTGAAAATTAGATTTTGTATTATTTTGAATTTTGAGATTTAGCTATTTGATCTTTGATGATTCTTTTCACATTGTGTTGTTGCACAATTATCTGACTTTACCATTTGAATTATTTTCGGAATTTTCAATTTTGAATTATTTTGGATTTTGAAATTTTCACTCTGAAAATGTATTTCTCTTAGATATTGGAATTTGAGTCAAAGCTTTCCTCGGATTTTCAGAAAATCCCGATCAATTTTGATTTGGAGAATTTTGGGACTTCAATCCTGACTTGAGATTTTCCAACAAGATTTTTCTTTCATTCTTTCTTTGAAAGTATAATTAATTTTCAGTTTTGACTTTTAGAAAATGCCTCGTTGATTTAAAGTTGGTTGCTATTCTGATCGTTCAGATGAAGAGTTCTTTCGAAAACAATTTTGGATTTAAAAAATGTAATGTTGATTCGAGTATTATTCTCGACTGTTGTTATTGTGTGACACAGTGTATATACATAATTATTTATTTAAAGGTTTACTGAATATAGTGCACACATTAGTGGAAAATGTTTTTGAGTTGACACTCACAATAAATGTAACTTGAAACTGATTATAGCCTGATATATATCGTGCTTTGTTAACACGCACTAGGAGATCGTCATTCGATCTGTAACAGTTATCGCTTATGAAGCATATTTAAAATTAGTATCAACGTCTTTGAATTACATAACTTGAGGGAGAGATGGTCATTTTGATAGCATAGTGTGGGATGGTGGTGTTTACATTGAAGAGGTGTGCGAAAATACCAATTGTTTTTTGCTGGTATTTCGAAGGTCCCCTGTAAGGGACGTTTTGTTCTGTGAACCTTTCCTCTGTCAATTGTTGTTGTTGTTGTTATTTGGGCTGAGTGGTGTAGATGATTAGGATTGCAGTTTTGTTGAGTCAGCTGTTAGCTGCGTATGCCGTTCGTTGGAACGCCGTATTTTTATTAGGGTTGGTGGAGTTTATCTTTGACTGCCGATAGATCTCTTTTACTGTGTTTGAAGACAGTATTGCTTTATATTCGTATTGTTAGGACCATTTTGGTTTCGTTTGTTGTCTGTTTGGCAGACTGTCGCGTTCTTGTAGATCAGCTGGGTTGGTGATACCGGGGGCTCCATAAGTATGGTGTTCAAGACGTTGATGCTAATTCAGTTAGATGATTATTGTTATTGTTTTGAAGACTGGATAGAACAGGGGCTTAGTGGATAGCATTCTCACCTTTATCGGTCGGAACGCTAGACCATTATCAGCTCGTTAACCTCGATGTTGATCACCGTCAGTAAATATTGATGAATAATAGGTCTATGTAGATTATTGGAGGAACATTGGTGTAGATACTGTCCTAGAATGACACATATATGATTATAATTAGGTATTTCTTAAATTTTTGTAATTAGAATTAAAAGATATTTCGGTAATCCAATGAAGAATAAAAATCAGGATCTATGTATAGAGTAATATTTTGATACTGTAAATAGTGAGAGGCCGTCCCTATCTTATTCTATTAAGGGGGTTGTTTTTTTCTTCTCTCTTTATACATTTTTTATATTTATTAATCCTGATAGAAAAGGCATTGCGATAAGTTGCCAATTTGTTGTTGATCTTTAAGTATTTTTTTTTTGTGTAATTTACCTGACGTTATGTCAGAGTGTGTGCCATAATACATCAATTGTAATTACATTCAGTTATGGATTTTCGATTTTATTATATCCATTTTTGCGGTGTCTTCTCTTTTCTGAATAAAATTTGGGCACGCATTTGCGTATGCTCATTCTATTTTCAATTTACTCTTGCGTTGTTTTTATAGATAGTGTGGAGGATAGGAACATGCCATGGTTATTATAGCGGCTTGAATCATTTTATCCGTTCCCTTTGTCCCTGTTACGCCCGAGTGAATGAGAGTCTTGCGCTCTTGTGTGTGTGTGTGTGTGTGTGTGTGTTGTCGCTGATCCTCTGGAGGATTTTTCATTGCATGTTATATATATATATCACCTGATATGTGTCCACGATTTCGGAGTGTGTGATGCCGGATATTACGGTATGTATTTTTAGCCGGGGTACTGCCGTTGATTCTTGATCCGCTGTCTTCTTGGATTGTGGCATTCACGACACTGCTGAAATCGGGTACAGTACCAAGTCTAGGGTTATGGCATTCCGATGATTACCGTCCATAACCGAGAAGATAAAGAATGGATTTCTACGGAGGCTTAACATTTCATTCTTGCACTGTAATATGGAATGGATATTCAGATGTCCATAACTTAATATATATTCTCCAGAGGTTATTCTGTCTTCTTGCTTCTACGTAGTAGTTTACCATAACAACCACTTCAACGTGTTTGGGATCCACGGCCTTGCTTACTGTATTTACCACTCTTAGTCCCAATTGAATTATAACTTACTAGTGTTACTTATTACCAGCCCTCCTTGGGCGACTGATTTAAAACTTCCCAAAATCATCCTCCTATTTTTGATCGGAAGTACTTCATCATATACCACACAATTGAAATGGCAGGGTCGTGGAGTGTTGGACACACATTTGGTCAACCTAACTGGTATCATTTGGGCGTTCAACTATTAGGTGTAATTCCCTATAAAGAAAACTAATTATAACCTTCAAAATATGTGTATTAATATCATCTTTAAACATATGGCGGGGACTCTCGTCGAACAGACTATGGTTTCCTATCTTCAATTCTCCTCGGCAATGACGAAAACATGTGACCCAAAATGAATGTTGGAATATAAAGATGTTTGTTACTCACTCATCGACGGTCTTGCAGATAATCTACGAGACATGCTCGATAGATCAGTTCTCCCCAGCATTTCTAAGATTTTCCACACGTGGTTTGAGGTTAGAGATGTTTTCAAAGCCACATCTCTGCGAGAGAAATGAATGTGCTTCCGTACCCAACTTGAATTGTGCTAACAGAGATAACATCGTTGTGATTTGTAGCCGTTTCGAGTACTTTCGAAAGCCATGCTTTCAACAAAACTGTTTCTCCAAATAGGCCTACGCCAAATTACGAGAACGTGACCTTTCCAATCAGACGCTACAATAGAAGTGCTGCCCCGCTTGACACGAAAAAACCCACCTCTCATCTTGTAAACACATGTTTTCGTCTTTCTCCGCCAGGGTCATGATACCCTCCAACCCATACAAAATACACCAATAATCTCGAACCCATGTATATTTCTTACAACTCATGGCGCGAAACTCTTCTCTGACGTCAGAGTCTTACACAATTTACACAAAGCTTTCTTCAAGACAAGGGAAGTTATTCTCGGCCCAATCTAAATTTGGCCTAGAGTTTCTTGCTGTTGCAACATCTTGTAGCTTGCCTACACAATCCGCTGTCTTGTATACTGACATCTCCCATACAAATTAAATGAAATATTCCTGACTGAGTCCCCGAGATACACAAGATATATATATGCACTAAATAAAATGAAATCCTACAACCTAAATGATGATGATGAACAAGAAAAGAAATGGTATGAACAAATTACCCTAACCTGACTTCTCTTGCAGTCAACCAAATAAGGGTTTGGGAACATTGTGACCGGAACAGTCACACTAGTACAATCATTACAATTACGCAAGATATCAGATTAGGTTAACATACAGTCCTGCACGGGACTTCCCCAAGAAAATCTAAGTCCTTAAATGAAACTATGGAAACGAATAAAAGAAAGCAATGAATTATTTAACTACTACAATTCTCCAGACCTTGTTCCAAATTCCAATAAGCTCAATTAACAACTGGATTTGAATTCCCTAATCCACCCGACTAAATCCAGCAGCTTTCTATATTTCCGTCGATTAAATCGAAATTAATTGTATAGTAATGCCTGTTACAAGAAAGTAAATTATGCCACATCTCCCAATTTGCTCATTCAATTGTCCAAGATCCTGATCACATACTGTGCCCGCTGGCCAAAGGTTTCGGGGAACCACCGGTTTCAAATGACCCTTCCGAGACACTCTTCCAGTTAACACACAGGTATGGGGGAAGATACATTCATAGGCTGGTGTAGCACAAAGGTCTGCACTCGTGGGTGTCGGGAATTAGTGAGGTTCGATCTTTAACCAGCTCAGAAGAATGCATCGATAACAAAACTAAACAAGAAAAGAGAGGTCAGTCTTAGGTTAAAATCACAAATACATTTTATTCAGAATAGATCCCTAGCCTAGCATGAGAGATGCAAACGGCTAGTCCGATACTATTCTGCCCTGAAAGAAATATAAAAAAAGTCCTAAACAAGATCTAAATTACTCTCATGGTCCTAATACAAAATTCGACAAAATGAACAAGCTAAGAGAATGGCACGTAAGATCGGCCCTAACAATTACATCGAAATAACTTACGGGTGGATCAAACATCAAAATAATCTACAGCAAAGCAAGACATTTACTTGTTTACAAATACTAGAACATTTGCATATAGTAGCAAGGGGAAAATTTGTCGTATGCTATGATGGTGCCATCTCTAACATTTATCTTTAGAGTTAAGTTTTAGCTAGTCCTAAATATCATTAATTAATAAACGAGATGGAGCCTCCGTGGCTTAGGCGGCAGCACGCCGGCCTCTCACCGCTGGGTCCGTGGTTCAAATCCCGGTCACTCCATGTGAGATCTGTGCTGGACAAAACGGAGGCAGACAGGTTTTTCTCCGGGTACTCCGGTTTTCCCTGTCACAATTTCATTCCAGCAACACTCTCCACTATCATTTCATTTCATCTGTCATACATTTAATCATAGCCCCAGAGGAGTGCGTCAGGCCTCGGCAGACGGCACAAGTCATATCCTCGCCGCTAGATGGGGGCTTCATTCATTCCATTCCTGACCCGGTCGGAGACTGGATGCAGGCTGTGGATTTTCATTTCAATAAAAGAGATGCGTATATTACTAAGAAAATCAAGCTATGTGCACAATGTTGCTGAATAAAAACACTATGCTAATACAACACAAATACATACAATAATTCAGCACTCCTATGGTTGTGCAATTGGCACTGCCTGCGAACTCGATTTGTTACTGTTGTTAACAAACGGTCATAGTGTCAAAGTGTTAAGAAAATAAAAAAATATAGGAAAACCTGCAAATGCGTGTGTAATTAAACAATTACATCGACTCGTATTGCTACTAATCTGATGTGTGAGCTTCAGTTATCACATCACCAATTAGTGGTCGACTAATCATGTGAAAATGTATCAAAATGTATCTACAATAGCTTAACAGTATCTAAGTGTAAACATTTGGTCCAGAAAAATAGTTTATTTTTAATGTTTATAAATTTTATTTAGGTTCAGGGGGAATTTATAAGACTTGTTAGTTTTCAAAACCCTATTTTTGATTATTAAAGTTTCACACAATTATTTATTCCTGCCAGTACTGTTGTTCAGTTTATGGACCTTTAAAAGCGTTCAGTGCATTCAGGTAACGTGTGTATCCAACTTAAGCAAATAACTCAATAGTTCAATAGTTTACGAGACACCTGTGTCTTCACCAATATTTCATCTCAATTATTAGACATCCTATGTCTTCACCAATTACTTTACTCTTATTTCGAATCTTTTGATCCAGGCGCCTTCGGTTTTGGTACGACTTTAGTTAGTTCATTACCACCGATATAACCACAATAACAATGTCGGAGGTATTCATCCACCGTCACGACTCATATAATACTCTTAATTTACAAAAGTGTGGAATCCTAATTGAAACACGCTTGAATTGCTGGTAATAAAGATTATGTGTACAAAAACACATCCTGACAACACTTTAAATAAACATAAAGGCTTCTGATACAAGCTAACTGTGTGTGTGTGCGTTTAAAAAATTGCCTCTTCCCTGAATAAATCGAACCTGCGTTCATTTGGTTTCAAAATACAATTGCATTCATTGCCTGCGTGGCTTCTTTTGAAGAAATAAACCTGTTTTAAGTATTTTTCTGGCCAATAAATGTGAATAACGGAACTCTGCATTCCACTTGAAATAATGCCAAGAATCTCACAGCCTTCTAAAACAAAATATTAATCCTCTGCCTAGAATCGAGTGTGCTGTGCAGTGAACTTGGCTCGTAACCTTGTCCTTGATTTAACATTGTCAAACTAGTTTATTTGTCATCAGCCTGACAAAAATAAATTATACGAATGAGCATTGAAAATCCAGCCTTCCTGGTGTCTATAAATGTTTAATAAAACTATTTTTCCACACGCGTCTTATAATTAGCTACCTGCATTGTGCACTTAATAAATGAAACCAAAATAAACTAAGTCTACTGTTTTCCACTCTTACAATACGCTATAAATATTTGATCTGACTTACAGATTCAGCGTCACTTGGTTCGAGTCCCGCCATGAGATGTTGTATGCGGTCTCGTGTATGGCTTTAGGTTACCATTTCATTGTGTCTAGACATCCTCCGTCGCCAATTCCCCACGCATGATTTAGCAATCACATGCCATCGCGCGGTTGGAGTTGTATCAGAAGATCTGCAGGTTTATCATTATTGTAATGTTAGCGTTGGTAAAAATGTAGCACATTATTAAATAAAACTGTCGCGCACTGCAGCTAATATGCGGTAAAAAAATGCCCATTTTCACTCCGCCACTGGCTCTAGCCTCTGTCTCTTGTGCGACACTCACTCGTGACTTGCACTGATATTTACACAAGAAAATATTAACAAAATTATATAAAAAATCACTGCCCATCCGACAAATAGAGATTGTACTTGTAGATTTTGTACAGTTACAAAGTTAGTTAAATACACAGTTTATAGAACACTGAAATATGTGTGTGTGCGTGAGAATGAGACCATGCGGTCGCAAAGTTTTCTTCACACAAGTCCATCATTTCACCTCGGATAATAATAAAAATACTTCACAGTTTTCGTAGTGGTGAATATATTCAAACTTTTACTTATTACACAATGCCATGATGGCTATCCATAAGAAAGTAATTCGCAGATTTTCCCTGCCACATGGTTTCCTTTCACTTGTGCTCCATCATGCACATGTTGTCTCTTCCACAGACGAATAGGAACTGGTGTTACCAAATATGACGTGCTCTCAGTACATGAGCTGGCCGCGTAAATTGATAGTTTCTGCGACTTACGAAGTATGCTGTACTTCAAATATGCCGAATTACTTGGTTATAATTATAGTTGATTTTTGGAATGTGAAAAATAAGTAAAAATATAATCATAAGCGATATTGCTTCAGCTTCTTCACGCCGCTCGCAGGGTATGTTCAGTTACATTTCAGCATAAGTTTTAGTCTCTGTTGCCTGAGCAAACATGCGTCAACGGGCGCAACACATAAGGTGTGCCTTAACACAGTGATCTTGATCTGATGATGGCCACTTGCGGGTCGAAATGCGTAATCGTACATTGCCCATTTAAGTGTGATAATTAACATATACATGTATTTTTCCAGGAGTGTCTTTACATATATTTAACTTGTACCCAGCCCAATTAATTGGGCACAATCGTGTTGACCAACTGAAAATAGCAAAATACTATTTGAATAGGCAACACTGAAAAAAGAATGACTTCAAATTTCCAAATTTCCACAAGTGAATGATTACACTCCAATTATACATAATGTCATTTAATGACTTCCTAGGAATCTCAAACCGTCCGAGTGAATTGAACGAACATGCCGCCACTTCCTGAAATAAAACTTTAACCATCCAGGTGAAATGAGGGGACTGCAATGCGAGCCATCTTACATGTTAAACCGTTGAATTGAAATGAAAGAACAACCAATAAAGTCGTCTGTCTTCTTTCAACTCTACAGGTTGGATCAGGGAACAGTCAAGCAATACGTTTCACTTTGTCCAAATTTGGAATCTAACTAAACCATCCTAGTGAGAAGAAACAACAGCAAAATGACCCATGGCATCCTCTAAGTCTAAACAAAAAGAGCAAAACTCAAATGTAATAACATAAAACTCATTGATTTGCATAATTACACTTACTTCGATGCACAACCTTATTGCCAGTTATCCGTGAATGTGTTGCATTACACTTTCGTTCTAAATTATTAATAAGTTCGACCCAGGTCGTGCATTTTGCTCGTTGCTTTGGGATACGCACATAACACCAGCAGGTACTGTACCCGTATATTCGAGAGGCGGTCTGTCATATATCTGAAGCAAAGCTGGATTCGTAGACACTGACTGCTCCGGCTTAAATACTAGTCAAGAATTCGCTCCAACATGACCATCAAGAATATACGTAGCGGAAGGTACGATGAAACTGTGAATTACATATATGCACTGGGCTCAAAGTAGAGCACCTACCTTTTTTTCGGGGATCTTCGTAGTCAGCTTCAGGACCTAAAAATGGGTTTCTCTGTGTCATCACTCTATACTCAAAGATAAATCCAAACGACGCGGCTTCTAACAAAACTAAACAATTTAATAACAAATTGTAAACTATATCTAAACATTCATACAATTAAAAAACACACACACACATATTCTCCCTTCTTCCACTACGCCACTGAAACGGCGTGTTCAAAAACATCGGGACAAAATTTTTGGGGCGGCCTAAGTCTCCTCTATGAGCTAAAACAATTTAGAGTGCCTGGCGTGCTTTACTTTCCTTTGGCACGCTTCTACTGTACACCTGCGCTATGGAGCGCGCGACTTGAGCCACGTGACAGGTTATATAATCAAGCCCGTTATGCGATCCAGCCCTACCGGCTGATCCAAGCAAAACCCATTGCTGGTGACACTATGTCTTTTCATTTATGTGGGCCATGCACTGGCCTTGACAAAACGAGTTCTCCACACAGAACCTCGTTTGACTACACTCGGCTGTCGATACACACTTTCGTTGCCTACTGGATAACATTATAAAAATCTCATTCACTCTGAACGAAATATCAAGTCGTACACACACCCTTGGTTTAAAACATATGAAACTTTCATACAACAAAGCATACATTCTCTCGCGTCGTGATATCCCAACGGAGTTGATCCATACACACTGAACAATAAGTAAACCGCATTCACAACACAATGCCTTTCATACTTATGCACTTTTCAAATATATCAAACGATTCCCTAATTCTAACACTTTGTACCCTTGATTGAAATTAAACAAAAGCTTATAGCAATAAATATTTAAATTGCAATTAATAGCATGAACTATTATCGTCACAAAAAGTAATGTCTATTTACACACGAGCGTCTGCTTTGATCTCACATTAATGCCAATCGCAATTTAATGGGATCCTCACAACCTCCCATCACTTCAGAAATACTACTAATAATTCTCAATTCTGGTTTGTAGTCGAAATAAGTCGGATATATTCAACCAGCTAAGGTAAAACATACGCAGTTACATACATAGATTTAATAAAGGTTAATAAGAGTAATACATAACAGACTTCAATCCCCTACTTCCCGTTTAAATTTCGGCTGCAACCCTGCCATCTTCACTTATCCAAATTCGTGTATAAGAACAAAAGGAGTTATACTAACTCACATCCTATGCCATGCCAAAAATAGTCTTGCCCAAGCAACGACTTCACTACAATGCGGGAACTCCTTCGCTAAAGACTCCTCGTATGCCAACCGCACACGGAATTACAAACATGTTAACAAATATCAAAGGTTATCATCTTCACTTCCTTAAAACTGGCATTCCTTAGAAGAGGCATAATTCCTCAGCGTTGCCAAACCAACCACTGGTATAACAAACAATAACATCAATTGTTAATCCACTAATTTATACATGTCAACGACCTTTGGACGAAGCGTGAAAGATCTCCTTGCAATTACTTTAAAAACGTTACTAGGATAGCTCCAAACTGTTGCGTATACATTTAATAAAAATACTGTTCTGTCTCTCCAGCTTCTGGTTTCACTTTCACAGATGAAGGAATATCGTGTCTACAATATGACATTATATTACCCATCGTGAATAAATAACAACAAGTTATTTGTGTAGGTCCGATAAGTAGCAAACTCGACGAGGTAATCAAACTAGAAGTTCCCTAACGTCGGATGATAATAATCTTCCAAGAAGATTCTATTCTCAAATTATTTAAACTGACTGAAAGAAATAAATTAAACAGTCATATTCGTAATATCTCCATTCTGAACGAATGTCTGTAAGTTCTAACGACTTTAATCGTTTCCACGTTAAATGTTTCTTTCCAATACGATGCTAAGTTCATAACAAAGAGGTGATATTTCACAATATATCACTATTTCTTTCTTCTTTCCTGATGTTAATTCTCGACGGATAAGTCGCCCAAATTAAACTAATAAATAATTTAACTGGTAACATAGACGAAAATGCTTATCACCTGAATTCAAAATGAATTCATAAACGTCGAAAATAAATTACTGTTCCTTAATGGAAATTACAGGAATACTAGTTCCTCAAACAAGTTAATTATCAGAGTTCCGAAACTGGATTGCAAACAAACAGTACTAAAAACGTCGAAAGGCGATCACTAAAAATGGTCTCGAAAAATAAAATGTCTATACATGGAATACATAAAAGTTGTGTCGAGATATGGATAAAGGAATTGCTCTAGAATGTCTCTACTAATGATTTAACTACAATTTTAATGAGCACAGTTACCTTGTCTGGAAGTCTCGAAGTTCAAGATGAGTATTGGATAATACTCAGATGTTACATCCATCAAGGATCCAGTTTGGATCCTAGTTCATCTCCAAGAACTCAAGACCTCAGGCGAGGAAAGAATCCCTCTCCTGGAAAACATCAAGCTCTGACAGGGATCGAACTGCGGACCGCCAACCATCATCTTCTTTGTGACCGGGAATACCTGGACCTCTTGATAGTCTTCATGTCTCTTCTCTCTCCGTCATGGTGCAGTTTCATCGAAATATCGAGTAGTGTAGAAGGTTCGGTTTCACATCTCGAAATAAATTTGGAACGGAAGTCGTGGACTTCACTCGAATTCAGAATATTCATAGTGCTGGATTATGAATATTATATCGTAGATACTGGTGTTATGTTCGAGCTCATGAATGACGATAATGTACTAGAGTGTAGTTGTACACAACGTCTCATGCTTGTTCGCAATGCTAACAATCATGAACAATCACTTCATCGAAGCTCCATTGTAGTATGTAATTACTCTATCATGAATGTATTCCTGGCGCACATACTTTCTTTTAGACCATAATTACAATCATCTTACAATTCAGAACAATGTTGATTCGTAGAAAATACACCGACATAATATTGGGGGTACAGTATAGTTCCTCACAAGAAATGGTATCAATCAGTTCTACTCACGTGAATGTGTTCACTCTCCGTAGTCTGGCCTGAATAAAATGCTTTTTGGTGTCTGGTTCTGATACTTTTCTAACACTTTACAAAAATGCTTATATCTGCTCAGGTATTCTTTCAATCTCTCCGAAAGTTTATAATACACATCTAGGCGTTCAGTACTATATACTGCAATAGAAATATTGTTCCTAATACTGAAAATCTAGAAGTTATTGCGGCATTTATACTCCTCGCAACTTCAATTAGATTTCGAGTGCGACGATCTCCACCACGTAGCTTCACGATTCGGTGTCTCCACGTGTCATCCACTACGGACTCGGCTCATACACTCGGGACTGCTATCTCCCGGAAAAACACGTCTGGTCGCTTCCAACATCAAAGGAACACGAGCCTCGATGCTTGGCATCTCCCCGCCATGTTATCAAAATCTAGCCGCCATTTCCGTTCCCTCGAAAATTTTAGCGGTCTCGATAGATTAAGATCTATCGAATTGCTACCTCCTGTCGACTTCTAAAATATTTCCAATATTCTATTATAATTTTCTTCAGTTTCCCAATTCATAAATTCACTCCCTTGGAGCTTAAATGTGATAATTTTCCTAAACATGTAGTTGCTGTAACTCCTGTCTACTCTAAGACGTCTCCTTATTGGCTGTGCTCTTATATCCAATGGAATCATTTATAACAATATTTAAACATTTCCTGAGAATATTCGCTGTTGCTAGGCCGATTCTAAGCTTCTGGAAGCTTCAATTGCGCAATATAATCACGTGACAGTTTCACCCTCCTGCTCGACGTAGCCTCAAGACTGGTTTGTGCCAGGTTCCAGCCTCGATATTGCTTGATTAAATTTTATCATGGGGCTTCGAAAAATATTCCCATTTTCATCCTAAGTAATTCATTTTACGGGGGCATTCTTCCCCCATCCCAAATTAAAAACAGTTGCAAAATTGTTTTAATCACTTCGAATCAGGACCTTAGACATATCACTGAACTTGAAAAATGAATTATATTTCAGCCTACTTTCTTAAAATATCTTTTTAAATTCTTTGCATTGTACTTTCCCAAAATTACATTGTTCTCTTCATCATACAGTTTCTATGCGGAACGTTTCTTTCTTCTTTCCTCTCGTTCGACCCAGTCATCTTCAATTGACCCGTTCATCTCTTCTGGTGCTGTGTAGTAGTATATCTTCTCTCTACCTACTACTCTCGTCGTCCTACTGGGATACCTCCATATCTCCTATACGAGTCCTTCCCATTTTGTTTCTCCTTACTCGTACTGGGTGTAGGATCCAAACTCAAGCTTTGATCATTTCCATTTTCCTTTTTCTTTCCTCTTAATTCCTTCAAGAATTGCTTTCCTTCCTCATGACGTTCGTCATAATCCTCTTTAGTCATTACTTCGTTTCTCTGTGGTCTATCTTTATTCTGGTCCTGATTATTTTGGTTGTTTCTACCATTAAAATTATTTTTGTATCTATAATTATTTTTGTTATGGAAGAAACCACTTCTACGATTTTCCTTATTGTTTCCACGTCCTTGTTGTTGTTGATAGGGACGGCCACCACGGAATCTCCTATACCTTGGTTCCGGTCTCCTATCTCTGAAATACGTATTTCTTTCTGGACCTAAGTTTCCCTCCTCTTGCACTTTAGGGCTTTCTGTCTGCTGTGTTTGATCTATGAACACAATATTGATCTCTTTACAGTCATGACGTTGGTTTCTAGCTATGACATTGGGCGTTGGACTTGTATAATCCAATTTCCGGAGAAGTTCGTCCATGCCGGCTAAGTCACTGATTCCTGACGAAATTATCAGTCTGCTCAGCTCAACTGGCAACATTCTAGCGATAGCATCTATCAGCTGTGCCGTGGATAGTGGGGTTTGTAAATAACGTATTCGGGCGAGCTGTGTCGTAAAGAAGTCAGCATAGCGCGTCGGTAAAATAACCGAATACTTCCTGGAATATACTTCTGCGCGTTAACTGTTCTGCGCTTCAATTGACTAATAGCGCTTCATTAGAGCTTCTGCGAACTCTTCAAAGTCCACGAATGTGTACCTGAAGTCCCTGAACCACTCAAGGGGTCCCTCATCTAAATAGCGCTCTACTATCTTCATTTCACGTTCACGAGGAATGTGTGCTTCAATAAAGTAATCACGGATATTCCTGATATACTCTATTGTAGTGTAAGAATCGAGGTTATTAAACATGCGAGGATTGTCCTCAAAGTTGCGTATTACCGTCACGTTTCTCTGCTGAGAATCTTGGAAACTGGGACGATATTTTCTCCTGTCTCTTTCGGGCTCTCTACTTCTGTCTTCGAGTCCCTCTGTGTGTCTAAACACTCTCTCTTCTGTCCTGACTTCTCTATCTCCTGTCTCCATACTGGGTCTTCTATGACGACTTTCATAGTCTTCGATTTCTATCTTCACCTTATCTTCTATTTCTGTAATCATTTCTTTCACTTGCTTCTCTATTTCCTTCTTCAAGTCCTCCTTATAGACTTCGAAATCTGCAACGTCTCCTAAGCTAAGACTTTGCAATCTCCTGCTAATGTAGTCTTCGGTACTGGTAGATCTTCCCTCCTTAATCTCTTTTTCGACTGTGACCACTGTATCTATCCGCTCATCTAAACGTTTACTACGAGTTTCTAAGGATTCAGTTAAAGTTTTATTAGCCTCGGTCGATTGATTTTTATCGTCAACCTGTCTTTGTAACAATTGATCGATACGCATACCCAGATCTGACCTGACACTCATAACATCACGGTTTATCTGTAATTGTGTACTGGCTAGTTAACTTTCAATTTTACCTTGGATCAATTTAATATGTTCCGAACTAGACTTATCCCATTCATCTTTCCTGATGACGATATTCGCCTTTAACATTTCAGCTATGTCTACTTCTATGTCATCCTTCAGAATCTTATTGTGATCTATCACCTTATTACCCAGAGTATCAACGTTAGTTTTTAACTCAGCTAATGAAACAATAGTTTTCAGGGAATCATCTATAAATTGCGTTCTTAAAGCACCAATACCATCAGCACATTGTGTCTTAGATTCCTCTACTTCCCTTCTGATTTTGTTTATGTCACCTTGGACGTTTTTAACATCAAAAAACATAGAATTTACTTCAGATTGAACATTGCTAATATCACTCTGTACAACAGTTATATCAGTTCGGACATTGTTAACATCTATTTGCATGTTATTTACATTTTCCTGTACCTTGTCTACTTTGATTTGGACGAGAGCAACATCAGAATGAACACTCTCAACTCTAGTCTGTACATTGGCAACATCAGATTGTACACTTTCAACTTTGGTCTGTACATTGGATACCTCAGACCGAACACTGGCAACACCATCTTTAACAAGAGCAACATCAGAATGAACACCCTTGACATCATCCTTCAATTCTGTAGTGCTGGTCTGCAAACCCTGTAAAGAAGTTTGAATACCCTGGATATCTCCCTTGAAACTTTCCTTGACACCGCTGACCTTAACAATAACAGTGTCATGATCTGCCTGTCGATCTCTTTTCAGCTGCTCTCGGTCCTGCTTTGCCTCATGCAATTTTTGCTGTAAATCAACAACATTCACTCTCAGATTCTCCTTAATCTGACTTTCAACATTGTCTAAACTCTCTTTCATATTACTCTTCATTGTGTCCAACAACTCTGCCATGATCTTCTGGACATCCTCTGTCGCCATCGTTGCCATTACAACAATATCAACAATACAAAGTGCTATAGGAATACAAACAAATAGAACAATATAACCATAATTTAGAGCATCCTTTTTATTCATGTATTTGGGCATCTTATTGTATCGCCTTAATATTAACTTAATATTAAATTACCAGACATCCTATTTCTAAAATACCAGTCCCTATAGTTCGTTCGCGTGTGATTTATTTTAAATATACTATTATAAAGAACATTTAAATTTACTGTCGTTAAACAAGTTAGCTTTATATTAATATGTCTAGCGAAAACCATGAGCCGGTCAAAACGAAACTAGATTCAGATCACAGGTCATTTCGAAAAATGTTTCCCCTATTACTCGTTTCTCAGGCTATCCATTGAACGGCGTTATGCATTAAGCGGCTAAGCGCCAATTTTCGGAAATTGACTTATTAGCACCATCTAGTGTGTATGGTCTGGAACTACATTCTTTTTACATAAGTATGCCATTTTTCTTAATATTAACCGCTAATTTTATAGAAAAGTCTAAGCGCCATTCCCTTTATCTTAGGTTAAGGGTTTTGCATTAATCGGCTATGAGGCGAAACTATGAAGCTATCCTTCGAAATGCTATAATGAGTTCTGCAAGAAACAGCCAAGCGACATTTCATTGTCTCTCACACTTTTTCTGGGTTGTTTCGCTATACTCTGCACGCTTGCAGAAAGGGATTGATCTAGTTACCTTGGAAATTGACATTGACTGGAAATTCCACGTCAGTCATCACCCCTCGGCAGCTTGAACAGCCATGTGATAGTTGATGTCATAATACTCTGCGTTGCAATACCAGACACGTGATTCAGTGCCTGGTCAACTGTAACTTTGGCTTATACAGTTTTGCAACCTCGTTCTCAAACCACGTAGCGAGACGAGAACTCTCAATCACATTCACCCAGCTTGCAGAATATTATGTTGCCTGATTTAATCTCGCGGGATAATTTTCTGAATACTCAATGAGTGCCCGTGTGTGTGCATCATGAGAAGCAGAGCGCAGAAAATATTTTTGCTGCTGAAGAAGAATAATCCTGATGATTCAGAAACTTCACACGTATACAAGGTAGGTATTTAGAAGCACTTCCTATTTGTAGTACAGTACATATCTCAACTTGTCTTACAATATCCAACGTCATTATTGATATTCATTTACCATGTGTACGTCATTGAACTGATTCAGCCCTTCCAAATAGACTTCATCAGTTGGTTACAAAATTTCTATTCCATACAAAGTCCGAAAACATTTCTTTAGCAATTATTTGTTATATTAACTTAAATGCACTTGGCGGACGTAAATTGCATAGCATTTTTTGATATACTTACAGGGAATGCAAGATAATGACACTAGCACCGTGCTGTACCACTCCAGTGAATCAAGCTCAGGCACCTCTAAACAAGAAGCTGGTTCGACTGCTCTAACCCCTCTTCAAACCGTGTGGCAGTAGTTGTTATGATGTGCTGTACTCTATATTCGGAAATAACACTGCAGCTCAGCTGTTGTCCTATGTGGCAGGTCCAAGTGTAGAACCTATCAACTCTGTAGCTGATACTTCCAACCCACAGCCAACTAATAACAATGAATTTGACCCCCTTTCAACTGTGTTATCAGGAGATGAATATAATGGAACTGCTAACTTACTGCAGAAGCGAATCAATGATAATGAAGAATGCAATGACCAAAACTCTCAGTCGATTGGTAGGCCAAGGAAGGGACGGAAAAGAAAATATCCGGATCAGAGTAGAGAAAAACGAAAGAAGAGATGCCAGGGGAATGAATCTTATATCAGCCAACAAGGTAAAGTCATTGAACCAAAAGAATTCCGAGACTTTCACTGCCGTTCAGAATGCCATAGAAAAGTTAGTCTAGAAGACAGGAAGGTAGAGTTTGACCGATTTTGGGCCCTGCCTTACGAAGGTAAAGTTTTATACATTGCTAAGAACGTAATCGTAAACCAAGTGAAGAGGAAGAGGACAAAAGATGTAAGTAGAAGAGCTTTGACGAGAAGTTACACTCTGGCAGGAGTATCAGTCTGTAAAATGTGCTTTGTCCAGACCCTAAGAATATCAGGGGATCGCATTAACAACTATCTTAAGAAAGCCAACGAACTACAAGGAATTATTAAGGATAACAGAGGTAAATCAGGAGGTTACAACAAAATAACTGATAGTAAGATGGCTGAAATAATCGAGCACATTAATAAATTTCCTGAGTACAAGTCGCATTATTGCAGATCAGAAACAAGCACTCTATTTCTCCCGTCACATGTCACACTTCCAGTTATGTATGAGTTATACAAAAAGGAATATTGTCAGCCAGTTTCCCTCTCATGCTATAGGAAAGTATTTTACTCCAGATTCAACCTACGACGAAAACCGCTTAAGAAAGACACGTGCAACTTTTGTGACTCTACAAATGCTCAAATAAACAATAAAAATGGTGACACTGATGTGCTAAATTTAAAGTTGCTTGCTCATCAGGAGAATGCAGAAAATGCTCGAAGTACAATGAAGAGTGACTTTCAAAAAGAAACCGAAATTAATGGACTGTCGGTGCTTAGCTTTGATATGCAGAGGACACTGCCCCTGCCGAGAATTCCAATAAACATAATATTCTACAAACGTCAGTTATGGCTGTATAACTGTGAAATTCATGACGCTTCATCGAACAAAAGCTTCTGCTACCTGTGGCTCGAGGGCCAAGCTGGTCGTGGAGCCCAAGAAGCGGGCTCTTGTCTAAGAAATTACATCACTGAACATTTAGAAAAAGGCACGGAACAACTTGGGCTTTGGTCCGATTCCTGCGGAGGGCAGAATCGGAACATAAAAATGGTCCTAATGCTGAAATCTGTTATGGAGTCACATCCAACTCTAAAGACAATAAAAATGCGATTTCTGGTTTCCGGGCACAGCTATTTGCCCAATGATGATGATTTCGGAGATACTGAAAGTGCCTTGAAGTTTCATCAAAGACTATATACACCAGAAGATTACAAGGAAGTAATGAGAACTTGCCGAAAGAAGAACAAGCTTGTCGTGAAAGAAATGAAAAGAGAAGATTTTGTGGGCACGGTATCCGTTGAGAAACAAATAATAAATAGGAAGAAAGATACAAATGGCAATGGAGTAAGCTGGCTAACGACACGGGAAATTGAAATAAGTAAGGAAAGCCCATGGCTGTTGACTTTAAAACGTACTTTCGATGACAAAGACGGCCAAGTAATCAATTTGAAGAGGAGAAATAGCGCACGCCAATGTGACCAGAATAACCTCAGTTTTTGCCTCAATGCTCTATGGCCAAACGGAAAAGCTATATCAGAGCCAAAATTACAGGATCTCAAAAGTGTCATGCATCTGATACCATCCGATGCCAAGGAGTTCTACGAAGGCCTTCATTCTCATGGAAATAGTTTTGACGACATCGAGGGTTTTGGTAGTGAACTCGATTTCTCGATACAAGATGAAACCTAAGACTGTGTCAATTTCCTATTGTGTGAAAAACATTTACATCATAAAGTAGAATGTAACACCAATGTTTATAGCATTAGTTCATTTAGTATAATTATTGCTTCAAGTTTGATTCTGGTATTCAAATGTATCTGTGTTCCTATTAGACTATTGAGAATAAAATTGCAATTAAGGACACACGAGTACTCATTGTACGCGTCAAAGTCTCCAGAAACTGGCATTAAAATAAAAATGTATAAAGGGCTAAAAGACTAAACAGGTGATTAGACGGTTTACGCATAACTATCGTGTTCGACAGAATAACGTAACAACAAGCTATTCACCAAAAATGGCGCTTAGCAGTTTTATGCGTAACTAATCTCACAGATAACATAAAGCAGCTAAGTGTCAATTGCAAATAAATCAATTGTTTGCTGTATTTTTGTCATTTAAATGCAATAGCTATCAACAATGCATATAGGTAAGGGTTTGTTTGCTTTTAAAACTCAAACTTGGCTAACAGGAGAGAATTTGTGATAGTTTAAATGTCAAAACTTTCAATCACGTTTTTCTCAATATCAGCTTTTGGTGGATAGCTGTTTAATGCATAACGCCGTCCCATTATATCTGATCTTTATTTGAATGCAATTTTATTTAAAAAACAAAGCAAATTACCTATATAATTACACTCATGCTCATCACAGATGATATGGTTAATTAATCCCATACACTTAAAAATTAAGCTGTCATCAGGATAGCTTCTAAATGGCCTCACGAAGCTATATTCGTGGCCCCAAAATCTAGGGTGCCATCTTTTCACTGTACACGTATATTCGAGAGGCGGTCTGTCAGATATCCAAAGCAAAGCTGGATTTGTAGACACTGTCTGCTCCGGCTTAAATACTACTCAAGAATCCACTCCAACATGACCATCAAGAATATACGTAGCGGAAGATACGATGAAACTGTGAATTACATATATGCACTGGGCTCAAAGTAGAGCACCTACCTTGTTCTCGGTGATCATCGTAGTCAGCTTCTGGGCCTAAAAATAGGTTTCACAGTGTCATCTCTCTATACTTAAAATAAATCCAAACGACGCGGCTTCTAACAAAACTAAACAATTTAATAACAAATTGTAAACTATATCTAAACATTCATACAATAAAAAACACACATATTCTCCCTTCTTCCACTACGCCACTGAAACGGCGTGTTCAAAAACATCGGGACAAAATTTTTGGGGCGGCCTAAGCCTCCTCTATGAGCTAAAACAATTTAGAGTGCCTGGCGTGCTTTACATTCCTTTGGAACGCTTCTACTGTACACCTGCGCTATGGAGCGCGTGAATTGAGCCATGTGGCAGGTTATATAATCAAGCCCGTTATGCGATCCAGCCCTACCGGCTGATCCAAGCAAAATACAATGCTGGTGACACTATGTCTTTTCATTTATGTAGGCCATGCACTGGCCTTGACAAAACGAGTTCTCCACACAGAACCTCGTTTGACTGCACTCGGCTGTCGATACACACTTTCGTTGCCTACTGGATAACATTATAAAAATCTCATTCACTCTGAACAACATATCAAGTCGTACACACACCCTTGGTTTAAAACACATGAAACTTTCATACAACAAAGCATACATGCCCTCGCGTCGTGATATCCCAACGGAGTTGATCCATACACACTGAACAATAAGTTAACCGCATTCGCAACACAATGCCTTTCATACTTATGCACTTTTCAAATATATCAAACGACTCCCTAATTCTAACACGTTATACCCTCGATTGAAATTAAACAAAAGCTTTTAGCAATAAAAATTTAAATTACAATTAATAGCATGAACTATTATCGTCACAAAATATAATGTCTATTTACACACGAGCGTCTGCTTTGATCTCACGATAATGCCAATCGCAATTTAATGGGATCCTCTCAACCTTCCATCACTTCACAAATACTACTACTACTAATTCTTTATTCTGGTTTGTAGTCAAAATAAGTCGGATATATTCAACCAGCTAAGGTTAAACATACGCAGTTACATACTTGGGTTTAATAAAGGTTAATAAGAGTAATACATAACAGACTTCAATACCCGATTTCCCGTTTAAATTTCGGCTGCAACCCTGCCATCTTCACTTATCCAATGTCGTGTATAAAAACAAAAGGAGTTATACTAACTCACATCTATGCCATGCCAAAAATAGTCTTGCCCAAGCAACGACTTCATTACAATGCGGGAACTCCTTCGCTAAAGACTTCTCGTATGCCAACTGCACAAGGAATTACAACCATGTTAACAAATATCAAAGGTTATCATCTTCACTTCCTTAAAACTGGCATTCCTTAAAAGGGGCATAATTCCTCAGCTTTGCCAAACCAACCGCTGGTATAACAAACAATAACATCAATTGTTAATCCACTAATTTATACATGTCAACGATCTTTGGACTAAGCGTGAAAGATCTCCTTGCGATTACTTTAGAAACGTTACTAGGATATCTCCAAACTCCAAACATTTAACAAAAATACTGTTCGGTCTATCCACGCTTCTGGTGTCACTTTCACAGATGAAGGAATATCGTGTCTACAATATGACATTACATTATATTACCCATCGTGAATAAATAACTACAAGTTATTTGTGTAGGTCCGATAAGTAGCAAACTCGACGAGCTAATCAAACTAGAACTTCCCTAACGTCGGATGATAATAATCTTCCAAGAAGATTCTATTCTCAAATTATTTTAACTGACTGAAAGATCATAGCTTTCTTCAAGAAATTAAACAGCCATATTCGTAATATCTCCATTCAGAACGAATTTCCAAGAGTTCTAACGACTTTCAACGTTTCCACGTTAAATGTTTCTTTCCAATACGATGCTAAGTTCAAAACAATGCGGTGATATTTCACAATATATCACTATATCTTTCTTCTTTCTTGATGTTACTTCTTGACGGATAAGACGCCCAAATTAAACTAATAAATAATTTAATTGGTAACATAGACGAAAATGTCTATCACCTGAATTCAAAATGAATTCATAAACGTCGAAAATAAATTACTGTTCCTTAATGGAAATTACAGGAATACTAGTTCCTCAAACAAGTTATGTATCTCAGTTCAGAAACTGGATTACAAACAATACTAAACACGTCGAAAGGCGATCACTAAAAATGGTCTCGAAGAATAAAAAGTCTATACATGGAATACATAAAGTTGTGTCGAAATGTGGATAAAGGAATTGCTCTAGAATGTCACTAATAGCGCTCTAACTACAATTTTAATGAACACAGCTACCTTGTCTGGAAGTCTTGAAGTTCATGATGAGTATTGGATAATACTCAGATGTTACATCCATCAAGGATCCGGGTTGGATCCTAGTTCATCTCCAAGAACTCAAGACCTCAGGCGAGGAAAGAATCCCTCTCCTGGAAAACATCAAGCTCTGACCGGGATCGAACTGCGGACCGCCAACCAACGTCTTCTTTGTGACCGGGAATACCCTGGACCTATTGATAGTCTTCATGTCTCTTCTCACTCCGTCATGGTACAGTTTCATCGAAATATCGAGTAGTGTAGAAGGTTCGGCTTCACATCCCGAAATAAATTTGGAACGGAAGTCGTGGACTTCACTAGAATTCAGAATATCCATTGTGCTGGATTATGAATATTATATCGTAGTTACTAGTGTTATGTTCGAGCTCATGAATGACGATAATGTACTAGAGTGTAGTTGTACACAACGTCTCATGCTTGCTCGCAATGCTAACAATCATGAACAATCACTTCATCGAAGCTCCATTGTTGTATGTAATTACTCTATCATGAATGTATTCCTGGCGCACATACTTTCTTTTAGTGCATAATTACAATCATCTTACAATTCAGAACAATGTTCTTTCGTAGAAAATACACCGACATAATATTGGGGGTACAGTATAGTTCCTCACAAGAAATGGTATCAATCAGTTCTACTCACGTGAATGTGTTCACTCTCCGTAGTCTGGCCTGAATAAAATGCTTTTTGGCGCCTGGTTCTGATACTTTTCTAACACTTTACAAAAATGCTTATATCTGCTCAAGTATTCTTTCAATCTCGCCGAAAGTTTATAATACACATCTAGGAGTTCAGTACTATATACTGTAATAGAAATATTGTTCCTAATATTGAAAATCTAGAAGTTATTGCGGCATTTATACTCCTCGCAACTTCAATTAGATTTCGAGTGCTACGATCTCCACCACCTAGCTTCACGGTGCGGTGTCGCCACGAGTCATCCACTACGGACTCGGCTCATACACTCGGGACTGCTATCTCCCGGAAAAACACGTCTGGTCGCTTCCAACTTCAAAGGAACAAGAGCCTCGATGCTTGGCATCTCCACGCCAAGTCACCAAAATCTAGCCGCCATTTCCGTTCCCTCGAAAATTTTAGCGGGCTCTATAAAATGGCTTAATCTATCGAATTGCGACCTCCTGGCGACTTCTAAAATATTTCCAATATTCTATTATAATTTTCTTCAGTTTCCCAATTCATAAATTCACCCTCTTAGAGCTTAAATGTGATAATTTTCCTAAAAATTTAGTTGCTGGAACGCCCGTCTCCCCTAAGACTTCTCCTTATTGGCTGTGGGCTTATATCCAATCGAATAATTTATAATAATATTTAAACATTTCCTGGGAAAATTCGCTGTTGCTAGGCCGATTCTAAGCTTCTGGAAGCTTCCATTGCGCAATATAAACATGTGACAGTGTCACCCTCCTGCTCGACGTAGCCCCAAGACTGGTTTGTGCCAGGTTCCAGCCTCGATATTGCTTGGTTAAATTTTATCATGGGGCTTCGAAAAATATTCCCATTTTTATCCCAAATAATTCATTTTACGGGGGCAGTACGTCGTTATATCACATGCTTCCACCTAGAAAAGTAATAGATTAGTCCAATTGGATGTGTCACAACAGTGATAGATGATACCACCACACGGGTCCCCGCCGCAATGATTACCGACTCTTAGCCACTAACGACGTTACCCAAATATATTTAGTATTAAATAATTCCTTCTCCTCCAGTGGTGTACATAAGGGTTCCCTTCATTTTCAAGTGTGTTTTAAGTAATTAATACAGAACTGAGTTATCACAATTAACAGGGCACATACCAGCCGAATACTTCGTTATTATTTAAACTGCTTAGCAAGAGAAAGTTAGCATTTTAATCACCATATTAACAGGGTGAGCGAGGAGTACTCACATCGTATAACCAATTGTCATTTAAATTCATTTAGATTACCGTAATCAATTACAATTCTCTTCTTTATTGTCCCCTGAAACGTACATCACTGAGGTTAAATTTCCGTTCTAAACTGAGAGACCTAACTTACTCCTATCAAATCGTAATGAGTTGGTAAACTGAGAAGTGGTGGAAATCATGACTTTGTGAGTTCTAGAACGTGATCAGACTTCAAGCTATGCACTTTGCGATAAATGAGAAAGAGTTACCACGTCGTATAACCAACTGCCATTTGGATCAGTTTATATTCCTTTAATGAACTTCAAACTGAAAGCAAGCTGTTTGACAATGAATTTTCACTACAACTCCATAATATTATAATTCTATGAATACCACCGTGAGCGTTAGAGTTGCATTTATAGCCTATTTTCATTTATGAAAAAATTTGGTTCATGAGATCACCTATTGTCCGTGTGTGTATGTGTGTGTGTGCGTATGTGTGTGTCCCTAATTAAATCGAAACCGCTGGAGCGATTTCAATGAAAGTCAGTAACGCTATAGAACTATTATGTCCTACCTGGACTGTGTCCTTAATTTTTTTACGTATCACCAATCCAACATGGCGGCTGTGTGAAATATTTCACCGGCATTCTATATCTCCTAAACTATTACAGATATCGCCCTGACATGTTGTACGGTGATAAAAGGCACTATTAAAAGTTCACCTTTGTAATTTTCAAAAGCCCGTCAAGTACAAAACGAACATGGTGGCTATGCGAAGTTGAAATATTTAAATCTACTTTTCTCGTGAATAAACAACCCGAGTGCAGTGAAACATGGTCCAGCAAATGTATATACAAATTGTAATGTAATAAAATTTAATCTAGTTCAATTGTTTACATAACCTCAAGATGGCAACTGTGCAATATTTTAAAATTTGAATTATATTTGATGTGTCTTAATCATGCGATCAAAGTCAACGGTTGAATAATGAACCGACGAAATAATCGTCATCTAATAGGACATTACTCTATGGCCTACATATAAAAAAAAATCCAACATGGCGACCATCCGAAATATTTTGACGGATCTCAATATCTACTAATCTATGACAGCAATGAACTGAAAGTATGTATGTCGATAAAGGCTGTCAACATAAGTAGGCTACACCTACGAGATTTTAGGTAACCTGGTGAGCAAAAATCTAACTTGGCGGCGATGCAAAATTTAAATATTGAAATGTACGTTTCTCGCGATTATACCACCCGAGCGCAATAAAACCTGGTACAGTAAATGATTATACAGATTTTAATCCACTGACTTCTAATTTATTGGAATTGTTTTCATAACCGCAAGATGGTGGCTGGGCGAAAATTTAAAAACTCGTTTTTGATTATTGTGTCCTAATCAAGCGATTGAGGTTTGAATAATGCACTTATGCATTCATTATCATGTAATAATACATAACACTATGGCCTACATATATAAAAATCCAACATGGCGACCATCCGATATATTTAGAAGCTTCTCAAGATCTACTAAATGCTATTTAGTTCTTCACGGAACTACTTGTTTATAAATTAGCTCCTTAAGAAATCATAGTGGTCTGTCGGGGAAGGGAAGTCTACAGACTGAGTAGATGAATCAAATTTGTTACCTAATTTATTATTGTTGTTATTCAGTTTGTTCTGGGAATATGTCCCTCGTTAGTAGACTACTTATACTGAGATGGCTGTGTGGGTTGATGCTATCAAGTTTACCATAGCAACCACTTCGACGTATTTGGGATCCACAGCCTTGCATACTGTAGTCACCACTTTTAGTCCCAATTAATTTATAACATACTAATACAGTCATTACAATAACGCAAGCTATCAGATTAAGTTAACGCACACTCCTGCACATGGACGTGAGAGTTGGATGTCACTACGTTTACTGCTGGATTAAAGTGATCCTGCTAGAGAAAAATTCCAGCACCCTTGCGTCTTTAAGCCACAAACGTCAAAAGCGAAGTAAACCGTTAATACCATTTCTAACATTCGTACTAATGCAAAGTTTAGAGGTTATGTGACTGGCATGTCTCAAACGTGAATAAATAGTTCGCCACGGGAGTTTTCTCCTCTTTTTGGACAGATCTTTGCAGCCTAACACGAAACCGAAATTGTCAGAAATGGTACCCGTGATTGTATTGTTCTGTATAGTTTTCTTCTAATATGAAGAAAAATGGCACTATGTTTATTTCTATTTACATTATAATGTGATGGTGCTTCACATTAACTAGTTTTGTTACATATTTTTTGAAAGGAGAGACCAAAAATGTCATTGGTTATATTCTTTGATTAAATGTGTAATTGCAAGGAGGAAAATTAACATTACGCCATCCAAGGCGTTCAGTTCGTTGTGTTATTAATACCAGATATGTTTCCTGTCTTTCCTACATTGCTGCAGCCCACATGCTTCAAACTAAATCATCGTCCTCTGCGACAGCCGTAGAAAGAGCACTGATGTCACACGATACACTCGCCTTCGCTGCGAGCGTGTATAGCTGTGTGAGCTCACGTCACACCAGCACCGCCTGTCCTCCCCTGATCCATGGTACCAAAACTAGGCACTTAATTTCCTTCTCCATCACCTTTTTGGTCGACCAGATACATACTCCTTGTATTTTAAATCAGGAATCATCTGGAGCACACGCATGATTGTATCTTTGGAGCTTATGAATTTTGCACAAAGTGTTTAGTGGTCAGTTCGCATGTAAGATTGAAATTGTTCATAAAGTACACGCTGTTACTATATTCCTGACGTTTCTAATAAAGCTTTTAGAGTTAGATGGTCATAAATATCCCTATCATAAGCCACGTTATCTACAGTTTGCATGCAATCTGCACCACATCATGGCATTTCATTTTAGAATATGCGTTGGGACTCTCAACACGGTGACTGTGTCCATTCCCTAACAACAAATTCAGTGATCTATTTGATAACTGCTTCTTACCACGTTAACTCTTATTGATTCTCGGACGCTCGTCGACTTCCCTAAACTTCTGTGAACTTTCTGCTGATACAAGAAGTACGTGCGATAAAGGAAATGAGTTTATCAGAACTAGCCAAGTACGTCAAATGCTGGTCCACTAACATATAAATAAGATCGTCCTGGTGGGTATGAATGTAGATCACCATCTCTCAATGAGGGCATGAGGTATCTTAAATATTTATGATGATATAATTTTAAATATACCGTATACGTATGGAATAAATAAATGAAAATGAACTACTGGTACATTTTTGAACAGAAGTAAGTGTATTAGCTAATTTTGTTTAGTGATAATGTGTGTAATTGTTCATTCTATTCTCAAGTGTACGTTTCACATAGCTAAAAACTATAGAACAGATTTTTGGGCAATAATGTTATATATTTTAAATTTCCATTGCCAGGTTATGGAGATGGCATACGGTTGAACGAGTAGGAGGGGGCAAGAAAGTTTTCTTAGTGCTGATGTTCGTTCTTCAGGACAATGCTTGAGGACATCATTGTGATAAAGTCATGGTAATGATATTAAAGACTGAATGAATATCTTGACAGTGACCTTGTCGTAATGTCGAGGCCAGAACTCTTGGCTGTCATCCCTGAGTTCCGAGTTCGATTTCTGGCTCTGTCAAGACATTTAATTCTCTCTTGAGGATTTGAAAGTAGCGCATTCAGCCACGTAAGGCACATTTCAGAATTTCCAACTCAGCCCACCTCAGTCGATGTAGAACTGACTTTACGTGATTCCTCAATTCTCCAAGAAATGCTGGAATGATTCAACATATGACTACAGCCACCTCCTTCCCAATCCTATCCTCAATTGTAACTACACAAACTACTACACACACCAAAATAAAATAGGCTATCAGACAATTTCTACATCCACATAAGGGCATGGTGCTGATGGCTACGATGTCCAAGCCCCTAAATGAAACAGCAACTACCGTAAAATGCAACTATAATGTATTGGTATCATGTATTGGTGGAATTTAATAAATAAGATTATGGCAAACTGAAATTATATGGAAACAACCTATGCGAGTATTAGTAATGTAAATTACCTAGAGTATTTATTGTTTTGTTTCGACTAATTCTATTGACGCCTTGTAATCAATCCCCGTACATATTTTTGAATTAAATTAGTCTGATAACCCTTGTTGTTGTGCTATATGGTGTGTGTTACTGTAATCAGTAAAGTCTTGGGATACCATAGGTCGCAAGCGCATCAAATAACTCTTCGCAATTTATTGTTATAGTGGTGAAGAATCCAAGGACTCTAGGCTGTCCGTTGTCAACACTGGAATTCGAACATTGGAAGCTTTTGTGTGCAAAATGTTTATGTTTTGCTGGAGGGCTTCAATGAAGTCCGATGGCTAATGGCATATACTGATGTGCCATATCTGTAAATCACTTTATAATTTTGAAGAAAGAATGGAATTGTGTAGAAATTTTAAATCACTCACTTTCCTGTTCCTGAAATCGTGTTTGTGACACTGGCTTATAATAAAGCAATTTGCAGAGCGTATACAATTAATTTAAGTGCTTCCTGTGTAATTGTATTTGAAAATAGGGGCTATGAATGATTACGACATTACGTAGGTACTGTATATTTCAATTTATATTCGTCGACAGAAACATATTTCAAGCAGTCATTACGCATTCGACTAATAAATCACTCATTGTTTCATGCTATACATTCACGTGTCATTTCTCGTAACGGGGGACCTGTAGAGGATATGATGATGTGATTTACTCATTCGAATTGATATCTGTGATTGAATCCCGCCATTTCAGCTTTATTTTACACTGTTGGCTGCAATAACTTCAGTTATTATCGTTTTAGCATTTATTCAATAGATTATGAAAAATATATTTCGACTTTTGGAACATGCTTGTTGCACACTATGGCTATTTTGAACTAGGCTATAATTGAGCACATAGAACGCTATGAGTTATACTTTCTTCAGATTTTCCCAATTAATTGGGGTTGCCGGAGCCAACCAGGCTAATTTCGGTTTAGGCCGGGGATTTAAGCCCAGATGCCCTTCCTGACGCCAAGTGATTTTTCGGGTGAAAATTCCACCACGCAGTCACCGGAATTCGAACCCCAGCCGTCCGGATGAAAGGCGAGCAGCTAAGCCACTGCGCCATCCCGCTCCGCATAGGAAGCTATGAGTTGACATTATTATTATTATTATTATTATTATTATTATTATTATTATTATTATTATTATTATTATTATTATTGTTTTAGACATAATGTTCTTATTGTTTCAAAATAGGGGTCATAAACACCGTGTTCTTGGATAGGTGTGTGTGCGGAGTGCTTCTGATAAGATCTGTTATTTAGATGCCTGTGTGAGTGTATGCAACTAAAGGTCATGAATGTGTGAATCAGCCCTGGGACTGGAAATAAAGTCCCAATCCCACCGTGGTGCTTGCCATACATATCTCAGCTACGCAGGTGCGCAAACAGGGACTTTATTGTCATTATAACAGTGTACCTTTAATGTTCAGTCTCATACCATTACTTAATTAATAGGTACATAAGCATCAGCTTACCTGAGCAAACTAAGTCACAGCTCACGACTGGTTTTCAGATTTCCTTAGTTCGTAACCCGGCGTTTAAAATGTATGATTTCCCCCAAGTATATCAACGCGCACTCCATGCAAATTCTGGCATCGATAATGTCCTGGGACAACTAAACTTTATAATGAAAGCTGGATATACAGTACTTGCACAATTAATGTCACAGTAATACAGGGCACTAGGTGAATTCAACACGCCTATGAACACAGTACTTATGAAACCTACAAAAACTTTGTGGATACTCAGAACCTGACCCTGATTATATTGTAACACTGTTTACGAGTTACACTCTTATTTTGTTGTTAGAAGCTTGTCAGTTGGTCAACATGAATGTGTCTCATTATTTTTGGCTGGGAGATACAATTAGTTTCCTAGTGCCTGAAATATGTACTTAATACTTCTTACACAAATATTACACTAAGTGATATCGAAATTATTTTAACTCATGAACATTTGCCAAGCAAAACAAATTGCAACATATCTGAAAGCAACTCAGGGACAAATGCGTCTGAGGAATTGAGGATTGAACAAGAAATTCTCACCAAACTTAAGAAAACCATTCCGGTGAGTTCCAGTACAAAGTGACAAAGAAATTCCCACAAAGGCAAGGTTACAATTCCTTTACAGCACGTAAGATCATTTTCAAACAATCCGCTTATTAACTCTTTTGATTCCACGTTTAGTCTTCAAAATTAAAGAACTCCTTCCGCATTGAAATTCTGATGTTGAAGGAGAAATTGAGCATATTAACATTCTACTACTATGAAATATCTCTCCAAAGTATCACGAAGATTGCCTGAATAGTTACTTCGGTATGATTCTTACCATGAAATCTAACACACGTAATCATATTTGTATTGCTGTTGTTGCTTCAACCAGAGTGTTATGGATATATTTCATCATCCTCCACATGTGAGTTTGCGATTACTGAATTTGACAAAATGAAGTGGTAGCTGCAATATAGGGGGGAACTGTCTCTAATTCAATCTAGGATTGGGATATGTAGCTCTAAAGAATTGGAGAAAACCTGGACAGAGCCAGAAGATGATGGAAAGATTCCCAAAAGAAAGAAAGAAAGAAAGTAGATAAAGGAGAATACAGAGGAATGTTTTATGAGATAATAGATACTCTTTTACTACAAATGAACTTCAGATTTCAATCGCTCATAACATTATAATCCATCTCCCTTTTAGATTTTACCAAATCAAATGTTTCCAAAAAATCTTATGAGTTCAAAGTCCTCTAGGAGACCTTCCTTGACACAGTTCATCTAATGAATAAACGAAAGCTATATAATCCTTCGGAGTACTCAAATAAAATCAGTTGGTGATATTACAACATAAATAACATTAAATAGGACTCACTAGGTATTTAATGAGGTTTATAGGCTGCGACAATTAATATTGTCATTTCTAGTTGCAATATCAAGTGTTGAACGGAGCTTCTCTGCTTTCAAATGAAATAAGACGTATCTGGCAGAAACTGAGGGGAAAATACGTCTGACCAATCTGGGTGTTCTTTCAAATGAATATGACATTCCTACTAAACCGAAGGAAAACATCCCGAAAGTGATCCATGACAAAGTGACCAAAGAAATTCCCACAAAACAAGTATGCAGTTCCTTTACAATTAATCTCTGAATGCAAGCGGTTGTTCTTTTAGTAGCTTTTTAGTATATTCAAATTATCCTTAAGTAATCTTCAAACAATGTAATGGTTAAATGTTGCACTTAAAAAATTATCTTTACAGGTAGGCATTCAATCACATTAAAAAAGATGCTCACTAAATAACATGTAGCCCACGTTCTCTCTAATGTATGGAAATATTGATAACCAACTGTCTGTTTTTATCATGCAGTATAATTGAAAGTTCTTGTTTTGACGTTAAGAGTTGTACCCTATTTAAGACCACTCTTTTACAGAGTTCAGTTTTAAATCTAATATTCCAGCCTGAGGAATTGCTTCTAGCGTTGTAAAAGTACGTCCATCCACCATCTTCAATGTACAGCTATAAAATCGTTGATTTTGTGCCTTCTACAGAGCTGGCTATTTGAGACTACATACTTGCTGTGTTTCATCATTGTAAATGAAATAAACAGCGGATTATCGTTATTAATATATTATATTTTAATCATTGTAGCTACAGTGTACATATGCAATGTGATAGTCTTATGACTAAAGCAAGCGAGGTCCCTTATATGATACGCCTCTTTTCTGAAAGTTCGTGTTAATTGCGCAAATGTTTCCTGAGGTATTGATTTTGATGTAATAGTAGGCCAACACGTAGCCACGATCTTGAATATATGGCTAGACTGTCCTTTTGCATTGGGAATAGAAAGCCCAGACACGATTTACTTTAATTCTAATTTTAGTTATTTTTACCCTAACATATATAGAGTTATTTGGTTTTGTATTGCATAATTTCAAGATGACCGCTGTGTACTATAATCAGAGTGATAATCGTACGAGTAATGCAAGCGAATTCGTTTGTATGGTATTTGTCTCTCAACAAATTTTGCGTTAATTGTCCTATTATATCAATAGTTGATGGCAATGAAGTCTTTTAGAATACGCGCAGCCGCCATCGTAAAAGTATGGAGTCACTGTTCTTTTGAATTTGTCATGGGAAGCCACCTTCAAGGTTCTACATGCCTAATAACATTCGTTATTGTAGCTTCAAAAAACTTTGAGTTATTCATCATCATATTCGGTATTTTCAGGATGGTCTGCGCGTTGTATTCAGCCTTTTGTTCTTATGACTCGCTTTACCTAGGTACTTCTTTCATACTAAGTTTTCGCTTCAATTGCGCCATTAAATTCTGAATGATTCATTATTACATTTTATTATTATATCTTTAAAATTTAGGGAGACTATTATTTTGTTTTGAGCATGCGAAGCCACATATAACACTATTTTTGTTATTATAGCTCCAAACCACAGAGAGTTATTTGTTTTTAACATTCGAAAATTTAAGATGGCCGCTGCGTGATATATTCAGTATGGTAAGTTGATCAGTAACGCTATTGAGGCCTGTTTTATACTGTACTACTTCTCTCCTACCACGTGTCACCTTAATTGTTAATTTGTATTCTTTAAGAATACACCTTGGCCATACAACACCATGTATCTGGTCCTACCATGCCACTAGTATTCGTTACAGTTGCTTTAAGGTGTTGGGTGTTATTTATTTTTAAATGCTATTAATTCAAGAAGATGGCTACGCGTAGTAATATTATTCTCATATACTCATCAGCACGTTGCTAACTGATAGTCTTATACAACTCCCTGAATGCCAAGTAATACGAGCATTGATTCATTGGACCATGCGTTATGGATTATAATGCTTGCAGGATTTGCACTGCCGCTTTCTTGACATTGTAGGAGTATATGGCAGGAAAAAGACGTCTGGGCGTATATGAAGTCTACATGTTTAATATGAACTGAACGACAAGGTTACATACAGGCGTATATATACAAAAACAGAAAAAAGAATCAACGACAATATTCTCGTAACTAGAACCACCACCAATGGCGTTGCGCTTCCTGGCGCTGAATTTAAACCATAGATCACGTGTTGGGTTACATATTTCTAACACACCCACTTAAACCAATAGCTGATCTAGAATGTAATAGACATTTGTCAACCAGACTTCAATCATAGAGTACCCTACATAAACATAATACAATTCCTGAAAAAAAAAATTGAACACAATGTATACTTAAAATACTAATTAACAATTCAATCCCATTCCTTCGGTACAATACACATGTTTTGGTTTAGGTAAAGGTTTGGTGAGAATATCTGCAATCATTTCTTGTGTGGACAAATAGTGCAATGAAATTATTCTCTCTTGAACCTTTTCCCTAAAGAAATGATGTTTGGTGTTGAAGTGTTTAGTGCGCCTATGAAAAACAGGATTCTTTGCAATTTTCAGTGCACTTTGACTGTCATTATACAACACACACTGCAAATCACATAAACCTTTAATAAATTCAATTTTTATCGGACCTTGATTAGAACTAATCAAATCAAACATCAGATTCTTAAGATAAACTGCTTCCTTCGCAGCCTCTGACAAACTACATACTCAGCCTCTGTCGATGAGGTAGGAACTGAGCTCTGCTTGCGAGCTTCTCATGATATGGCAGCATTAGCAAACTTGAAAAGATAACCAGTATAGGACTTACTATCACTGTCTGTGGAAAAACTGGCCTCTGCAAACCCTGCCAAATCTAAACCAGTGCTCTTCAAAATGAGTCCTTGGTTTATCGTACCTTTAAGGTACCGAAGTACCCTTTTGGCTGCAAGCCAATGCTCCTCACTGTGGCAAGAATTAAACTGACTTAAATGTGACAATGCATAGGCAATATCTGGTCTAGTACACACACTCAAATACATAAGTGAACCTATCAGCTTCTGATAAGGTTTATCATTCACATTTTTGGCTTTAGAAAATTTCATATTGACTTCTATAGGAGTACCGATGGGATCAACATCAGTCATCTCAATCTTATTGAGCAGATTCTTTATGAACTGAGTATGAGAAATTTTGAGTATATTGTTATCTGTGTCCCTTTCTATTTGCATTCCAAGAACCTGAGCAGCAGGTCCAAGATCTATCGTCATGAAATTTTGTTTTAAGACATCTTTTAGTTTACTAACTTCCTGTGGATTATTGTGGAACACAAAGAAATCATCAACGTACAGAGCAACAAGAATTACAGTAATGCCGATACTCTTTCTGTAAACACATGCCTCATTATGACTATTTGTGTAGCTCGAAGCAGACAGAACTGTATGAGCCTTTCTGTGCCACATATGTGCAGCCTGCTTTAGTCCATAAATGGCCTTTTTGAGCAAACAAACCTGGTCTTCCTTTCCCTTCACCTGGAAGCCCTCTGGCTGACACATAAATATTTCCTCCTGTAGCTCTCCATTGAGAAAAGCAGTCTCAATGTCCAGATGATCAATCTGTAAATTTAATTCAACCGTTAAAGCAAACAACATTCTGAGTGTGCCATGCCGCCCAACTGGTGAGAATGTCTCAACAAACAATGCCAAATTGCTGTCTAAAGCCCTGTGCAACCAACCTTGCTTTATATTTTACAACATCACCATTTGTATTACGCTTAGCTTTAAATATCCACTTATTCTGTACAATATTTTTACCTTCTGGCTTAGGAACTAAAACCCACGCCTTATTAATCATCATGGAATCCATTTCACACGTCATGGCTTTATGCCATTCCTTAGAGTAAGGTAATGACTAGGCTTCACTTATTGTAGATGGTTCATTTTGATCAGAACAATGAGTATAATGCAGAATGTAATCAGGATATTGCCTAGGTCTTCTTTCTAGCTGGGGGTAGCAACGCGCTTCCTCATTGGGCTGTGATGGATTATCTTGATGAACAGGCTCAACTTCCACTACTTCATTATGCTGTGGTGCTGGATCTGGAACATCCTTATCACAGGCAGTCAATAGTGGTTTACTGACTTCAGTGGTTAGGGGTATTATTGTATTCCCTGGTACCACTGGAGGATCTGTTAGAGCAGAGAAAGACATCTCATCAAAAATCACATCTCTTGCTGTGATTAATTCATGGGTTACTGGATGCAGGGGCCGGTACGCCTTTTTCTCATCCGAGTACCCAACAAATACCGTTCTCTAAATCTTGGGATCAAGTTTTCTTCTCAGCTGATCTGGAGTATGAACGTAAGCATTACATCCAAACACGTTTAAGTGAGTTAGGTCTACTTTCTCTCCAGTCCACATTTGTTCTGGTGTTGAATTTGGTGTTTTCCGCGCAGGAGACCTGTTGACAAGATATGCAGCTGTATTGACAGCTTATGCCCACATGCGTTTGTCACAAGCTGCACCTTGCTTCATAGCGATTGCTCTCTCATTCAGAGTCCTGTTCATGCGTTCTGCAATTCCATTTTGATCTGGTGTGTACCTTACTATTAGCTGATGGTTGATGCCACGCTGTTTAAAAAACTCATCCATAGCTTTATTACAATACTCGCCACCATTGTCAGAGCTTATGACCTTGATTTTCCTTTCACACTCAATTTCAACAGAATTAGCAAATTGTTCCAAGATTTCTCTTACCTTACTTTTCTTTTTAGTAAAACGACAGAACCTTCCTTGTATGGTCATCGATGAAGGTGAGAAAATATCTGGCTCCTCCTCAGGATTCCTCAGGCATCGGTCCACACAGGTCACGGTGCAACAGGTCCAGTCGGTTCTTCTCACGATGCTTGGTGGTCTTGAAGGGCTGTCGAGCTTGTTTCCCTTCTATACATGGAACACATAGCTGCTTTTCACCCGAAAAATCAATACAGGTAGCCAAACCATTTTTTAACAAGTCCATCCCCACGTGATTGAGATGGCCTAAACTTTTGTGCCACAATTCTCTAGAATTGGAACTTTTGAACAAACACTTTTAACATCACTTAAACAAGACACTGCTGATGCATTTGCACTTACAGAGCCTGAGTTATTTAAGATATAAAGTCCATTTGACTCTTCAATCAATAATTGCACATCACCTGTAACTTGACAGTCACTGTCTTGAAACACTTTACAACCTTCTTCATGAAAAACAATTACATGACCCTTTTTAACAATACTGTTCACAGAGAGCAAGTTTGTTGTAAGGTTAGGTACATATATAACATCGCTCACCTTTGTAAAAACATTTGCTTGTACTGGAACATCACCTATGCCGCCACTATATAGTTTACAATCGTTTGCTACGTTGACTTCATATCCAATTTTATCATCAAATTTTGACATCCAATCCACTCTACCAGTCATGTGTTTGGAGGCTGCGGAGTCCATGTACCAGCTGTCTGCTGAGTGGGTATCAACTCTAAGTGCTGTGAGCAGAGCCCTACCCTTCTTTCTTTTCTTCTTTCTTCTCTAGTGGTTTGGCATCTGCTTGATGTGCTGCTGTCTTGTTTTGGTGTTTGCAATCTTGTTTCCAGTGGACAGTTTTGCGGCAGTTCCAACAGAATGGTTTCTTGGGTTTAGTATTCTTGAAACCACTCATGTTAGTGTAGAGTGCTGTTTCTTTGCTGGAGCTGCGTTTGTCTTCCTGTAGCAGTTTACATTTCACAAAGTCACTAGTCAACTCTGCGCCTGAATTTTCCAATGCCATAATCATAGGTCCATAGTCATCAGGTAGTCCCCGCAAGAGCAAGGCACCTAAAAATGCATCAAGGGTTTTTTCAACTTCTGCTAGCCGCTGGGAGAGCCCCAAAACTGTGGTGACATATTCATCCATAGTCTTGAATTGTTCAAGCTTGGTGGAACACAGTTGGCGAATAATTCTTGTGTGCCTGTTGGCGCCTTTATCTTCATATGCCATCTCGAGCGAATCCCATGCTGCTTTCGCCGTTTTTGCTTCCATGACGTATGGAAAAACACTCTTTTCCACCATAAAGTTAATCTTGCACAAAGCACGTTCGTCGCGCCGTACCTTAACCTCCGCGCCCGTTTTATCATATTCTGAATAACCAGATATGCACTTCCAAAGCTCATCGTGTATAAGATAATTCTTCATCTGGAAACGCCAGTCAATGTAGTTTTCTCTCCCCTTCAGTTTCTTGAAGTTATAAAGAGAACGGTGCTGGATCCCGCCATGATGCACACACTTATTGCATGCGATCACAGTTTTGTAAATTCAAATAGAATCACACTGGTCAGAATACTATACACTCGTCAATGATCCTGCTGGTCCCATAACCTGTAGGAGTATATGGCAGGAAAAAGACGTCTGGGCGTATATGAAGTCTACATGTTTAATATGAACTGAACGACAAGGTTACATACAGGCGTATATATACAAAAACAGAAAAAAGAATCAACGAGAACATTCTCGTAACTAGAACCGCCACCAATGGCCTTGCGCTTCCTGGCGCTGTATTTAAACCATAGATCACCTGTTGGGTTACATATTTCTAAGAGATATTATTTCACTGATGACCTTTCAGTGGTGTTGCATGACACTTCCTACATGTTATTTATTCCAAAATTTGGTAGCGATCCAGTTATTAGTTTATTCACAATTTGATTTAAGCATTGGACACTCAGGATGCCGCCGTTTTGTTTTAGTTAAGATGGCGGCGACAAAACACACAAACACACATGTTTTACACGTATAAGTCTCATAAGTCTAGTTTATTTTTTACACAATTCGAAAGTAGACCAATTAGTGACAGCTACGTGTTGAGAGCAGCCTACGCCTCTGCATTTAAGGACATACTGTATAAATGCGAGAGACCCGTATATGTAGATTAACTGGCATTACGTGTCTTAAGACAAATGCACTTGTTTGTTCGGTTATTCGAATAATGAGGTACATTATCAAGGGATATAGGAAATTCCGAACCAAACCAAGAATTAATTTAACTTAATAAATCGTTTGTGATTAGTCCTGGATTTTCAATCACTGTACACAGTTCATCAGAGGCATTCATACTGTATTTCAAATATTTGAGAAATTAAAATTGCCCACAGTATTAAATTAGAATATTAGGTCGAAAAATGAATTAAAGCAAGATGTTCAGTAAAGAACCTATAGCCCACTTTTTCCTAAATATATGCGTATAGTTGTAACTCATTGTCTTTATCATGGAGTATAATAGAATAATTTCTTGGTTGAAGACCTTAGAAACTATTTACCTCTACCAAACACCAGTACCTCGGAAAAATACTACCATCATTCAATAAAGAAAGAGAAGACATATCTCAAGAATTTTATGGAGCTGGAGACATGATCGACCGGGCGTGGGCAACATCCAACTTTGAGTTGAGGCATGTGTTTACACGTTTGGCTATCCCTGATTTTCACCACCTTAAATGTATTAAAAAATCTTTCCATGACCCTACTGTGACCTTTGTATGTGGACAAGCATGTGAACGCTCTGTAGTAAAAGTAAACAAACCATCAAAGACTATGCAATTCAAATCTGCAGAGCGCAATTTTAGTGTACATGTTTATTCTTTATTTTCAATTGCTATTTGACTACAATAAAAGTATTAATTACAATCCTGAACTAGCACCAACAGATAGAGTACAGGTACTATATGAGATCGTTTTGTTCTTTAGGTCAAATTACATTTTTAAATAACACACAATAGAATAGGCTGATACAAACGCTTTAAAATATATTTTTATCGTATTATCAACTTGTCATTCTTCAAATTCGAGGCGTATAGTATGCCAACGGTAGACTAACTAATGGAGTCCCACATAGACCAGTTATGACATCTGGCAGAAAAGATTCGCATAAGATAATCCTAATAGGGCGACTGCAGTCCAGAGGCCATAAAAGGAAGTTATTCATTTAAAGCTGTTTCAACGTACAGGCCGTTGAGCAGCTCACAACCAGTTGGCCATGATAGTTCATCTGGTTGTTGTTAGAAGTCTCGTGCAGATCCGCTGGCGAATATTGTTTTAATTAAATATATATTTTCAATTTCAATATGCACAATATAACGCTTAATTTTATAACGTCTGAGTAATTACAAAACAATAAATATTTTTTAAAAAATAAGCAAAGAAACCCAACTCTGATAGGTTTTGAACCCAAGTCAAACTGGTAAAAGACTAAAGCTTTTACCTCACAGCCAAGCATGTCCACCGAAATTGATCGTTATCAATCGACTTGCATACAACGTCTTAGCAAATAATGATTCGGACTAAACGATTTCTTCAGTGGAGTATATTTTGTATATATAAAGCATTTCATACAAAGTTTATATTATTTCTATCAGTATGCTATATTGCATGCAATACTCAAACTAGTTAAATATAGGTCAGGCACAAGATATCAGCTGCCATCTTGTCTTTTAACCGAGACGGCTCGGCATTTTAAAGCCACTGCTACCATGTAATATTATAATATGAACTTAAAATATCGGACGGGCTACGTCCTTCAGGACAGTTTAAACCATTCTCGGTTCGATAATCGGAACAAATGGGTTTAAAGTTGTTAATTATAATGCTTGCATAATTCACACGGCCGCCATCCTGAAATGGCACGGTATATGACTTTGTAGTTTAGACACTGGACGCATCCTATACGAAGGTATGTTGTTATCAAATTTGGTAGAGATCAGATGATTAGTTTAGTCATAATTTGATTTTTCGTTTTGAATGTTTGAGTGGCCACCATTCAGTTTTGGTAAAGATGGTGGCGATATAAGACATGACAATGAGGTGCCCTTTGCTAGTGCTACCTCTTTACCAAATTTCGTTCCATTCGGTTTCACTGGGTTTGAATTGGTAGGGTAGGTATCTGCTTAACGGTGAACCATCACTTAAAGTAGTTCTGGGGCATTTTTATTTATTTTTATTCAGCACTATGACTTATTTGAGAAAGACCTATCAATCATTCATTCAGCGTCAAATATGCTTAAGTCAGTCTTCCGCTTGTACAATTAACTGTTGATTTATGTGAAATTCATGAAGTGTTTATTTTAGTTTTAGTTTTTTCCTTCTGAAAACATGTAAAAATTGACGTAATGCCGATTGATTAGTTGATCTAATTTTATTGCATGTTGAATGGTTTTGGTTGCGAACCGTTTGTTTCAGAAATGACTGTATTAGATTAGATAGATTTATTTTGTCTAGCAAGACCTTCTCTTCCATCTAACCAGATTATACAAATGATAAGTAAAGAACAATACAAATACAACTTAAATCTAACAATATTAAAATGGTGATATAATATAAATACATATGAAATGGATTAGCTTGATAATGAACAATACAGATACAACTTAAATCTAACAATTTTACAATATTTATACAATATAAAATACATATAAACTGGATTAGCTTGGTGGTGTAGGCAGTAAATTGTTGCATTGTTAGGGGGAATAACTAAGATACTTAGAAGTAAGTTTAAAATTACAGTAAGGTAAGGAAGTACTGAAAAAAGTAGACTGATGATGGTGATGAAGATGATGATGAAGATAATTAGTCGTTATTGAAGGAGGATATTTAGATATCTAAATAGAGAGTAAATGAGAAAGTGAGAATTGGAAAGTTTGAATATATGTAATTCGACGTAAGAATATAAGCATAAGTGTTGAGTTCAACTTTCATTTACTTAGTAAGTATGAACTGCTGGCAACGCTGCTTGAAGCTGGATGGGGTTGCTCCTCTGACAGAGCGAGGCAGATTGTTCCACAGTCGTGCAGTAGCAACAACGAAGGAGTGTGTATAGAGCACTGAGCGGTGTATGGGTATCAGCAAGAGAGTGTCGTTTTTTGACCGTATTCCAAGACTATGCTCGTACGAGAGGCGGTGAAACTGAGAATGCATGTAAGCTGGAGTTGAAGTTGAGAGTATTTGTTGAAGAAGACATAAGGAATGGAGGTCGTGGCGTTGATTTAGACGTAACCAGTTAAGTTGCTCATAAGCGGGGGTGACATGGTCATAATACCGTAAATTTAATATGTAGCGTACACAGGCATTTTGTGCATGTTGGAGTTCGTTTTTAAGAGTAACAGTGAGATCTTTGTATACCACATCGAAGTAATCAAAATGAGGCAATATTAGGGAGGAAACAAGTCGTTCCTTTAATACACGAGAGAAAATATTCCAGAATCTTCTAAGTGAATTCAATGCGGAAAATACTTTTCTGGAAACATTGCAGACGTGCTGCGTCCAGGAAAGATGTTCATCTATAATAACGCCTAGATCTTTAACTGACTCTCGGAATTCGATTGGGGAATCGCACAAGCGTAATTTTGGTAAAGTGGGTTCATTTTTTAGTTTTGGTTTAGGAGGATTTTCGGGTGGGAGATTATGATTGCCTGGGTTTGAGCCTCATTGAGTCGTAGTCCATGTAAGTGAGTCCAGTTACAGATTTCAGTTAAGTCTTCATTAAAGGTGCCGATTGCTTCCGATAGTTTTTCTGGTTCTGAATGCAGGTAGAGTTGTACATCATCAGCATATAGGTGGTGTTTGCATTTAGTGATTGATGACGTAATGTCGTTTATATATATTGAAAACAGGAGCGGTCCAAGGACTGACCCCTGAGGGACTCCTCTCTCAACCGGGCACCATGAAGACATTTGATTTGTGTTAATTGTAACACATTGTTGACGACCACGTAGATAAGAGTCCATCCATTGGATACTGTTCATGGAGAGATGAATTTTAAATAGACAAAGAGTAATATGTCATGGTCAACAGAATCGAAGGCTTTACTGAAATCAAGCAGTGTTAGCATTGTTACTAGCCCACTATCCATAGCCTTTCTTATGTCATCCGTGGCCTTGAGTAGTGCAGTAGTAGTACTATGATTTTTGCGGAAGCCGGATTGGTGTTCATCAAGGATATTGTGCTCTAGCAAATATGAGGAGAATTGTTAGTGGACGATAAATTCCAGTGATTTTGAGAGGGATGATAGTATACTGACTGGACGATAATCGCTTAGATGTTTAGCCTGTGTATTTTTTGGGATTGGGATGACGAAGGCCGCTTTCCAAAGCGATGGGTACATTCCTGTCATTAACGAGTGATTGAATATGTGTGTTATTGTGGGAAGTATAATATAAATTATATGTTTGAATAATTCGATTTCTATATTGTCAATCCCTTTAGATTTCGATTTTATTCGAAGAATAGCACGTCTGGCTTGTGAGGGGCTAAAATGCGAGAAATGGAATGTTTCTTTGTTAGGGGTGGGGGTGTTGTAGTTATTGATCAAAGTTCTGTGTTTCATGTCAGGGTCAACTGAGTGTCCGGTAGTTGTAAAATGATCGTTGAGTGTGTCAAGAGGTAGATTAATGTGGTTGTCAATTTTCTCTCTACCTATTCCCATGTTTCTTAGTTCGTTCCACGCCGCAGAGGGTTTAATATTACCTCCTAGCAGGTTATGAGCATGTCTGATTCGAGCATTACGTACCGTTCGGGAAGTTTGTTTCGATGTTTTTTGTAATCATCATAATTCTGTTGAGTGGGTAATCTCTTAAACTTTCTGTGTGCCACATCGCGCTTAGCCATCAGTACTTTAAGTTCCGGGCTGAGCCAAGGTGCAGGAGGTCGCGTCGCTCGAACAGATTTTACTGGAGCATATCTGTCATAAAGTTCTGTCAAGTATTCGTTCATTGTGTGTACCTTATCATCTATGTTGTGAATAGTCAGTATATCGTGCCATGGCATACATAGAGCATCTTCTGTCAAGGAGTTCATATCAATTTTAGATAGGTCTCTGTACATGAAGGTCCTTGGTTTGGTCTTGGGACATTTTGATGAGTAGGACATATAGATTAAATCGTGGTCTGAAATTCCGGGTACAGATGTTTGACCAAACTGAAGCACCTTGTCAGTGTTCTTTACTGATATCAAGTCAATTGTCGTGTGTGAAGTACGCATGTGATGTATTGGTAGTAGTTCTAATATTTTCAGGTCTCGTGACGAAAGAATATTGAGGAGTTGTCGAGTTTCAGACTTGGTGTTGTCGCCTATATTGGTATTGAAATCGGCCATGACTATTACATGTTGATAAAGTGGTAGGATTCTTAGTAACGCATTCTCCACGTCCTCCAAGTGACCCAGTGAAGGCGCTTTGTAAAACACACAGACAGCGCACTTTTGATGGGCGGCATCAATTTCGAATAGCATAAATTCAAGTCTCCTTTTGTAGTGGCTATCTGAACATGCTAAGTCTTTAGGATTAAGGTTTGACTTAACGAAAGCTCTTACCCCTCCTCCTCTCTTCCCGACACGATCATTACGTATTAGAGTGTAGCCGGGAAAGTGGAATGACTTAGATTGATTTAGCGGTGATAGCCACGTCTCGCTCATCAAACAAATATGGAACAAATCAGGTATAATGAGTTCAAGTTCATGAAAATGTGCCGATAAGGATTGTACATTCACGTGGGCTATATGAAGGCCGGTTGGTTTAAGTGACAAATTTTCAAACAGTCGATCTCGAGTCGAGATAAGGTCATTCCCGACACGATCATTACGTATTAGAGTGTAGCCGGGAAAGAGGAATGACTTAGATTGATTTAGCGGTGATAGCCACGTCTCGCTCATCAAACAAATATGGAACAAATCAGGTATAATGAGTTCAAGTTCATGAAAATGTGCCGATAAGGATTGTACATTCACGTGGGCTATATGAAGGCCGGTTGGTTTAAGTAACAAATTTTCAAACAGTCGATCTCGAGTCGAGATAAGGTCATTGTTTCCGGGAGCTAATTGTAGCCCGTTATTTGAAGTGAATGGCAACGGTTCGGTTGAGGAGGGGAGGGTTGAGGACGTGCGGGAGAAATTCCTTTCACTGCAGGGGGTGGCTGCGAGAGCGCTTCTGCCAGATGTAACATACTTGTCGATCAGGTTTGCCAACTTAAGAAATGATAACTGAACTAACCGAAATGTACTAAGATTAATTAAGGCTAATGTAACGGAACTAACCGAAATGTACTATGATAAACTAAGACTAATATAATATAATAGTAAACAGATAATAATAATTAGAACTAAGATGGCATATATTGGCCGCAGTCAGCTAGGTGAATTGTTTTTAAACTGTAGATACTGATTAGTTAGGTAAGTCACTCATACGGTTAATCCTGATTTTGGTACCATCCGGTTTCTTGATAAGGATATCGCCCTGAGAACTCCAGCAATTTCTAACTGAGAATCGAGAAATTGCAGCCTTCCGAATCTCCAGTCGGGTGGAGGTGATATCCTCACGAATGGTCTCATTGCTTCCCTTGAGCAATCTTTTTTTAAGGAACTCCTCCTGCCTCGTACGGAATGATGTGAATTTCACAATGATGGGTCCAGTTCTTCCAGGGGATTTGGGTCCAACACGAAGTCTACGGTCAATATCAAGTAGGTTAACACTTGCACCAATATCTCTAAATACGTTTAGAGCAGGTACATCTGTATTTTCTTGATCACTTTCATGCACACCGAAAATCCTGATATTGGCTCTCCTGCTATACTGTTCTAAGGAGTCGTATTTTTCTTCAAGCTCATTTCTCAGTGCTTGGATTTCAAAGTCACGACTCTCAAGTTTTTTAGTGAGATCAGATACCAGGTCCATATTGAACTGAAGAGACTTCTCCAGTACTTTAATAACAAGTTCAGTCACTCTCACGGAGATAACGGATATAATAGTTTCAAGAAACTTACCCGAACTGAGAGTCTCGTCGAGTACCTTAGCTACTGTCTCTTCAATTAAGTTGGCACTATCGCTGGCGTCTCTAGAGGCACGCTTATTCTTGCTTCTCGTCATCCTGGTTTAATTATGATTTTATTATGTATGTAAGGGTTATCACTCGAAATAACGTAACACAGTTTATGCTCACTTACTATACACATGTGAACCACTTACTTTGGATGTACCTACTACACAATAACACCACCTAATTCACCTAAACTGAGGAGCCGAGCTCACGCACGTATGTCAATCATAGGTATCTGTTTTTTTTAATGAAATGATCACATTATATGGCCTGTTCAACTACAGCAGATTCGTATGGTTTCTATGCCCCTTGTTATGTTATACCTGATTATCAAACATACACGTAACCACAAGATTTGGAATCATGCACCGATAAACCTATCCCAGTAAAAGTTAGACCAACAGCATCTTCAACAGATCACGGGGATCTGTGGTAATATTCGGCTTGAATATCTATTCTAACTTATCCTCTTCTTGTTCTCCTTATAAGTGTAAAGGATGGTAGTGAGAGGATGCTTGAAGATATCGAAATCTAACATGCCAAGAAAACGCATCAATTACCATGCTATGCCTTCATTCTTAACCTGATACTCCAATGCAAGTCGTTTAGGTGTTGTCGCTTTGAGACGACACAGCGTTGAAAAACCACAACCAGATGGTACAGTATGTCTGGATGCAGCACTGAAGAAAACACTCATAAATGGTCCTGAATGTTTGCGTTATGTTTACTACCAGTTATTCAGAAGGCTGCAGACTGAAATTATTTTTGGAGGGAGGTTGAAAATCAACCAAGGTGATATTTCAAGGTTATGTTCGATGCGTGATCACCCTGAGGAGCCTTATGTAATTGGCTGTCTTTCTATACAGTTGGGGTGAAACATCGGGCGCTAAGTATGAAACGGAAATAAATAAGGGGTCCTACGGTGTTTCATGGCTGCCCATCACTATAAAATGAAGTATACATAAGAATAACTGGCATATATAGAAGGTCTCAAAGGAATGTGGAGTTCCATAGAGCACAATGAAGGATCTTCTCAACTGGCTAAAATGAAAATGAAAATGTGGATATTGGATCAACCCTTGCCATGATTCCTAAACTAAGTGCTGCATCCGAATAACTGAGAGAACTTGAGGCTCCATGCCAACTTTAGATTGTTCTGCAGCTAATACTAATTCTCCTGTTCCAAATATTCCAATCATGTCTTTGCTAAACTGAAACCAAATAAGAAACATGAAAAAGTTTGTGAAAACGACTAAGATGCGTAAATTCTCAACTCATTTCCTGAACCAAGAGGAAAAGGAAGAGCAATAAGAACAAAACCAGTGGCCATTGACGTAACCGGACTCATTAAGCCTATTCAACAATTCGACAAAATATGAAGTTAAAAATGGTGCTGAGTTAATTCAAAGCGAGTTTTGTTTTGGTGGAATCCCGAATTTTGTGCCAATTTAAGTGGTTGTCCTCGTTATATTCTAGAATGAGTACCTGTTGCTTCTGTAAATGATTAAAATGATGAGAGACGTGGCAATAAAACAACATGTTTGGTCTGTCCCCCAGTCAATACATTTTATTTATCCTAATTTTATTTCAAATGCACATGTTTGGGGCCTTATTTATCAGCCCATCCTCAGCAGCTGTCAATTGTACATTAAAACTAACTACATAAAATCCTAGGCCCCCTTATTAACTAATAAATTATTGAGAGTGACTTAATCTTCTTTCTTGAGACCTTGAGCTCATATATCAACATCACAGTAATTATTTCGTCAAATCTTCGTTTCCCTTGTAGCAGCCTGTCCAATGTAACTGGTTGTAATTTAAAATATACGATATAATTTACGTATTTTCATGTCCGATTCTTTCTTCGTTAAAATATCCATTTACGCCTAGGTTATTGTCGGACAGTCGATTTATTTATGTTTCGATTTCGGTGAACAAGCTTCTATTGTAGAGGTGACTTTACGGAAGCAATTCATAGCAATTGAAGGCATCAACGACAATACTTATACAAATAAGAAATTTTGTGTGAATTTAAAACTTGCAACTATAAAAAATATTGTGTTTTTCCTTTAATAATGAAATGCAAAACTTACCGCGGGTGTAATTTATTTGCATGCCTGTGTCAGCTGTTAGATTATATTTCATCGTTTCTTTGTTTGTGTTTCTTGCTACTTTTGTTGTGAATCGTGATGTAGCCTATCATGATATTACCAATAGGCTGTCACGATATTACTCTAAACATCGCGGTATTGTCATGTATACACGTTCATGTAACCTTAGTTATCAAATAGACATTTGAGTTAAGTTTACTGCAATACATGTCTGAGAATTGGTGAGTTGAACTCTGTGCTATATAATTAGGAACACAGATATAGAGTAGGGTCTTAATCATTTCGGTAGATGATCAGTCCCTACCCTGCATTTTTATTATGAAGATCGGAAATGTGCGGCAAATTTTTAATCGACATATGTATTGTATTGGGTTTCCTGCTTTACAATTGTGCTTCAATTACCGGCGATTCTCAGCTGCTCGTTTTGAGATAATGGCAAAAGATCCTTTATATTCTGTACATGATTAAATTAATTTTGTGAATAAAAACCTAGTGGATTTGTGGTATCAGTCTGTACAATTTTTCTAGTACTGTTTGCGACATCATGTACTCGTATGTTTACTGTATTAGGTGAAAGTTGTTCCGTTGTTTTTGAGAATTACACTGATATCTAATTTATAATTTCAGACTCCAGTCAAACATTTACGATACCTAGATGTCTTTCTATATATGTCTGTTTTAGGATTATAAACATTGTTATTGTAGGGCAAAATAATACGCTTGTTGTTTTATACACCATAAACAATTGCTTGAACAGCAATGGAACCAACAATGAAACCTTATGTTTGAGAATCCTGGTCAATGAATAGTACTATGAAATCGAACCCATTATGGAGACTAAGAAAAATAAGCATATGGTGCTTGGGAGATGAATAGTTGTGAGAGTGAATTTATTTTCGCCCCAGATTTCATAACGTGACGAATTGATGTAAATTGATAACTTGATAAATTGATATAAATAACGTCCGTTACCCTGGTGGTAAGGGAGACTATTCTAAGATTCCTAGGTAAGAAAATATGTCACCTATCTTTAAATTGAAATTTTAACATTAAAAGTCATGTTTATAGGATTTTCAGAAACACTTCAAGCAGAAGGTCTGTTGTTGTTATTGTTGTTGAAATCGTACGCAATGGCTTCGGACGTTTGGTGTATACTTTGGAATACACGGTAAGACAGAGTAAGCTTTTGCTTCTCTTTGCTTTAGGTCATCCGTTCCTTTTTCACAAACACCAACAGTGATCTCCTGATTTCTCTTTGTTGGTACATTCTGCTTACACTACCTGTAAGTCGGATCTAGATATATATCTTCCATGACCCACCTAGCGTCATCTAGCAGCGAATCTCTGAATTTCCTCAATTCTTCCCTGCACAAGAGGACTTCCGTACCAATCTGGCCACCAGATCACGTCGCTATCGCCAGCTATCATCTCCGTGATCAAGAGGACTTCCTCTACATTTTCACCCACCAGGCGGCACTAGTGATGCCTGCTATCAACTCTTTGAAGACCATTTCATCAAGAGAAATTGTTGTTATTAAGTTGGCTATTCTTATATGTATTCCTTTTTCCTCCTACCCCCACCCTTTTCCCTTCCCTGGTCTCTCCGCGCTCTGTTGAGCAGGCCTCACTTGTGCGTCTGAAGTCAAACCAGTCAGTTGGAGCTTAACTAAAGCTCGCCTCCTCTACTCTAGAGGCAAACTTTTAAATTCGACGCCATGTTCGAGTTTTAGAATCAACCGTCAACAGCAACATCGCCTTCTTCATGAAACAAAGATAACTACCGACTTCATGTTTTAACCACATTCTCATCGTTTTTAAAAAGCTAAATGCTTTTATTTTGATTTTATAGACAGTGAAAATTGCTATATGTGATAAAATAACTGCTTTCAAGACATCTTCTTGATCAAACTCGAACTATCAAGTCTAACTTTCAAAATGAAAGATTTTCTGAGATGCTATCTCACATCGAGGGATATTTCTAAAATACCCACTGTCTATATAATCTAGTTTTCCGCCGAGGGATTTTCTACCCATTTCAACCGTCATCATTGCTCTGGAACCTTCCAGAACCTACAGTCAATCTGCCAATTAAACTTTCATGTATTTTCCACTTTGATATGGGAATGCTTTCTTCGCTGAGAAACTTATGTGGGATAAACTTCTAATCCACATAAACTGTCTTCCTACGGGGGAAATTTTCTGCCGTATTTAACTGCCGCCCATAGAAACTAAAACTCAACTTTTACATAACTGCAATAACTTTTCTTTCCATAAACTTTTTGTGCTACTACAGTGAACTTTCAACTATATCAACAGACTATAGTGAAAACAGTGCCTGTTCAACTTTTTCATCCGCGTCGCGATCGTCCGAGTACAATAAATACGGCCATGAACACGCTTCCACAATCCCATTTGATATTTCCCAAACCTTTTACTAACAAACTAGAGTAATAAAATTGTAACATTAGGTCTTTTTCAATGAGGTGTCACTCTCAGTAAGTGCCCTCCCATCTTGCTCCATTTTCCATTAATTAATGTCTGTATAACTTCGTGTCTAGTACACGCCTTAAAATATGTTGTTTCTCCCTTCTAATGAGGGAATCCAATTCTTTCTACTCAAAAGTGAGTTATCTCTAGGTTTCACGAAAGGGAAATTTGCCCTATTTTTCTCGTGATCCCCACTTAAACATAGAAGTTCTAGAAATTTCTGCTTAATTTTTCTCTACAGGTTTCACAATAAGTGACCGGCCCTATTTTGTATAACCTTTAAACGTAATTCTGCATTAACCTAACAAGTTATAGAAACTTCTATTTCAATTCTTCCTTTTTTGTTGTTGTTACTTTCGAAGTTGTTATTTGTTCATATTTCTACCCTTCTAGAAATCCATAAAGTACTCTTCTTGTACTGGTTTCATTATTTAACTTTAATTACGTTAATTATCTTTAAATTTCACAATATTTCAAAATCTTAAGAAGATTTTAGTACGTATAAAAGGTTTAAAACCAAAAAAGTGTCAATTGCCTGGTGCAAGCTTTAAATGATTTAGGAGGTCTGCGACCCCAATTGTTTACAAAATCAAAATGATATATTTCTTACATAAACTACTTCTTTTTGAATTGTTAAATAAATTAAGGTTTGTTCTTTTGATTTATCATTTCTCAAACATAACGGTTAGGCAAAATCCTGTCTTCCCTGACTCTTCCTAGGTTTATGCCCTCTTTAATAAAAATAAATCCATTGATAAGGTTTGCACTACTTGTTGCATTTGAGCAAGAACTCTTAGTTATTAACTTACTAAAGTCTCTCTTAGCTTTGATAGCTAATTCTAACTGGCCAGTAAGGCAAGCATAGCTCGCTACGCCAGCTTGCTGCTTGTTGAGTTTCTCTCTACATCTTATGGTTGGTTTTTCAAAATTTAAGTGTTTCTCATTGTCTAAACTTTTAGTCTGCGCTTTGCGAGGTAAAAGCAAAGTCATTCCTAAATGCAGCTATTGGTGTTCTTACCAAAATTATTCTCAAGGGTATAATTGCTTTGTCCCTATCCTTCTTGGAAATATTCGGTCGCTCTCTACAAGAACTAAAACATCACGGCTGATTCAAATGATTTGCATTCTTCAAAATACTTGTTTAAAAACAAACTCCTTTGAAGGGATACACATTAAATCTGTTACTCTTTGTCTTGCCAGACCACCACCCTTCCCAATAGTAGGTACATTTATGCTTGAGGGGGAATACTCTATAGCAGCTTGCTTGCGTATAGCCCAAGTTCCAGCTGCGTTTCCTGTTAGCTTCGCCCAGGTCCCTACCCACTTTAGGTATCGGAAAGCGGATTTGCAGTGGCAGCTGCCTTTGAGAGTACTTAAAGTTAAAATTATAACTTCTGTTTGACTCTCGTCCTATTTCTCCATCCCTTTTCTCCAGTCCGAAACCCGCTTCTTTTTCTTCATCATCTTCCCTTGGGGGTCAGGTTATTCCCAAGCTAATAATCTACCCAAAATTTGGTGCCGAAACCCGGGAGAGTCCATTCATGACATTTTACTTATCAGGCTTTATTTGTCAAGGGTTATTTGATAATATTTTGCAAATTATTAATACCTACTTTGAATTTTTCAGCTATAGCTTCACCGTGCATAGCCTGTGAAGGGGAAAGTGGCCGCTCCTGTCTCCTTTGGTGTGTCCCTTTCTTTCAACTCATTTGCTGCTGCCAGTCTGACAGCATTTCTAAGGTTCCACAGTTTCGTAAGTTATACTTTAATTTACCTATTTTGTCATGGCTCCTACAGTTAAGGATGAGGATGAAAAACTTACTTCCAAACGAGCATCCTATAAAGGGCAAATTACCCGATTTAGAAAATACATCAGAGAGCTTGTTCCTTCAGAAGCTCAACTAGACTTGTTAAAACAACGCGTAAAGGATTTTGAAAGTTCATATGAAAATTATTGCAACATCCAAACTGAAATCGAAACTTGTATGCTCAATCAAACTGATGATCGAGTCGAAGTGGAAAACCAATATTACGAAGGTATAGGTTACGCTTTTAAAATAATACGCCAACTCGAAGAAGAACAGAAAAAAGACGGTTCTGTTCTTGCTTCCCTTCACGAACAACACACCTCTTTTCTTGAGGGCACTCACAAGCCCAAACCAATCCTACCTAAGATTGATATACCCCACTTCTCTGGACACGAATCTACTTGGGATTCTTTCTATGAACTATTTTGTTCTCTTGTTCATGACCATGAAGACATTCAAGTAATCTACAAGTTTCATTATTTGAGATCTATCCTCCGAGGTCAAGCTCTGCAGTTAGTTGAAGCACTCCCATTAAGTGCCGAAAACTACCCCATTGCCTTTAACTTGTTGAAAGAAAGATACGGTAATTCACGGTTACGTATTCAACGCCATATGAAGGCTCTATTTAATTTACCTGCGTCACAGCACAATGACGTCACTAGTTTGCGTACCCTCATTGATACAACACAACTTCATGTTAAAGCTCTATCCCTATTAGATCAACCCACTGAACACTGGGACACTTTCCTAATACACTTAGTGGTTTCTAAAGTCGATGTTGCTACTCTCAAAGCTTGGGAGATTGAACTTTCCAGAGAAGACGATTACTCTTACGCGCATTTAGTCACTTTCATAAATGCTAGATGCCAACTCTTAACTGCTTTAGCTAATCAAAGTGAACCCTCATCCCCTAGTTCCAAATTTGAATCATTGTCTCTTAAATCTAAAAGCGAACGCTTAGCGTCTAGTATCCAAAAACCTGGATCCAGCTCATCTAAACTCAAGTCAAACGCCACTGGTTACACAAATAGGTCTAGTGAACGCCGTATTGCTAGTTCTCTTGTTTTAAACACTCAAAGCGAACCCCGTAAGAGTTTAAATGAACCATTAAAGTGCATACTTTGCAAAGATTCCCACGCCTTATATCTATGTAAATCTTTTAAAGAACTGTCAGTCGACGACAGAAGAAAATCAGTTTCCCAGAATAAGCATTGCTTTAACTGCCTAGCACCCACGCATTCTGCTTCAAATTGCAAGTCCACCAGACTTTGCTTCCATTGTGAAAAAGCTCATCACACTTTACTACATCGTCATGATCAAGCAAGGTCAGCGACCGCATCTACTTCTCAGAAAAGTTAAAATGTTAACAGTTCTAATGCTTCACCTAACATTCAAAATGCCAAGTCCATACGTAGAGCCCAAGTACTATTGTCCACTGTCCAAATCGAATTTCAGGATAACTTTGGCAACTGGGTCCGTGCACGCGGTCTTCTTGATTCGGCGGCGAACCATGATTTCGTTTCTAATTCATTAATTAAAAAACTAGGCCTACCTGTAAACCCCACTTCTATCAATGTATCAGGCATTAACAGTTCAAAATCGCAAGCTTCACAGTTTTCAAAGCTATCCATAAGAGACACTTGTCACAGAAATAACTTTCTCATACTGAATTGTCTCATTCTCAATAGCATAGGAGAAGATACTCAAAGTCACTCTGTCGATATTTCAGGTTTAAGCATCCCCTCGCATTTAAGGCTAGCCGATCCTCTGTTCAATGTACAAAGCCCCAATGACATACTCTTTAGTGCCAATGTTTTCTGGAATTGCCTTCGTAAACAGGTTCGCAAGTTATCCTCAAACGTGGTTGCCAGAGACACTAATTTTGGATGGATCGTCACCGGTCAACTTCCTCATTATTCTTCCCAACCCGCATCGCAATGTTATTTTGCTAATACTGATTTGGAGCAGTTCTGGAGGCTCGAAAGCGTTGATTCTCCTAACGTAACCTCTTCAGAAAACGAATTCTGTGAGCAACTTTTCTTGAACACTACCACTCGTTCTCCTGAAGGTCGGTTCATTGTTCAGATGCCAAGATTACTCAATCCCCCCAAACTTATTAATTCTCAACCCAAAGCTCGAAAAGCCCTCTTTGCTATCGAGAGCAAATTCAAGAAAGAACCTCTCGTTAAACAACAGTACACTGATTTCATGGATGAGTATGAAAGCTTAGATCATATGGAAGTTGTCAGCAAATCTGATGACGAATTGCACCCCCCAATTGAAACGGTTTTCTTAAATCATCATCCCGTGTGGAAAAACCCTCTTGTAAAGGATAAAATCCGAATCGTTTTCAATGGTTCATCACCTGACGTTAATGGCAACAGTCTTAACGATACTCTTTACTCTGGTCCTGCTATTCAGTCAGATTTATCTGCTATACTCTTAAACTTTCGATTATTCCCCATAGCTGTTATAGCAGACATCAAACATATGTACCGTCAAGTTTTAATTCAGCCCGAACAACAAGATCTCCAAAGAATCTTGTGGCGCGACGAAATCAGCAAGCCCATTAAGGTATTTCGCTTAAAGATGGTTACTTATGGCTTAAAACCTTCCGCTTTCCTTGCTATCCGATCCCTACATTTGTTAACCTCTCAAGATGGTCATTTATTTGATTCTAAAGCTTCCGAAGCACTAACTACATCTTTCTATGTTGACGATTACTTGCAGTCCTTCCCCACTCTGGAGGAAGCTTCTTTCGTGTCACTAGAACTTCAGGCATTGTTAAAGAATGGAGGATTCCCACTTCATAAGTGGAATTCCAACTCCCATGAGTTTCTCGCCCAGTTTCCTATTGAAGATGTAGACCCCTTCTCTGTCAAAATTTGTGGAGATTCCGAATCCATAAAAACTCTTGGAGTTCATTGGTGCACTAGCACTGACACTCTCATCTATAAAGTTTCGCTTGCAGAAGAGCTCCCTAACACAAAAGGCAAATTCTCTCTGAAATTGCAAAAAATTTGGATCCGCTTCAATTCCTTGCTCCGGTTATTGTTATAGCCAAACTTTTCATGCAAGAGCTATGGTCGTTCAAATGTGAATGGGAAGAAACTGTTCCCCTTTCCTTTCTTAACAGATGGCTTTCTTTTCGTAGTAGTTTACTTGACCTTTCGCTTATTGAAATTCCTAGGAATTTAATTAACACTCATCCTATTACATCTTTTTACCTTCATGTGTTTGCAGACAGTTCCGAAAAAGCTTACGGTTGCTATGCATATTTGGTTTATCGTGGTTCGTTAAATGGATCTTCAGTTTCCAACCTTGTTTGTGCCAAATCGAAGGTGGCTCCTCTTAAAACTATCACTTTGCCTAGGCTTGAATTGTGTGCTGCACTCATGGCCGCTGAACTTGTTAAGAAATTACAGGAAGTCTTAAAGGTCGAATTTTCGCAAACCTATCTGTGGAGCGATTCCATGATCACTCTTTCTTGAATCGCCAAAAACCCCGTTCATTGGCAAACTTTTGTTGCAAACAGGGTTTCCAAAATTCAAACTCTTTCTTCGGGATGTCAATGGAGGCATGTGCCCAACGCTGACAAACCCGCCGACATCATTTCTCGTGGATGTTACCCTCTCAATTGGCAGCTTCTCAGTTGTACTGGCCTGGGCCCTCGTGGTTAATCGAAGACTCTTCTTGTTGGCCTTCTAAACCTCCAGCTACAAACTCCAACTTGCCTGACGCTAAAGTATCTAAATCTACTGCTTCGTGTCTTGTTTCCAACGTTTCTCATCCCTTGTTGTCCCGCAATTCTTCCTTTCACAAATTAATTCGAATTGTTGCCTATCTTCTCAGATGGAAATATCTTGTGGTTGACCAACCTCCTCTCCCTAATCCACACCTAACCATTCATGAATTGAATCTCGCTACCATTAAGATTTTGCAACTAACACAGCAAGAAGCCTTTTCTTCTGAATTGTCTTTACTTTCTTCTAAAAAGGATCTTCCAAAATCCAGTCGTCTTCGTGCCTTAGCCACGTTCCTTGATGACAATAGGTTGCTCAGGGTAGGTGGTAGTCTCTCGCAATCTTTGTTTCTGAGGACAAAAAGCATCCTGTTATTTTGCCTTCTAAACATCACGTAACTTATTTAATTATACGTGACTTTCATTATCGAATTCTGCATCTTGGTACACGCACACTGCTTTGCCTCTTAAGGAAAAAGTACTGGATTATAAATGGAATTCATGAAGTTTCCTCTGTAATTCACAAATGCATTCCTTGCTTCAAAGCGAAACCTAAAGTCAATACTCAATTAATGAGCGATCTGCCCTAGTTTCGCTCTTCTCCTATACGTCCATTTGCTTTAACTGGTGTGGACTACATGGGTTCGTTCCAATATCAACGCAATTCCCCTGAAGCTAAACGCAAATTGTTTGGTAAGCTCTATATTTCTCTCTTTGTTTGCATGGTTACTGGCGCGATCCCTTTGGAACTAGTAACGAATGCCTCCACTTCTTACTTTTTGTCAGCTGTCTCTCGCTTCGCTGCTAGGCGTGGTGTTCCTTCTGAGATGTTCTCTGATAACGCTTCCAATTTTCAAGGCGCAGCTGCCTTGTGGAAGAAAGCTCTCACATCTTCTCCTGCCATGGAACAGATTTCTAATTTTTCCTACTCAAAGGGTTTCAAATGGCGTTTTATACCTCCCTACGCCCCTCATCACGGTGGTAAGTGGGAATCCTGCGTAAAGCTCACTAAACGTCACTTAAAAAAGATTTCAGGTAATCGCATTCCGACTTATGAAGAATTTAATTCGGTGTCTGTTCTGATTGAAGGTGTTCTTAATTCTCGCCCTTTAACTCCGCTTTCCAATGACCCTGATGGCCTGCTTCCACTCACACCTGGTAACTTCCTTATAGGCTCTTCTCTTTCTGTCCCTCCTTCCCCTTCCAACTCTTATAGAGAATCTAATATACCTATTGTTTGGCGTAAACTTGAAGCCCTCCGTAATTCATTCTGGAAGAGGTGGAATTTGGAATACTTAACTTCCTTGCAACGGAGACACAAGTGGTTTCTTTCCAATCCCGACATTAAAGTCATGGTCTGTATTTCTGGTAGAGTGGCAGGGATGGGAGAGTTAGGGTAGCCAAGATCGTGACCCCTAATGGGTATATTATAAGACAACAGTCTTTAATTGCTCCTTTACCGTTAAGTTCTTAATTACATGTTTTTCATTCTCTGTCGGTGATTGCCCCTCCCAGCTTGGTGTATTCTTTGGAATACACGGTAAGACAGAGTAAGCTTTCTCTTCTCTTTGATTTAGGTCTTCCCTTCCTTTTTCACAAACACCTACAGTGATCTACTGATTTCCTTTTGTTGGTATATTCTGCTTACACTACCTGTAAGTCTGTTCTAGATATATATCTTCCATGACCCACCTAGCGTCATCTAGCAGCGAATCTCTGAATTTCCTCAATTCTTCCCTGCACAAGAGGACTTCCGTACCAATCTGGCCACCAGATCTCGTCGCTATCGCCAGCTATCATCTCCGTGATCAAGAGGACTTCGTCTACTTTTTCACCCACCAGGCTGCGCTGGTGATGGCTGCTATCAACTCTTAGAAGACCATTTTATCAAGAGAAATTGTTGTTATTAAGTTGGCTATTCTTATATGTATTCCTTTTGTCTCCTACCCCCACCTTATTCCCTTCCCTGGTCTCTCCGCGCTCTGTTGAGCTGGCCTCACTTGTGCATCTGAAGTCAAACCAGTCAGTTGGAGTTTAACTAAAGCTCGCCTCCTCTACTCTAGAGGCAAACTTTTAAATTCGACGCCATGTTCGAGTTTTAGAATCAACCGTCAACAGCAACATCGCCTTCTTCATGAAGCAAAGATAACTACCGACTTCATGTTTTAACCACATTCTCATCGTTTTTAAAAAGCTAAATGCTATTATTTTGATTTTATAGACAGTGGAAATTGCTATATGTGATAAAATAACTGCTTTCAAGAGATCTTCTTGATCAAACTCGAACTATCAAGTCTAACTTTCAAAATGAAGGATTTTCTGAGATGCTATCTCACATCGAGGGATATTTCTAAAATACCCACTGTCTATATAATCTTGTTTTCCGCCGAGGGATTTTCTACCCATTTCAACCGTCATCATTGCTCTGGAACCTTCCAGAACCTACAGTCTATCTGCCAATTAATCTTTCATGTATTTTCCACTTTGATATTGGAATGCTTTCTTCGCTGAGAAACTTATGAGGGATAAACTTCTAATCCACATACCTGCGGAGGAAATTTTCTGCCGTATTTAACTGCCGCCCATAGAAACTAAAACTCAACTTTTACATAACTGCAATAACTTTTCTTTCAATAAACTTTTTGTGCTACTACAGTGAACTTTCAACTATATCAACAGACCATAGTGAAAACAGTGCCTGTTCAACTTTTTCATCCGCGTCGCGATCGTCCGAGTACAATAAATACGGCCATGAACACGCTTCCACAATCCCATTTGATCTTTCCCAAACCATTTACTAACAAACTAGAGTAATAGAATTGTAACATTAGGTCTTTTTCAATGAGGTGTCACTCTCAGTAAGTGCCCTCCCATCTTGCTCCATTTTCCATTAATTAATGTCTGTATAACTTCGTGTCTAGTACACGCCTTAAAATATGTTGTTTCTCCCTTCTAATGAGGGAATCCAATTCTTTCTACTCAAAAGTGAGTTATCTCTAGGTTTCACGAAAGGGAAATTTGCCCTATTTTTCTCGTGATCCCCGCTTAAACACAGAAGTTCTAGAAACTTCTGCTTAATTTTTCTCTACAGGTTTCACAATAAGTGACCTGCCCTATTTTGTATAACCTTTAAACGTAATTCTGCATTAACCTAACAAGTTATAGAAACTTCTATTTCATTTCTTCCTTTTTTGTTGTTGTTACTTTCGAAGTTGTTATTTGTTCATATTTCTACCCTTCTAGAAATCCTTAAAGTACTCTTCTTGTACTGGTTTCATTATTTAACTTTAATTACGTTAATTATCTTTAAATTTCACAATATTTCAAAATCTTAAGAAGATTTTAGTACGTATAAAAGGTTTAAAACCAAAAAAAGTGTCAATTGCCTGGTGCAAGCTTTAAATGATTTAGGAGGTCTGCGACCCCAATTGTTTACAAAATCAAAATGATATATTTGTTACATAAACTACTTCTGTTTGCATTGTTAAATAAATTAAGGTTTGTTCTTTTGATTTATCACTTCTCAAACATAACGGTTAGGCAAGATCCTCTCTTCCCTGACTTTTCCTAGGTTTATGCCCTCTTTAATAAAAATAAATCCATTGATAAGGTTTGCACTACTTGTTGCATTTGAGCAAGAACTCTTAGTTATTAACTTACTAAAGTCTCTCTTAGCTTTGATAGCTAATTCTAACTGGCCAGTAAGGCAAGCATAGCTCGCTACGCCAGCTTCCTGCTTGTTGAGATTCTCTCTACATCTTATGGTTGGTTTTTCAAAATTTAAGTGTTTCTCATTGTCTAAACTTTTTGTCTGCGCTTTGCGGGGTAAAAGCAAAGTCATTCCTAAATGCAGCTATTGGTGTTCTTACCAACATTATTCTCTAGGGTATAATTGCGTTATCCCTATCCTTCTTGGAAACATTCGGTCGCTCTCTACAAGAACTAAAACATCACGGCTGATTCAAATGATTTGCATTCTTCAAAATACTTGTTTAAAAACAAACTCCTTTGAACGGATGCACAGTAAATCTGTTACTCTTTGTCTTGCCTGACCACCACCCTTCCCCATAGTAGGTAAATTTATGCTTGAGAGTGAATACTCTTTAGCAGCTTGCTTGCGTATAGCCCAAGTTCCAGCTGCGTTTCCTGTTAGCTTCACCCAGGTCCCTACCCACTTTAGGTATCGGAAAGCGGATTTGCAGTGGCAGCTGCCTTTGAGTGTACTTAAAGTTAAAATTATAACTTCTGTTGGACTCTCGTCCTATTTCTCCATCCCTTTTCTCCAGTCCAAAACCCACTTATTTTTCTTCATCATCTTCCCTTGGGGGTCAGGCTATTCCCAAGCTAATAATCTACCCAACGTTAGGACCGTAGTATTGAGTAGCCTACTTTTTACGTGTGGATGTCATTGATTGATGTTCATGCAAAGGATAAAATAATTTCTATAATCAGCCCTGGAGTATCATTGGCGTCCGGCACTTTAATGAAATACAGTGGGACCATATTCCGACATCCCGTAGTCTGTTCAGAACTAGCATTTAGGACGGAAGTAAAATACTTGATGTTTTGTTTAAGAGGCTTGGCGATTTTGGTCAATTGGCCCCTAGTTGTTAGGTGTGGGTAGAATTTGTCTGATAACCGGTGTTTTTTGTTTTTTGTTTCAGTAGTAATGTGGTTGTTTTGTAATTCAGGTGAGGATTGGTAAGAAGGTGGCTGTGGCTGGCTGTGGAAGCATTCTGGCATTTGCCCGGAGTATAAGTGGGAAACCATGGAAATCTGTCTTCTAGATATAAAAATAGTACGGTACCACATGTACTGTACATAATTATAATAATAACAATAAAGCAAAAATATGGCGACTTGGTCGGCCCTATCAATAGGCAATCCCATGTAGAACGGGTAAAAACCATACGTATCATTGTCTCAAGTACGGGCGTGATCCCAAGTACTTTGCTCCAAGGCCTTAAAGATCTGGATACTCAACTGTACAACCTAATGCAGAAGGCAGTAGTTCTCTCAACAACCCGAATCATCTGAAAGTTCATGGGTAACGATTTTGACTTTCCAGCATAGAAGTAGCTGTTTCAGTAACTATACATCGTGTAAAACAATAATAATAATAATAATTAAATGATAGCGAGGCTGTGAAGCTAAGGTAGTAGTGTGCTATCCAGGCTCAGTCATGCAATAAAAGAAGGTGAACAAATTAGACAGCCTTATTGCTGATGGATGTGATGTCACGTACACGAAATTCTGTGAACACAACATTCCGGGATTCCAACATCCCCGAAAAAAATAGTGTGTCTAACAACATATTATTATTACTATTATTATTATTATTATTATTATTATTATTATTAAACTGTTTAACAAATTATAAGGGATTATATCTTTACTGAATTTTTATTTATTTTTAAGTAGGGTCCAATTGTTTAGGACGTTCAGTAAATAAATATTTTTGGTTACAATGATGATGGAAGGGACATGCAAGCTTGCTGTGATGGTTGTTGTTAATTCATTTCAGGGACTTGGGACATTTGTTTTGCAGCCCCGTGTAGTTAGGTGAGTGTTAGATTTGTCTGATAAACTGGGCTTCTGTGGAGACTGTAGTAGTATAAGTAGCTGTAGTTATTAGGGTCGTGAGTGAGGCTGGTGCCCCGGGACTCCAAGTACCATACTATCCCGGCATGTGCTTGAAAAGCACGTGGAAGAATCCGGGAAAATTGAAACTCAGGATAGCCACTGTCGGTGCTGAATTCGGACCTCCAATCACTGGATTTGCTGCGATCGTGGTGCACGATTAAATGCGCATGCCTACACCACGGTAGTAGTAAATAAAGCAGCCGTGGTCTTATGAAGGGACATCCCAACTTTGGCCTCGTGGGATGCCACGGTAAATCATCTTGTGGCTGCAGATTGTGGGAAGTAAGAAAGCTGCTGGTTTTACATGACCGTAAATATCGTGATCATGAGTTACTGGACCTCCTTTTTATGTGGAATTCCATCCACAGGACGTGGCATTTCACTTCGAAAATATCACATGCATTGACCGGGAATCAAACCCGGTCCGCCGTGAGCTTGACCACTGCGCCATCACGCCCCGACTTGTATATCAGCCGGTAATGGTAAGCTGTCTCAACACTAGTACCACAAGTAGATGATGATAAAAATTATGATAATAATAGTCTAATAATAATAAGAAGAGTCAGCAAGTGTAGCTCTGGTGGTAGAGTGCTAACCTAACCGAGGGTGCGATCTACGTTCAGTCATGTAGTAAATGAATGTGATCTAATACGATCATATCCATGGATTTCGTGGCACATACATGAAATCTTGCGTATATAAAAGTCTGGCAACTCGACATGCCAAAAAAAAGTTAGTGTGTCTAAATGGCTATTATTACTATTATTAGTAGTAGAAGCCAACTATAATAATAATATTATTAATATTTTCATTACAGTTGTAGCACTGTCTTCACACAAAGGTAGACCAACAGTTCCTTAAATTAATTTACCAAATCTTTAAGATTTCCAGCCGGTAGTGGTAATGCCATGAAGCTGGCAAAATCCTTAACAGATCCACCATCACTAGTCATGTAACCATTCCCCATAAAGGTGTGAATGAGCTGTTCATAAGCACGGTTTGTGTATTTCAATGCCATTGGCAGACAAGACGAGGAGGTCACTCAACGTCAGACTCTTGTCAACATTCCTCAGCGTTGGAGGGGAGGGCGACGGGGAGAAGTCAGCTGTGCTTCCAAGGGGAACGCAGTCTAAGCCCTATTCAAGACATTGAACGACGATTTTTGTGATTTAATTCCATCTACACTAATTGAGATACGACTAAATTTCATGAAGATATTTCCTTAGAATAATCTTTTCTATCACCAGTGTAACGGACTTTCATTACATCAATTACAACCTGTATATCAGCCGATAATAGTAAGTTGTATCAACACCAGCACCACTTGGAGATAATAATAATAATACTAATAATAATAAGCTCTTCTGGTCGTAGAGTGCTATCCTTCTTTAAAATTTGATATAGGTTCAGTCTAAAGTAAATGAAGGTGATGAAATACGACAGGCTTAAGTCGATGCATTTAATGGTACGTATACGAAAATAATCATGTAAACCAAAAATTTCCGCAACTAGACATCCTCGAAAAACATAAAATTAGTGAGTGTGTTTAAAATATTATTATTATTGTTATGGCATTCATTTCATCCCGTAAGTGGAAAAAATCAAATTTATTATCATCGGCTTGTTTGTAAGACGGCATGGCAACTTTTTTAGGATGGTACATTGAAAAACGAGCTAACTATTAATAGTATCAGTAGGGGGATGGAAGGGGTTCTGCTTCCCTCCTACCATTACTCCCACTACTGTACATTCTCAGACATGTTAAATAATTAATATCTGGCCAACCCATGGTCCGATTTTGACAAATGAGGTGTTGTTGGACTCGGGTTGACACCCTCTTTCGAATGGACCACTCATTTCAACCCCTAAATAAAACCTACCCCTACTAGGGGGGTGAAATTGTAATTTTTTAGTGAAAGTCTCTTTTCAAATGCGACATGTATAAGGTGCGCTGCTAAAATGAACATAAACGTTGTTGCTCATATAGCGCATACGTTTTGCTGGCTGCAGCTATGGATCGACATTTTTGTTTTTGTTTTTTACGCATGCGCACTTGGGATTTTTGTAAGAGGGCGAGCTCTTTGAAAAAATGATTGATAAGAAGGGGTTTTGGTGGTGAGGAGATAGCCAGATAGTCGCCTACTTTCCTAAGAAATTTGCTGATATCTCTCGAACGCAAGGTCGGATTTGGACGTGTGACGTGTCAAATCGCTTGTCTCAACGCCCTATATATGTTATTAATAGGTTAAAGTTTTGAGAATGAGGGAAACAGGCTTTTTGGGGGTAAAAGCAAGATTTTAGACTTTTTCCGATATCTCACGAATGCATGGTTGGATTTGGTTCTAGGACGTGTCAAATGGCTTGTCTCGAAACCCTCTTTATTTTGGTAATAGGTTAAAGTTTTGAGAATCAGGGAAACATAATTTTTTGGTGTAAAACTGTGATTTTAGACTTTCTGTTATATCTCACAAACCAATAACGCCAGAGACGTATACGAGGGGTCGTAGGACTCGGGGTGACCCCCCCCCCCCCTTTCGAATATAGTATTTATGTTTTAAAAAAAATTGCGAAAGGGACTAACGACACTTTTGTTGAAAACATTTTAGTTTTTAAAACTTTTTTTTTTAAATCTGTCTAAAATGTTCATGAAGAGTGGTTGTAGATAGAAAGAGACGATACCACTGGGCACGTGTTTCAACGAGGCTATTACTGGCCACGGTGGTGCTATACCAATACAGTATTTGCTATTTCGATGAGACGGCGGGTCGAGGGTTCGTTTTCCGATTTTTCGTATGATGGAATTCCTAATTCCCAAACCCCCTGAAGGGGCTCTTTAACATGTAAACGATTATGAGTGACATGACAAATGATAATTCCTTGATCAGATGAAGTTGGCTTTAGATAGAACAAACAGAACTTGGTTATATGTTGCTTGAAGTGAGTATAGAAAACAAACTTGCTGGGGCAGACTGACAGGATGTGGATGTTATTTGAGCTTATTGGAATGCATTGAATTGACTTGACAACAGGGCAATGAACAAAGCACAGAGATGCTGAGGACACTTGAAGGTCAAACGATATGGCAACCATGGTGGGAGGGGGAAGCGAGGATGATGTCGCCGATCAATGGATGAATTTATATTATGCGAAGCATTGTTCGGAGAGGATCATTTGACGACTTGTTTTAATGGTATTTATTTAACTGACCTTTCCTATGGTGGACTCATTGATTGAAATAATCCAAAACTGCTAGGGCATGGCCTTGAGATTTTATAAACCGATAATGGGATTTTAACATACAAGGTCCCCCCAGAACTTGACATGATGTCATTCTTTTTATGGCTTATGAATTTGCCCAAAAAGACCCAAAACAACAAGATCATGGACTTTTGTTACAAATGATTGAAGTGATTTCATAAATTCGCTGTAGCTCTATTCATTGACATATGGTCACGACTCACTACAGATACGTAGAAAAACTCATCAAGTTTTGTTTGGCTGAAGCCGCACTTCAGGTTTCTGCCGCCAGAGCGCTCGAGAGCGCAGGGAGGCAAAATGGCGACAGGAGCCGAGGAAGCGTTTGTCGTGCTTGAAATGCACTCACATCAGTCAGTCATAACAGTGCAACGACACTTCAGGACGAAGTTCAACAAAGATCCACCAACTGCTAACTCCATTCGGCGATGGTATGCGCAGTTTAAAGCTTCTGGATGCCTCTGTAAGGGGAAATCAACGGGTTGGCCTGCAGTGAGCGAAGAAACGGTTGACCGCGTGCGGGCAAGTTTCACGCGTAGCCCGCGGAAGTCGACGAATAAAGCAAGCAGGGAGCTAAACGTACCACAGCCGACGGTTTGGAAAATCTTACGGAAAAGGCTAAAGCAGAAGCCTTACCGTTTACAATTGCTACAAGCCCTGACACCCGATGACAAAGTCAAACGCTTTGAATTTTCGGCACGGTTGCTACAGATCATGGAAGAGGATGCGTTCTGTGCGAAACTTGTTTTCAGTGATGAAGCAACATCTTTTCTTAATGATGAAGTGAACAGACACAATGTGCGAATCTGGGCGGTAGAGAATCCTCACGCATTCGTGCAGCACATCGCAATTCACCAAAAGTTAACATGTTTTGTGCAATCTCACGGTTTAAAGTTTACGGCCCCTTTTTCTTCTGCGAAAAAAACGTTACAGGACACGTGTATCTGGACATGCTGGAAAATTGGCTCATGCCACAACTGGAGACCGACAGCGCCGACTTCATCTTTCAACAGGATGGTGCTCCACCGCACTTCCATCATGATGTTCGGCATTTTTTAAACAGGAGATTGGAAAACCGATGGATTGGTCGTGGTGGAGATCATGATCAGCAATTCATGTCATGGCCTCCACGCTCTCCCGACTTAACCCCATGCGATTTCTTTCTGTGGGGTTATGTGAAAGATTCAGTGTTTAAACCTCCGCTACCAAGAAACGTGCCAGAACTGCGAGCTCGCATCAACGATGCTTTCGAACTCATTGATGGGGACATGCTGCGCCGAGTGTGGGAGGAACTTGATTATCGGCTTGATGTCTGCCGAATCACTAAAGGGGCACATATCGAACATTTGTGAATGCCTAAAAAAACTTTTTGAGTTTTTGTAAGTGTGTGCAAAGCATTGCTAAAATATCTCAAATAATAAAGTTATTGTAGAGCTGTGAAATCGCTTCAATCATTTGTAATAACCCTGTATTGCAAACCCATAATGTAAGGTGTTTACTGTGAGTGACGAAACCTAGCTAGGTAAAGAAAGAATTATTGTGGGCTACATGTATGGTGACTGACACGTCTTTGACCATTGGAAATTGTTTTCAGATCTGACTGTAGTACATAGGGAGTATAGGTTGTAGGCATGGCTTGACAAACGGTGTACACAAAATTCAATTTATCGATTCAAGAATTAAGAGCAGACTATCATTAATTAATTGGTTAAAGAGTGTAGCTAAAAAAAAATGGTGACTTCATTAAACTAAACTGAACCAAGTCGAATCAAACCCAACTGAACCAAACCAAGCCTAAAGAAAACCAAACCTAATCAAGAACAACCCAAGGGCTTAAGTGTAAAATTTGTGGGGGAATGCAGTCATTGGCAATGTCCAAAGGAAGGGATAACGCTCTTCCTTTAGAGGGTAAGATAAAGCTAGCGCATGGTGCTAATGCATATTCCCAAGTACATGAACCACACACACACACAACTATCCTATGCTGTTTTTATGAGTTGACTGTTAAAACATACTCAGTGGTTACTGAGCATGATGGTCGCTACACACATCAAGCTTTAAATACTTGAGGCTATTAATCTATACACACACACACTCGCTTGTTCTAAACTAAACTGTCTTGCAGGCAGTGCTCACACAGTAGGCAAATGACAGAAATGCTTGGCTAACAGAAATACAATCATTTTCGGTTGTCTAATGTTACCAGCTAACCATTACGTGCTATAGTGGTGAGCAAATGTGCCTCTTGCACTGGAGATCGTAACTCGATTTCTAGCTCTAAGGCCTAGAACGAATCAAACTAAGAAAGAAGAGTATGGTAACGCAGTGGTTAAACTTTCACTTTGCCTTTGGCCTTTGGCGTGTGCGCCTGCTTCGCGAAAGGCGTGGGCGTGCGGGGAACATACGATTACGTCAGCAAAATATGAACTCACTTGTCTGTTGTATGAGTATCACTTTAGTGGTGGCATCAGGCAGCAAAAGACGTTTACATACACAATCCATCATTATGGTAAGCAATTTTTTCTTATCATTATGGAAAGCTCTTAGAATAAAATGTTATAAATAGTGGTTCTGGTCACTTATAGCTAAACTGTATTAGACATGATTTTTTTGGTTTCTTTATAGGCTACTACAATAAATATTCCCAATGATATGGGGCAGAACTGCGGATTAGAGAGAAAAAAGCTCACTTGATCATTGGTACTTGATAGTTTCACACATGAACAAAAAATCCAACATGTTGGACAAGTAGGGACTTGCTTTAATACTGGCTATGACGTCATAAATGAATGGAAAAAATATATTATATAACAAAAAATTACATCAAAATAAGCTACCAACATAAGGCATTAACATAAGCCACCAACATGAGCCACCAATATAAGCCACCAACATAAGCCACCAATATAAGCCACCAACATAAGCCACCAACGTAAGCCACCAACATAAGCCACCAACATAAGCCACCAAGCTTAGCCACCAACATAAGCCGCCAACATAAGCCACCAACATAAGCCATCAACATAAGCCACCAATATAAGCCACCAACATAAGCCACCAACAAAAGTTATCAACATAAGCCACCAACATAAGCCACCAACATAAGCCACCAACATAAGCCACCAACACAAGCTACCAACATAAGCTATCAACATAAGCCACCATAAGCCACCAATATAAGCCACCAACATAAGCCATCAACATAAGCCACCAATATAAGCCACCAACATAAGCCATCAACATAAGCCACCAATATAAGCCACCAATATAAACCACCAACATAAGCCAACATCATAAGCCACCAACATAAGCCACCAACATAAGCCACCAACGTAAGCCGCCAACATAAGCCATCAACATAAGCCACCAATATAAGCCACCAACATAAGCCACCAACAAAAGTTATCAACATAAGCCACCAACATAAGCCACCAACATAAGCTATCAACATAAGCCACCAATATAAGCCACCAACACAAGCCACCAACATAAGCTATCAACATAAGCCACCAACATAAGCCACCAATATAAGCCACCAACATAAGCCATCAACATAAGCCACCAATATAAGCCATCAACATAAGCCACCAATATAAGCCACCAATATAAACCACCAACATAAGCCACCAACATAAGCCACCAACATAAGCCACCAACGTAAGCCATCAACATAAGCCACCAATATATGCCACCAACATAAGCCACCAGCATAAGCCACCAACATAAGCCACCAACATCATCCTATATAAAACGTCAACACAAAATCACACTTTCACCAGAATTGTTCTGACCTTTGTAGTAGGTAGATCAACTTTACAAGTCAGTTACTACTATGGAATATACTATAACCAATAAAGGCAAGCCACGTGCACTGTATCATGGCTACTCCTATCACTATAAGCGGCAAAATAAGAATGGAATCATATTTTGGCAGTGCTCAAAACAAAGGACAACAAAATGTTTAGGTCATCTAAAAAGTAAGAATGGTAGGGTCTTAAGTGCGGGTAATCATCAATGTAGTGTACCAGATAAAACACTGTTGCTGACAACAAAATATCATGAAAATGCTAAAAAGCAAGTTCAAGAAAATGATATTGCTGCTCAAGATAGTGCATTGTTTGTTGAAAAGCAATTATCATCTCCTCAAAAAGTCATGTTAGGACAGTTGTCAACGTTCAAAAAAGCCTTAACACTATCAAAAGCAACACAGACTCTTCAAGAGGTCCCTTTTGAAAAGGAAAAAAAGGAATTGGATAGTTCTAGCGATGTTGAGGATGATGATGATGATAATGATGATGATAATGATGTTGGTGACAATGACTATAATAATTATGATGATAATATTTATAATGATGATGATGATGATGATGAAAAAGAAGAGGATGAGGGTTTAATGTCTATAAAACCATTGCGGTTTCCCCAGTTTTTTAGAACAAGAGTACCTGGAGAAAGTTATAAAAGGATCTACAACAAGAGTTTAGTGCTTTTCAGTCGGTCAACACGAATGTACCCAAAAGAGATGGGTTATGCCCTAATCCTGAAATAAATTACATGAGATTAATAAAACACTAGGATGACCAGTTTCGATCGTCAAGCGATCATCATCAGATCCAATACACTTAGGCTATAAAATCTATGTTTGAAATACAGGTGAAAATATTCACAATATGTACAATTATTTAGTTGCAGTATTGGTACTGCAACTGTCAGTGTATGCTAAATGCAGTATGTATGTTAGGTGAAATGCTAAATGGTGATGGCTATCCGGAGATTGTACTTTAGAGAGATTATATGGTTGTAAACTATGGTTAAACTATAAAAATTTTAGGCTAACTACTTATCTGATTGTCTTCCGTACTACAGCTATTCGCAGTTTCCGTGCTCACTTGAACTCGCTGTGCGGATGACTGCGGTGGTTATCTTAACGACTGGTTTTTCCCCCCCCTGCCTTCCCCCCCTGTCCCTACGTGCTGTGGGGAGTGATCGCGATGTGTTTATGTGAGGTGTTGCCAACCTAGATAAGATGTATGTTATTGAATGAGGTGGATCTACAACTATTAAAGACCGTGGATTAGTCCAGTCGAGGACTAATCCACGGTCTTTAATAGTTGTAGATCCACCTCATTCAATAACATACATCTTATCTAGGTTGGCAACACCTCACATAAACACATCGCGATCACTCCCCACAGCACGTAGGGACAGGGGGGGAAGGCAGGGAAAAACCAGTCGTTAAGATAACCACCGCAGTCGTCCGCACAGCGAGTTCAAGTGAGCACGGAAACTGCGAATAGCTGTAGTACGGAAGACAATCAGATAAGTAGTTAGCCTAAAATTTTTATAGTTTAACCATAGTTTACAACCATATAATCTCTCTAAAGTACAATCTCCGGATAGCCATCACCATTTAGCATTTCACCTAACATATATACTGCATTTAGCATACACTGACAGTTGCAGTACCAATACTGCAACTAAATAATTGTACATATTGTGAATATTTTCACCTGTATTTCAAACATAGATTTTAAAGCCTAAGTGTATTGGATCTGATGATGATCGCTTGACGATCGAAACTGGTCATCCTAGTGTTTTATTAATCTCATGTAATTTATTTCAGGATTAGGGCATAACCCATCTCTTTTGGGTACATTCGTGTTGACCGACTGAAAAGCACTAAACTCTTGTTTACTAAGGCAACACTGAAAATATGGCTTCAAACACCACAAGGATCTACAACAAGCGTTGTGTTTAAAATCTATATCAAACAATGATAAAAATGTTGTATTCAGTGTGTAACTATTGTAAAATATATATATATATATATATATATATTGTATGGGTATTGGCTGTTTTTTTTATTTTCTTAATTGCTATCCCCATGTCCCACTATTAATGCAATTGTTAACAATCAACAGTCTCTGACTATGTTCATAAAGAGAGTGCCTTAAGCAATACACTCTGTCTATGGTTTGCGTAGCAAGTATCAAAATAAATCAGTGTGGACAAGCCATGTTAAGACAATAGTTATGTCAGGTAAGGGATTCGAACCCTTGCTTCCTTGTACAGGAAATTTGAACTTAAGTCAAACACCTTAACCACTCGGCCAACCTGACAGTTTCTAATTTAATTAGTCTTGTGGACTTGAGTGTTTACAAAACTTTTCCCAGTATACATTGACTAAACCACATGCTTGTTTTGAAATGTAGATTTTGTTTTGTTTTACCATAACATTGCAGTTATGAGTATTGTGAACTGGGTGTTTAATATAGGGTTAAAGGCATTTTAAAATAACTTTAGAAAAGCTCTTAGGTATCGTGTCATGGCTTTTAGTAATGCATTACTGTTCGTTGACTAACATTTACCGTTACACGACATTATTTTAGTGAGCTTACATGTTGTTGTTTGAGTCTTTAGTCGTTTGACTGGTTTGCTGCAGATCTCAATGCCCCTGTCCCGAGCTAATCGTTTCATCTCTATATAGCTACCACACCCTACAATTAAGACTATCTGTTTAACATATTCTAACCTTGGTCTCCCCCTACAAGCTCTTGGGTTCAATTCCTAGCTTTAACACAAAATTTTAAAAGTGGTATGAGGATTAAACCAGTATACTCAGTCTCAGGTGGTCCAACATAAGTAGAGAGGGTTTGGTTCACGCCTCAAACATAAGGCACTGTTTTTTTTTATAATGATAGCCATTTGTTGAATTTCACATTTCACACATTGTTATTTGTCAATTTTTCATTAGCATTTTTTTAAAATGACAGTTTGAAGTTTTTTCAATTTCATGATATGGAAACATGGATTTTCCTTTTTCATATTTACACATTTGTCAATTTCCCATTTGTATATATATTTTTTAAATGTTCGTTTAAGGTTTTTAAATTTTGTCTATATGGAAACATGGATTTTCCATTTTGCTGTTTACACAATTTTTATTTATATTGTGTCTGTTGAAAAACGATATTTCCAAAACAAGGGTTTTTTTATTTTTCATTTTATGTTTTTGTAAATGATCTTAATGTGAGTGCTCGACCATGGCTCTAGTACAGTCTGTCTATGTGTGTTAGCGGAACCGTGGAGGCTTATTACTACTGCTTGTAAGAATGTTTTACAAAAGAACAGCTATCTACCACTGCATTTGAAAAACAAATCTATTGAAAAAAAATACTATTTACCATTCATTCATATATAAGTGTTAATTCTCCCTCTCCCCACCCTACCTCACCGTATTATCTCTGATCAAACAATCAGTGCTACCCATACATACACAAGCATTCAATCTCTCTCTCTCTCTCTCTCTCTCTCTCTATATATATATATATATATATATATATATTTATGTTTTCTCTGTTCCACAAGATAAAAATTATGGTTGCTGGATTGTATCCTGCACTGTTTATGCGACATACCTTTGCCAGTTCATAAAACCGTTAGGTAGTTCTCTACACATAGCGATTTTACCACTGCTCTACCTACGCCTTTTGCTTGTTTGGCTTTCTTAAAGGCTAGTATGCGATAGGCAGCATTAACTGTATATCAAACCCAGTCCACCTTTGTATTTGTAATCTAAGTAATAATTTGAAAAGAGACAAATATAATCAGTTTTAAACATTATCTCTGCTTTTTTGTTTGTTCGTTTATGACATGTATATTAACCTAAAATCAAACCCTAGTCTACCTTAGTGAAAGGCTAACAGTTTTACCACTGCGTTACCATACTCTTCTTTTTTAGTTTGATTCGTTCTAGGACTTAGAGCTAGAAATCGAGTTACGATCTCTAGTGCAAGAGGCACATGTGCTCACCACTATAGCACGTAATGGTTAGCTGGTAACATTAGACAACCGAAAATGATTGTATTTCTGTTAGCCAAGCATTTCTGTCATTTTCCTACTGTGTGAGCACTGCCAGCAAGACAGTTTAGTTTAGAACAAGCGAGTGTGTGTGTGTATGTATTAATAGCCTCAAGTATTTAAAGCTTGATGTGTGTAGCGACCATCTTGCTCAGTAACCACTGAGTAAGTTTTAACAGTCAACTCATAAAAACAGCATAGGATAGTTGTGTGTGTGGTTCATGTACTTGGGAATATGCATTAGCACCATGCGCTAGCTTTACCTTACCCTCTAAAGGTAGAGCGTTATCCCTTCCTTTGGACATTGCCAATGACTGCATTACCCCACAAATTTTACACTTAAGCCCTTGGGTTGTTCTTGATTAGGTTTGGTTTGCGTTAGGCTTGGTTTGGTTCAGTTGGGTTTGATTCGACTTGGTTCAGTTTAGTTTAATGAATTCACATTTTTTTATTTTTAGCTACACTCTTCAACCAATTAATTAATGATAGTCTACTCTTAATTCTTGAATCGATAAATTGAATTCTGTGTACACTGTTTGTCAAACCATGCCTACAACCTATACTCCCTATGTACTACAGTCAGATCTGAAAACAAGTTCCAATGGTGAAAGACGTGTCAGTCACCATACATGTAGCCCACAGTAATTATTTCTTTACCTAGCTAGGTTTCGTCACTCACAGTAAACCTCTTACATTATGGGTTTGCAATATATTAAGAAAAACAAAAGTCCATGATCTTGTTGTTTTGGGTATTTTTTGGGCAAATTCATAAGCCATAAAAAGAATGACATCATGTCAAGTTCTTGGGGGACCTTGTATGTTAAAATCCCATTATCGGTTTATAAAATCTCAAGGCCATGCTCTAGCAGTTTTGGATTATTTCAATCAATGAGTGCACCATAGGAAAGATCAGTTAAATAAATACCATTAAAACAAGTCGTCACATGACCCTCTCCGAACAATGCTTCGCAAAATATAAATTCATCCATTGGTCGGCGACATCATCCTCGCTTCCCCCTCCCACCATGGTTGCCATATCGTTTGACCTCCAAGTGTCCTCAGCATCTCTGTGCTTTTTTCATTGCCCTGTTGTCAAGTCAATTCAATGCATTCCAATAAGCTCAAATAACATCCACATCCTGTCAGTCTGCCCCAGCAAGTTTGTTTTCTATACTCACTTCAAGCAACATATAACCAAGTTCTGTTTGTTCTATCTAAAGCCAACTTCATCTGATCAAGGAATTATCATTTGTCATGTCACTCATAATCGTTTACATGTTAAAGACCCCCTTCAGGGGGTTTGGGAATTAGGAATTCCATCATACGAAAAATCGGAAAACGAACCCTCGACCCGCCGTCTCATCGAAATAGCGAATACTGTATTGGTATAGCACCACCGCGGCCAGTAATAGCCTCGTTGAAACACGTGCCCAGTGGTATCGTCTCTTTCTATCTACAACCACTCTTCATGAACATTTTAGACAGATATTTTAAAAAAAGTTTTAAAAATTAAAATGTTTTCAACAAAAGTATAGTTAGACCCTTTCGCAATTTTTTTAAAACATAAATACTGTATTCGAAAGGAGGGGGGTGGGGGAGGGTCACCCCGAGTCCTACGACCCCTCGTATACGTCTCTGGCGTTATTGGTTTGTGAGATATAACAGAAAGTCTAAAATCACAGTTTTACACCAAAAAATTCTGTTTCCCTTATTCTCAAAAACTTTAACCTATTACCAAAATAAAGAGGGTTTCGAGACAAGCCATTTGACACGTCCTAGGACCAAATCCAACCATGCATTCGTGAGATATCGGAAAAAGTCTGAAATCATGCTTTTACCCCCAAAAAGCCTGTTTCCCTCATTCTCAAAACTTTAACCTATTAATAACATATATAGGGCGTTGAGACAAGCGATTTGACACCTCACACGTCCAAATCCGACCTTGCGTTCGAGAGATATCGGCAAATTTCGTAGGAAAGTAGGCGACTATTGGCTCTCTCCTCACCACCAAAACCCCTCCTTATCAATCATTTTTTCAAAGAGCTCGCCCTCTTACAAAAATCCCAAGTGCGCATGCGTAGAAAACAAAAACAAAAATGTTGATCCATAGCGGCAGCCAGCAAAACGTATGCGCTATATGGGCAACAACGTTTAAGTTCATTTTAGCAGCGCACCTTATACATGTCGCATTTGAAAAGAGACTTTCACTAAAAAATTACAATTTCACCCCCTAGTAGGGGTAGGTTTTATTTAGGGGTTGAAATGTCAACCCGAGTCCAACGACACCTCATTTGTCAAAATCGGACCATAGGTTGGCCAGATATTAATTATTTAACATGGCTGAGAATGTACAGTAGTGGGAGTAATGGTAGGAGGGAAGCAGAACCCCTACCATCCCCCTACTAGTATCGTTGTTGCGCTGTGTCTGCACAAACTTAGACCATAACGGTACCTTTCAATAATTTAGCACATCTTTAGAATTTAAATTTCCTAATGGAAATTATGCACTTCCAATAAGTTATTAATAGGCCATACAATTAGCTGAATCTTAAACAGATCTACCACCCTTAGTCCTGTATGCCACTCCCCGTGACTGAGTGAATTGGTTGTTCATAGGCTCGGTTTGTGTATTCATTGCTATTGGCAGAGATCACTCACCTTCAGACTCTCGTATGCAAGCCAGAGCGTTGGAGGGGCGACTGGAGGGGAGAAATCAGCTGTGCTGCTGACGGGAACGCAGTCTAAACCCTTTTCAAGACATTGACCGACAATTTTTGTGACTTAACTCCAATATAATAATTAAGATACGACTAAATTTCAAGAACATATTTGCCTGGAATACCACCTCCTATCACCAGTGCAACGGACGTCACGTATCCTCCCTATATTACTCTGCTAAGGTCCCATTCCGGCTTTGTACCGAAAATAAGATCATGTTAACACCAACCTACACATATGGGGTACCTACAGGTTCTGCATAACCCTATGTGTGTCCGAAATGCACTCACTTCCTATTTTAATGCCTCTCAATTACATAAATACCTTCGAAAATGTACATTTATAATGGGACACCGTAACCTGGCAAGCCTGCCGCTAGAGCGCAGGGCAGCGCGGCGGCGGCTGCCATCTGGCTGGAGCGGAGCGTACTGCTAGGCGAGCCTGCCGCTAGAGTGCAGGGCAGCGCGGCGGCGGCAGCCATCTGGCGGGAGCGCGGTGTACTGCTAGCTGAGGTGTCTCTCAGCAGATGGCTCCGGTGTGGTATCGCCAATACTTTTTCTAGGGTTCAATTCTTTGCAAATGTAAAAATTGCAGGAGAAGAAACTCCCGAGCAAACAATAACCGATGAATTCGTTGTAACATCGAATATTGTCTAGAAAGAGGTGCTGTGACAAGAACAAAACACTGTTCTACAAAATTCTTTGTGTTCTTCTCACGTAGGCCTACGTATGCCGTTTAACAACAATCAATACAATTCTTCAATATTTAAAATTCGTTCTCCCACATTCTTCCCTAGTACCCCATAAACCTACATTCACGTTGCGAAAGCTCGCACGGGCCCACTAGTGTCAATTATTCCCCGAATATACCGTATATACCCAGAGTGCGTTAGAAATGAAAATCCACAGCCTGCTTCCAGTCTCCGACCGGGTCAGGAATGGAATGAATGAAGCCCCCATCTAGCGGCGAGGATATGGACTGTGCCGGCTGCCGAGGCCTGACGCACTCCTCTGGGGCAACGATTAAATGAATGACAGATGAAATGAAATGGTAATGGAGAGTGTTGCTGGAAAGAAATTTTTGACAGGGGAAACCGGAGTACCCGGAGAAAAACCTGTCTGCTTCCGTTTTGTCCAGCACAGATCTCACATGGAGTGACCGGGATTTGAACCACGGACCCAGCGATAAGAGGCCGGCGTGCTGCCGCCTAAGCCACGGAGGCTTACCCTGAGTGCGTTAGATAGTGTGTAATTATTAAAATGGAAGTCCATTACACTGGTGATAGAAGAGACTATTCTAAGCTTCCTAGGTAAAACATTTGTCACGTCCTGTATCTTTAAATTGAAAATTAATCATTAAAAAGTCAATGTTTTAGGTTTCTCAGAAACTCTTCTAGCAGACGTCTGGGGGAAACGAGGCGGGGTGAGGTGGGACGACGCGCGAAGGGGAAGTTGTTACGTAATCGGAGCATTGACATTACCAGTTGAGGGGTGGTAGACTATCAGCAGTTAAGAGGATAGCGATACCCGTCTAGTAAGAAAATTTGTATTGCTGTTGTTGTTGTTGTTGTTGTTGTTGTTGTTGTTGAAATTGCACGCAATGATATGGGATGCTAGGACCGGTAGAATTGTGTTGCCTACTTTGTAAGAGTGGAACTCATTGTTTGATGTTCATGTAAAGTATAAAATAATTTCGATAATCAGCCCTAGTGTGTCATTGGCGTCCGGCACGTTAATGAAATACAGTGGGACAAAATTCCGACAACCCGTAGTCTGTTCAGAACTAGCATTTAAAATGGAAGTAAAATACTTGATGTTTTGTTAGAGAGGCTTGACAATTTTGGTCCTTTAGCCCCATGTAGTTGGGTGTGGTAAAATTTGTCTGATAACCTGTGTTTTTGTGGTTTCTGTAGTAATGTGGGTGTTTGCAATTCAGGTAAGGATTGAGAAGAAGGTGGCCATGGCCTTAAGTTAGGGACCATCCCGGCATTTGCCTGCGGTAGAAGAGGGAAACCATGGAAATCTATCTCCAAGATTTAATTCTAGTACGGTACCACTTGTACATAATTATAATAATATTAATAATAATAATAACAATAAAGCAAATATAGCCAGAAGGTCCGCCCTATCAAAAGGAAATGGCATGTAGAACGGGTAAAGACCATACCTAGCATTGTCTCAAGTACGGGCGTGATCCCAAGTACCGTGCTCCAAGGCCTTAAGGCTAAATGTCCCGGTTTTTAGTTTGTAATCCTGACCCCACGTAGCAGCACCAAAGTGAGACAATTTCATTTTTCAGTTTTCTCTTGAATGAAAGATCGTATTTGCGATCTGAAACCCACTATGCATACCAGACTGACATTGAATTGATATTAATTCGATGCATTTTCCAAAATGTGAAAAACAAAAAAGTTACTAACAGTTTTTTATATCTCAGCCTAAAATATGAAAAAAACGGAGATTTATTTCCTGATTTCAATGCATTTTTCAGAATTAAAATCGGGTGAATGGAATCAACAGCATTCGTTTGGGAATTGTTTTGAAAAGGGTGGTAGGCGGCGCGGCTTCACAAGATCTCTTGCGCAAGGAAAATGATGATCACACTGACAGGGCGGAGGGAGAAGGGAACAATTTGACGACAGGAAGGAGTTGTCCTCCAATTGTCATAAATATTATAGTTCGGCAAGTTACACGTACAAGTGCCTAGTCGTGGAACAATATCTGAGCAACAAAATTATACTGTAGTAGTGTCACAATATGTAACGTTGACACAATGTGTTTGTACAGATTCATTCCTTACTTCCACAAACATTCTTGTTGATAATAATACATTCTAGGGGCTTTGGACATCTTGGTCATCAGTTCCTTTAGCTGGCTGCGTGGCTCAATGGTAACGTTCTCGCTTGCTGTGCCCAAGGTTGCAGGATTGAATCCTGGTGCAGCCAGTTGGCATTTGAGGGTGCGCGAATGCGAGGGAGCCGGGTCATTAGATTTACTGGCACGATAAAGATCCCCTTCGGGGCAAAATTACGGCACCCCGGCGTCTCTAAAAGCCACATAGTTAAAAGGGACGTAAAACCAATAACGTTATTATTATTATTATTATTATTATTATTAATATTATTATTATTATTATTATTATTGTTATCAATCCCGTGTAGTTGATTTAGTGTGTAACTGTATTGGAGTCAGGGATGGGGCAGGTGCCCTGAAACTTCACGTACTGTACAATCTCGACATTTACCTGGAAGGATTGTGGAAAAGCCGTAGAATTAAAGTTCCTAAGATATTCTCATCTGCCTATTGTTAGCACAGGCAGTACTGCGTACCATAAACAAACAAAAAATATTATACCTAATTATTTCCTGTTCTTGAAGTCAATGCTTCAATTTTTTCCATATCATAGACAACGTTTCATGATTTTCACACACTAGTCAGTATTTTACTTCACCTCAGGTTCTCTTATATCCATTGATCTGGTCATCCTGGGATCAATGATCTCATGCAACAAGATTTTCTCTTAGCAGAATGTCAGTTACATAAGCATTTTTTGTCTCCAGAACTTTTCGTCCCTCTTTATTGTTTCTATGTGAATGTCCTTAGGCGTCCATACCACAAAATAACATGTTTCCCGTTACTAACAGTTTTTTATATCTCAGCCTAAAATATGAAAAAATTCTTGAAGTCAATGCTTCAATTTTTTCCATATCATAGACAACGTTTCATGATTTTCACACACTAGTCAGTATTTTACTTCACCTCAGGTTCTCTTATATCCATTGATCTGGTCATCCTGGGATCAATGATCTCATGCAACAAAAAAATAAAAATCATTTTGCCGTACAGAATATTGAGTGTTGGGACAGTCTTTTCCCTTCTCGCGACGGAAATAATGTCTTTCGGTAAGCTGCTCTTCTTCTCTTTCTGCAGAGTGTAGTGTCCTTCACTACTGTGGCACTTTTTTTTCTAAACTGATCCCTTTTGCAATTAGGGGCTGCAAGCAATAACGCTTAAGTTTGTTTGCAGTTAGCTGTCATACTGCATTACTTTTTAGTAAAATTCGCCGTACAGAATATTTTTTGCTACTGGCCTTGGTGTTGGAAATAAAAATCATGTGAGTGTTAGAGAGTTATCAATCTGTTCTCTTCTGAATGGCACTGTTCTTGACATTCTGTATGCTTTCTTTTTCGCTTACTTTCTGCCAAACAAAATCCTTTTAGCTTTTTGCAGCCTCCAGTATGGTCATATTCCGTGCAGAATAAGGGAATTGACTTCATCTATAGCGTCATCTCCTATTAATCCGTCTGGGGAGGCACCTAAAAACCCATGTTTTCTACCGATTTCTTCTCTAAATTTCGTTTTGCAATTCGCTCATTATCACAGTCATACTGCATTACTTTTTAGTAAAATTCGCCGTACAGAATATTTTTTGCTACTGGAGCCCATTTCGAAGTAGGTTTCCTCTTGCATACATATCCAAAATTGGATGCCGTAAGTCTGTCCTTTCTAGCTGTGTGCCACTTTTCATTTTCCCTTTGGCCCCTTGTTTCCTTTTGTATATGGCCTTCAATAAGCGTTAGTTGCTTCATCTTCTCATCACTAAACTCTCTCCACAGTACCTCATCGAAATCCAACTCCATTGATCGGTTTCCATAATCAAGTGAGACAGAACGTTTAATTCCATTGGACTGTTGTTGGGACAGTCTTTTCCCTTCTCGCGACGGAAATAATGTCTTTCGGTAAGCTGCTCTTCTTCTCTTTCTGCAGAGTGCAGTGTCCTTCACTACTGTGGCACTTTTTTTTCTAAACTGATTTCATTGCTTTATAGTGCCAGGATGGCCCAAACTGAAAGACCAGCCCGGCAGCTTTGGTTCTATGAGTGAAGGAACCTCGTTTCCCTCGATTGATCTGCTTACCTCCCATGAATTCTGCAACAAGGGACATATAATTTTTGGCAGCATTGCTGGTGGTGTCTGTTACTAGCTGGGAACTTTTGCAATTAGGGGCTGCAAGCAATAACGCTTAAGTTTGTTTGCAGTTAGCTGTTTGTCTTCACTTTGCCCGCTGGTAGTTCAAAAGTACTGTTTGCAGTCTTTATGGATCTCAATCTAATCCAGTATTTCCGGAAACTAATTTTCTATTTTCACAATCGCTACGCCTTTATTTTTCCACACAATGCATTGTTTTCATTTGAAGTCGAACTTGCTTCTCTGAAAAAAGTTGACACTGAATAGTTCGTGATTTTGTACTCCTACACTTATGTATTATGTATTAGAAGTAAAAAACAAACTATACCCGTGGCGCGACAGCCCATGAAGGGCCTAGGCCTACCAAGCAACCGCTGCGCCGTTCAGCCATGTAGCCTGCAGATTGCGGGGTGACGTTTAGTCATCCTACTTGTACAGGTGAAATATAAGTGAAATCTTAACTGTACAGTGCATCACCGATTTTCCAATGCAAGCATAAAGAAATATATAATTTTAAATATAAACTACGAAAAAAACTTAAGGGTGTGTAGAGTTGTTTTTCTCTTTTCTAGGGCCTGACTTCTTTTTCTTGGTACTTAGTCGCAATCTCCCCTGGGATTTAGTGGAACGCCCTTGAATCGGTTTTGGTGGTGGCTCAATTTTTCAACAAAAACGAAAAAATAACACCACGTGATGACCGTAATGCTGACCTATATGTACATGTATCTATTCTACCAGAAATACTGTCCAAGAAATAAAGTACCGAAAATAGAACACCTAACGGGCATTAAAATAATACTGTTGCAGGTAAAATAAATTAAACAAAAAGTAATTAATGAGATCGATGAACAAAATCAAGAAGTCGTAACTAGGAACTGGTAAAATATCAAAGGATCACTCAGAAATATTCAGACCTTGACAATAATTCAGAAATAACCAGCACAGTCAAACGCAACATTGGACTAGATGCTCGGGAATTCCATACCGTCTGGCAAGGTTGTCGCTCTCTCATATCACTCGACATCCGCTCCCCTCCCCTCCCCCAACTCGCTCTCCATGACTTTGTTCTACTGCCGCGCCTTGTTGCAAATACAGGAACACTTTTATTCACAAACTTCCCAAAGTGATCCCGATGAATCTATTTAACCGATTTAGGTTTTCGATGCGGTTTTGGGATCAGTGAGTAAAACTCAACTTTCGTATTACCCGTTTTCTTTCGAATTTTAATCAGATATTTGAAAAACAAACAGCAACTTTTCTGTTTTTGAAATTAAAAAGTAAGCAATGAATTAATATGAATTCTGCTATTAGACAGAGTACATACCAGTTTTCAGATCTCAGATCGGAGCTCCCCTTCGATACAAAAATAAATAAATAAATAAATTCAGCTTGGCTTGCGCTGTCATTTGTTGAAATATATTCTTACCTAAGTGTCGGGACATTTAGCCTTAAAGAACTAGATCTGGGTACTCAACTATACAAATTAATGCAGAAGGCAGTAGTTCTCTCAACAACCCGAATCGTCTGGAAGATTATGGGTAGCGATTTTTACTTTCCATGTTAGAAGTGTGTTTCAGTAACTATACTTTGGTTTCCTGAAGTCCGTATAGGCTAGTTATGTTGTGATGTACCAGCAATGTGTTATCTGTATTGTATAAAACAATAGCAATAATTAAATGATAGCGATGCTGTGTAGCTCAGGTAGTAGAGTGGTATCCTTCTCGAGGGGTCTATCTAGGCTCAGTCAAGTAATAATTGAAAGTGAACAAATACGACAGCCTTATGCTGACGGATGTAATGGCACGTAAAAGACATTCTGTGAACACAACATTGCGGAATTTCGACATCCCCGAAAAAAATAACAATAGTGTGTCTGAAAAGCTATTATTATTAGTAGCAGTATTAGTAGTAATATTAATATTATTATTAAAGAAATTATAAGAGATTATATATTTACTGAATGTTATTTATTTTTAAGTTGGTTCCAATTGTTTAGGACGTTCAATAAATAAATATTTTTGGTAACAATGATGAGGGAAGAGACTTGCCAGTTTGTTGTAATGGTTGTTGTTAATTCATCTTAGGGGTTGGGATATTTGTTTATTACTGCCGTGTATTTGGGTGGGAATTGGAATTACCTGATAAGCCTTGTTTCGGTGGTGACCATAGTAGTTAACGGAAGTTTGTAGTTTACGTTACCGTTAATCTCGTGATCATGAGCCACGTGACCTCCGTTTTACGTGGAATCCGAGCCACAAGACATGGTATTTCACTTTGAAAATCTCACATGCATTGACCGGGAATCAAACCCGGTACGCCGTGGTGAGAGGCCAACAACTGGACCACTGCGCCATCACGCCCGACCTGCATATCGGCTGGTAATGGTAAGGTGTCTCAAGACGAGCACCACATGTAGATGATGATGATAATAATAATAATAATAATAATAATAATAATAATAATAATAGTCTAATAATAATAAGAAGAGTCAGCATGTGTAGCTCTGGTGGTAGAGTGCTAACCTTCCCGAGGGTGCGATCTACGTTCAGTCATGTAGTAAATGAATGTGATCTAATACGACCATGTCCATGGATTTTATGGCACATACAAAAAATCCTGCGTACATAAAAGTGTAGCAACTCGACATACCAATCGGAACATACAAGAAGTTAGTGTGTCTAAATGCCTATTATTACTATTATTATTAGTAGTAGTAGGCTAATATAATAATAATATTAATAATATTTTTATTACAGTTATTGCACTGTCTTCACACAAATATAGACTAACAGTTCCATAAATTAATTCATCAAATCTTTAGGGTTTCCACTTTCTAAGGCCATGAGGCTGGCAAAATCCTAAACAGATCCACCATCGCTAGTCATGTAGCCACTCCCCATCAAGGTGTGAATAAGTTGTTCATATGCTCGGTTTGTGTATTTGAGTGCCATTGGCAAACAAGACGAGATCACTCAACTTCAGACTCTTGTCAACATTCCTCAGCGTTGAAGGGGAGGGCGATGGAAAGAAGTCAGCTGTGCTTCTGAGGGAAACGCAGTCTAAGTCCTTTTCCAAGACACTGACCGACGATTTTTTTGATTAAATTCCATCTACACTAATTAAGATAGGACAAAATTTCATGAAGATATTTGCTTCGAATACCATTTTCTACCACCAGTGTAACGGACTTCCATTATATCAATTACATCCTGTATACATACACATACACATACACCTTTAACAGGAATATTATTTGAGGATTTATATGAATAAATGCTGTTGCTGCTAGGCTCAAATCAACACACATAATATACCTATTCATCTCATTCCTATTCTGAAATTCGCACATTTTGCATATGTAGGCACTTCGTGGGGGGCGGGGGAACATTCGGCAATAGGACCATTCAGTAGTGGATTGAATATCATAAAAATGACGTTCGATTATGAATTTTTCTAACGTATGGACCTCCTCGATTATAAGTTAAATTTACATTCAACGAATAAAACGTAGACCAGTATACATACACATACACATACACCTTTAACAGGAATATTATTTGAGGATTTATATGAATAGATGTTGTTGCTGCTAGGCTCAAATCAACACACATAATATACCTATTCATCTCAGTCCTATTCTGAAATTCGCACATTTTGCATATGTAGGCACTTCGTGGGGGGCGGGGGAACATTCGTCAATAGGACCATTCAGTAGTGGATTGAATATCATAAAAATGACATTCGATTATGAATTTTTCTAACGTATGGACCTCCTCGATTATAAGTTAAATTTACATTCAACGAATAAAACGTAGACCAGTATACATATACATACACATACACCTTTAACAGGAATATTATTTGAGGATTTATATGAATAGATGTTGTTGCTGCTAGGCTCAAATCAACACACATAATATACCTATTCATCTCAGTCCTATTCTGAAATTCGCACATTTTGCATATGTAGGCACTTCGTGGGGGGCGGGGGAACATTCATCAATAGGACCATTCAGTAGTGGATTGAATATCATAAAAATGACGTTCGATTATGAATTTTTCTAACGTATGGACCTCCTCGATTATAAGTTAAATTTACATTCAACGAATAAAACGTAGACCACTCTAGTAGAAGACATATTTATATAATGTATTGTCATGAGTTGAATCAATACGCTTGGGATCATATAATCTTAAAAATTCAGAGATAAAACTGGTTTGAAATACATAACGAATTCTCTCCAACTTGTGATATTTATGTGAACTACTCCACTGGCGCAGTGCGAAGATACTTTCCGGCTCAAACAAAGCTAGTTAATGGTAGTGGAGGACATGGCTTATCGGAACCCCAGTCACGGATCTGCAAACCCTTACCTGGATTAAAAAAGTTTATCTTTCCCGAGTACTCGAGCAGGAAGACCAGTTATAGGATCCCTACATCACTCTGTCAACTTCCAGCTCACAATCTAGTTCGGAAGTTAAATTCAATGCCCCACTCTTTTTATGCTAAGAATCTAGACTTTTGCATAAATAGTCTGTGGTAGGCCTAATAGCATGGTAAAATATACCGTTTATCCCGCGAAATTGACTGCTACTTTATATGCCATCAATGCCAATAACCTAAGTATATGCAAAACTAAGTATGTAACAGGACTACAAGTCTCTTTTTAGAGGTAATACCGTCTGTAACTAAGGTCCTCAACCGTGTTTGGTACAAACTCAGGTTCGAGCAGGTGGTCACATGGCTTAGACGGTGGTAGTCTACTTGCTCTCAGCAACTACGAGGAAACGTTCCCACCTCAGGACAGCAGAAACTTCCCTATTAAAATCAGCAGAGTTTCAGCCAATAGAGGAAATGTAGCAACTTGTCTCACGCAGTGTCACATATTAACAACAATGTGAAAGACCGATTTACGTCAGCAACTGGCGTCCCGTAAAGTACGCTTGAGATACGAACAATGGTTTTGATTGTTCCTGCAGTGATCAGGTCTAAAGCTAGCTGTATGGAGCGCAAATAATATGCTTCGTGGGGAACACCATAAAGTGTTCTTTGGAGAAAAGCTTAATTGTAATTGAACATTAATAATGTGTTAAATGTTAGATTTTTTACTACATCCTGTATGAACTACACTGTTAGTTGAGCCATGTTAGCTGTTGCGAAGCGGCTGGGATAACTCATTCTTTGAAGTATTAAACGTATTCTAAAGACAGGAATGCTCGAATCTCACCATCGGTCATTCTCAAAGTGATTTTCTACTATTCTCAACTATTGAACATAAAAAGAATATTGAAATACTCCTCTCGATCACGGAAATTTAAATTCAATTCATTGACAAACCACTTAACAATAGTCTGTGAGCCGAGTCGAGACAGTGGAAGTAAACTCAGCTGTGCGCGTGATTGCAAGGATGCCCGCAAGGGGTGCGTCGAGTTGTGCCTGTTGAACGTACGCTTACATGTAAAGTCGGCGAGCGCGATTTCTATTTTTATTCGGAGTTATAATTTGGTTAATTATTGTTGGTTTATGTATTTAATTATTTAATTAGTTTTTAACTGCTTTCGAAAGGCAACAATTATTTTTGATCGTGTGTACGTGGTTTCCATGGAGTCGATGTTCCGTCGTAGACTCAGCTGGAGACAATGCGAGTGTTATTACTCCACCAAAGAAGCAGCTTTAGCGAAAAGCACTGAGTAGCTCTGAAAAGCATATGGTGCTGAACACGTATAAGGTCGAGTTAGAAATGCATCCCACTGCACTAACTTCTGCCATAGTAAGGAAGGACGCTCATTCCACGAGTATTAGAGAATTTTTTTTGAATCGAATAGTTCGTGAATATAAAGCTACCCATAGTTTACAGTCATCCAAGAAAGAGAAACTAAGGGCAAATATAGTGGAAAGAATTGATGAGTTTGATAAGAATGCTATAAGAACAAAGGTCCAACAGTTCTTTTTTTGCAATGAGCTGCCTACGATCGATAATGTACTAATCGCTCTGAACGGAGACACAGATTTGCCGGATTTTTGACTAACGACATCTTATAATTTATTGAAGGAACTAAACTTCCAATATGTTCGACGTGGACGAGACAGTATGCTCACAGAGACGGACGAAGAAGTCGTATGGAGACGTAGGTATTTGCAAACAATACGACGAATGAGACAAGATGGGAGAGAAATCTATTTTAAGATGAAACTTGGCTAAATACAGGGCCACAGTACAGCGTTTGTCATTTCCTGGGCTATGGCATGACAAACTATTTCGGATGATCTTGGCTAATCATGTCTGGCTGAGCCGATCACGTGAACTGGGCGTGTTTCCCTGTCCGGACAGCCAGACGATCACGTGCAAGTATTTACCGGCACTGTCTCGACTCGACTTGTAAGGTTCTCATCCCCATAACACCCCTGATTCACTGTGGCATGTCCTGCTTAATTTATGACGATGGTAAAGAAATTACCATTTGTTAATTTCAAGAGAGGTGATGAACTTGGAAAAAAACTAATTTAGGTTCAGCGCAGTTCTTGAAACAAATTGAGCTGAATAAAATGGCAAAAAGGAACTATTATTTATAAGTTAGTGGTCCATTTATAGAATGATGCACCGTTTTGAAGAATCAGTAGAAGAGGCAAGCTAAACCCACTAAAAGATGCAAACACCTGGCATTGCCCTCTATTATTGGGCGTCAAGTACTCTTGGCAATAACATAACCAACCGTTAATGAACCACTACTCCATTCTTTCTGTATACTCAAAAAGTTTACTTAATTTCTTAACCGCATAGAAAACGTTTCCTGAATTGATTCCGTAATTTTGTGAGATTTGTCTTCAGTAGATCAATACTTCAATAAGCTCATTTAAATTGGGCAAGACGCAGGAGTACCTTGCTGATTCGCCCCTTTAAACAATAGCTAACAAAATTGGGCAATTAAACGTTTCTAATCACGCTTGTTGATCTGGAAGAATTATATAAATTAATTATACACTTTTTATATAGCCTACTTCTGGAAAAGGGTGTTAATGATCAAATTGTATTACAACATAGGAGAAACAAGAAGTTCCGTGAAGAACTAAATAGCCTATTTTCATACATTCCACTGGCTTTTTCCATTGAATCTCTCCTGCCTATTACACGACTTTCTTTTTGATATACTAAGTGGCTTTTGGTTCACGACCTATTTCTTCACCAGCACCAGACAATCAGAACGTATGTGCTAGAATATATAGCTTTGGATATCGGTGATTAAGACTCCTCCTGCGAGATGGAAAATTTCTGTAACGAACCTTCAATTAATTTTTAGAAACCTCAAATGAACGACTTCTTTTATTTATGAAAAGTAAGGTACAGAATTGAAAGCCATTAGATAATGATTTTTATCATAGTCCATCATACGAATCATCTCTTCAATTGTCTGAATAAGTTACGATAATAAAAAAATAGTTTTTAAACTTTCGAACTGATGCATTCAACTATTCAACATCATTAGATGTCTCTACTCCAAGCTCTGAATAAAGATTCGCTGTGCCAAGTTTCATTGCACTCTGGTGATAAGACCACAGGAAAAGTTATTTTATATATTTGAAAATCAGGGGGACACACACGGACAGAACATGATCTAATTAGCCAAATTATAACTTATTGTCATCATAAGAAGCTAGAAGTTCCGTAAAGAAATATACAGCCTATTTTCATATAACCTACTTATGTTAATTTCCTCATCAATATCCAAAAATTCAGTTTGTTTGCTGTAATAGATTCGTAGATGTTGACAACCGTCTAAATATTTCGGATAGAGGCCATGTTGGATTTTCATAGGCCTTGGAGTTATTTACTGTTACATGAAAATTATTGTGTACGTGTTTTATTCAAACTTCAATCGCATGATTAGGACACAATAAATAAATACCAGATTTTAAAATTTTGCTCGGCCGCCATCTTGTGGTTATAAAAATAATTTATATGAATTAGATGCCAGTGGATTAAAATTTATACAAGCATATACCGTACCATGTTTCTCTGCGCTCGGATGGTTAAATCGCGAGAAACGTCCACTTCAACATTAAAATTTCGCGTCGCCACCATGTTGGATTTGTGCTCACCAGTTTATTGATAGTCCCATAGATGAACTTATGGTTATAGCTTGTATACACATACAAAATGTCATAGAGTAATAGATATTGAGAAACGTCCAAATATTTTGGCCAAGCGAAGTTGAAAGTTTTAAATAGACTTTTCTCGCGATTTAAAGATCCAAACGCAATGAAACGTGGTACAGCAAATATTTATACCCATTGTAATGCACTGGTATCTAATTTCGTTCAATTGTTTTCATAACCTCAAGATGGCAGCACTGCGAATCTTAAAATTAAGTTTTCATTTATTATGTCATAATCATGCGATGGAAGTGAAAGTTTGAATACTGAACATACGCAATAATTTTCCTTTAATGATACATAACTCTATGGGCTATACATATATCAATCAAACATGGCGACCATCCGAAATATTTAGACTGTCCTCAATATCTACGAATCTATTACAGCAATCGAACCTATTTTTTTTAAATGTTCATAGAGCCTATGAACATAAATTCACCTATAGGACTTTTAATAACCTGGTGATCAAAAATTCAACATGGCGGCGACGCGAAATATAAATATGTAAATGGACGTTTCTCGCAATTTAACAATCCGAGTGCAGTGAAACTTGGTACAGTAAATGCTTATAACATGTTAATCCACTGGCATCTGTTTGATTTCAATTGTTTCCATTACCACAAGATGGCAGCTGTGCGAAATTTCAAAATCTCGTTTTTACTTCTTGTGTCCTAATCATGCGATAGAAGTTTGAATACTACACGTACACAATAATCTGCATGTAACCGTACATTACTCTAAGACCTACATAAATAAAAATCCAACATGGCGACCATCCGAAATATTTAGTCGGTTCTCGATATCTACGAATCAATTACAACAATCGAACTGAAATTTTGTATGTTGATAGTGGTAATTAACATAAGTTGGATATATGAAAATAGGCATAGTTCTTCACGAAACTACTTGTTTTTTTTTTGGCTTAATGTCTTTTATAGTGGATGCATACTCGTATCAACCGTTTCCAACAAGTGATTTTTATTTGGTCCTGAAAAGGACCCTTTTTATCCGATGATACATAGCCTGGTTGGATGACGACATAATGATCTCTTCAACAAAATCAAGATAGGTACTCTGTATATTCAGGGTAGCAACTTTTTGAAATGTTGACCACATTGGTTTAAATGAAAACTCAGACTCACTCAGACTGCCGCAAGTGTCGCGTCAAAGACCTCTGCAACAACAGGTTTAACCATTCCTTACTCTTTCGCTGTGCCAAGTCAACGCCCTCTGTAACCCATGATGCTAAGGTGGCCTGAGCATGCGATAGTGCAGGCGGTTGCAAATGTCCAACGCAAAACGTTCACACTTTCTATCTGCGTATAGTGTCTAAGCATCCTTGGATGAAATGGTAACGCGTTGGACTGCGGATTGATAGATTTGGAGTTCAATACTTGTTACGGGGAGAGTTTTATAATCTGTTTTCGTTATGTTTTATCCTGTGTTGACCGATTTACGAATGTCTTACGACATAAATGATACAAGAGGCCACAGTTACCGTAATTATTGAGGATGGGGCACTAGTAATATAGCGAGCAGATGCATTTTCAGGTTGAATTCCACGAAAGTTACATAGTGTTCGAATGCGGTGTTACATGAACATCTTAACATGTACACCATTTTGTTAGAATTTAATAACAAAACAAGATGTTCGGTAAAGAACATATAGCCTACTTTCTCCTAAATGCATGGGTATAGTTATAACTCATTATTCTTTTCAAGGAATATAACTGAACGTTGGTTGTAGTAGCTTATTGAAATACAACATGCTATACGAATAATATACGTTGATTAATTGAATCCTTACCTGAATTATATATACACACACTAATATAGCCATCACAATAACACAGGTTATCACACAAAATTCAACACTCACCCAAGTACACGGGGATACATGACCATGATGTCCATGCATCTCAAATGAAACAACAACAACAACAACAGCTTTTTACACAAATTCTCCTCGTATAAAAGTACGCAGACTAGTAAGCCTACCATCACAGTAACTCAAGTATCAGACAACTTCCACACACACCCAAGTAAACGGGGCTACAAGACCATCAAGCCACAAAATACCTAAAGAATCAACAACAAAAACAACAAAAACAACAATAGTCTCCACCGCGGATCAAGGTCAATGAATATTAATCGCTGTATTCGAGTGTTGAAATATGTGATGTATATATATATATATAATATTTTCGATTCCAAATACACACTATATATGCTTAACATAATAACGTGTAAGTAGTTATAAATCAGTAAATACAAAGGAAAAACAAAGTAAAGAAATGTGAACCTGCAGGAATTTGATCCACGCACCTTTAGACTATGAGCCCAGATCGATACCATTACGCCACGGATGCCCTACGATAATACTTGATAAACAACTGGTTTAGTATAACTGTATCATATTTTGTGTTGAAATCAACGATTTTATTAGCGTTTTCTGGCATTTCTTTAAACCATTTGACACTAAATATGAATGATTTTGTTCAGTACATTCTCAAAAGGTTATAAACTTAGGAAATTACGGAAATATTTGTATTTACGAGCAAGAATAGGGGCCATTTTGACAACGGGACGGCACGGGCCCACAACGATATGGCACGGTAAGCCTGACATTTAGTCACTTCTACAGTTACATATTCTATTATGATATGCTAATATACTACCGGTCCCCTCTTTGAGGACAGATTAAACCTCCCTATGTACGATAAGCTGAATTGTTGAGTCCAGGCCTTGTTGAATCGTAAGTTACGGTTAGGCTATAACATTTGCATGATTCATACATTCACCATCCTGAAACAATTTGCCTAATGACTTTGTAGTTTAGACAAAAGACGCTCCCCACATTAAGGTACTGTATATTGTTACAAAATTTGGTAGAGATCGGATTATTATGTTAGTCGTAATTTAATTTCAGCTCAGAACATTTGGATGGGCGCCATTTCTTTTTTTGTTGCGATGACGGCGATATACAATATGAAACTGAGTTGTCCCTTGCTAGTACCACCTCTGTACCAAAGGTGGTTCGATTTGGTTCCGTTGTATTCGAATTGACAGGGGGAATCTATTTGCACACATACATGCCCACCATATGCACACTATTAGGCAGATGACCTTGTAATTTGGTCAAACGACGCTTCCCACATACAAGTATGTTGTTGAAAAATTTGGTAGTGTTCCGTTGATTAGATTGGTCGTAATTTGATTTAAGCTTTGAACATTTGGGTGGCCGCCAATACGTTTCCGTCAAGATGGCTGTGATATAAAACATGACACTGAGGTGCCCTTTGCTAGTGCTACCTCTTTGAATAATTTTGTTTAATTCTGTTTAACCATGCTTGATATGATATGGGGAATCGATTTGCACACATACATGGCCACCATCTGCAAACTATTGGGCTGATGACCTTGTAGCATAATCAAAAGACGCTTTCCACTATAAAGGTATGTTGTTGCAAAATTTGGTAGAGATCAGATGATTAGGTTAGTCGTAATATGATTACTAGAACATCGCAGTCATTTACACCCGTGTACTTGGGTGTGTGTATAAGTGCTATAGTGGTGTCTGTATTAATGTGTGTATTATCAATTAAGGTGAGGATTGGGAAGGGGGCGGCCGTGGTTTTAAGTTAGAAACCGTCCCGACATTAGCCTGGAGTAGAAGTGGGAAACTACAGAAAACCACTTCCAGGGTGGCTAAGGTGGATATCGAACACACATCTTCTCAGTTTTGCCCCACGAGTCTTAGTATACCCCGTTCCAGCCACAGAGCAGCATTAAATTTCTTGGCAGAGCCGGGAATCGAACCCGGACGTCCGGACCGACACATCGATATGTTATGTCAATATCCATGTGGGATTATTTACCTTTCTGCCATTACAGGTCACGTGGCATCACCTGCTGATTCGATCGTATTCTCCTTATAAATCATCAAAATAAAACGTACTCTTCACAGGGATACATCGTAAGTTAATAAATGTGGCAATGTGACTATGTACGTTTCGCTTAATATTACATCCCCACCAAAATAGAGCACGGGCTGCCGTACAAAAAGTATGCAGACGGCTGAATTCGAAGCACAATTCTACCCGTTCTCACCCACCATGTCCAGCCGGAACTCTACCGATTCAGCCAATACTACGACTTGGGTACTGCGCGCTGCACGTGTGCTAGTTGCAGTGGCCATCCCACCTCAAACGTTATTATCCATGTAAATGTCGGCAATCATGGTTTATGGTGTTAATTTAACTTTTTACTATCACAGACCACGTAGCGTAACAATTAATTCGATCGTATTACGTGTATGTGTGTTTTTCAAGGAGCAATAAATCACATGTTAGTAGAAGGGTCCTTAGTATTTGGAGCGGAAATCATTATGGTAGTCTTTTCCGTGCTCGACCCATGGCTCAATAATTACATTGCTGTCACACAGGCAGAGCGCAGAGCAATATCGACCATCGTGAGAAATGTAATGTTAGTTGGGTTTTATAAAACTAAATAATAAAGGGCAGGTGAACCACTCTTGTATGAAATAATCCAACATGGCATCGTCACGATACATTTCACCGGTTCCCAAAATCTCCGAAATCATTACAGCAATCAAACTGAAGATTAGTACGGTGTTCAAAGGACTGTTGTGTAAGGAAATATATACAGGCTGTAATTGATATAATGGAAGTCCGTTACACTGGTGATAGAAGAGACTATTCTAAGCAAATGTCTTTATGAAAATTAGTCGTATCTTTATTAGTGTAGGTGGAATTAAATCCTAAAAATCGTCGGTCAATGTCTTGGAAAAGGGCTTAGAGTGTGTTCCCCTCAGCAGCACCGCTGACATCTCCCCGTCGCCCTCATCTCCATCACAGAGGAATGTTGACAAGAGTTTGAAGTTGAGTGACCTCCTCGTCTTGTCTGGCAATGGCATTAAAGTACGCAAACCGAGCCTATGAACAGCTGATTCTCACCTTTGTGTGGAGTGGCTACATCACTAGTGATGGTGGATCTGTTTAGGATTTTGCCAGCCTCATTGCCTATGCATTGAAAATGGAAATCCTAAAGATTTGGTAAAATGTTGGTCTATCTTTGAGAGAAGACAGTGCAACAACTGTAATAAAAATATTATTAATATTATTATTATTATTTTAGTTGGTTACTACTACTAATAAGAGTAATAATATACTTTTAGACACACTAACTTCTATTATGTTTTTTTTTTTGGTATGTCGATTTGCCAGACTTTAATGTACGCAGGATTTCTTGTATGTGCTATGAAATCCGTAGTCATGATCGTATTAGATCACATTCATTTACTACATGACTGAACCTAGATCGCACCCTCGGGAAGGTTAGCACTCTACCACCAGAGCTACACATGCTGACTCTTATTATTATTATTATTAGATTATTATTATTATTATCATTGTTATTTTTACCATCATCTACACGTGGTGCTAGTGTTGAGATAGTTTACCATTACCGCCCGATATGTAAGTCGGGGTGAGATGGCGCAGCGTTCCAGCTGTTGGCCTCTCACCACGGCGGACCGGGTTTCATTCTCGGTCAATGCTTGTGAGTGAAATACAGTGTCCTGTGGTACGGATTCCACATAAAAGGGAGGGCCAGTAGCTTATGATCACTATATTTACGGTCATGTAAAACCACAAGCTTCCTTACTTCCCACCATCGGCAGCACCAACATGATTTCCCGTGGCATCCTACGAGGCTAAAGTTGGCATGTCCCTGCTTTCTTATCTACCCCCGCGGTGTAGGCATACGCATTTAATCGTGCAACACTATCGCAGCAAAACCGGTGATTGGAGGTCCGAACTTAGCACCGACAATGGCTATCCTGAGTTTGAATTTCCTCAGATTCTTTCCACACGCTTTCCAAGCACATGCTGGGATAGAATGGTACTTGCTACTTGGAGTCCCGGGGCGCCAACCTCATCCACGACCCTAATAACTACAGCTACACGTACTACTACAGTCACACAGAAACACAGTTTATCAGGCAAATCCAACACTCGCCCAACTACACGGGGCTCATAAACAAATGTCCTAAACCCCAGAATTAACAACAACCATCACAACAAGCTTGCAAGTCTCTTCAATCATCATTGTTACCATAAATATTTATTTACTGAACGTCCTAAAAAATTATTTCGACCCTACTTGAAATTAAATAACATTCAGTAAAGATATAATCTCTTATAATGTGTTTGATAATAATAATAATAATTATTATTATTATTATAATATGTTGTTAGAAACACTATTTTTATTTTTTCGGGGATGTCAAGATTCCGGAATGCTGTGCTCACAGAATTTCGTGTACGTGCCATTACATCCATCGGCATAAGGCTGTCGTATTTGTTCACCTTCATGTATTACATGACTGAGCCTACATCGAACCCTCGAGAAGGCTGGCACTCTATTACCTGGTCTACACCGCCTCGGTATCATATAATTATTGTTGCTTTATACAGTACATACAACACGTTGCTGGTAAATCACAACATAACTATACGGGCTTCAGGGATACAAACTATTGTTACTGAAACAGCCACTTCTAAGCTGGAAAGTCGAAATCGCTACCCATGAACTTTCCAGTCGATTCGGGTTGTTGAGAGAACTACTGCCTTCTGCATTAATTTGTAAATTTGAGTATCCAAAACCAGTTCTTTAAGGCCTTGGAGCAATGTACTTTGGATCACGCCCGTATTTGAGACAATGATGGTATTTACCGTTCTACATGCCAATGCCTTTTGATAGGGCCAACAACCTCGCTATATTTGCTTTTTTGCTATTTTTTTTTTATGTACATGTGGTACCATACTAGAATTAAATCTTGGAAGTAGTTTCCATGGTTTCCCCACTTCTAGCCCAGGTAAATGCTGGGATGGTTCCTAACTTAAGGACACGGCCACCTTCTTCCCAATCCTCACCTGAATTTAAAATAACCACATTACTAAAGAAACCACAAAAACACAGATTATCAGACAAATTCTACCCACACCCAACCACATGGGGGTAAATTACCAAAATCGCCAAGCCTCTCAAAGAAAACATCAAGTATTTTCCTTCTGTCTTAAATGCTAGTTCTGAACAGAATTCGGGATGTCGGAATTTTGTCACACAGTATTTCATTAACGCACGGACGCCAATGACACACCAGGGCTGATTATCCAAATTATTTTATACTTATATTTACAAAGTAGGCTACACAATACTACCGGTCCTGACGTCCCAAGCCATTGCGTGCAATTTCAACAACAACAACAACAACAACAACAACAACTGCAATACAAATTTTCTTACTAGACGGGTATCGCTCGCTATCCTCATAACAGCTGATACCACCCCTCAACCGGAAACTTCAATGCTCCGATTACGTAACAAATTCCCCTCCGCTCATCGTCCCACCTCGCCCCGCCTTGTTTCCCCCAGACTGCAGCCTCACCTTCTGTTTGATGACTTTCTCAAAAACCTAAAAACATTGACTTTTTAATGATTAATTTTCAATGTAAAGATAGGTGACAATTTTTGTACCTAGGAAGCTTAGAATAGTCTCTTCTATCAACAGTGTAACGGACTTCATTTATATCAATTACACCCTGTACAACTTCCCAAATCCTGAGAAGTACAAAAACATCATGGCGGCCAAGTGGTTTTGAAATATTTAAAATAACTCTTCTGCCTATCCAATTACCCACGTGCAATGACACACCCTGTCTAAATTTCCAAATCCTGAGATGTACAAAAACATCATGGCGGCCAAGTGGTTTTCAAATATTTAAAATAACTTTTCTGCCTATCCAATTACCCACGTGCAATGACACTTGACACAGAGAAACTTTATTCTGAGCTTAGTAAAGAGACATCTAGTGATGTCCATTTGTTTAAAAATATTCAAGATGAAATCAGTGGGAAATTTTAAAACCTCATTTTGAGCCTATTTTCAGTTATGATAAAATAGGCTTATGAGATCACCTTTTGTCCGTGTATGTCTCTGCATGTGTGTGTATAGGTGTATGTGCGTCCGTGAGTGCCCCCCCCCCCCGTAATAACTTCTAAACGGCTGAGCGATTTCAATGAAACTCGGTAAGATCATAGTACTATTTCGGCCGACCCCGACCGTGCCCTTCAAAATTTGTTACGTCTGACCATTCCAATATGGTGGCTGTACGAAATACAAGGTGTCTATAAAAGAACTCCGGGGTTTTGAGGCACAATATTGTAATGAAGTAAAAAAGTTATATTAATGTTTAATACATGATTGGAAAGGTTGCATTTCCAAGTTTTTTTTAACACTTTAATAAAGTTTAATATGAGACCCGTTGGTGGCACGGCACACATGGTAACGGTATTCCACCTCTTCCCATGTCCTGGCCAGCATGTCTGGGGGGACGGTTGCCACACAATTGATTATTCGTTCCCTGAGATGGCCAACATCATGAATTTTCTCCGCATACACAAGATTCTTGATATGCCCCCAGAAGAAAAATCCAACGGAGTCATATCAGGGCTCCTTGGAGGCCATGGAATAGTTCCTTCCCTTCCAATCCATCTGTTGCCGAGTCGAGCGTCAAGAGCCTCACGCACACGCAAACTGAAGTGTGGCGGTGCCCCATCTTGTTGGAAGTGGACTAAACCCTTGGCCTCAATGTCATCTAACTGAGGAAATGCATATTCCTCTAACATATCACATAGACATCACCATTGACATTTCTTTGAACAAAAATGAAGGGACCTATTACTCTATCATGCATAAGACAACACCAAACATTCACTTTCGGCGTGTCACGTTCATACTCTATGGACTCATGGGGCGGCTCTGATCCCAAATTCTGCAATTATGTCTGTTTACAGACCCGTTTACATGAAAAGTCGCTTCATCACTAAAACTAACATTAAAAAATCGTTATTTTCATCGATTTCGTTTAGCATAGAAACAGAAAAGTCTAATCTCTTAATCTTGTCTGCCGGTTTAATGTGGTGTAACAGTTGAATTTTGTAAGCAGTTAAACGAAGTCTTTTATGAACTACTTTATGAACTGTTGATCTTGGTAACCCGAACTCCAGACTACGTCTTGTCAATGATTTCTTAGGGCTTCGAAGGCATGAAGCTCGGATTCTGTCCACATTCTCTTGTGACACACGCGGCCTACTCGGCGACTTTTCTTTTAAAACACTTCCTGTTTGTTTGAAAGCACTTAACCATTGGCGAATGGTTTTATCCGTAGGCGGGTCAACACCATAATTACGACGAAAATTTCTTTGTACCGTAACAACAGAATTTTTTAGTTTCTATTAGCCAAATAACGCATTGAGCCTTTTGTTGCGGAGTCGCCATAGCGCGGCAATCCAGACAGCACTGACTGCCGCTACGTTGTTTCAAGGTCAACGCTCCGCAGCGCAGCCAACTGTTGATAAAAACACTCCCAATTGGTATGAGTAAAACTTGATGAGCTACTCGTTCCAGAGAAATTAACTACATTTTGCTATCTTTTACAGTTATTATGATATGAATTTTTAAAAGCCCGGAGTTCTTTTATAGAAACCCTGTATTTCACCGGCACTCTATATCTCCGAAACTGTTACCCATATCACCTTGAAGTTTTCTACGGAGATAAACAGCACAACTAGACGTTCACCCATGTAACATTCGAAAACCTGTTAACTACAAAGCGAACATGACGGCCAAGCGAATTTGAAACATTTAAATAGACTTTTCTCGCGATTAAACAATCCAAACGCAGTGAAACGCGGTACAGAAAATAACTATACAAATTGCAATGCAGTCACATCGAATTTAGTTCAATTATTTACAGAACCTCAAGGAGGTGGCTGTGCGAAATTTTAAAATTAATTTTCGATTTCTTGTGTTCTTTTCATGTGATCGAAATCAACGTTTGAATAATGAACCTACACAATAATCCTCATCTAATTGTACATAACTCTATGGCCTACATGTATTAAAATCCAACATGGTGACCAACCTAAATATTTAGGCGCTTCTCCATATCTATTAATCTATGACAGCAGACGGCCTTCTGTGACAACCAACGTTGCACCAAACAAAAGAAAATAAACCAGCATTTGCCTGATCAACCATAATCAAAAAGACGGGAAATTCCCCCCCAAGTCTAACATTACATTTAATACAGATCTATTTGTCACCACCATATAACGTTTCAGCCGTAAATAATCTCACTAGCACCATGCTTTCCTGAGCGCAAGGCGACATGAAAGCAGGCACTCTAATAAAACAAGCGAATGGCAAGAGCCGCAAGAAAAAACACACAAAAATCTAATATTTACAACAATATGTCACTTGATGCTAAGAAAAATTATTATGTCAGCGAAAATAATTTGCATTTAAAACGCAGCGAATCAAAAATTATTTACATACAAATTTCCCTACATTGCGCGTGATTCCGCCCCGTACAAAATTAAATAAATTTAATTATTTACTCATCACCTTCAGCTTTGCCGGGTGTCTGACGACAACCCCGTGATCGTACATCCGATGACTTAGCCCATCATACTATTCATCATGGCAGGTGAAATAACATTGTCCAGATCTTCCATCTCGTGGGCGAACATCTTGCTGTAGGAAAATGTTAATATTATTATTAATTAGGCGACTAGCTAGACTGCGTAATAAACTACTAAATTCACTCACTAAATCCAATGCAGTACCGAAGAACGTTCCGTAAATACTGTGGAATTATGTCCACCTAATACACAGTAATTATCACATCACATGTTGCGCAAATCACAACACAATTAAACTTCCACATCCTAAGTGCTGCCATCGCACTCGCAAAATATATAAGTACCAGAGTGTCTCGTGCTTGGACAGAGTTTCACCCTTTAAACGTTGAGATTTATAAAATCAAGTGTAGCGTCTGTTCATAGACCGTAGTATTTATATGTTTTATCACAAAACTTGGTGGAAGGGGAACATCGCTCCGTAATAATTCTTAATAATTGTCACACAGACTTCAGACACATTTCAATCAACTCGTAAAAATTAACACCTTAATATGACACTCGCGTGCAGAAATTCGCATCGTGGCAACACACATTTCTTAAATTCGAGGGCTAATATCCTTCCCGCCGAAAAGTAGCATCATGATGTTATTGGTTGTTCATTCAAATAATTTGAAACACTTAGCTGGTGAACTCCTCTCACTACATGACGTCGTACAGTAGCTCTGTCCTCACGTGGACTCTGCTTTCTCTCTCTTTCCTCTTCAAGACATGGAAAATCAACTGACTTCTCGTTTGAAATAAGCAACGGACTGTCATCTCGCAACTGCCTTCCCCCTTTCTTAGAATTGGTTAAATTTAGCCTGGCTGTTTTTCTAGCTGGCGACAGTCAAAAGATACTTTGTTCACCCAGACAGACTACTATTACAAATATGCCCATCAGCATCCTCAACTGGGCTATATCAGAGCTGAAGAAATAAAATATTTGAAAACTTAAATATGCGTTATAATTAAGGGTTCTGAATTATTTTTTTAAAATCGATTTTACCCTCCTGGTCGGTAGCTCCCAAGGACTCAGCGAGGGAACTCGCCACTACCATCTCTACGGGCGGTGTCCTAGAGCTAGGAACATCTGGTCGGAGTAGATACAACTCAGGAGGTCTGATCACCACCACGCCAATGCGGCTTCACCTGCAATGCGAAGAGGGCCCTCATTACGGATAGGCAGGGAAGATTGGGATGGATAGGCAAGGAAGCGGGAAGGAGGCGGCCATGGCCTTACAGTAGGTACTGTACCATTTATTTCAAAGCTCACGCGCCACTATTTGATGAATTAGGAACGGTGTTCCGTGCAGGAACAAATGGTGCTTACCGCTATGTCAATCGGAATCGCTCGAAGCGTGTCGCCGAAAAAGAAATGGAGTCATGACAAGCAACATGTGATCTTCGTGACGTCAAGGAAATCTCGACACCCGCATTAAGAAAATGAATTGGACATTGAGGCTAAATAGAATATTTTACGCAATATAATTGAGTCTAAATAACATGTCAGAATACGTCAATGTGTATACATGTATTTATGGAATTATCAAGAAGCCTGTAATATTGAGAAACGAGAAACCCGAGGGAAGGGGTAAGAGCTCTGATGCGCTGTGCAACAAGTGTGGAGTTACCAGATTATAAAGAGAGTTCGAGGCGGAACTAACTTCAGAATACGGGAGTGTTGTTCTAGTAACATCGTGTTCCGGGAGATTCAGTAAAACGGACCGTGAAGATTACGAGCGGTGAAACCACGAATAAACTGTGTATTCTGAGTACAAGAATATGAGGTATTAGCACTTTCATATGGTATGCATGGCTCCGATAAATAAATGAGCAGAGACATTTCACATTTTTAAATTCGCGGAAGGATACTTTCAGCTTCAGTGAAGCGTGTGTCGAAAGCAGCTATTGTGAACAGTTAGCCCATGCGAGATTTTGTCTCACTATACTCCTGTTGAGTAGGACGTTAGAACGGGCTGTAATACTTGTTCAGTTCTTTTGCAAGAGGAACATTATACTGTATTTGCCGTGCATTATGTTGGACAGTCATACATCGGGGGGAACACTCAAAGACATTAATAAGTGCGTTGTCATGGTTGGCTAAACCATTGACGAAGGCACTATGTTCGCAGTGCAGTAGAGACTCCTCCTAAGTTAACCATATCGCACTATATGGTCTGGGGACACAAATTTCTGTTCCAGACTACTTGACATTGTGAAAATGTATTACGCAACCTGAGAGAGATGAGTATTAAAAATGGTTATAAGCAAACGCTTGCTCACTACAGTATACTGTTATACTTCAACCGAAAGACGCGTGTTCGTTTTTCTTCGCCGAAATGCTATCGCTCGACAGTGGCGCACGGTCGAATTGGCGTATGGAGGCCTGGAGATGTTCGTGTTCCTGCTTCGAGACCCGAGACCGTTGGAGAATGGAGATCGTGTCTTGGAGGAGATAGAAGATCTTTACCATGGCATATTACTATATTCTTTTTGACATCGCATCGGATCGTGGCTGAAGGTAGAAGAAATTCAGTTTTTTCAATAGTGGCTTAGCGGGTTATTGTAAAGTAACCATAATTGTCCTGGTTAGTTTTTGATATGTAGTTTGGTTGGACAGGAGTCTAGACTCGACATCTTGTCGTTTCTGACCTTCTGCCTACCTGGATTTTGGTTTATGTTAAATAAATGCATGCATTTATTTAAATTTGTGGCAATTATTTTGGCTTAATAGTAGTAGTAATTTGCACTTTTTTTTTGTCGAGAATACAAGTTATAGAAGAAGATATTTTATTTCCAATCGTTTTTGGAACTATTTTGTGTGTGTTCAATCGTTTTGGTGATTTATGACCGAACTATAAAATTCATATAGCTGATTAGAGTGGTTTATTATACACTTAAAATGCGTTAATATTGAAATGATTAGACATGTGAATGAGCAAACTATTAACGAACTTTTCTTAGGTCGTTTTCACACAGGATGTTTCTGAAGTCGGATCTTATTAGGATTTGTTCAGTTATTAAAGTAGGGACTTCACTTAATTACTGAGAGGCAAGATATGTTCACAGTGTGTCCTAATGAATCAATTAGAATTAACTTAATTGTGTTAACTAAGATTCATGGCATAGGGGGCATTGTTAAACATGTTGAATCCATCTGAATGAGTGTTGAACTATATTGTTGATTTAATCAATTTTCACTTTCAGGAAGCCACGTATTTTGTGTGCATTTTGTAATTTGAGATTTAATAACATAATGATTAATTTATCGATTTCTCATTTGATTGGAGATATTTTGACGAGCAGCAAATATCTTTTATACGCAATTTCTCAGAATAGACTTTAAGAAAGTCTATATAAATTAATAATAGGAAATGATATGTAATGAAATATTGTGAGGCAAGACTTTAACATAATCAGGATATTTTTATACCATTTTGAATATATCTCAACGGAGTAAACGAATTCTCATTCAAATAGGGAGTATGAATTTTAGTTATGTGCAATATAAATATGAGCTTGACAAATTATTATGAATGTTCGTGATCACTGATGAGTTATACTGACATTTGATTGAAGTATAGAACAGGTCACCATTTTATGGTGTACATTATGGTTCAGCATACCAGTGGGTATGCTGAGATTAATATTATAAGTAATAGAGATTAATCTGTTTCATAGTGAATGTATCGTTGGAATTGAGCCAGTGAGAGCCAATTATTACAGATTTTATGGAAATCTACGTCGTCGAGTTATTGTTTAATTAATCCTTGTGATAGGGTGTAAGATCAGCTGTTTGATCACAGACATTTTTACCTCACTGCTACAAACACTCTGAGCATTAAACTGCGTTGAAATTATTTCAGTTGGATAGATTATCTGTGATAAAATTAATATAAATGACGACATTATTAATTAATTAATTGTTTTGAAATAATTCACATGTAGCGGACAATTAAAACTTTCAATTAGCTTTATTGCTTGCTGGATTTAAATATGCTTACGACAAATTTGAAATATTACAATGGAACTAAAATGAATTGTTAAGTTGCAACAAGCCAAGTCAAAGAAATAAATCAAGTCACCGATAAAACAAAGTTGTTCATGAAAATATTGACTTGTAAAATATTAACCTAAGGTTAATAAAACTAAAATGCATGCGTGATGCTTTAATGTAAATCATAATTTCTGTAAATAGCTAAACCTTTGAACTATTTGACAATTTTGATATGTTGTATATATTATATATTTGAGAATGAACTATAACATGTATTAGGGTGTGCGACAACCTAATACAATTCCATTTAGGTTTGTTCATAATATGAGATGTTGTATAGATTGTTTTTTTTTACGTGTCAGGTTGGACACGATGCGATTTCTTGCTTATATTCTGATAGTATTACCCTTAGGGAAGGGTGTGTTTGTGCATTCCTTTGCATGCTAGAATTTTCTTGTTTCTTGTTCACTTTTTTGAATAAATTTATTTTAGTTAAAAAGTTCATGGTGTGATGCTTTGGAGAGGTGGTGGAAGGGTGAATTAGGAAGGCCATCGCTGGTGATTTTCAGGTTCTACGATCCGTCAGTCTTCGTGGGATGCAGCAGGTAATGGTAGGTTATGACGGGTACAGATATCTTGGCGCACCAACGACTAGGCTCGAATAAAACTGGAATACCAGAGTTGAGACCAGTTATTAATCACAGGAATATTGTATTCTTTGTGGGGAAGCCGAAGTAAATAATGGTAAACCAATATTTTTGGCACAAAATGTTGGAATTGGTTTTGAATAAAGCAATGACGAGGATACTCGAATTACCTGATGTATTTGTAAAATTGCAACCATTGTTAGATATTTGTTATATAGGTGTGGTGCCACACGTTTTTATAAGCTTATTACTGACTAGGGCAGGTTCAATGGGAGACATTCATTGGAACCTCCGATGACTTGCTTAGTCAAGTGGGATATTTAATGGAGTTCGTGTTTGAGCTACATATAAGTTATCTGTTGTATGTGTTACCGGCAGATGATATTGATGTCATCAGTAATATAGAAGCATTTTCCTCAAGTTAAATTTGTAACGATAGTCTGTAAATCCCCACTGATATAAATCATCACGTCTTTAATTATAGGTAACCAAATGAATAATTTGGGTTTGTCGCATCTTAGATTAAGAATAGATTAAATGTAATGCTCGACAATGAAAGTATGCAACTTATGGTATAATATGGTTACTTTCTGCTGTGCTGTGTAATGTAGTGCTGTTGTCGTTTGTGAATTGTGTATTTCGTGTTACTATGGGTGACGAAGAAACTGTTACCATTGGAGACTTTCGGAAAATGTTCGAGATAATCCACAGTAAAATGGAACATTTGAATCAAGACATAAATAATGTTAGAGAATCTGTAAAGTTAGTTGTGATAATATACGCGAAACTGTTAACCAAAGTAGGGGAATAATTAAGGATGCAGTTGCAGAAAGCATCCGACGCGAAATAGACGCCATGCAGAAGTCGATGAAAGATCTTAAAGAGGGTCCAAAAGAGTGGAGGCTAAAGTTAATAATGTAGAGTTAACTGTTGAAGACACGCAAGATGATGTCAGGAAAATGGAGGGTGGTCAAAATAAAATGGAACTAGATGTAAAGAAAATTGAAACTAGTCAACATAAAATGGAAACTAGTCAAAATAAAATGGAAACTAATCTAAATAACATGGAAGCTAGTCAAAATAAAATGGAAACGAATCTAAATAAAATGGAAACTAGTCAACATAAAATGGAAACTAGTCAACATGAAATTAAAACTAATCTGAATAAAATGGAAACTAGTCAACATAAAATGGAAACTAATATGAATAAAATTGAAGCTAGTCAGAAGGAAATTAAAGATGTCAAGAATGTTCAAACTGAGGTTAGAATTTTAAAAGCTACACTAAATGATGTTCGAACTGAGTTCAGTTTAATAGAAGAAAGTCAAAAAAAACGGAATCAAAGCTGACTGATTTCGATAAATCCAATTCTGATTTTCAGGCCGAAATTAAGTTAAAACTGAGCAATTGCAAACAGGAAAATCAGGATAACTTAGATTCACTAAGGCTACAGTTTACTAATGACACAACTCAGACTCAAGCTAGTCTTGAACAACTGAAGGGTGACATGGGTACACTCCAAGCCCAGGTTAAATATCATACTAAGCTCATCGAAGTTGACTTTGATGTAGACCTCAATGCTATTTTCAAGGATAATATAATAATTCTTAAAAAATATATCATGAAAAATAATGAAGATAGTTTCTAAGACGCTAAACAGGGTATCGAAAGAAAGCTTGCCAGTCAATTAGCTACGACTAATCAAGACATCACACATGTAAGGGAAGATGCTGATAAAAGGATAGATGCTCTTCAAAACTCTCAAATCAATAACATATCAGGGTTAGAGAAACGCATTAAAGGCATTGAACTTAAAGTAGATCAAGGTTGATTGGAATTGACAGAGGTTAGAAAAAAGAAAACTTCTGAAATAAATGAGCTCAGACAGAGATTTGATGGTATAAATTTAGCGGATCATATTAACATAGATAATTTAAAGGAACAGTTAAGGGGTCTATTAAATGCCGATTTGACAGCCACTACTTATCGAACTGAATCTCAAACGCCACATGTTAGGGATCTGAGAGGTCAAGAATATGTTAGTCCTGAGGCGACTATTCAACCCAGTCCACAGGGACAGACAAATGAGACACCGCAGAGAAGGGAGGAAATTAGTTTTCCTATGTTTAATCCTGGTTTAGGAAGTTATAATCTTTAACCTACGGATAGGACGTCTAATGTGACGATCATAAGGAATTACGAAGATAAACCCCGAAAATTTAACAAAATTGACGGTACAACTCCAATAGAATTTATCCGTGGATTACGTGATTACTTCTATGAATCTCGCACTCCTCAAGATCGAGAATTACGAGTTGTGTAGCGATATTTGACGGATGCACCTTTACAATGGTATCGCACTTTCAGATACATGTTCGACGATTTCGAACAGTTCTCTGAAGCCTTTATGCAAAGATTTTGGTCCATGGAAGTACAACAAAATATCCGTTCTGAGGTGTACTCCAGAAAATATTCAAACAAAGGATCTATTAATTACGCTGAATTCTTCGCAATGCAACTTGCAAAACTTGAAAATATTTCACGGCAATTACCTGTAGATGTCAGGAGATTGATTATTTCATCAGGAACTACATATTTGGCATCGATGGAGGACCTATTACGTAGATTGGACCACATCAATGCAGCAACAAAACCAACGGTCACAAGAAACACAAGGCAGGGTTCTAGAACAGTTAATACTGTGTATATGGATAGGACACAGCAGACGGATAGGCCAGGACATAGGAGAACTGACAATAGAATGGGTCCGAAGATGAACCATTATCAGAGACAGCAGAGAAACAATAATCAGTTTAGAGAATATAGTGAAAGACCCGAGAATCGTAGATATGACGAACGGTACGTTTATCGTAGAGACTACGATAACCGTAGGAATAACCATAGGGAAGAACCCTACAACCAAAACAATAGACAGAATCAGGGCTATTCTCGTTATAAAAACTACAAGAATGAGGAAGTCAATAGAAGAAAGGAACAGGAAAGGCTCAAGAGCGAGCGAGAAAAGTCCAACGAAAGTGGACGAAGAAAGTGTAAAGAAAGAAAGAAAGAAAGAAAGAAAGAAAGAAAGAAATAAAGAAAGAATATGTTAAAGCGCAGCCTGGTACAAGTCGACAGGGTGAAGAAAGAGAAAGAACCCCTGATCGAGGGAAGAGGAAAACGCAGAGTAAATAGAGACTTGAGCTATTGCACCTACATTCAATTTTTTTGTTTCAAGAAATAGAATACAATGACAGAAAGGTCATAAGAAATATGTGAAAAAGATTGTATAGATCGAGTATGAAATAATGATACATATGTCAGAATATCTAGAAGTGATGCAAATAAAAGCTAAGTCGACTTTTATTTGAGACATCAAGGGGGAAGATGTACCATTTATTTCATAGCTCGCGAGTCACTAGTTGGTGAATTTCGAACGGTGGTTCGCGCAGGATCAAATGGAGCTTACAGCTATGTCAATGGCATGCGTGGATAGGAAGCCGAAGGTAACCGAGGATGCGCGGGATCGCTCGAAGCGACACGCCAAAAGAAACAAGAAGTTCCGTGACGAACTAAAGAGCCTACTTTTCTTAAAATTTAAGATTCATGCCAATGATTAATCTATATGGATCTATCTAGAATAATGACGAAATTAAATTGGTAATATCGACATTTCTAATTAGTTCGAAATACTGTATAACTGGCATAATGTAGCCTAATAGAGAACTACAGTTGGCAGCCCTGGGGACTGAATATATTCTTAGTTCCATCTCTTAAGGTACAGAATACAAAAATTGGTCGAAGTCCAATGAATAGTATGGACGTTACATGCAGTTAATCATTGGATCTAACAGCGCGCGTAAAATCTTGTTCGCAACAATGACATACATGTATTGGTCAGAAATAATCTGAAATAATGTGATCTATTGATGTGTCAATTTTTAATGAAATCCATTAGTTAGTATAGAAGTTACATGCATTTTAAAATTGGACCTATCAGCAGGCTTAGAATCATGTTGGCAGCACTGGTGTAGGCCTATATTAGTTACTCCAAATTAATCTAGAATGCAAGGTATTATACGTGTGCAAACTTTAGAGCTATTGGCTTGCATACTTTCTGATATATTTATATTAGGGTAACAAAAATAGAGACAGCATTTTTAACAGTTGGCAGCCCTGGTTACTCGTAAGAATCGGCATAGTCATATCTGTTATGGTGCACATAGCACACACGAAATTTGGTTGAATTCCAAACGATAGTATAGAAGATACATGTATTTAAAGTTGGACCTCTCAGCAGGCTTAGAATCATGTTGGTAGCACTGACGTATATAGTTACTCCAAATTAATATAGAATGTCAGGTACTATACGTGTGCATAGTTTAAAGTTGTCGGCTTGCATACTTTCTGATATATGGGTATTTGGATTTTAAAAAATGAGAGTATTTATTAACAGTTGGCAGCCATGGAGGCTCTTAAGAATACGCTCAGTCATATCTGTTTATATACACATAGCACATAAGAAATTTGGTTGAATACCAATCGATAGTGTAGAAGTTACATACATTTAAAAATTGGACCTATCAGCAGGCTTATAATCATTTTGGCAACACTGCCATGTATGGCATCCTGGAAATTAAACTGCAATATTATTATCTTTACGTGTGCCAATTTTGAAAAAGCTCCCATTTATACCTTCCGAGATATTGAACATGGAGCTCAAATTTCAATTGCGATTTTTCAGCAGTTAGTAGCATTGACATTATTTTCAAATATGGCCGTGAGATATTCAGGTATAGGTCTTTACTCCTACCAAATTTTGTTTCGATTGCTCCAGCCGTTTAGGAGTTGATAGGGGGGACACACACACAGCCAGCCAGACAGACAGACAGACAGACAGAAGGACAGACAGACAGACACACATTTGCCGGTCTCATAAGTCTACTTTTTCCTCATTTTTGCAAAATGTGAAAAGTAGGCTCAAAATAGTCATGAAAAGCAACATGTGATCTTCGTGACGTCAAGGAAATCTCGACACCCGCGTTAAGAAAATGAATTGGACATTGAGGCAAAATAGAATATTTTACGCAGTATAATTGAGTCTAAATAACATGTCAGAATACTTCAATGTGTATACATGTATTTATGGAATTATAAAGAAGCCTGTAATATTGAGAAACGAATATATTGCACTCTAGCGGAGAACAATGACGAACTAAGATACCCGAGGGAAAGGTTAAGAGCTCTGATGCGCTGTGCAACAACTGTGGAGTTACCAGATTATAATGTGATTTCGAGGCGGAACTAACCTCGGAATAGAGGAGTGTTGTTCTTGTAACATCGTGTTCTGGGAGATTTAGTATAACGGACCGTGAAGATTACGAACGGTGAAACCAAGAATAAACTGTGTATTCTGAGTACAAGAATATGAAGTATGAGCACCTTCATACTGTATGCAAGGCTCCGATATATAAATGAGCAGAAACATTTCACATTTTATCAATTCGCGGAAGGATACTTTCAGCTGCAGTGAAGCGTGTGTCGAAAGCAGCTATTGTGAACAGTTAGCCCATGCGGGAATTTTGTCTCTCTATACTCCTGTTGAGTGGGACGATTGAACGGGCTGTAATACTTGCTCAGTTCTTTTGCAAGAGGAACATTATATTTCCCGTGCATTATGTTGGACAATCAGACATCAAGGGGAACACTCAAAGACATTAATAAGTGCGTAGTCATAGTTGGCTAAACAATTGACACAATGTTCGCAGTGCAGTAGAGACTTCTCATACGTTAACCATATCGCAGCATGTGGTCTGAGGACACAAATTTCTATTCCAGACTACTTGACATTGTGAAAATCTATTACGCACATCTGAGAGAGATGAGTATTACAAATGGTTATAAGCAAACGCTTGCTCACTACTGTATACTGTTATACTTCAACCGAAAGTCGCGTGTTCGTTTCCGTTTGTCGAAATGCTATCGCTCGACAGTGGCGTACGGTCTAATTGGCGTAGGGAGGCTTAGAGATGTTCGTGTTCCTGGCTCGAGACCTGAGACCGTTGGAAAATGAAGATCGTGTCTTGGAGGAGATAGAAGATATTTACCATGGCACATTACTATATCCTTTTTGACATTGCATCGCAACGTGGCTGAAGGTAGAAGAAATTCAGTTTTTTCAGTAGTGGCTTAGCGGGTTATTGTAAAGTAAACATAATTGTCTTAGTTAGTTTTTGATAAGTAGTATGGTTGCACAGCGGTCTAGACTCGACATCTTGTCGTTTCTGACTTTCTGACTACATGGATTTTGGTTTATGTTAAATAAATGCATCCATTTGTTTAAATTTGTGGCAATTATTTTGGCATAATAGTAGTAGTAATTTGCATACTTTTATTGTCGAGAATACAAATTATAGGAGAAGATATTTTATTTCCAATCGTTTTTGGAACTATTTTGTGTGTGTTCAATCGTTTTGGTAATTTATGACCGAACTATATAATTCATATAGCTGATTAGAGTGGTTTATTATACACTTAAAATGCATTAACATTGAAATGATTAGACATCTGAATGAGCACACTATTAACGAACTTTTCTTAGGTCGTTTTCACACAGGATGTTTCTGAAGTCGGATATTATTAGGATTTTGTTCAGTTATTAAAGTAGGGACTTCACTTAATTACTGAGAGGCAAGATATGTTCACAGTGTGTCCTAATGAATCAATTAGAATTAACTTAATTGTGTTAACTAAGATTCATGGCATAGGGGGCATTGTTGAACATGTTGAATCCATCTAAATGAGTGTTGATATATATTGTTGATTTGATCAATTTTCACTTTGAGGAAGCCACGTATTTTGTGTGCATTTTGTAATTTGAGATTGAATAACATAATGATTATTTTAACGATTTCTCATTTGATTGGAGATATTTTCACGAGCAGCAAATATCTTTTATACGCAATTTCTCAGAATAGACTAAGAAATCTATATAAATTAATAATAGGAAATTATATGTAATGAAATATTGTGAGGCAAAACATTAACATAGTCAGGATATGTTTATACCTTTTTGAATATATTTCAACAAAGTTAATGAATTCTCATTCAAATATGGAGAGTGAATTGTAGTTATGTGCAATATAAATATGAGCTTGACAAATTATTATGAATGTTCGTGATCACTGATGAGTTATACTGACATTTGATTGAAGTATAGAATAGGAGGTCACCATTTTTTGGTGTACATTATGGTTCATCATTACCAGTGGGTAGTGCTAAGATTAATATTATGAGTAATAGAGATGAATCTGTTTCATAGTGAATATATTGTTTGAATTGAGCCAGTGAAAGCCAATTATTACAGATTTTTATGGAAATCTACGTCGTCGAGTAATTGTTTAATTAATCCTTGTGATAGGATGTAAGATCAGTTGTTTGATCACAGACATTTTATACCACACTGCTACAATCACTCTGAGCAATAAACTGAGTTGGAATTATTTTAGATGGATAGATTATCTTTGTTCAAATTAATATATATGCCAACATTATTAATTAATTAATTGTTTTGAAATAAATCACAAGGACTGGAGAGTTAAAACTTTCAATTAGCTTTATTGCTTGTTGGATTTAAATATGCTTACGACAAATTTGAAATATTACAATGGAATTAAAATGAATTGTTAGGTTGCAACAAGCCAAGACAAAGAAATAAATCAAGTCACCGATAAAACAAAGTTGTTCATGAGAATATTGACTTGTAATATATTAACCTATGGTTAATAAAATTAAAATGCATGCGTGATGCATTAATGTAAATCATAATTTCTGTAAATAGCTAAAGCTTTGAACTATTTGACAATTTTGATATGTTGTATATATTATATACTTGCGAATGAACTATAACATGTGTTAGGGTGTGCGACAACCTAATACAATTCCATTTAGGTTTTTTAATGATATGAGATGTGGTATAGATCGTTTTTTAACGTGTCAGTTTTGACACGAGGTCTTTTCTGAGTTATTCCCCTTCGGAGTGTCTCCTATTACCATTATCGCTTCTTTTACTGGTATGCTAGTGTACATATCCGTGATATCGAATAAAATCTTTCGCATGCTTGGATTTATGTACCTAATCGACCCCATCTTGTTGACTAATTCGGTTGTGTTTTTTACTGAGACGTCGCTTTTGATAATTAGCCTATCCTGAGGATTTGTTGAAACATTTTTCTTAGTTTGTAGACCTGGCTTACTTCTAAAATTAACGAGTAGTATAATGGGGCAATCATCTTTATGGATCTTCGGTAGCGCTACAAGGCAACACTGAAAGAGAATGGCTTCAAATCTATGCATTCAATGAATTTTCTTCTGCTATTCCATTAACAAGAAGCATGTCTACGTATTTCGCCGTAGTTAACATGGTATAGCAGTGCAGAATGGGCAGCGCAAAATCCCTGTGTCTGTGTCACACAATGACAGGTGATTGTACCATTGAAGCGTCATAACGTCACACAACGTTGCAAAAATTATTATCCGTTGGGGATTCTACCATTCACTCAGTGGCAATCCAGTGATTATCGACTTGCACTACGCCTCGGCTCTGTAGGAGATTTGTATTAAGAGCCTCTTTAAGTACGTCACTACTCCTGTTCACCGTTTCGATTGCTCTCCACGTCGCTATATCGTAGTTGTAAGCGTTAATTTCATGAATTGCGAAACCCAGTCAATCAGCACGACATCTTCACTCAGATGATTTATGTTGCACTACAATAATTGACTGCAGGCACATCACATTATTCGAATTGTCTGTGGTCATATCGAGGGAAAAGTAATAGTGATCCGTATCGTTTGCAGGGTATGCTTGCAGTGCATTCGTACCATACGGGATGCAAGCAGATAAATTTTGATCTTCCTAATAACACACATTAGTAGGGCAGCATGAAACAATACTATTAGAGGCAGCTGATTGACGTGGTGTATATATCAATGCATATATATGAGTTTGTATTGTCCCCTATGTCTAAGGGGTCCATAGGCTGATGTAGGACCAAGTCAGGTTAACTAGGACCAATGCCACATCTATGAGTATGAGCATGTATGAAAATTTAAATGAAATAAGTACTATCTTGAATAATTGGTATAAGAAAAGAAATGGTGAATTTTGTACAAGGAGGTTAGTTTCAAGCCCTGGCCGATGTCTGTAGAAAGGGATTATTTCGCAACATGTTGGTGCCTTCACCGTCAGCAACGACACAATAGAGGCGAGCGTAGGCCTGGAAAACTTGTACTGCATCCAACCCTGGTATTCGAGGCAAATATTTCCCCGAAGGGTGGCTGTTGACACATTTTCAGGCTCAGTGCAGTGAACAGTAGAGTGAAAGAGAGGGAAATATGAATGAGCAATTCCGATACATCTCACATACGAGAGAAACGAGAGATATCTGAAGTGCAGGATAGCCAGTAGAATTTACGAGGAAAATTACAATCCACCTTGGGCAGAGAAGAACGGTCTAATATTTAAATTATACACCAAATAAATGTGGTTCCTTCGCGAACCGTTAGGGACTTATGATTGGTGGATTTAAGGGAAAAGTCGAAAGGCATTACTGGACTACTTCTGAGATATTATGATGCTATTGAAATCAAGGGCAATCTAGCGGTCAATTCCGAGAATTCCATTGAAATAAGTGCATTTTAATCCACAATTGAAGATCAAGTAGGCCTCTGATAGGGCAATTAGGAATCTCGCTCCTTCGCCCTGTTTTTCGCTCCGAACCCTAGTATAAAGTGAGGACGTCCGTGGTCTCAGAGACACAGTTTCTAGCGGCCCATCTAGGCTGATGTCACGCTAGTTTGCTTCGTAAAATTACGCTCTTTCATCCCAGAGAGTTTTGTTCCCATCAAGTTATAATTCTGATGGTCAGGTTATCTCGTAGTTGGGTGAAATATTTTATTTTATGTACTCACAGGTAAGCTAATTTGGAGGTATCCCATATTAAATTCAGTTAGGATCATGAGAGGTAGTTGTGTTTCTGACCAGCCGTCAGTTCGTAGGCCTAACAATATTTTCTTTGTGTATGTGGCGATAATTTTTGGATCCGTCATGTGGTCAAGTAATATTCAGTGGTCATTTTTCACGAGATTATGCAATCTGATTGGTATTTGGAATCGACCCCAGTAATATTTCGTCGAGGTGGTGTGTGTGTAGTTTGAATCCACATCCTTACGGCGGTATTTGTAACAATGCCTTCGCAGGGTAAGGAGCCCTATTAGTTAGTTTGTACAGGAGAGCCCGATCTCTCTGATCGGGATAAGTCCAGTTTATTCCTTCGAATAATGGCGTGGCATGATGCCGTGTTACCAACTATGGTGTTGATAAGTTGTTGACAGCAGACTGCGGAGTTCAAGTCAGTAGCCAACTACGTGTGTATTATATCAGGGAGAAGTGGGAATTGCTCAGTGATAAGGTCGTCGGAGGGCGAGACGTCCTGTATATTTTGTAGTCACAATATGTATGTCACGCACACTGCTGAATATGGGTCGAACACACATGATATATTGATATGATAAAGTCACGTTCTATTCGCAGGTACCCAGATCATTTCAAATAGCCAGATTGCGATGTCAAAGGCTCAGAATTGATGTAAGAATTGATTGATAATAATTTAGAATATGTTGAGCTTTTATTTTTGTTTATTTCTTTTTAATTTTGATTCTTTTCTTTTTGCTGAGCTGATTTAATAGTTCAAATCTTTTCATTTTCGAAGTACATTGTGTATACCTTCGAGGCTGTTATATTTTACTTTGGGATGCACATGGTCATATCTAGGCTAGACAGACATTTTTATTTTGAGTATTTACATTTGGACCATTCGTGGCCATCTTTTTGGATTTGGATACTTTTTGATTTATCCTTTTATTTAGTTACGTTTCATGCAAGTTATCTTCACACACGCACACACAACGTAGCCCCAGGATAAAGCACACAGCTGTTCGATTAGTGTTTTTATTTTTATTTTTATCGATTTTGCCCTCCAGGTTGGTTGCTCCCACAGACTCAGCGAAGGAACTCACCACTACCGCCTCTACGGGCAGTGTCCTAGAGCTGGGAACATCTGGTCGGAGAAGATACTACAGGGGAGGTGTGATCAGCACCTCGCCCAGGCGGCTTCACCTGCAAAGAGAACAGGGGTCTCATGAGGGAAGGGATGGGAAGATTAGGATGGATAGGCCAGGAAGAGGGAAGAAGGCGGCCGTGGCCTTACAGTAGGTACTGTGACCGTTTTTGTATCCAGGATTTCTGTATTTTGAGAACTCAGCTTGTAGCGCAACGGAGACGTATTAATGCTTGAGCGTGTTCTGTTACATAACAGCTGCCAGGCACGTCATGTCTGGCTGCGTGGCTCAGGGGTAACGTTCTCGCTTGCTGAGCCCAAGGTTGCAGGTTCGAAACCTGGCGCAGTCATCTGGCATTTGAGGGTGCGCAAATGCGAGGGAGCCGTGTCAGTACATTTACTGGCACGTTAAAGATCCCCTTCTGGGCAAAATTCCTGCACCCCGGCGTCTCTAAAAGCCAGGGTAGTTAAAAGGGACGTAAAACCAATAACATTATTATTATTACGTCATCGACCTCCCGAGGTGCACAAAACGACTTGCAGTTGGACAGTCAAGGCCGAGTGACGTCAGGAGTTGTCATGGGGAAGGCGAACGCTGGGTAGTTTGTCATAAACACTCTCTTGTGATTTCATGAGCCGGGCGGAACGCTCTAGTGGAATCGTGCCACGCGGTGTTCTTACTGTTTCGTTCGTAAGTTCCATTGAGTGGACATTATCCCTCCGTCGACAATTGCGGACTTGAGTGAACTTTTTAAAATGCAGTATATTAAGTTTCTCTACGAACGTGAAGAGAACTCTGATTATTTCAAGCATTTATAGTAGCTTGTTCAATGTGCATGCTACAGCTCTCGCAGCATTGTCACGTGCTGCAACTAATATACTTCTACATACTTTATGCAACCTGTTCTGAACTCAGAAAAAAAAGGGAACTTTGAGATTTGAATGCTTCTCGTATATTCTTCCGAATACAATATGCAAAGCAAGTTGCTATCGAAAGGAATAACTATATGGTTTTCTGATTATATCATCATGCACGCTTAAGTATGAATACAAGGACATACAGTAGTATGCATGAGTGGAGCATTGACTACGTAAAGTAACCGAGATATACAACTTCGCCAGAGATGTTTCTAGAGCGTTTTCTGACTACCTTCGCCATGAACTATAACTCTTTCGAATTCATGGATGAGACTGGAGTGACCCACGGATATACTTCAAAATTACTCTTCTGCTACCATTTAAATATCGTCTTTGAAGAGAGTAGGAGTTCACAATAGTTTTGTTCGAGCTCCCAGAATATGTCGGATTTGCTGCATAGCCCCCAGCCTGGAAGGAATCGTGAGGAGACGTGTCCCAGGTTCGAGACCAGGATGATGGGTTCGTATACTGATGGCCAGTATATTTTTGGAAACCAGACTCGGGCATTCGTCCCGAATGACGACTCTTCATCGTCCAGCTCAAGGTAGACGTCTGACATCTTTTGGTAGAAGTTGAGCATTTATATTTTTTGTTGCCAGTTGCCAATTTTCGTAGTTAGAATATTTGATGACGGGATTTTAAGTCTGATAATTTCTTGTTTTTCTTGATCCGAGATTCTATTTCTTTACGTTCGTTGGACGAACATATACTCTTCATGTCTTCTTAGGATATTTTACTTCTTTGCTTTTGCGTTCAATTCAGTTTCAACGTAACATTCTGAAATATTCAATCGTTGTGAAAATCAACAGTTAGGGGAAGTTTTGCGTTTAGTATAAGTGATTTAAGCATTCTTGCATCGTCATGTTTTTTGATATTTCGACTCCCAGTAAGTTATTTTCTACGCGTTTAACCCTTTCCGCCCCCAGTGATGCCAAATGGCATCATCTGTTTTTGGTATTATTTTAGTCATAGTGGCATTTCACTAAATCGCTATGAATGGTGTAATACTAATGTGTCAGCTCCCTACTGCCAATTTACTTTAGCTTCCTTGACTTTACATAATGCTGCATCCTACTGGAAACAATTGGAGTTACTCCTGCAGTGTATGATCTGAGTGCCTGGTGTCAGCTGGTGAAATAATTTGAATTATACTGGAATACTGTGCATTGTTGAGTAAAAAGGTTGTTTCTTGTAACAGATAAAGTTCTGTTGATTAGTGTTAAGTGATGATTATGGAAGATTTCTGTAAATTGGTTTCTTGAACATCCCACCTGAAAGTCACGACTCCATTTGGAATCATTGGGACCCAGGTAAGTAATTCGTCCCAAATGTTTTTCCTCTCCTGTAGTGTTGAATATTCTATTGCATCTCTGTAGATTATTTCTTATGTTAAATCCTTAGCAGGAAATTCTTAGAACTGCTGTTATAGGCTATAATTTTCTCTCTTTTTCTTCTAGATGGCAACCAAAAGATCGAAATTATCTGAAGATAAAATTATTTTATTAGTATCAGGAGATGTATCAGAGGCAGAACTGACTGACGAGTCGGATGATGAATACGATGCTCCTCTTCAAGAAAGAAGTTCGTTCGTGGATTCTAATCACCAGAAAGCTTCAGAATTCCAGTGTTCTATTGATATTGAAGTACCGGTACATGAAAGAGAAAGAATACTGGAAGAAGAATATGATAGTGAAGAGGAGGAGGGGATCGAAGACGAACAAGTGTCAAACAAGATTAGGACAGGAAATCAAAGTAATAACACTATCAAATGGAGACACAAAGATATTGAAGAATTTGACACTACCTTTGAAGAAGATCTTATGCATGATGTAGGTTGTGATGATACACCTCTTCAGTTCTTCAAGAGATTTTGTACTGATGCTATGATCGAGAATCTCTCCTATCAAACAAAAGACTGGAATCTGTGAATACATCAAAGGCAGAAATAGAACAAATTTTAGGTATTCATGTCTTATCTGGAATCGTTCGAATGCCCTCATACAAAATGTACTGGGCTGAAGAGACATGATATCCTCGTATAGCCGATGTAATGACAAGAAATCGGTTCTATAATCTAAGAACATATTTCCATATCAATGATAACTCCAAGGCATTACCACGTGAACATCCTGAACACGATAAACTCGTCAAAGTTCGGCCGTTTGTAGGCAATTTGAAAAGCGCAATGAGGAAGACAGGGCTCGAAGAACATCTCAGTGTGGATGAATTTTTGATACCATTCAAGGGAAGGAGTGGAATGAAACAGTACATTCAGAGCAAACCTCACAAACGGGGAATTAAAGTTTTTGGCCTTGCAGGGTCAAGTGGCATGATGTATGACTTCGAAATCTGCAAATGGATTTCAAGTTCATGCCCCTAGTACAATTCATATCTCAAGTCGCTTTAGGCCTGATGGATGCAGGGAAAGTACCAACAGTCAGGAAGAGAGGTCGGCCCTCAGATGAAATTGACTCTCCTACAAGAAGAAAACAACCGACTCCTCATCCAGTTGCTGATGCTCGGTTTGATCAACTGGCCCACTGGCTTCAGCATGTAGATAACAAACAAAGGTGCAAACTCTGCATAAAGTGTTACTGGCGGTCACAATGCAAAAAATGTCATGTAGCTCTGTGTATGAATAAGAATAACAATTGTTTCGAGCGTTACCATGTAAAGTGAGTGTTGGAACTTGTACTGTTGGAATAGACTGCCTTAGTTACCTAGCATTGAAGTAAGGAAAAATGATTTGGCTGAAATATTGTTAAAATTTGTATTCTAGTGAACTGATTTTTTATTTTCTGAAGTTAGTGAATTTATGTTGAATTTATTTTTATTTTATTCAGGAAGGAAAAACTCTTCTATAATCATACATATCAGTTGCTAAAATAAAATATTTGCTAACATACAGACACATGATTTCCAATATAAAAGTTACCCTTCTGGTACCATTGATGCCATTTGGCATCACCCTATATTTTGTAAAATAAATGGTCAAAAAATTAATGACACTAATTTTCTATCTTAGACATCCTACTTAGTTCCAAAAATTACCGTGGTGATTTTTTAATGCACGGTTTCGTAATTCGGGGCTGAAAGGGTTAAATTCGTTTGACGTTGGGATGAATTTGAATTTCATGGTTATGTGATGGTTTTTGAGAAATGTGGTGTCGACCATTCCATTTTCACAGGATCCCATTTGTAGCTTGAGACAGCCCATTCTGTGAAAGCCCCTAATGTTCCACAGGGGTATAACTCTGTTATCCAGGAATGACTCATGGTGTAGGGGATTTCTTAGTTTGTTCAGTTTATCTGGAGAGGTGAATTTTCCTCTTTTTTGACTGACTTTAATTTCTTATCGACTTATATTGGATTATTTTCATCATTTCTTATTCTCGTTGGAGATTTTATTGTTTTTCATCATCGGACTTTTCTTGAGATTTAGAATTTAATTCTAATTGACATTTTTCCTAAAACATTATCAAGATTCCCAAAGTCAAGTGCAAAGATGTATATTAATTTTTGATAATCTATCAGAAAGAAATACTCGAAAACGTATATTTATTAAGCTATAAAAGAATTTGATTCTTGGAAAATACTGTTATTAAGATTTCTCACGTTAATTAGGCATAGTGTTGAATTATAATTGAAGAATAATTGATAATGAAAATGAGTTCGTGGATTATTTGTAACCACGAGGTATATGGTCAAAGTTAGAGAAAGTTTTTCAACCACTGTGAGAGTGACGAATAATAAGAAATTGTAATGTGAATCTGAATGAAGTACATTGTGATTTAAAAGTATTGAGGGGAATCTAGTTAAAGTTTGTAGTTTTTTCCATGGTGTTGTAAAATATTTAGGTAAAGTATTTTGTAGTTATGTGGATGTACATGGAGTACATAATTACGTCTTGTGAGACTACGTCATCGATTGATATACGATTTTTCAATCAATTGGAGGTAGTATCTTTTAAGATTTTTGCTGTAGTAATACTTTATCTCCACTTCTTACTTCATATTAATGAAATATAAAGAGACCTTTGTCTATTTCTGAGAATTTGGTGAGAACAGTTATAGTCATGTAATCTAGGTATTCCGAATAATTTGTATTTTCGTATACCACAATGTGGACATATATTTAGCTGAGTTTTGCCACTTGGTTAAATTACATCTGAAGTGACAATATCATATAGAATTTAACCCAATAAGAAGGTGTATAGTTGTTGAAAATTTTCAGTGGTTTATGTTTCAGAAAGGAACAACTAAAAATGTAAATATGTGTATATCGTTGTATGTAATTTAATTTAGGGTAATGTAATGTGTTTTTTGGTGAATTTCATTCACTATTCGTGATGTTTAACGATCGTTATTTAACGTATTGCCAGAATGCAGGGCAGAATCTTGCAAGGGTGTGTCAAACATCAGATTTGGATTTTCATTTGTCACTTCGAAGTCATTTAGCATTTTTGTGATATTGAATGATCGGAAGGTGAGGTACACCTTCAGAAATATACTTTTTCTTGAATAATTTTTTATCCTACAGCAATTTAATTCGAGAGTTATAATTAATAATAATCGTATAATATTGTGTCGAGAAGATCAATGTGTTTTTCCTTAATTTTCTCACTTCTCTGAGATATGTTTTATCTTATTTGAGTTTAGTGTTACGTCTTTTGACCTGAGCTAGTTTTCTTTGTGTGCACTTAGGTCAGTCTTTGCACAATTTTGGTTAGTTGATATGCACCCTTTATAGTCCTTCACCTGTTGGTAGGATCTGGGGGGAGGGGGGGGGGGTAGCCGGGCAATTTCAGATTCTACGATCCAGTGTTCTTCACGGGATTCGACAGGTATTGGTAAGTGCAAAACGGGCACAGTACCATCCCAGCCCGAAGACGAAGTGGGAAGCCACGGAAAACCACTTCGTGGATGGCTGAGGTGGGAATCGAACCCCCTCTACTCATTTGGACCACCCGTGGCTGAGTAGACCCCGTTCCAGTCCTCATACCACTTTTCAAAGTTGGTGGCAGAGCCGGGAATTGAACCCAGGACCTCCGGGGTGGCAGCTAACCATGCTGACCGCTACGCTACGGAGGCGACTGTTCGATTAGTATTAATTTTTATTTCATTTAGCTCATGTTCCTTTTGTTTATCTACGATTTTCACGTTATTTACTATCACATTCTCGCTAAATGTACGATGATTTTATTTAATTTTATTTTGATAGGTTTGATTGTTTATGCTATAATGCTAATTATGTTATGTTTATAGCGTACCAGAGGGTGAAATTCACTCACAGGTACGAGTCTCATATGGGTTATCTTTCATCATAGGCGTGCTTGGATCACATGTTTGTTTGTTTGTGACGATTTTGACATCTATTCACAGCTGACTGTAATTAGCACAGAGATATGATATGATATGATATGATATGATATGATATGATATGATATGATATGATATGATATGATATGGGGTCATTTCTGCAGAAGAGTACTATCACATCCTTTCACACACGCACAGACATGAAAATCATGAATACCGGAAGCAATTTTCAATTATTATTATGTTTTTTTGGCTTTTATTTCAGGTGGATATATTTTAGCTTTAATTTAGTTGTTGTTAGACTTTTTGTTTCATACCTTTCTTGGAGTCATATAGACTTCGATTTCATTTTTGGGATAATTTAAATTGTTATATATTTTGAGGGTAACAGTGTTTCTTTATTTCAGAGTGTACCATGTATCGAATAAAAAATTATCTATGAAGTAGAGTAATCCATGTGTGTTAATCTTTAGATTAAGCCCTGAAATAATATTTCCTTACCTCAGGGTGGACATTTAGTTAATAAGTAAAATTAACGGAGCGTGATCCGAGATTAGAGTCCTAACCTGAGTTCTTACGGGTAGAGTAAGCGATCATAGTACGAATATACTCTACTTAAACGTAGGTATATATATATCCGCCAAACCTAAAAACGCCTTAAGTGAACAGAATCTGATGATTTTGGCCATACGAAAGCAACATATAATCCAATTCACCCCTTGTTGAGAGGAGTAGTAATTTTCTCCGGCTAACAAATGAGACTACAAAAGTTTCACTAGCAACCCAACAAATTGAGGGGTCACATAAACATATAGACTTACTGAGAAACCATTAACTTTTAGAACTGCTAGGTATTATCCTTTCACGTATTGATTGCCGGCGGTCGAGTTGGGAACTATTCTCTGTTTACTTGTGTCACACGTCACTCTGCTTCGCTGACAGGTACAGTTGCGCGAGTAGGATATGACTCAGCTACATTAGCTATCCGTGGTGACATGACGCTGATCTGCGCTTCTAAGACAGGTAGCGCACGCAATGCTGCTTGACTTATGTGCAACTTGCACTGTGTCATCACTGTGTCCTTCTCTTTACCCCTCGGGGCTCCTTCTACAATAATCAACAAACGGTGGCGCAGCCAGGCTCAGCGGCAATCAAATGTTAAACGGGTAATACTGAAGAATTTCACTGTCGGTCACAACGTAACCCCAGGATAACATGGCCACATGTAGGTGCATCACCGGCCACCACAGCGTTATGCTGTGTTCTATCTTGCCTTTATATCATCTGGTACATCAAGTTTACGGTTGGAATAAATTCTGAAAATTTAAATTGCAGATAGGGCAAAAAAGAACAGCTATTATCATAAGAACATTCTCATATGATGATGCCTAGCCGTGACGTTATATCGTGCACCATGGCCACGAGGCCAACTGCAGCAAGTCCCGAGATCACAAGTTCAAATCCCGGCGCTGACAGTAGGTAACCTAAGTGTGGTTCTTCCCGGATTTTTCCACACTCCCTTTGGGCAAATGCCGGGTTAGTACCTTACTACCTTAAAGCCGCAGAGATCCTGTCCCATCCTTGTCCATAATACAGTTTGACATATTACTACAGTCGTCACATAAATACAGGTCTCAAACAAGTTCATCACTCAATCAACTATATGGGGCTGATGGCCAAGATGTCCCAAGCCCCTAAAATGAATTAACAACAACATTACATTATACAACAGAAGTTACAGTATTGAAACATGTTAATATCTCGTTTTGAAATATTGTTGTGTTAGTTCCCTGTTGCTTTATACTCCTCAATAGTTTAGGTCATATTTCTGGGAGAAGTGCTTCTACTTAATATTGTAACTGTAAATCTAATTAAGTTCCACGATCATATTATGAATTTGTCTTTGAAGTCTCGATACTGCAGGTCCCTCCCTTGTGGATTGTCTTGGGAAATTGATTGACGTAGTTTAGCTCCTATCCTGTCGAATGGAAAGAGACGGGAACGTAACTCTCATCATAATACGAAATTCCATTTGTGGTTAGAGAAGGAGTTCACAATGAATTAGGGGATGGAGCACGGTAGATTATCGGCATGAGAATGGAAGCCCGAATGACTTTGTGGAGGTATGAAACGTCAATTAATAATAAAAGTGCGGCACTTGAAAGCCCTTAAAAATCTCTTTTCAGATCTAAAGTAACAAGTTTCCTTTATGGAGCAGTAGGTGCCAGAGAAAGCTTTTAATATATTAAGGCTGTAAGGTGAAGGGGAAGGACGCTTCTATGCTATCAATCACTCACAATATTACATGGAGATAGAAGGTTGGCTCACTTGGCGAAGAAATTGTGTAATAATTCACCCAGGTACCAAAAGCACTATGTGATTACTTTCTTCATGATCATGAAGCACAAAGTGATGTGGAATTTTTTTGAATGGTTCTGCAGTGGCTTCGCGGAAAGAGACAATTTCAAGGAATGATGACGTCTTTTCTAGTTCTGAGACATTGACCATATTTTCGAAGTATTTTTAGTAAGTACTTGCTTTTCTGTTACGATTGCCTACGACTACTACTGCTAGTTCTAGTACAAGTACTGCTGTATTTTTCACGACGAACTTAAGATCAAGTGAGGTTTTCAGATCTTAGTTCTCATTTATATATACTTGTTTTCAAGCCTGGAAACTGGCGCCCTTGTTCTCATCAGGAATGGAAAATATCTCACTTGTTTCCACGCTCCAATTGTATTTTTCTGTAACAGTGCTTTGGTGAAGTCGAGTATGCGCCCATCGTATTAGCAGTCTGCTCTTGAGGTGAGAAAAGTGCTGTGATAGTACAAATACTTCATCATTACTTCAAGCATTTATGCTTTTTCTAGTCATTTATTAAGGCTAAATGTCCCAACACTTTGGTAAGAATATATTTCAACAGATGGCAGCACAAGCGAAGCTGAATTTAATATATTTTGTATCGAAGGGGAGCTCCGATCTGCGATCTGAAAACTGCTATGCACTTTGTCTAGTAGCAGAATTGCTTAGTTTTTAATTTCAAAAACAGAAAATGTGCTGTTTGTTTTTCAAATATCTGATTAAAATTCGAAAGAATGCGGGTAATACGAAAGTTGAGTTTTACTCACTGATTCCAAAGGCGCAACGAAAACCTTAATCGGTTGAATAGAACCGTCGGGATCACTTTGGGTAGTTTGTGAATAAAAGTGTTACTGTATTTGCAACAAGGCGCGGCAGTGGAACAAGGTCATGGAGAGCGGGTTGGTGGAGGGTTGGGGGGATGGGAGCGGAGCTCGAGTGATTTGAGAGAGTGACAACCTTGCCAGACGGTATGGAATTCCCGAGCATCTTGTCTAATGTTACAATTGACTGTGCTGGTTAGTTCTGAATTATTGTCAAGGTCTGGATATTTCTGAGTGATCCTTTGAAATTTTACCAGTTCCTAGTTACGACTTCTTGTTTTTAGTTCATCGATCTCATTAATTACTTTTAATTTAATTTATTTTACCTACCGACAGTAGTGGCTACGCTGGCTAAAGCACAGCATTAGGTCATGGGGCCAAGCTCTCTGCTGACTCGGTAGACGCGTGGGTTCGAGCCCCACCGTCGGCCGTCCATGAAATGGTTTTCCGTGGTTTCCCCATTTTCAACACCAGGCAAATGCTGGGACGGTACCTTCTGACAGGCCACGGCCGCTTCCTTCCACATCCTTGCCCAGTTTCATTCACCATCATTCATTTCATCTCTCATTAACTCCTCTCATGAGGTTGGCGTCAGGAAGGGCATCTGGCCGTAAAACCATCGCCACAAAGACTTCCATCGCATCTCATCGCCGACCCCGTTGGAAAACGGGAAAAAATAAGGGGTAGACATACATACATACAATTTAATTTATTTTACCTGCAACAGTATTAATTTTAATGCCCGTTAGGTGTTCTATTTTCGGCACTTTATTTTTGGAGAGTATTTCTGGTAGAATAGATTTTTTCTTTTAGTCAATTTTACCCTCCAGGTTGGTGGTTCCCACGGACTCAGCATGGGAACTCACCACTACCGCCTTTCCAGGCAGTGTCCTAGAGCTGGGAACACTTAGTCGGATTGGATACAACTGGGGTGATGTGATCAGCACTTCACCCAGGCGGTCTCACCTGCAAAGCGAACAGGATCATCATGAGGGATGGGATGGGAAAGGAAGATTAGGATGTATATGCAAGGAAGAGGGAAGGAGGCGCCCGTGGCCTTACAGTAGGTACTGAGTCAGTATTTTACATTGACTTGGAACCTGGTCATATTAGAAAGGCCACAGATGACATTTTTATGGCAACATTTCAATTACAAGCAGCAACGGAGACTTCGTGACGCTCGCTTAGGAGCGGTACCAGCAACCCGCATTACAAATCTCGAACACGTGTTTTTGTCTGAGGTACGGTTATTGCTTGCAAAATTGATGCCGTGCGATCATGACTGCAATATAAGCTGCTATGAAGTAATACAGGGATCATAGAAGGGATTGACCAATGGCAAATACATTATATTTCATGTAGAAGCTACTTGAGAATGATTTTGATTTTATAAATGCACATTTCAGAATACCAGGTGATAATCGCTATCACTCTGCGTATATATCGACTATCATATCGTTTGAACCCAGGAGCATTGTGGGTAGACCGACAGTCAGTCTGAAATATCTCGCCCGAGAGAGGTATTCATTCGTGGGCTATACTTCTCTAGAAGCAGCCAAGGACGTGTACGCAGGCATGATTGGAAGTAGGCAGATCAAGTGATATTTGAACTTGTGCGAACTGAACATAGTCCGGTACACTACGTTTAGTCTTGACTTGCTACAGGAAGGCACGAGTGTCGAAACGATTGGAAAGAACGAATAACTCATTTTGTTTGATTTGAGTGCTATGAATGTGAACATAGTTTTTCATATAGACTGCTTATATTTTACTGCCATTATAAGACTTTTCAACTTTATAGTACGGTCAATATACTATACTGCAGCAATGAATACTGATATTATATTGTGTGGAAATACACATCGATACACTACAGTGATGATGAAGGGATACTAAATGGATAACGGGAATGCAGCATCTTAGCAGAATTGAGCATTTGGAATGATTATCGAGCTCAACTAAGGATTTCAATAACAGAATGTTGTATGAAAAGAGGTTGAAGGCAGTCTTGAGATATTGACATTACATTCGTACTTCTATAATATGAACAATCAATGGCATTTTCAACAAGGCTATCGAGCAAACCTTGTACGTGTCGGGGCGATGAACTTTACAACGCGGACAGCTGTTTTGTCGAGCCGGTCGGTAACGGGTTCGATTCTACGCAGTCCCAGGCAGTACGAGGAATAAGCAACGTGAAGTACAAGGGTTCAGTCCCTACGAGGAATGTGTGCTTCGAACATTCCTTTCCATTTTCATCGAGATGACGACAAACAAGGTAGCTGGGAACATTGAATATTAGTAAACAGTATGAATCAGTCATACTTTAGAATGTTCTTCTTTCACCAATTTGTATTATGTAGATAGAAAATGCATTCGAGGGCTAGATTTGATACTTTTATCACTTCTGTCCGAGCTTGTATTTTATTTGTAGTTAACATTAATATTAATTGTGATGTTATTTTTAAAGCATTACTATTTCTTTTTCTAAATTTACTTTAGCATTTAATACAGCATTATAATCGGTTGTGAAAACACGATTTATGAAGAGACAGGGCAAAGACTACGATAAAATTATATAAGAATAGTCGTTAGCAAGAAAATGACAGATAACCTACGTATACTTGAACATTATTTAAAATAGATACTGGTGAATATTTAATCAATGGAACAGAGTATTTTGGCATTACATGCAGCATTGTTTGATAGATGTGTTAGTCTATTTTTCATCGAGTTCGATATAGTCTTGCAATTATAGTGATTTCTAGTGTGAACAATTACGATTTCTGGATTAGGATTTTGCGAACCAATGTTTTGAATTTTGTATGGAATATGATCACTTTTTCGAGTTCGTTCAGTTTTTCAATTTTCTTTATTCTTTTGGAATTCTCCAACTTGGTTAAGCGTTCGATTCTAATGGATTATTTGTACCTTCTTAAGACAGGCTCTTTTCCATGGCGTATTTTCTAACGTGTTTCCTTAGAGAAGGATCTCCATTTCGAATTTTGGATTAGTCAAAAACTGAATTGTTCTTTTTATAGTGGTTACTCTATATTCTTTGAAAGAAATAGTTATGAAATATAAGAGTGCAATGAAATGAGATGAAATATTATTGAAAGAAAGGAAATCTCTATATAAAATTATTCGTCATGAAACGAAATGACAGTTTTGGAAAATCACAAACACATGTGAATACTAATTATTTAACACAGTTATGATAAAAATTGTTCATGATACTCTAACGTATGTCTATTATGAAACAGAGTATTTTTCGATTGTTGTATAAAAGCTTTTTGGATCTTAAAAATGTTTGGTGTTCATTTATAGCTATTGAGAGCCAACATACGTGTAAAGCAATTAATGTTTGCGAGAATTAAATTATATTGAGGTATATATTAGAAATTGATACTAATTATTTAACACAGTTATGATAAAAATTGTTCATGATACTCTAACGTATGTCTATTATGAAACAGAGTATTTTTCGATTGTTGTATAAAAGCTTTTTGGATCTTAAAAATGTTTGGTGTTCATTTATAGCTATTGAGAGCTAACATACGTGTAAAGCAATTAATGTTTGCGAGAATTAAATTATATTGAGGTATATATTAGAAATCGATGGATGGTCAATATCAGATTTCGAGTATTCAATAAGCTAATGAGCTATTACTGAGTAAATTAATGTGTATTTTGAACGTGAATTTCCGTCACGAGTTTAATTACTAGAAGGCTAGTAAAGTATTAAATCCAACATTTAGAACCAAGTTATGCATTGTAACAACTAATCTTAAATGCATTGCTAATAATAAAACTTGTTTTATTGGAAAGTTACAATTGGAAAGACGTGTAACAATAATTGCATAACATTGTAAAAATAATAAGTGAAAGTTTGAGGGACGATAATTTAAACATTTTGTGAATGCTGTAAAATGAATTGTGATAATTTACTGAAAAGATATAACGTTCGATTAACTTCATTGTTCGTCGAAATTGATTTACAAGGACTATACCAGAATTAAATACAGCACTTGCCATTGGCGTAATAATAATGAATAATGTAGGAGTAATTCGAACATCGAATTAAATGTATAAATGTATATATAAATTAATACAAATTTTATAGGGTTTCTGTATTTATAAAATTTAAACTTGTAAGTTATTGTAAAATTCAAGAGTATTTATCTGAACTTCGTTTAAAATGCTGTACCATTTAAGCAGCATAATATAGCCAAATTGCAGGCTTACATCACAGTTGACTAGCATGTGTTTAGGTAAAAGCATACATATTTTTGTTGAGTGGAGAGGATTTCCACAACGCAGCAGTTACTTAGAAAATAAACTGTTGATCCATTTGAAATTTTCTTCGGATGACTTGGTGATTTATATTAAAACCAGGATGTGCTACGAGGACCAGTGGGTTATTTTGTTGAATGCTTAGCCTTACGCCCGAGATTAACTTTAGTTTTAGAATCTTGTTAATTCATTTTGAGCTGATTTTCGTTTCCATTTCGTCGACCACTGGCACCTTCGTATCACATTCTTTTATAGTGAGGTATCCTTATCCCTGGTTGATCCTAGTTGGTAGAGTTTTAGGGGTTATTTCAGCCGGGTACTTCCAGATTCTACGATCCAGCTTCTTCATCGGATTTCAACAGGTAAGACCACGTGGATACGGGTACAGTAACATCCCGGCATTTGCCTGAAGAAGAAGTGGGAAACCACGGAAAACCACTTCGAGGATGGCTGAGGTGGGAATCGAACCCCCTCTACTCATTTCAACTACCCGAGGCTGAGTTGACCCCGTTCCAGTCCTCATACCACTTTTCAAATTTCGTGGCAGAGACGGGAATCGAACCCAAGACCTCCGGTGTGGCAGCGAACCTTGCTGACCGCTTCGCTACGGAGGTTGAATAGATACATGTACATATAGGTAGGCTACGACTGGTGGAGAGCATTACGGTCATCACGTGGAGTTAATATTTTCGATTTTGTTGAAAAATGGAGCCACTACCAAAACCGATTCAAGGGCGTTCCACTAAATCCCAGAGGAGACTGCGACTAAGTACCAAGAAAAAGAAGCCAGGTCCTAAAATAAAAAAATAAAAAATTAACAAAATAAAATCCTCTTCAAACCCGTAAGTTTTTTTTTCCTAGTTTATATTTGAAATTATATAATTCTTCACGCTTGCATTAGAGAATCTGTAATGCTCTGAGTAGTTATGATTTCACTTATATTTTACCTGTAGCCTACAAGTTGGATGACTAAACGTCAGCCCGAAATCTGCAGGCTACATGGCTGAACAGCGCAGCGGTTGCTTGGTAGGCCTAGGCCCTTAATGGGCGAATGTGAAAATGGAAAATTGGTTTCAGGAAATACGGGATTGGATTGGGATCAATAACGACTGTAAAGAGTACTTTTGAACTACCAGTGGGCAAGGTGAAGACAAAGAGCTAACAGCAACCAAACTTATGCGTTATTGCTTGCAGCCCCTAATTGCAAAAAGTTCCCAGCCAGTATCAAACACCACCAGCAATACTGCCGAAAATTATATGTCCCTTGTTGCAAAATTCACGGGAGGTAAGCAGATCAATCGAGGGAAACGAGGTTCCTTCACACATAGAACCAAAGCTGCCTGACTGGTCTTTCATTTTGGGCCATCCTGGCACTATAACACAATGAAATCAGTTTAGAAAAAAAAAACTGCCACAATAGTGAAGGACACTGCACTCAGCAGAAGGAGAAGAAGAGCAGCTTTCCGAAAAAGTTTATTTGCGTCGCGAGAAGGGAAAAGAATGTCCCGACAACAGTCCAATGAAATGAAACGTACTGTCTCGCGTGATTATAGAAACCGATCAATGCAGTTGGATTTCGATGAGGTACTGTTGAGAGATTTTAGTGATGAGAAGATCAACAACTAACGCTTTGTGAAGGCCATATAAAAAAAACTGGAAAAAGAAACAAGGGGCCAAAGGGAAAATGAGAAGTGGCACACAGCTAGGAAGGACAGACTTACGGTATCCAATTTTGGATATGTATGCAAGAGGAAACCTACTTCTAAATGGGCTCTATTAGCAAAAAAAAACATTCTGTACGGCGAATTTCACTCAAAATCAATGCAATATGTCTGTGATAATGAGCGATTTGCAAAACGAAATTTAGAGGAGACATCGGTAGAAAAGTCGAAGTATGTGGTATTTTCGTACATAAAACTTATGGGTTCTTAGGTGCCTCCCCAGACGGATTAATAGGAGACGACGCTGTAGTCGAACTCAAGTGCCCTTATTCTGCACGGAATATGACCATACTGGATGCCTGCAAAAATCTAAAGGGATTTTGTTTGGCAGAAAGTAAGCGAAAAAGAAAGCCAGAGAATGCCAAGAACAGTACCTTTCAGAAGAGAACAGATTGATAACTCTCTAACACTCACATGGTTTTTATTTCCAGATACAGGGCCAGATTGAAATAACATAGCTGGAAATATGTTATTTTGTGGTATGGACGCCTAAGGACATTCACATAGAAACAATAAAGAGGGACGGAAAGTTCTGGAGAAAAACATGCTTATGTAACTGACATTCTGCTGCGAGAAAATCTTGTTTCCTGAGATCATTGATCCCAGGATGACCAGATCAATGGATATAAGAGAACCTGAGGTGAAGTAAAATACTGAGTGAGTGCAAATCATGAAACGCTATCTTTGATATGGAAAAATTTGAGGCATTGATTTCAAGAACAGGAAATAATTAGGTATAATAGCTTTGTTTGTTTATAGTACGCAGTACTAGTGCTGAGCTATGTATAGGCAGATGAGAATATCTTAGGAACTTTAATTCAATTATGTACATAATAATTTTGCTTTTGTTATGCATTTTCATAATTTGTTTATTGTAAAGAAATGTCCTACATAAATGAACTTTTATTATTACCTGCACGAAAATTGAAGTAAGTAATAGTGATTGGCCACACGGAGTCGTTTCAGATCTCACGAAAAAAAAAGGGAATTAGTGCCAAAAGAACCAAAGAACCAAACGAATCACCAAAATAAATGTATGTATGTATGTATGTACTGTATGTAGGTCTATGTGCGTGCGCATTTGGCCTCTTATAAATCGATAATAGCTGGATGCATTGATTAGAATTTTTGACGGTTTGTGGTCTTGTTTGTTATGTCTAAAAGACCTAGAGTTGGACATCCGCATCGGATGGTTTTTAGAATAGATATTCCCAATAAACCTGAACACGAACATATCTTGTCCATCTTTTTTTCTAAAATTTTAAGAACGTGCTAACTACAAATCAGTCATATCTTTCTATACAGTATTCAATTTCGCATCGAGTGAAACCAGTCGCTGGTCTGAGCGGTAAGAATTATGCCCTACAAGGTATTACTAACGTCGGAACAATATGTTTTTTTGTTCGGGAGCTTATCCTCATATAACTCTAGAACAGTTACCTAGATGGGAATCCAACGCTGTCAGCATCTATCCTGAGTGTGTTTTTACCGGTTTTTCCACAATCCCTCCAGGTAAATGCCGAGATAGTACCGTACGTGAAGTTTCAGGGCACCTGTCCCATCCCTGACGCCAATACAGTTACACACATAATCAACTACATGAGACTGATGATGATGATAATAATATTAATAACGTTATTGATTTTACGTCCCTTTTGATTACTGCGGCTTTTAGAGAGGCCAGGGTGCCGGAATTTTGCCCCAAATGGGATCTTTAACGTGCCAGTAAATCTAATAACACGGCTCCCCCTCATTCGCGCACCCTCAAATGCCAACTGGCTGCACCAGGATTCGATCCTGCAACCTTGGGCACAGCAAGCGAGAACGTTACCACTGAGCCACGCAGCCAGCCAAAGTTATTGATGGCCAAGATGTCCCAAGTCCCTACAATGTATTATTATTAACATGAATGTTAGAGGAAGTAAGAAAGGTATCTGTACGAACACATTGTGTTAACGTTACATATTGTGACACTACTACAGTATAATTTTGTTGCTCAGATATTTTCCACGCCTTGGCACTTGTACACGTAACTCGTCGAACTATAATATTTGTGACAAGAGGAAGACAACTCCTTCCTGTCGTCAAATTGTTCCCTTCTCCCTCCGCCCTGTCAGCATGTTCATCATTTTCCTTGCGCAAGAGATTTTGCGCAAAAATCATTCAAAACAATTCCCAAACTAATGCTGTCGATTCTATTCACCCGATTTTAATTTTGAAAAATTCATTGGAAACAGGAAATAAATCTCCATTTTCATATTACCAGTTTCTTTTTTCATATTTTAAGCAGAGATATAAAAAACTGTTAGTAACTTTTTTGTTTTTCACATTTTGGAAAATGCATCGAATTAATATAAATTCAATTGCAGTCCAGTATACATAGTTGTTTTCAGATCGCAAATACGAGCTTTCGTTCAAGAGAAAACTGAAAAAAAAATGTCTCACTTTGGTGCTGCTACGTGGTGTCAGAATTACAAACTAAAAACGGGACATTTAGCCTTAAGAGCGCAAGGATCGTGGTGGCGAAGTGGAGTCGAGACGTCACATATTGGCTTGTGCTAACAACATATTCTCAAGTATAATATAAGAAACAAAGACTACTACAACTGCGGTAGGAAAAGGAAACGTTCTATATCATTGGTCATACACTGTTGGATATGACAGGGAGTAACAACAGACCAATCCAGTCGCAATACATTAGTGAAGGATTCTAAACGGAGCAGTTTTATGTTCCCTAACAATGGTGACTTCGCAGCTTGAAGTTCGTAGACAACTACCCGAAAGAAAGGGATAGGGGGTAAAATATTTAAAGGGTAGTTACATATTTTTAGCCTATCTTCATTTTATTAAAAAAAAGGCTTATTATATCACGTATGGTCCGTGTGTGTGTGCGTATGTGTGTGTCTGTGTGTGTGTACCCCCTAATAACATTTAAACGGCTGGAGCTATTGCAATAAAACTCGGTAAGGTCATATCACTATTTTGGCTGACCCCGACCGTGCCCTTCAAATCGTATTACGTCTCACCAATCCAACATGGCGGCTGTGCGAAACATTTCACCGGTATTCTATATCTCCGAAACTATTACTGATTTCACCCTAAAATTGTGTTCGGTGATAAGGGTACTACTAGAAGTTTACCTATGAGTCTTTCTAAAACCAGGTAACTGTAAAACCAACATAGCGACCAAGCGAAGTTGAGAATTTTATATAGACTTTTCTCGCGATTTAACCATCCAAACACAATGAAAATTGGTACAGCAAATGTTTATACACACCGGCATCTAATTTATTTCAATTGTTTACATAACCTCAAGATGGCGGCTGTGCGAAATATTTCAGTGGCATTCTATATCTCCGAAACTATTACGAAAATACCCCTGAAATTTTGTACGGAGATAAACAGCACAGCTACAAGTTTATTTATGTAAGTGTCAAAACATGTAAAGTACAAAACGAACATGGCGGCCAAGCGAAGGTATAAATGTTTATACATAATGTAAGGCACTGGCATCTAATTTAGTTCAATTGTTTACATAATCTCAAGATGGCAACTGTGCGAAATGTAAAAATTGAATTTGTATATCTTGTGTCGTAATCATGCGATGGAAGTGAATGTTTGAATAATGAACCTATGCAATAATTTTCCTTTAATCGTGCTGTGCCCTTATCCACTTGTGCATATTGGAGATCACAGGCACATATTTAAAGTCCAAGCGCAAGTTTGAATAGCGCGCGGCTTTTATTCATGAAGCATTTCGAAGCTTTATGCAGGCAATTGAGATGCTAGTGACGCATGCCGCGTCAATATCAAGGCTATAATCTGATTAAATAGTTCCCGATTTTATGGAAACATGGAATGCATATTATTTTACTGGCACGGGAAAAAGAAGATGAATGAACCATATCGGAAGAAAATCGGATCATCAGAAGCCGAGATATTGGCAGTTTTGTGATTGAGAATTTCCTCCACTGTGACGTCAGCGTGTAGCTCCGTGGAGTATAAATTGAGGGCCCGGCCAGATTCAATATCCACTTCTTCATAGCGCATGGTCGCTGACACTTCGCATATTCACATCTTCGCAGCGCATGGTCGCTGATACTTCGTAAAAAGCACTTCTTCATAGCGCATGGTCGCTGATACTTCGTAAGATACACTTCTTCGCAGTACATGCTTACTGATACTACGCTACGGTTTAAACTTAGGCGCAGGGTCGCTGTTACTTTGTACAAATACTTTAAAATTTTCGGACCAAGTGATGGTCAAAAGTGTTAGTCGTTTTTACGTTCAGTGGAACATTGAATACTTTTCAGTGGAACTATTTCAAATAATAGGCATCGACATGCAGTCAACACTTAGTGAAATTCAGCTGCTTCAGGACATATGGTAGACTTAGTCTACTAAACCACATTTAATTATTTGGAATATTTTATTTCCATTTCACCAGGAGACAAGCCTGTGGCTTGATAACAGTAAGAATAACCACGACATCATATCAGTACTTATTAGGTACCAGTCTTGCATGGAAGGACCACTTAGCCGACGTACGGGACCAGCTGTGTCTAACGCTGTCTGGAGGATGCATAATCTCACCCGGCTGGAGAAATCCTTTCCCATTAGTACTTAGCCGACAACTGGGACCAGCTGTGTCTAACGCTGTCTGGGGAATGCGTAATTCCACCCATAGGATAATTATGGCAGGAACATCAGGTCTACACCAAAGCACAACAAGATTGTAAGAGTATCGAAATTGGACTGAAATGTCACAGTTGCATCAATGTTACATCTGGTTTTTCTTACCATGGCTCTCAAAGATCGAGTCCCCTTAACGCAAATAGCCATAGCTATTAAAACATTTATCATGAACATTACCAGTCAAGAATATTTCTAGGCAACGAAGGAACTAGCAGTTATGTCTTGCTAGATTAACCACGAGTAGAATAGAGGCCGATATGAGGATTTAGGTACGGATCCAAATGGGACCGAAGAATGGGACAATCTGGTTCCAACCAGAATTACATCGTCAACATCTACAAGAAAGTAAGCTACATTTGAAGTATTCTTATGTTTAGTTATTTGGAATTCTCCATTTCTACAGAACTATCAACACAAATTTTCTTTTGTAATTTGCTGTCGCAAATTAGACTACCAGGCATTGGAGGCCTAGGTCTGGACATTTTCTGTGTTCAGATACCTTGATTCGTTGAATTGAATCTATGGACAGCATCATGAACATCTAGTTTGATTTTTCATTTTTCTAATCACCATCATCAGCCGTAGGATCTGTTGATCTTAATATTTATTTAGTTTGCGGAATGGATATTTTCCTATTTAATAATTCGAGCTTGATTGTTCTCGAGTTGGTTTGTTAAGCTAATTCCAGTTGGGAAGTGAATAATAATATAATAATAATAATTTATTAATAATAATAATAATTTTCATTTTCTGAAAAATAAATAATAATTTGATAACTTATAATAATCATGTCGTGTCATGTAGATTATTAGTTTGATATTTGGAACAGTTTAGCTACTTCAGTTCGTTTCTTTTTCCGAAGGTTAGTGGTTAGACGCACGCCCACATTCTGAAGTAACAGAATAATGTTTGAAGCATCTGAAAGTTGCGTTCTAAAATCAAACGGAAGGTTATCAAAATGGGAAATAAGATGCTTGTATAAATTAGGGTTTTCTTGAATTACATAAATTGTAAATTATTTGGGTAACGTCGTCATATGACAAATTTTTGACCATGAGTAGACACGATTTAAAGATACCTGTAATGAATGAGATGGTGAAATTTGTAGTAAACTTATTGAGGAGCTTCCTAGCTTCCTAGTTTTCCTGTTGGATAACAAGCGATGGCTTGATTAAAATAATAATGTGTGATATGAATAATAGTATGTGGAAAAATATTGTGTGTTATAAAAGATGAAATTTGTCATTCTAATTGTGCAATTAAGTCACAAGGATCAATATGTTGTCTCGTGAAGCATCTACCATAGTGATGGTTAGATGGCTTATATAATATATGCTGATAAAAAATATGGAAGTAAGAAAAAAGATATAATTACGAATCACACTCTCGTCGAAATGGATGACCCAATGGTTATTTCATGCAACCATCACGGTTATATTTCACATTTGATTTTCTCGTGTTCTACATATTTTTCCCAGTACTTGTTAACCCGAGTTTATTACAGATAAACCTTTAGTTTTGACGATGGCTTGCCGTTAGTCAAATACAATGGGATCAGGTAATTGTTGACACATTAGTAGAATGGGCCAGTGCTAATGATTATATTGTCATTGTTAGTTAATGAACAGCCACTACCATCTCAAAGATATTTGTGATCCTATTAAAGTTCCAAATATTATAAAATCATAAATTTTGTAGAAGTTAATATTTTCATATTCAGATGAATAATCATTTAGGGGTTACTATTTTGATGAAAATTATCGGAAGGATCTATTCAATAATTTGAAAGCTTATGTTTGAAAAATTAATGTTTTGTAATTTAATTGACATTTGGATATGTTTGGGTTAATGATTCGATCCATAAATATAGAGCTTGATGAATCATGTATATTCGGATCGAGAACAGATGATGTAATACAATTGTTTTTATCACAATCGATGTTCTTCGAATCCATGCTCATCATGTTTTGTGATTACTCCCTGCTATGATATTTAATGTACCGAATTTGAATGCAAATGTTGATTCTTACAAAGTGATAGATTTTCATTTAAACAAATGAACATATAAACAAACGTGATTTTTACAAACAAGTGAATTAGTTAAAATATGATTTCTTTCGACAAGTGAATACTCGTCAAGTAGGATTCAGGCTGTACGATTGAATTTGCCCTGAATGACCTACAGTTGTACATAAAATATTTGGGCAATGCCAACAGGACTGATATGCTGGCATTTGTTCAAATTAAACAGTGTTTCATGTGTTGCTAATTCTGTCTTGTATATAATGTGTGTGAAACTGTTTCATGCATCCACAATGCTATTTCTGCATTCTTTTAGATTCAATTTCAAATATAAATAAAATGAGATTCTTTTAGTAATTGTAGTATTTCCAAATCTCTCTTCTATCCTTATTGTTGCATCGAGCCGAAAATCAGTCAAGCAATTTATATATTGCTTGTTGTTGCAATTTTCACCCATATGGCGCCCTGAGATGTTTTGATTCTCGTGCTGACTGATTTTTGTTAAAATGCATATGTGGTCGTTGGACTTCGGTCTAAACGGGCACAGTACATAACTCTATGGCCTATACATATAACAATCCAACATGGCGACCATCCGAAATATTTAGACGGTTCTCAATATCTACGAATTCATTACAGCAATCAAACTGAAATTTTGTATGTTGATAAAGGCAAATAACATAAGTGGGATATATGAAAATAGGCTTTAGTTCTTCACGGAAATATTTGTTTAGCCTACTTTCGATTTTTGCAAAAAATGCAAGTAGACTTATGAGATCAACACAGGGCCAAGAATTGTGTGTCTGTCTGTGTGACCGTGCGTGAGTAAGTGTGTGTACTCCGCAGGTCTGTCCCCCCCCCCCCCTATCAATTCAAACACGGTGAAACCGAATTGATCGAAATTTGGTACAGAGTCAGCACTAGCAAAGAGAACCTCAGTGTCATCTTTTATATCGCCGCCATCTTGATGGAAACGTAATGGCGGCCACCAAAATGTTAAAAGCTTAAATCAAATTACGAACAACCTAATCATCTCATCTCTACCAAATTGTGCAAACCCATACATTAGTGTGGGACGCATCATTTGACCTAATTGCAAGGTCATAATCCCAATAGTTTGCAGATGGCGGCCATATATGTGTGCACATCGATTCCTCCAATCAATTCAAACATGGTGAAACCGAATTGAACAACATTTGGTACAAAGGTCGCACTATCAAAGGGCACCTCAGTGTCATGTTTTATATCGCCGCCATCTTGACGAATACGTAATGGCGGCCACCCAAATATTAAAGGCTTAAATAATTACGACCAACCTGATCATCGGATCCCTACCAAATTTTGCAACAACATACCAATATGCTGCAAGCGTCTTTTGACCAAATTACAAGGTCATCGGCCTAATAGTTTGCATATGGCGGCCATGTGTGTGTGCAAATCGATTACCCCTATCAATTAAACACAACTGAACCCAAATCGAACCACCTGTGGTACAAAGGTAGCACTAGCAAGGGGCAACTCAGTGTTATGGGTTACATCGCCGCCATCATAACAAATAAGAAATGCCGCCACCCAAATATTCTGAGCTAAAATCAAAGTACGACTAAACTAATCATCCGATTTCTACCAAATGTTGCAACAATATACCTTAATATGGGAAGCGTCTTTAACTCAAACCACAAGGCCATCAGGCAAATAGTTTCAGGATGGTGGATGTATGAATAATGAAAGTATTATAGCCTAACCATAACTAACGATTAAACTAGGCCTCAACAATTCAGCGTATTGTACATAGGGAGGTTTAATCTGTCCTCAATGAGGTGACCAGTAGGATGTCAGCATATCATAATAGAATATGTAACCGTAGAAGTGACTAACAGGTCAGGCTTACCGTGCCATATCGTTGTGGGCCGTGCCGTCCTGTTGTCAAGATGGCCGCTATTTTTGCTCGTAAACACATATATATCCGTAACTTCCTATGTTTATATCCTTTTAAGAATGTACTGAACAAAATCATACATATTTAGTATCAAATGGTTTATAGAGACGCCAGAAAACGCTAATGAAATCGTTGATTTCCACACAAAATATCATACAGTTATACTAAACCAGTTGTTTATCAAGTATTATCGTAGCGCTTCCGTGGCGTAATGGTAGCGATTTGGGCTCTTAGTCTGAGGGTTCGTGGAACAAATCACTGCAGGTTCAAATGGCTTTACTTCGTTCTTTTTGGTATTTATCGATTTATAACTATTCACACGTTATAATATTAAGCATATATGCTGTAGTGTGTATTTGCAATCGAAAATATTATATACATACTTATAATACCACATATATAAAGACTCGAATACGGCGATTAATATTCGTTGAACTTGATCCACGGTAGTGACTATTGTCGTTTTTGGCGTTGATTCGTTGAGGGTTTTGAGGCTTCATGGTCTTGTAGCCCCGCTAACTTGGGTTTGTGTAGAAGTTGTCTGATAACCTGTTTCACTGTGATGTCCGTAGGCTTACTAGTAAGAGTACTTTTATATGAGGAAGGATTTGGTTAGGAAGCTGCTGTTGATGTTTCATTTGAGATGAATGGACATCATGGTCACTTAGCCCCGTGTACTTGGGCGAGTGTTGAATCTTGTCTGAAAACCTGTGTTATTGTGATGGCTGTTATTAGTGTCTATATATGCAGGGTGTATTTGATATAATGGAAGTCCGTTACGCTGGTGGTAGAAGATGGTATTCTAAGCAAATATCTCCATGATATGTAGTCGTATCTTAATTAGTTTAGGTGGAATTCAATCACAAAAATCGTCGGTCAATGTCTTGGAAAAGGGCTTACGCTGCTGTCCCCTCAACAGCACAGCCGCCTGGGTGAAACTTTATAGGGGGTTTTGGTGCCAACGCTAGCTTGCCTTGTAGTAGTACCTGCTGGCAACGTTAAAAACGCTAGCAGTCATCGCGTACGACGATGTAGTTGAGTTGTACTTCTATAGATGGCAGCAAAATCGGAAAATTGGTGGGTATTCTTGTTGATGTTGTATATTTAAATATTATTTGAATATATATCAATAGTAAATACACATTGCAGTGCTTAGAAAAGAATACAATCGGTTTCGAACAATATTATACGAAGAAATTGAATTATATTGAATCACACATCGATTTTAGTCGATACACTGCGCTCGAAAACGATATCAGATACTATCGATATAATTCAAAATAAGAGCTGGTTGTTCCAACGCTTCCCGTAATTCAAACGTGATATTTCTTAATTCGATTGATATGAAGTTCCGCATTGACAATTAAGTAATACTGGTGTGTGATAAGTGCAGCTGTAATTTTGTCTTACAATTCATTTTTAATATTGTAGTATAGTAGCCTACTCTTTGTAATTGTACATATCTGTGGGTTAGGCCTATGTCATGCTATGTGCTTTGTGGAAACATGGGCTGATAACCTTGAAACATCCACAACTATTCGGAAAGAGCCTATGTTTTCTTTTCTACCAGACATCACAGGGGGAAGAAATCGCCTATTATTAGACCAATTACTAAAATATGACCATTTTAAGGCAGGGGAATGAAAGAAAGGAATATAAAGTAAAGGGGGGGGGGGTAGAATAGGGGAAAGGGTCGTTGAGGCACGCGCCGGGAGGGGAGAGGGGCAAGTAGGCCAGGTGGGGGACGGGTCGCGCTCGAAATTGCATCATCGCGCCATCTTATATTGTCAGTTGGAACTACTTGCGCCGAGCAATAGGTTGGTGTCAAAATTTTGCATTAAGTTGCAGCTCTACCCATATATCCTCCTTGAGCACAGCTCACACCTCCCCGTCGCCCTTCCCTCCAAAGCTGAGGAAAGTTGACAAGCTTCTGAAATTGAGTGACCTCCTTGTCTTGTCTGCCAATGGCATTGAAACATGCTAACCGAGCCTATGAACAGATGATTCACACTTTCATGGGGAGTGGCTACATAGTATTTGTTTAGGATTTTGCCAGCCTCTTGGCCATGCATAGAAAATGGAAATCCTAAAGATTTGGTAAATTAATTTAAGGAATTGTTGGTCTATCTTAGTGTGAGGACAGTGCAACAACTTTAATAAAAGTAGCGCATGATCACGATACTTAAGGTCATGTAAAACAACAAGCTTCCTTTCTTCACACCATCGGCAGCCACAAGGTGATTTCCTGTGGCATCCCACGAGGCCAAATTTGGGATGACCTTTAGAAGACCATGGCGGCTTTCTTTCCTACCCCCGCGGTGTAGGCATGCGCGTTTAATAGTGTACCACGATCGCAGCAAGTCCGGTGATTAGCGGTCCGAACTCAGCGCCGACAGGAGCTATTCTGAGTTTGGACTTCCCCGGATTTTTCCACACGCTTTCCAAACACATGCCGGGATAGTGTGGTACCTGGAGTCCCGGAGCACCAAGCTCATTCACGACCCAAATAACTACAGCTACATATACTACTACAGTCACCACAGAAACACAGTTTATCAGACAAATTCAACACTTGCCCAAATACACGGGGCCGATAAACTAATGTCCCAAACCTCATAAATGAATTAACAACAACCATCACAACAACCTTGCAAGTCTCTTCCATTATCATTGTTACCAAAAATATTTATTTACTGAACGTCCAAACTATTTGCAACCCTACTTAAAAAAACATTCAGTAACGATATAATCTATTATATTTTGTTTAATAGTCTAATAATAATAATAATAATAATAATAATAATAATAATAATAATAATAATAATAATAATATGTTGTTAGACTGACTACTTTTATTTTTTCGGGGATGTCGAGATTCCGGGATGTTGTGTTCACCGAGTTTCATGTACGCGCCATTACTTTCATCGGCATAAGGCTGTCGTATTTGTTCACCTTCAATTATTACATGACTGAGGCTAGATCGGACCCTCGAGAAGGATAGCACTCAACTACCTGAGCTACACAGCCGCGCTATAATTTAGCTATTATTCATTCATTCATTCATTCATTCATTCATTCGTTTATTTGCAATTGGGGGTGTGTCCCCCGGTGGCAAATTAGATATACATAACAAATAAATAATTTTACATAACAATTCACTAACAATTAAACTGGAGTATTTACAGAAAGGGCCAGTCTTTTCTTAAAAGCACCTACACATAGCACATTGCTGGTACATCACAACAAAACTATACGGGCTTCAGGGAACCTTAGTATAGTTACTGAAACAGCTACTTCTAAGATGGAAAGTCGACATCGTTACCCATGAACTTCCAGATGATTCCGGTTGTTGAGACAACTACTGCCTTCTGCATAAGGTTGTACAGTTGAGTATCCAGATCCAGTTCTTTAAGTCCTTTGAGCATGGTACTTGGGATCACGCCCGAACTTAAGACAATGATAGGTATGGTCTTTACCCATTCTACATGCCATTGCCTTTAAATAGAGCCGACCAACTCGCTATATTTGTTTAATTGTTATTATTATTATTATTACTATATTATTATTATAATTATTATTATTATTATTATTATTATTATTATTATTATTATTATTATTATTATTATTATTATTATTATTATGTACATGTGGTGCCGTACTATTATTAAATCATGGAAGTAATTTTCCATGGGTTCCCACTTCTACCCCACACAAATGCCGGGATGGTTCCTAACTTAAGGCCACGGCCGCCTTCTTTCCAATTATCATAACCCCTGCCAGTGCAGCTCATGAAGGGCCTAGGACTACCAAGCGACCGCTGTCCAGCCATTTGGCCTGCAGATATTGGGGTGATGCGTGGTCAGTGCATCGGGTCCCCTCGGTCAATAATCTTGGATTTCGTGACGGGGCTCTGCCTCACTCTCAGACAGCTACTCAATTGTCCTCACGAAGCATAGTGCGACCCGTTCCAGCCCTCACGTCAGTTTCTAATGTCCCTGACGGAGCCGGGAATCGGACCCAGGGCCTCCGGGTGAGAGGCAGGTGCGCTGCCTCAACACCACGGGGCCGGTTCCTTCTTCTCAATCCTCACCTACATTACAAATACCCACATTACTACAGAAACCACAAAAACACAGGTTATCAGACACAATCAACCCACACCCAAGTACATGGGGCTAAATGACCAAAATCGCCAAGCTTCTCCTACAAAACGTCAAGTATTTTACTTCCGTCTTAAATGCTAGTTCTGAACAGACTACAGAATGCTGGAATTTTGTCCCACTGTATTTCATTAACGTGCCGGACGCCAAAGACATACCAGGGCTGATTATCGAAATTATTTTATACGTGAACATAATTCAATGAGTTCCACACTTACAGAGTAGGCTACACAATACTACCGGTCCTAACGTCCCAAGCCATTGCGTGTGATTTCAACAACAACAACAACAACAACAACAACAAGAACAACAGCAATACACATTTTTTTACGAAACGGGTGCCACTTATCCACATAACAGCTGATACCACCCCTCAACCGGTAAGGTCAATGCTCCGATAAGTAACAACTTCCTTCCCGCGCGTCGTCTAACCTCGCCCCGCCTCGTTTCCCCCAGACTTCCACCCAAGCTTCTGCCTCAAGAGTTTGTGAAAAACCTAAAAACATTGACCATTTAATTATTAATTTTCAATTAAAAGATAGATGACATTTTTTTTTTACCTAGGAAGCTTAGAATAGTCTCTTATATCACCAGTGTAACAGACTTCCATTATATCAATTACACCCTGTATAATTCAGCTGAGGATTCAGTCAATCAACGATTAATATCTGTATAGCACGATGTATTTCAACAAGCTACTACAACCAACATTCAATTATACTCCTTGAAAAGGGCAAAGGGTTATAACATTGCCCATGCATTTAAGAGAAAGTATGCTATATGTTCTTTACTGAACATCTTGTTTTCATTTGATTTACTTTACTTGCTATATTCATATTACTGTGTTCAATTAATATAACACAACTATTTACACAGCTCAGTAACAACTGCACAGAAAATATGCGTACAGAACTTCCATCACGAAAGGAAGATATTTCAGATAGCTTAGCTATCCCTAGTACTGAAGTACCCGCTATATATTAAATGGTGGCTGAGCATACTATTAACACTTCACAATGAATAACTCAGGATCCAATTCCGCAATTAACACGAAACTTTGTATGAAGGATGAAACAGATATAATACCTCGCTTGCATTAGCCATAAGGCTAGTCTATCACACTGCATAGAGCACGCAGACGCCTTCTTGTATAACTTATATAAGGTATATTATATTCAATCCACTATTTATTACTGTTACAATAACGAAATACAGAAAATATGTAGTCTTTCCCTGCAGAATGTTCAAGATAAACGATTCTATACATTCAATATGGTGTATTGGTGTTCTAATCAATTTCTTCTGAATGCAAAAGTGGCTTAACAAACTGGGAGTTTCAGGCCTATATAGGGTACAACACTTAATCATACTCCTTGATAAGAACAAACAATTATGTCAGTACCCATGATAGCCTATTAGGGAAAAGTAGGTTACTTGGCTTTACAGAACATCTTGTTTATGTAATGACGTTTCAATCTGTTGGTGATAGAGGCATATAACTGCTTGTTCCAAGGAGTGATTTTCATTTATTTATTTAATTATTTAATTAATTATATTTTTAAAATCGGATATTACGGTGACAGTTCAGACTACAATATGAAGATGTGTAGGTTAGAATCAAGCTGGGTGTCCCATATATAATTTTATTATTAGTTTTACGTCCTTTTTAACTATTGCGGCTTCACCATATAAGTTAACTGTAGGCCTATATACACCGCAGCCTGGTTCATCCAGATTTCATCATGACCTAAAGACATTCTTGCTTGTAGAACATCGTGAGGTCAAAAAGCATAACATGCTTTGGTGATCAGAGAAAAGGTGAAGGTGACAAGGTCCCTCAATGCATGCACTACCTGCTTTATGTGACCTGTCAGGAAGAGGCCAAGTGGCATAAAATGAGTGATATGGCGGGCCAGGGAAAGGTGTCCTTACATTCCTACCATTTACTAGGAACTGAAGCACTAAGATGGTTCCGGACGACCATTGAACCGTGAGGTGGGGCCCCGTCCTCCATTTGTAATCGGTCGTGAAGTGGCACGTTGTACGGCGACAGGCGGAGTTTTTTAAGATAAATGCAGATGGCGTACTCCCGACAGATGGACGTCGAAGATACATAGTCCGATTAAGAACTCGTCCAAGATCTCACAGTAGACTGCACTTGGCATGCATCTTGTCTTGCCCAATGAGGATTCTCCGCAATTTAATAGTGCATATTGTGCCGATTTACAGAACCAGTGTTGTGAAATTGTGATTTATCGCAAAGGGGGATTGTTGAAAATATAAAGGCTACGTCAAATTATACCACTGCGAAATGCCCATTGACAATCTGTAACTTGAGCATCGAAAGCACGTCCTTGGAACTGCTGGTGTAATCCATTGTTATGCACCGTATACAATATTCGAATAGCAGACGACCGGCTGTTGTGCAGGTGTATTAATATGAAGGTAATTCTGGGTAGTGTCCAAAACAGTCCCTTAATTTGAGCACGGGCCGATAACCTGGATGTTAGACCCCTTAAAACAACAATTATCATCATCATTTGAGCACACGTTATAGAAGCTGCACTTTCAAGTGTCTCAGTTAACCTCAATCGTCGTTCAAAGCTTCGGTGGTCGATAGTCTCCTGGATGTTGAAGTAATAGAATCCATTCTTCAGTGTTGTCTAGGTAATCTATACACATAATTGTTTTTCAGTCAGTCAACACGATTGTGTCCAATTTGCTTGGGCGGGGAGTAACAAATATGTTATCGCCCTAACATATCTTATTTATCAATATATTAATTAATACACTTCTGAACTCAAAAAGTAGTGGGTGGGGGGGCACATTTACCTACTCTGTATTAACGATTAGTTAGTTAATTCTTATTTAACTTAAATATTAGAGTTAATGCATGGTTACCGTCGATGCATTTCACGAGGCCATTTTGGTTTCGTAATTACTTGAATATGTATTACGGCGCATGCGTAGACTCGGTTTCATCTTGGAGAAACATGGCGGACAGATCAAGTAGCGTGTTGAACTGATTGTTGTTTGCGATGCTTCCTTGAGATTTTCTGGAATAGAATTATAAAGGAAGGGAAATACAGAAGACATTATTCATGGCAAAAGCTTAAAATGATATGAACAAAGTATTTAGCAGAACTAGCAGTTGTGTGTATACATAGATTACTTAGCTTAATAGCACACGTTCCATCAGATGTCCTCGTAGCGTAAGTGGTTACGTTTCAAACTCTGAGTGTATTATGCATAGCTAGAGGGAGTTCGAATCCCACTTCAGATGTACTTTTCTTTTATTTCCGTATTCTTCTTTCCTGGTATTAGTAACATGTATGATCTCCTATAATTCCATTGTCATAAGCATATTTTATATTCATATGGATAAAAGCTCGTGTGAAACTCAGGAACAATCCGCCATTGCGAGATGAGCGAGGTAGTTTCCCTCCACATTAACGATGCTTTAGAGCACCCTCAGAGTACCAACTGCGCTGCGCCGCCCTCCGCAGCACTCCGGCAGGCCTCTCTCGGCTGGGCTGCCTGCCCTGACTGCCGGTGCGTTGGACGAGTCAAGTTGCGATCGCCTTCGCATCGGACGTAATGTAAACAAACTGTTCTTCCAATGTGTTGGTTGACCGAAACATAAACAGTTTGTTCGCGTGTTTCTGCGCGTACCGGCACTTGAAGATTACGTGCTTAGCATAAAAAATTGTTGTTGATTGATAAAGTGCCTTTGCGACATCGTGGTCATGCAGCCCCGTGTACTTGGGTGTGTGTATAGAATTTGTCTGTTAAACTGTGTAATTATGGTGGCTGTAGCCTATTAGTATTGTAATCAAAGTGAGGACTGGGAAGGAGGCAAGCGTGGCCTTAATTTAGGAGCCATCATTTGCCTGGAGTAGTAGTGGGAAACCACGGTAAACTACTTCCAAGATGGCTGAGATGGGAATCGAACCCACCTCTTCTGAGTTTTTCCTCATGAGGCTGAGTGTACTCAGTTCCAGCCCTCAGACCAGAATTGAATTTCTTGGCAGTGCCGGGATTGAAACCCAGACCTCCAGGGCAACATCCAAGAATGCTAGCCGCTACACCACGAGGTGGTCAGAATTAAAACAATTAGAAATATTGATAATGTGTCATGGGATTCATATTTTATGACAATGCAATTTTGGTCACATTTGTATTTTCCTTGTTTTCAATTTCTTTTCATATTTACAATATGCTCAATGTTGAGTACGATTGCTTGTGAGACAATAACCTGGAGGCTATTCCGCAGGTTATCGTCAGATATCAGAGAGCGATGCCGTGATTTTGTTAGTTTCGATGCAGAGAAAAACGTTTTACAGACATGCATTGCTCCAAACATTGATAACACTTACGCAGCCTGCCTGTGCAATTATGAATATTCTTGCTGGGGTAATTTTGAGTAGAAATCGGGCAATTTTTTCACAGAGCTAAAAATATCCTTAAGTCTTGTGCTACATTGAAAATTTATAAGCTCAATTTAAAACTTATGCGGAACGTCTGTTACAGAGATTCAAAATTGCTTGACAAACAAATCAAAAATAGACTGAAGTTTTCCAAGTACTAGAAATCTGGTAGAAAACTCTTTTAGCAAGTCCTCAAAAACCCTCACATACTGGTCAAAGTCGGCTTTTTCGCGGACGGTTCCCAGGTTTGGTAAACTCACTGTATTCCTGATATCTAATTGGGCTTTCCACAAATGCATCTTCATTCTAAAAGCCATAATTTTGTCACAGAAGTCCGTAATCAATAGATCCCTACCTTGCATTGGCACATTTAAATCGTTGAGGTGCCCTGTAATAACGGTCAAAAATGCTAGGTCCGCTATCCAATGAAGATAAGACATTTTCGTCTCTCGCTTACCAAAGCATGTCAATTAATAGACTGGTTTCCCCTCTTAAAACAAAAAACCTGCGCAATACTTCACCTCTAATGAGCCACCCAACCTCACAATGGTAAGGCACAACACAATATTTGGCATCTACAGACGCTAGAAATTCTTTGAATCGGCGGTGATTCAGGCCATGCTGCCGAATTAAATTTACAATGCGAACTACCACTTGCATAACGTCACCAAGCTTTGCTACTTTAGCGCAAAGTGTCTCCTGATGAATACAGCAGTGTTTTGAGTACAACTTAACGTTCAAACTATCCAACATATCTTGAAGCCGAGTGATAAGACCTATTTTCGACACCCGCATGGACGGCACACGTCCGTTGTTACAGAAAACAAGCGTTGCCGCTGCAAACCCACAGAGTCAATAGCGTCTTCCACAGCCTGAAAAATATATTCGCCTGTCGTTGTGTCTTTGAATGGTATGATGTCCAACAACTCCTCCGTAACTTTAAGTTCACTATCGACGCCCCGCACAAAAACAGACAGTTATGCTACGTCTGTTATGTCCGACGATTCATCCAAGGCAATTGAAAATGCAATGAACTTGTCACATCTTTCCATTGTCTTTGATCATCCTCAGCTATGTCGGCAATGCGGCGCGCTATTGTGTGACGCACCAGTGACATATCCTGGAACTGCTGAACTTCCAACGGGCATAGCTGTTCCGTGGCATCAATTAGGCATCCTTTTACAAAATCGCCTTCTGAAAAAGGCTTGGCATTTTTAGCTATTCGCAAGGAAATCTTGTAACTTGCTCGTAATGTCGGATTCGAAATTCCAAGTTCCTGTCAAAAACCATACTGTTAAAGATACGAAATCCATTTTATCACAATGTAATTAAAACAACAAACATTTGCAAGAAAACGAGATACTTACGAGTGCAGTACCTATTTTTAGCGTTGATTTCAACTCATTAAATTTAAGTTGCCGCTCTTCGTCCTCGAGAGCCCCAAATTCCTGCTGATGTCTCCGATTGAAATGTCGCTCCAGTGAATACTTTGGCGAGCAAACAACACATTGGCATATAACACTCAACGCGTTTCCGTTGTGCGAGATGAAAGACAATATTATTCCTACTCTTTCTTAAAATAAGTCGCACTTCCACTTCTCCTTTTCTTTTCAGCATTAGCCATAGTCACTTTAATAATCCCTGCGAACAAATAATGTAATGTTAGGCTACAGATAGCAATAAAAGGAACACCATACCGCGACCGTTTGACCTTCGACACAGCAAAGACAGTACAGGTGGGAGCAAGACGAGAAAGCGAGAGAGAGACAGACATATGTCTTCCCCCACCATCACTGCAAGGCCGTCCGCTCCAGAAGGACTCGGAAGTGCAGCCGGAGTGCCAGCGCGCCCAGAGTGCTGTTTGGCCACCTCTCCTTTAGAGAGTTGAGTGGTCAGATTTGGCCATTTAATGTAATTCCTTGTTAATGGTAAGTTAACGAGCTCATTCCAGTAAAAGTTACCGAATCAGTGTTAAGTTACTTAACCATATACCCTAAACAGTATTAATAATAAACAACGCAACATTCATCAACGTGCAATAGACCAACTCAGTGATAATAGCCTATCTTGTACATTAGATCGACATGTTACACAAGTTATAAAGCAGTTTTATATTTGTATATAATATAATATTAATATTGTACTTAAGGATCGTTTTCAAAAATATCTAATATCTCTTGATTCATCATTAAAGAAATTCTCTAAGTAATCGGAAATAGAGTGGAATATAAATTATACCGCATAACTGTCAATAGATCAGACAGCAGTTTAGCATATTCGGTATTCCGCTAGCCCATACAGACATCGCACTCTATTGATAATTACTCCAACCACCCAAACTAGCGTATTTCAGCTCAAAGTATGAGTAGTGAAAATACCTGTAACAAAAGAAAACTACAACTAAGAATTAAAAACAATAAAGCAAATAGCTATAAAAATAATTTCAATCCCAATTAGAGGAATAGCACAAATCAAACACCTCCAAATAAGGAGACCAGTTTCAGACGATTTAGTTTTGTGAACGCATACACACCCAAAATTATTATAATTTTCGAAAAGAACCAGTCCATTACAATAGCATTCAGAGCATCCAACACAATTGATGAACACTTGCAAATCAGCAATTTAAATAAGCAGGACCCATAAGCAGGTATATTCGTGTGCAGGAAACAGGTATCAAACAAACTACGTAGGACAGACCGGTAGACAAATAGACACACGTTATTAACAACACAGGAAACTCTCGAGTGACGAGCGATAGTGATTGTTCTTTAATAGTTGAAACGATCCAGAACCCTTCCCCTACGCTACTATAAGTTAGGACGCACAACCTACTCCACATACACGATGCACCAACATTATGGCGTTAGTATAACCGAGTACAGTTCAATATACAGCGTCAGTTTGCGCAACGAAAGAGTAGGCACGACGGAAGTAGACCCACCAGTCCACAGTGGGATGTGGGGTGGACACCAGTACAGCAACAGCCACAATTCAGCTAGGTCTACAATACAACATTGTCAACTCAGTCACATATAAATGTTTGTTTATGTGTCTAACTTAACTAACCAACTTAACTAACTAACCTGTTTCCTGTTACCCAGGTGTCAGATAAAGTGTCCATAAAGTGATCTACGCGTAGCAAAGTTTTGAAAAATGGTATTACAGTAGAACCCCGGTAATCCGAGCCCCGGTAGTCCGAGCCTCCGTTTAATCCGAGGTGGATGACAGTGAGATGCATAGCTTACCCAAGGCCTTTGGCGGAGCTGCGCGCATGCGTTGTTTACAATTCTGCCCGCTATCGCCCTCCCGCCAACTAATAAATATTGTTCTGTACTTTAAGTCAACCAGTGGACCTGTGCGAGCTTTCGCAACGTGAATGTAGGTTGAGCCATTTGTTGAGAGACTCCTCAGCTAGCAGTACGCCGCGCTCCCGCTAGTTGGCTGGTTACGGTGCTTTCATTGTAAATGTACATTTTTTAAGGTATTTATTTAATTGTGAGGCATTTAAAGAGGAAGTGAGTGTGTTTCGCGCACCCATTGGGTTATGCGGAACCTGTAGGTACCCCATGTGTTAATAGGACCTTATTTTTGGCACAAAACTGGAATGGGACATTAGCAGAATGATATAGGGAGGGATATGTACATTCTTGCATTTCTTTTGTAAAATATTGTGTTTATTTCTGAAACACAGCCTAAATGCAACACATTATACGATAACTGATGAAATAATGCCATTTATTATAATAATATTTCAACACAAGGTTATTGTGCACTTAATTTTAAATTTAAGGTGTTTAAATTTCGTAACTTTGTGTAATCCGAGATTTCCCGAATTCGAGCTCCTCTTGATTCCAATTACCTCGGATTACCGAGGTTCTACTGTATGTGCAGTTTGTGCGAGACATGGTTTCACATTGGCCTACATGGCAGGGTCATCGTTCAGTGCCGGCATTCGTGAGGAGGAGCAGGTCTAGAGTTTGCCAGCCGACGGGAACAGAAGGAGCTATTTCGGGATATTTGCTGCGGAGGTAAGGCTCTAAGGTTAATTGTCAGAGTTTAGGAAATACATTAATTGAATTTTGGATCCTTGTAGAGACGTTTACTCCGGACATCGTCATTGATACTGAATCTTCGTTATATGAGGGTATCAAAAGTAACACAATAATTCAAATGTACGGAAGGGATCGGGGAAAGCAAGGTGGTGGGCTATCTATTTGTGTGCGCAAAAATATAGCTAGTTTCTTAAAGTAGACTGATACAGATTATGAATCGTTTTGTCTACAAATCTCGGATAAAGGAAATAAGTTCCCTTTTCAGGTGATAGGGGCGTATAGAGCACTAAAAGGTAACTTTTGGCTCCTCGACACACTGTATGATAAACTTGAAAAGGAGCATAATAATGCCGGAGATTTGTAACTCCCCAAAGTAGACAGGTCTGGTGAGTCAACTAGCTGTGGCCAGGCTCAGAAGGCTGCAGACAAATTCTTAAGGGGGGGGGGGATCTTCCCAAGTAGTTGACTTTCCTTCTAGAGACGATAATACATTAGATGTTCAATTCGTAAGGCCTCTAGAGCTGTACCTAATTAACTGTCTGAAAGTACCGGAAATTAGTGACGATTCTGGGGTTGAATTAAATGTTAGATATGGTGGCATTACAAAACTAGACTCTGATATAGTAAAATAATATCATATTACAGTATCGCAGGACGGATCATGGCAAATTTCAGGGGTATTTGAATGAGCTATTTGTAGGATGGGCATCGGAAGGAAATCACATTAATATCCTAAGGATTAACTTTTTAACATTTTAATAGCGCTATTGATAAATTTGTCCCATTTGAATTACTGAAACAAAACGCAGACCCTGAGTATTTCACACGAGAAATCAGGAGTCTAAAACGGAAAATTGGGAAATCATACAATAAAAGATATGATAGAGACAAGTATAGCCTATGTTGAAATTTAAGTCCTTATTAAGAGAGCTCGTCTTGAAAAAGAGGGCTGCTTAAGACAATTATATGCAATGTTTACTTGGTTCCGGAGTTAGTGGGTGGTAAAGGAACTTACAGTTATATTAGGAGAAGAAAGGGACATTCAAATAATTTGTCGATGATAATGTCCGGTGACGGTAAATTAATTACTGGGAAACAGGCCATTACTAATTAATTAAATATCTTTTACGGTAGTGTGTTCAAAAAATCCAATAGCTGTGTGTTGGACCTTAACGATGAATCAGCCCCCCCCCCCCCCCCCCCCTTTCCAAACAAACTAGTCAGCAATTGTAAAGCTAATAAGAAAATAACGTTACAATACAGGGTGTAATTGATACACGTGAAGTCCGTTACACTGGTGATAGAAGAGACTATTCTAAGCAAACTTCTTCATGAAATTTAGTCGTATCTTAATTAATGTAGGTGAAATTAAATCACGAAAATTGTCGGTCAATATTTTGGAAAAGCAAATAGACTCTGTTCTCCACAGGCACAAAGCTGTTGTGATAAATTATTGAAGGGAACCGTTAAGGTCTATGTTTTTGCAAACACAGCGCAACAACTGTATTATTATTATTATTATTAATAATAATAATTGTTCGCTCGTTTCTCAATGTGCCACCCTAAAAGAAGTTACCGTCTTGCAAACAAGCCGATGATATGTTGATTTGTCCCACTTATGAGGTGAAATGAATGCCAATAATAATAATAATAATAATAATAATTTTTTTAGCGTATGGCTTTTAATGCCGGGAGTGTCCGAGGACAAGTCCGGCTCGCCAGTTTTGTAGCTGCTTCGAGACGGACACCCAATGGGTCAGCTACAAGTACCGTTGGGGAGGAAATTTGGAAGGGAGGGTCGAGGAGTTGGAAGGTAGCGGCTGTGGCCTATAGTTAGGGACCAACCCCGGCATTTGCCTGGAAGGAAGATGGGAAACCTCAGAAGACCATCTTCAAGATAGCCGGCGAGGGGATTCGAACCTCCTCGCCTCCCGGATGTGAGAGACTGCCAACAGTCAAGCCGCAACGACCACGGCTAACTCACCCAGTATAATAATAATAATAATAATAATAATAATAATAATAATTTTTTAAACATACTCACTTCTTATAAGCCTCCGTGGCTTAGGCGGCAGCACGCCGGCCTCTCACCGCTGGGTTCGTGGTTCAAATCCCGGTCACTCCATGTGAGATCTGTGCTGGACAAAACGGAGGCAGACAGGTTTTTCTCCAGGTACTCCGGTTTTCCCTGTCAAAAAAATTCATTCCAGCAACACTCTCCACTATCATTTCATTTCATCTGTCATTCATTTAGTCATTGCCCCAGAGGAGTGCGTCAGGCCTCGGCAGCCGGCACAGTTCATATCCTCGCCGCTAGATGGGGGCTTCATTCATTCCATTCCTGACCCGGTCGGAGACTGGAAGCAGGTTGTGGATTTTCATTTTCACTCACTTCTTATATGTGTTTCGACGCTGTCGAGTTGCCGGAATTTTGAGTTCACAGTATTATTTTCTTATACATGCCATTAAATGCTTCGACATAAATCTGTCGTATTTCTTCATCTTCATTTACTTTAGACTGAACCTAGATCGAACCTTCGAGAAGGATAGCACACTACGACCAGAGCTTCGATTTGATTATTATTATTATTATTATTATTATTATTATTATCTACATGTGGTGCTAGAGTTGATACAGCTTACTATTACTGGCTGATATGCAAGTAATGACGACTGTAATAAATATACTATGAAATTTAAAATATGCATGTAGATTTTCGAAACCTTACAGGTGCTAGAACACTGTCAAAGCCCACATTACATTAAAAGCATATCTTAGCTGTATGCTTCGCATCGAGTCCCACAATCGGCAGCCACAAGGTGATTTCCCGTGGCATCCCACGAGGCCAAAGTAGAGATGTACCTACGTAAGACCATAGCTGCTTATTTCCCACCCCCGCGGTGTAGCCCGTGCTTTCTAACGTGTACCACTATCGCAGCAATTCCGAACAAAACACCGACAATGGCTATCCTGAGTTAGTTTTTACTTCCACGCGCTTTCCAAGCACATGCCGGGTTAGTATCGTACTTGGAGTCCCGGCGCACCAACCTCATTCACTACCAAAAATGACTACAACTACACATACTACTACAGTCACCACAGAAACACAGTTTATCAGACAAATCCAATATTCAACCAACTACATGGGGCTCATGTCCCAAACCCCTAAAATGAGTTAACAACAACCACCACAACAAGCTTTCAAGTCTCTTCTACCAACAATGTTACCAAAAATATTGATTTACTGAACGTCCTAAATAATTGGAACTATATTTAACAATATAATAACATTCAGTGAAGAAGTAATGACTTTTAATTTGTTTAATAATGATATTAATAATAATAATAATAATCATAATAATAATAATTATAGGCTCATAGGTTTTTATACAAACTATTTTTAGTTTTTTCAGCGATGTCGAAATTCCGGAATTGTGTGTTCACAGAATTTCTTGTACGTGCCATTAAATCCATCAGCATATGGCTGTCGTATTTGTTCACCTTCATTTATTACATGACTGAGCCTATATGGAACCATCGAGAAGGATAGTAGGCCTACTCTACTACCAGAGCTACACATTCTCGCTATCATTAAATTATTGTTATTGTTATTAGTATTACTATCATTAATACGTACAAGTGGTACCGCACTTGTATTAAATCCTGGAAGTAGTCTTCCATGGTTTCCCAATTCTACCCCAGGCAAATGCTGGGATGGTTCCTAACTTAAGGACACGGCCACCTTCTTCCCAATCCTCACCTGAATTACAAATACCCACAACACTACAGAAACCCCAAAAACACAGGTTATCAGACAAATGACCATAATCGCTAAAACTCACAAACAAAACAACATCAAGTATTTTACGTCCGTCTTAAGGTGGCGTTAACTTAGGTTCTGGTGGAAAAGATCAATTTTCTTTTTTGATGCTCTGGGTTATCAGCATTTGGAAATATCTTAGGAAGTTTGTTTGGAGCATAAATGTTAATGTATTTCCCAGATAAGGGTTTGTTAAGTTTGTCAACTTCGGCAAGAGTCTACCATTCCTTTATTAATCTATTTTCAGACGTTTCATGGAGATGCAATTCTTACAACTTTTATTTTCATGAAAAAGGTACATTATCTCAGAAATAATTGCATCATCCCACTAGAAATTTTCAGCGTGTTTTTATATGCATATCAGCAATAATCTGACCTAGAATAATGGGAACAGTATTAATGCATTGCGTCTAAAACAAATCACTTTGAAACTTATCAAAGGAAAATTTACAAACAATAAGTTTGAACAACTAGAACTGCGATTCTACGTTAGATTGCAAGCCATGAAACCTTCTTCAAGTGTATTTAGTTTCAAATCTTTAACTTCATTGGTAAGGTCAAAGATGTACCTTCTGCTTCATGTTTTGTTTTTAAGAATTGATTAATTATTATATTGATCACAGTGATATTGCTTCTTTCAGTAACTTAACTATTTTATCTTATGAAGGTGAATGTTGATAAATGTACGCAATAAATGATTCAGTAGTTTGTTTGGTAGGATCATATTAAGAAACGGAACTGTTTTATTCAAGTATTCTCTTAACGCCATCTTAAATGCTAGTTCTGAACCGACGACGGGATGTCGGAATTTTGTCCCACTGTATTTCCTTAACCTGCCGGAAGCCAACGACACACCAGGGCTGATTATCGAAATTATTTTATCCTTTAGATGAACATCATCTTCCACACTTACAAGGTAGACTACACAATACTAACGTACTAACGTCCCAAGCCATTGTGTGTGATTTTAACAACAACAACAACAACAACAACAATATACATTTTCTTACGAGACAATTGCCGCTATCCACATGTCAGCTGATATTACACACCCCATTAACAGGTTAAGGTCAATGCTCCGATTACGAAACAATTTCCCCTCCCCACGTCGCACCACCTCGCCACGCTTCGTTTCCCCCAGACTCCTTTTCCACATTCTGCTTGATGAGTTGCTGAAAAACCTACCAACATTGAATTTTTAATGTTTAATTTTTAATTTAATGTTAGGTGACAAATGTTTTACCTAGGAAGCTTAGAATAGTCTCTTCTATTACCAGTGTAACGGACTTCATGTAGCCTTTATTACACCCTGTATATTGAACGGTCCTGATAATATTGTTAGTGAAGTACTTAAACTGGGAGGTAGGGCCGTAGCACGTGTCCATAAACAATGCGCGGGTCCCATATGACTGGAATATAGCTACGTTAGTCCCAATATTTATGGGAAGGAGCAGACTTGAATTGGGCAACTACAGGCCGGTTGGCCTTACGTCCATCGTTTCTAAACTGATGGAGCATCTCATTTGCGACTACTTGAGTGAACAGTGGAAAAGCTTATCATGGCTTAATGATAGGCAACATAGAATTCGGCAAGGTTACTAATGCGAGAGTCAGACGCTCTCACTTTTTCAAGATATTAGTGAATCGTCAGATAATGGGGTTTTAGTCGACGCCGTAGTTTTAGATTTTGTGAAGGGGTTTGATGTCATGCCGCATGACATGCTACTCCATAAATTAGCTTCAATGGGGACTAATAGAAGAGTAATTTTATGGATCCAAGAATTTTTGACGGGTCGTTCCCAGAATGTTAAAGTGGAATGCCTATTCTCAGCTGAAATTACCGTAACGTTGGGTATCCCTCAGGGCAGCGTAATCGGAACTTTGTAATTTTTTAGTTTATGAATGACTTACCAGAAGGGATTCGCAGTGACTGTCGATTGTTTGCGGATGATTGTGGAATATTTATAAAGATACATAACTCACAAGACAACGCAGTACTTCAAGATGCCCTGAACCCGGTCTATAAGTGGGCGATTGAAAATAAAATGAAAGTAAATACAAGAAAATGTAGTCTCAAAAAATAAGGAATGGGTGAAGGCAAGATTTCCAATATAACAGTGGCTCGTAAATACTTGTAGAAGAAGATTCTTGCAAATATATGGGGGTTTAGGTAAGGAATGATATGAAATTGAGTAGTCATGTACGATGTGTAGATTCTAAAGCTGACAAATCTCTGCACATTGTAATGGGGGTATTAAAAGTAAGTAGTGCACCTGCTAAAGAATTAGGATGTTTGTCATTTCTAAGACCTATTCTGGAATACGCATCGGCGGTTTGAGATCCATATCAGGTAGGGATCATCAATGATTTGGAAATGGTACAACGAAAGGCCACTAGATTTGTGTTCAGTGACTTTAATCCCAAGAGCAGTGTGACCCGTATTTTAAAGAAACTTTGGTGAGAATCACTTGAGGCTAAGAGGATGAATTCTAGACTCTGAGCTATGTACATCACGTATGCAAATCAACCATCCTGGCGTGAGCTTAGCAAACGTATGGGAAAGCCCTCTTGCATGAATTGAAGTGATCGTTCTCTCAAAGTCACGGGCCGACTACAGCGTACAAATTATGGTAAATATTCTTTCGTAAACCGTGCCATAGATAACCGGAACTTTCTACCTGCCGCAGTCTTAGAGCCTTTCCCCAAACATATAGTTGTCTTTAAGAAAAGACTGACAATTTGTGTAAATACTCCAGTTTAATTGTTATTGAATTTAATGTACAATTGTTTATTTGGTATGTATACCCAATTTGCCACTGCCCAATTGCAAATAAATGAATGAATAAATGAATGAAAACTACAAAAGCTCATCAAGTAAATGAAGTTTGAAAAGTAACGGTTTATAAAATAACAGTCTAGAACGCAATCATTTCAATAGGTTTCTATGGTAGAAGCTAACGATTCAAAAGGATTTCACACAGATACATATAAAAAGTAGTGATAAATCACGCAACACTCTCGAAGTGCAATATACTAACGGAATAACGTTGTAAAATTCATCTCACTCGTAACAAAGTTTAATTGAAAACATCTGTAGCATAATAAATTATGTAAATACGGTTGTGCATAAGTAATCTTTACAAACCCAATGAACCGAAATTAAGCCTAAGTGAAGTTCTGATGATGTCCACTTGACGAACGAAATTAGTCTTCCGATTTAACCACTTACCATTTATGTGAGAAGTGTTTTAGTGAGTGTAAAAATATTTAATGTAAGTTATTTCAGCCACTATGATATTTATGTGACTCCCCGATCATTGTAATTTGTCACACTTGTGTTGACCAGCGGAAATACTTCTAATAATAGATTACTTAAGCTACACTAACTTTTGGCTTGTAATATTTCAATACCATCTCACGTCCACTCGCTTAGGGGGGCCGATAACCTCGATGTTAGGCCCCTTAAAACAACAATTATCATCATCATCACCACTCGCTTAGAATCACAAGTTCACCGTCTAATTTTTCCTCCTCATACATCGCCCTATCCTGTTAACAAGGCAACTTTTGTATGTGTGGGTTTACAGTAAAACGCGTGTCCTAAGCTGCCATCAAATTTCTTGGAACTCAGGACATCCAAGAAAGACATGTAACCTGCATGTCTCTCCTCCACAGTAACACTGATGCTGGTTGCTCATCGCGATTCTCATGGGTCCTCTCATTATTATCCTCGCCTGGAACGTGCTGTCCTTAACGTTCTTGACAGTGGTCCTTTGTCGAAATTTTCTAAAATATATACTGTATATAAAGATAAGAACGTGATCACATCCAATATATTCCTTATTAACGATTGAATCACGTGAATACCAAATGGTATATATTGATTTACTTCAGCTGAAGTCAATAATAATTCAATTATTAGGATGTCTCAGAAATAAGTAATGTCGATTTTTATGTTTGGTGTTTATGAGCTAGAATTGGTTTTCTTTGGTTCGCCAATGTTATTTACAGCAGGTCATGGCTAGAATAGCGTATATTGCGAGAATGTATCCGTCGTCAGTTGTTGATACACAATCACATATGGATCTTACAGAGTTGGAGGTTAGAGTCTTTCTTAAGCACTACTGGAAACAAGATTAGAAAGCTGCTGCCACGGCTCGAAGACTATGTGAAGTGGAAGGAGAAGGTGTCGTTAGTGAGCATGTGGGACAACGATGGTTCCAATGTTTCAACACGTGAGAAGAAAGCACTACAGATATACCACGATCTGGAAGACCTAAGCTATGAGATATTGAGAATACACGCAGAGATTAGGAAAGAAATCCGTAAAGAAGTACTCGTGGGCTGTCAGAAGAACTTTGTGCAGCAGAGGGTACCATATATCGCCAGATTAAGAAACATGGAAGATCAAACGGAAGCTGTAGATCTGTAGGCCTACCTCATGAATTGACCCCTGAACAGGCTCAACGTAGAGTGGATATCTGTCGTCAGTTTATCGGTAACCCCGTGGATGATAGATTTATCAGGAGAATTGTCACATGTGATCAAAAATGAGTCTTATATAAATAATTCATGCTTTTGGGCTAATGCCGTGTGTATTTTTAATTTAAACCATACGTTTCGGAGAAACCTTGCCTCCTTTTTCAATGGAAATAAACAATGTGGCCAAAGAAAGTATATCAATGAGATTACCAAAAATATAGATAAATTCCTCTGTTCGTCACCAGAGAGCAGCTGCCAGAAATTACTGTATGGACCATGGTGGAACGGAGGACAGAGTAGTAAGTAACGAGAAGGTAAAGGGGGCGGTGTAAAAATATAGAAACTCCTCGAAGAATGAGGAGGGGGGGGGGGAGGTGGGGGGGTTAGATGGATATAAGGAAACATAAACAAAAGGGAAGTGTAGCTGAACGATACCTAACCTCATTCAGTCAACGGCGAAAAAACAGATGGAAACTCCTCCAGTGACGAACAAAGGAGATCAAATCAAGGCTCTGAGCCCTAGAGGGAAAATGTACAATTTTAAATATGTGAAGAACAGAGAGACTGAGAGGAACTATCTCCCTAGATCCTTAACAACTGGTAGCCAAGTGTCACTTAGCTGATATCCAGTGTCTCTGTTAAAATTATTGGGATTTTTACGAATTTCAACTGTCTCCCTTATAATTCTAGACCAGTTGTGCTTAACAAGGGCAAGCGCATGAGCATCCTTGAAACATACATCGTGCCCTGAAGACAGGGCATGTTCAGCTATAGCTGATTTGTCAGGTTGGTTTAGACGTATGTTCCTTTGATGCTCTTTGATGCGAGTGGCAATGGACCGTTTTGTTTGTCCAATGTAGACTTTTCCGCAAGTACATGGGACTTCATACACGCCAGGTTGTAGTATTGGGGACAATTTATCTTTGTTTAATGCTAAACGTTGACCAATTTTCGTCATAGTGCCGAAAACTGTTTTTATCTTGTGCTTGCGGAGAATCTTAGCAACGCGGTCAGTGGTGTTGTGAATATAAGGGAGGTAAGCAGTTCCTCTCACGTCGGAGCTCTGAGAAGGTTGTCTATCCCTCCTTCTGGGATGTAGGGACCTATATATAGTGGATTCATTATAGCCATTACCCCTAAACATGGTTTGTAAGGCATGTAACTCTTCCTGAAGAGTTGATGCCTCACAAATACGTTCCGCTCTTTTGGCTAGAGTTGTTATAATTCCTTGTTTTTGTGCTGGGTGGTGGTGGGAGTCCGCATGTAAATAACGGTTAGTGTGAGTTGACTTACGGTAGACGCTGTGCCCCATGGAGCCATCCTAAACATCCAAAATGTTCTTGTGAGGAGGAAAGCGGATGGCTCCATGGGGCACAGCGTCTACCGTAAGCCAACTCACACTAACCGTTATTTACATGCGGACTCCCACCACCACCCAGCACAAAAACAAGGAATTATAACAACTCTAGCCAAAAGAGCGGAACGTATTTGTGAGGCATCAACTCTTCAGGAAGAGTTACATGCCTTACAAACCATGTTTAAGGGTAATGGCTATAATGAATCCACTATATATAGGTCCCTACATCCCAGAAGGAGGGATAGACAACCTTCTCAGAGCTCCGACGTGAGAGGAACTGCTTACCTCCCTTATATTCACAACACCACTGACCGCGTTGCTAAGATTCTCCGCAAGCACAAGATAAAAACAGTTTTCGGCACTATGACGAAAATTGGTCAACGTTTAGCATTAAACAAAGATAAATTGTCCCCAATACTACAACCTGGCGTGTATGAAGTCCCATGTACTTGCTGAAAAGTCTACATTGGACAAACAAAACGGTCCATTGCCACTCGCATCAAAGAGCATCAAAGGAACATCCGTCTAAATCAACCTGACAAATCAGCTATAGCTGAACATGCCCTGTCTTCAGGGCACGATGTATGTTTCAAGGATGCTCATGCGCTTGCCCTTGTTAAGCACAACTGGTCTAGAATTTTAAGGGAGGCAGTTGAAATTCGTAAAAATCCCAATAATGTTAACAGAGACACTGGATATCAGCTAAGTGACACTTGGCTACCAGTTATTAAGGATCTAGGGAGATAGTTCCTCTCAGTCTCTCTGTTCTTCACATATTTAAAATTGTACATTTTCCCTCTAGGGCTCAGAGCCTGGATTTGATCTCCTTTGTTCGTCACTGGAGGAGTTTCCATCTGTTTTTTCGCCGTTGACTGAATGAGGTTAGGTATCGTTCAGCTACACTTCCCTTTTGTTTATGTTTCCTTATATCCATCTAACCCTCCCACCTCCCCCCCCCCCTCCTCATTCTTCGAGGAGTTTCTATATTTTTACACCGCCCCCTTTACCTTCTCGTTACTTACTACTCTGTCCGCCGTTCCACCATGGTCCATACAGTAATTTCTGGCAGCTGCTCTCTGGTGACGAACAGAGGAATTTTTCTATATTTTTGTAATCTCATTGATATACTTTCTTTGGCCACATTGTTTATTTCCATTGAAAAAGGAGGCAAGGTTTCTCCGAAACGTATGGTTTAAATTAAAAATACACACGGCATTAGCCCAAAAGCATGAATTATTTATATAATAATCCGGGCCGTGAAAGCCTTAATATGCAAAAAAATGGGTCTATTACCACAACGCTGACGCCTCGAAACGGTGGCTCAGTTCCCGTCAACCTGCCAAAGTCATCGTTAAAAAGGATTGGTTCGGCCCCAAAATTATGTTGTGTGTCTGGTGGAATTTTGAAGGAGACATTCATTGGCAGTTTGTTCCAAACGGGCGTGCAGTCAATGCGGAACTATATTATCAATAACTGGAACGAGTTCATTAAACTTTGAGACGGAGATAACCAGCCTTATTTAACCGAAATAGAGTTCTCATTCAGCAGGACGATGTGAGAACTCATACTGCACGAACAATCGTGGCAATAATTCAGGAATTGGGAGGAGTCGAACTGCTACCACATCCAGCATAGAGCCCAGATCTTTCGCCTTCATATTACCATCTTTTCGATCAATGGCCCATTTCTTGCGTGGAAGAAATTTCGAAAATATTGAAGGTGAGGAATTGGGTCTCGCCGAATTCTTCTCATCAAAACACACGGACTGGTACCGTCGGGGGACAAGAAACCTCGCAAAAAGATTGCTCAAGACCAGAGGTGATCAGCTGGCCATCCGTTTACCCTGGCCCAGTGCAGCCGGGCAGTCGTGATGTAAATGCGGGAGGCTTACCAGCATGCATTCGTCAGTGTAGCGTGACGAAGCAAGTGAGGGTGCACAGTCTCACCGGCCAGGCATTGCGAGTAGTGTGTCATTCCGGGATGCGATAAAGATTCAGGGGTGGCAGGTTCAATCTAATATTGTTTTATTATTGTCAATGTATTTACGTTACATTACAAAAATGCCGGCATTCATGTGTGAACGTTATGATGTATATATCCCATGTTTGGTGTAAGCGAGGGAATGTCTAGAAAAACAATTCTACTGGTGTGCATTTTAAGAACGGCCCTCAGATGGCTGTCTGTCATTTGCCTCGATTTGCAAAGCCTTAAAGCGGAGAAAAGTCGTTCATCTACCGTAAATATATAGATCCAAACATGCACATTATCGCTGCCGCTCAACGTTATAATTTTTAGCTATCACAGAATGTCCACATACTAAACATTAACACGTTTTAAAATTGGCACAACAAGCCACTGCCCTTCCCATGGGATTTTTGTTGCACGCTATTTGCAATAAAACTTGGTCTCTTCTCAGCTGACTCCATACTCGTGCCACTAGCTTTCACCGCAGTGACGCAATTGGTTGGTTTAGGCTGCCAAGACTGAACACAGCTACTTTGCCCGCTCGCCGGCCGTGCACGGAGCGGGTGCCCACTTTGCGAAATGCCCGATTTGAGCAAGCCTGCTCAAGACTATAGAATATGATAGTCTCTACTTTGAAGAATAGTTTAATATCTTGCCAGAAAACGCACCAAATAAAATTTTCTTTAAATAACTACATAACTTATGAGACATCCCCTGTGATGTAAATTAATTACTTAAATGAACCAGTTTCAAGCATATTATGGTCTTCTTCGCCGTTATTATAATGTGAAATTACAATAATTGTAAACAAAGTGTAATTTTATAAAACATCACAAAAATATATTAATTCTAAGTAGTAACAGAATGCAACAATAAAAGAATGTTAATAATATATGACTGTGTTGGAAGATTACGGTATGTCCAGGAAAAGAGTTCAAACTTAAAATAAAATTGCTTTGTACTGTCGATGGAATAATCCTAATAACAACCTAGACAATTAAAACGACACTATATGAAGCTATCTATTTCCTTCCGAATTTCTACCAGAAGACGGCAACATGATAGGAAATAGGTTAAGACGAAACCCTTCAAGGCTTACATTTGGGAAAACAACACATATCAAAGGATAACATATGCTCTATTTCAAAGTGAGCTTTCATTTCCCGTGGAGAACACATTTTACGCTCTACGACCTGTTGACCATCTTCATCCAACACTTAGAATAGCATGCATTTAGTCATAAGTTTTATCAGGACTCATTTTAGATCAATTTAAAGGAATACAATATAATGTAATTCCAATTCATGTTTTACAATATCATGTTAAAGCGAACATTTGTAACTGATATGTTTCTTACTAATTTTACAAGGTATTTTTCCTAGGTTATAATTAGAATGATTTAATCTACAGACCAATTTTAAGTATCAACTTTTTTCTGTGACATTCTTTTCCTTCATAGTAATATTTTATTAACGTTATTTTATTATTGCATATTATTATTACGTAGAATTCATATATTTTGTTGTGTTTTATAAAATAATGCTTTGCTCGCAGTTATTGTAATTTCACATGAAAATAAAGGCGAAGAAACCATACTATTGTTGAAATTGTCTCGTTTAAGTAATTAAATTATATTAATTGAATAATTATTTACTCTAGGTGGAATAAATCGATATGCCATGCAGTATCATTGGGGATTCACGTGGTAAAATACATATAATGTAGCGCTCTGTCAATAACCATATTAAAACTTCCTCTAAAAGTATAAACTGTCAGAGGTAAAGAACGAGATTTGCATATTACGGGAAGGTTGGGTCGGATCAAGGGTGATGAGAAGTGAAGGGGTGTATATATAGAAATTAAACTTGATAGGACTTTTTCCATGGCTTTACATTATCACACCGTCTTTCTATTAACCGCAATTGCTTTTTACATTCAATTAATTATTAGGTAACTCGCGATTAATTCACATCACGTTGGAGTTAAGAATGTACAGTAGATACCCAAAATTACCGGTAAACCGGCACAGTGCTTTTTTTGTTAACGTCATTGTAGAGCTGTACTCCATTTGCCAGCTCTAATGTCCTGCCTCTTGCGTTTCATTTTTAGCTATTTAAGTTAATAGAAATCACCCATCATGGAGATTGTAACTGCTCCAATTAAAACGGAGGATTCGTCCATTCAATCTTCTTTTATCCGTCCCCTTCTACCACTTGTGATCCTCATAATGAGAAAGAAGTGGGCCGTCATCACTTCTACCCTCTTCATCGCGAGCCATTACACCAATCTTCAGCAAGTGCTATCGATTCACGCACCAATTTGCCATCTCCTTCAGTACATGAAGCGGAATGATAGAGGCATGTTGCTACTCAGCTGGCCTCAGAGCACTCATGCTAAATTACGTTTCCCCTCCTAGTTTGATTACGCCCCATAGTATCACCGGGTTCGCTTCCGTATTTTGATTCGCTTCTTTAAAAAAAGGAGTGTTTCAAATAGCCGTTGGAGTTCTATCTGTACAGTGTGCCCGCCATGGCTGGCAATTTGGTGGTTTCGTGGTTGGTGATCATTATCACAGAGCCTGAAGCTCACTTTAGACGAGCTTCCTTCCACCAGCATTTGGATCTGCTTCATTATGAAACAGCATTTAGTCAATTCCTGTTGTAAAACGACCCCAATCATAATTAGTTTCTGTCTCCTTCCATTGCTTAGCCCTGCTCTGCGTTTCATTCCCGAAGCTCCCGAGGAATTCTATTCTATGGAGCAGGGTTCAATCAGCCTCGTTGGGATCAATGAATTCCTCAGCCATTCTAAAATAGGTTTGCAGTTAATTCCAACTACTCAAAGCAAATTTTGGGAAGTTATCTACCATAAGACTATGGCCACCTCATTCCAAATGCTTGCCAATTGTAAGTACTGTAGGTAACCCAGGTTTTGATAAAGATTCCATACACACCAAAGTACACGAGTCTAAGGGTAATAAAGTTGCAAGTTCCTACACGAATCAACACGAGCAAGATGTTTTTGAGACCTGGCCTCCTCTTATGCGCACTACAAAATACCATGAAATTTAAATTTATAAACACATACAGTATTTTCAATCCATTTAAATGCTGGTGTACGGTTTGTCAATGGAAAACACTTCAATATTTTCCCCTTTAGGTTTTCATCCTGCGTCTTAGGCTAGAAATAAAATTGAGGGTGAACATTAATTTGTAATAAATTTTGAACACTATTTTTTGTTAACATTTCTCTTTTGGACTCTAAACATGGCGGATGTGTGTGGGATTTTCTTGGTGAACTATATCATTCTGCCATCTCTCCTGTACTTTTGACCGGGAGTAGGATAGCGACCGAGGCAACAGTGTTATAGAATTGACGCGGGAAACAATGCTAACGAATTTCAGCATGGCTGAGTCTTGGATTCAAGCTCATGTTTCACCCAAGTTGTTCTCATGACGCTGAGTGAAACTCATTAGAGGTATTTAATCTTTCAGCGCATAGCTTGGAATCTAAGACAAGTCGTCTGGTTGAAAGGAACTACACTTAACCCCAATCCAGAAAATGATGACGGTATGATATATTCTTGGTGCTGTATGGTCTATTTCAATGATTCCGAAGCTTTTCTCCAATTCTCAATTGATACCATACTGGAGATAATCGCATAAGTTGGGTAAAATTTAATTCTCTTCGGGTAGGTTAGTACATACTGTAGCGAAATTAAGTTATGCCAACTATGCCACTTGCTACTCGTTAATATTAATAGACCGGGCTTCCTGGTAAGACATATTAAACAATAAATAACAACCGAATTAACGCTATACCGTAGAAAGTCGATTTAATACAAGGAAAACATTAGCCCAAGAGGATGTTGTAAGTTTATCATCTGAATCCACTGAGTAGGAACACGACCATGACCCTGACACGGTGCCCTTGTGAGCAGGAACACGGCCATAATATTGACGCGGTGCCCTTGAGAGCTGGAACACGACCATAATCTTGACGCGGTGCCCTTATGAGTAGGAACACGACCATCACCTTGTCACAGTGCTCTTGTGAGCAAGAACACGACCATGACCTTGACGCGGTGCTCTTGTGAGTAGGAACACGAACATCACCTTGACGTGGTGCCCTTATGAGTAGGAACACGACCATCACCTTGACGCGGTGCCCTTATGAGTAGGAACACGACCATCACCTTGACGCGGTGCCCTTATGAGTAGGAACACGACCATCACCTTGACGCGGTGCCCTTATGAGTAGGAACACGAACATATCTTTGACGCGGTGCCCTTATGAGTAGGAACAAGACCATCACCTTGACGCGGTGCCCTTATGAGTAGGAACAAGACCATCACCTTGACGCGGTGCTCTTGTGAGTAGGAACATGAACATCACCTTGACGTGGTGCCCTTGTGAGTAGGAACACGACCATCACCTTGACGCGGTGCCCTTATGAGTAGGAACACGACCAACACCTTGACGCGGTGCCCTTATGAGTAGGAACACGACCAACACCTTGACGCGGTGCCCTTATGAGTAGGAACACGAACATCACCTTGACGCGGTGCCCTTATGAGTAGGAACACGACCATCACCTTGACGCAGTGCTTTAGTGAGCAAGAACACGACCATGACCATTACGCGGTGCTCTTGTGAGTAGGAACACGAACATCACCTTGACGTGGTGCTCTTGTGAGTAGGAACACGACCATCACCTTGACGCAGTGCTCTTGTGGGCAAGAACACGACCATGACCTTGACGCGGTGCTCTTGTGAGTAGGAACACGAACATCACCTTGACGTGGTGCTCTTGTGAGTAGGAACACGACCACCACCTTGACGCAGTGCTCTTGTGGGCAAAAACACGACCATCACCTTGACGCGGTGCACTTGTGGTGGGAACACGACCATCACCTTGACGCAGTGCTCTTGTGGGCAAGAACACGACCATGACCTTGACGCAGTGCTCTTGTGAGCAAGAACACGACCATCACCTTGACGCGGTGCACTTGTGGGTGGGAACATGACCATCACCTTGACGCGGTGCTCTTGTGAGCAAGAACACGACCATGACCTTGACGCGGTGCTCTTGTGAGCAAGAACACGACCATCACCTTGACGCGGTGCACTTGTGGGTGGGAACACGACCATCACCTTGACGCGGTGCACTTGTGGATGGGAACACGACCATCACCTTGACGCGGTGCTCTTGTGGGCAAGAACACGACCATGACCTTGACGCAGTGCTCTTGTGGGCAAGAACACGACCATCACCTTGACGCGGTGCACTTGTGGGTGGGAACACGACCATCACCTTGACGCGGTGCTCTTGTGAGCAAGAACACGACCATGACCTTGACGCGGTGCTCTTGTGAGCAGGAACACGAACATCACCTTGACACGGGGTCCTTGTGAGTAGGAACACGACCATAACTTTAACAAGGTGCTCTTGTGAGTAGGAACACGAACATCACCTTGACGCGGTGCTCTTGTGAGTAGGAACATGACCATGACTTTAACACGGTGCTCTTGTGAGTAGGAACTCGACCATGACCTTGACGCCGTGCTCTTGTGAGTAGGAACACGACCATCACCTTGACACGGGGTTCTGGTGAGGAGGAACATGAGCATGACCTTGACACGGTGCTCTTGTGAGTAGGAACACGACCATGACTTTAACAAGGTGCTCTTGTGAGTAGGAACACGAACATCACCTTGACGCGGTGCTCTTGTGAGCAGGAACACGACCATGACTTTAACACGGTGCTCTTGTGAGTAGAAACACGACCATCACCTTGACGTGGAGCTCTTGTGAGTAGGAACGCGAACATCACCTTGACACGGGGTCCTTCTGAGTAGGAACACGACCATGAACTTGACGCGGTGCTCTTGTGAGCAGGAACACGAACATCACATTGACGTGGTGCTCTTGTGAGTAGGAACACGACCATCGCCTTGACGCAGTGCTCTTGTGAGCAAGAACACGACCATCACCTTGGCGTGGTGCTCTTGTGAGCAAAAACACGACCATCATCTTGACGTGGTGCTCTTGTGAGCAGGAACACGACCATCATCTTGACGTGGTGCTCTTGTGAGCAGGAACATGACCATGACTTTAACACGGTGCTCTTGTGAGTAGGAACACGACCATCGCCTTAACGCGGTGCCATTGTGAGCAGGAACATGACCATGACTTTAACACGGTGCTCTTGTGAGTAGGAGCACGACCATCGCCTTAACGCGGTGCCATTGTGAGTAGGAAAACGACCATCACCTTGACGCGGTGCTCTTGTGAGTAGGAACACGACCATGACCTTGACGCGGTGCCATTGTGAGTAGGAACACGACCATCACCTTGATGCGGTGCCATTGTGAGTAGGAACACGACCATCACCTTGACGCGATGCCATTGTGAGTAGGAACACGACCATGACCTTGATGCGGTGCCATTGTGAGTAGGAACACGACCATCACCTTGATGCGGGGCACTTGTGAGTAGGAACACGACCATGACCTTGACGCGATGCCATTGTGAGTAGGAAAACGACCATCACCTTGACGCGGTGCCATTGTGAGTAGGAACATGACCATCACCTTGACGCGGTGCCATTGTGAGTAGGAACACGACCATGACCTTGACGTGGTGCCATTGTGAGTAGGAACACGACCATGACCTTGATGCGGTGCTCTTGTGAGTAGGAACACGACCATGACCTTGACGCGATGCCATTGTGAGTAGGAAAACGACCATCACCTTGACGCGGTGCCATTGTGAGTAGGAACACGACCATCACCTTGACGCGGTGCCATTGTGAGTAGGAACACGACCATGACCTTGACGCGGTGCCATTGTGAGTAGGAAAACGACCATCACCTTGACGCGGTGCTCTTGTGAGTAGGAACACGACCATGACCTTGACGCGGTGCCATTGTGAGTAGGAACACGACCATGACCTTGACGCGATGCCATTGTGAGTAGGAACATGACCATCACCTTGACGCGGTGCCATTGTGAGTAGGAACACGACCATCACCTTGACGTGGTGCTCTTGTGAGTAGGAACACGACCATCACCTTGACGCGGTGCCATTGTGAGTAGGAACACGACCATGACCTTGACGCGATGCCATTGTGAGTAGGAACACGACCACCACCTTGACGCGGTGCTCTTGTGAGTAGGAACACGACCATGACCTTGACGCGATGCCATTGTGAGTAGGAACACGACCATCACCTTGACGCGGTGCTCTTGTGAGTAGGAACACGACCATGACCTTGACGCGGTGCCATTGTGAGTAGGAAAACGACCATCACCTTGACGCGGTGCCATTGTGAGTAGGAAAACGACCATCACCTTGACGCGGTGCCATTGTGAGTAGGAACACGACCATGACCTTGACGCGGTGCCATTGTGAGTAGGAAAACGACCATCACCTTGACGCGGTGCCATTGTGAGTAGGAACACGACCATCACCTTGACGCAGTGCACTTGTGAGTAGGAACACGACCATGACCTTGACACGGTGCTCTTTTGAGTAGGAACACGACGATAATCTTGAACCGGTGCCCTTGTGAGTAGGAGCACGACCATAACCTTGACGCGGTGCCCTTGAAATAGTTTGGCGTCATCCCTGAGAGCCGCGGCCAACAATTAGGACACAACTAATTTTTCATGTTTGGGATGAACGTTGGATTACCGGCTCTGCTAACAAAATTCAATTGTGGTCCAAGGGTTGGAATGGGGTTTACTCAGGTCCATGGTAACATTGGAGAAATGGTGTATTCTAATCGTACTTCTGTTAAACTAAAAATTGAAACGCGTTGTTTCTACACTCTACTCCAGACAAATGGAAGGACGGCACCTAATGGAACCCTACGGCGGTAGGCTTTCCTATTACAAATTCAGTGCACTCACATGTGACGGATTGCATAGGATATTTTGATACACACCCAAGTTCATGCAACTGAGGGCCACGATGTCCCAAGCCCTGGAATGAAACTGGTCACTAACGTCCAGTTGTTTATCCAATGGTGGTGTGACTCTCTGCTGAATGGGAATGAGTATTTTCTCAAAATGAATTCTGTAAGAAGGATGGATGAGTCACATTTCTAAAGCTTCTGCAGTATTGGTATTTTAACGAACAAAATGAAATAGACCATTGAAGGAACGTGCCAATTACATATCCCAGTGTGAATGACAGAATGGGTGATGCGCTTTTAAAATGCATGACGGGCCGGAAATGGACCGCGGACTCAATCAGTGGAACCCTTCCTCACAGTCCTGTGTACATTGCGCTGAACGTGACGCAGATAACGAACTACAGAAATACGGTGCCGGTGCTTCATTAGATTGGTTCACCCATGTAGAAAACTTTTCAGAGTTCATTATTATCCAAGACACTTCTCGTCTGTTGCCAGCCTGCTTGTAAGAACAATGGTTCATGCGTGGTGTTCTGCTGATCGGACCCATTGAACTCTAGGTAATACTGGAATGCTGACTGTATGGGAGCAAAGTGCGGTTTTTGGTGCGACTAGTTACGTCTGATAGTGCGCGTCAAGGAGGAGAGTTTGACGTATACGAACGCAAGGAGAGATATGAGAGATACAAGTAAAACAGGTACTTTTGAACATTTAGGCGAACGGTAAACTAAACGGAACTTACGCCGAAATACATATTTCAAAATATCATACTAATTTGATACTTAAAATGACTAGGAATATACGCCAGCATAAAATATTATATTGCAGCCTGATTGTTCATCATTTTTATCCTTAGATCAAAGGCAGCATACTCAATAACTATAGGCCTACTGGCAAAAAATACAAGCTGTACGTACATTAAAATAAAATTAAAATAAGGTTAGACAGGGAATTACTATGAATAAAGATCAAAAATATGGTATTGGTATTCAACATTTTTATTAACTCAAAGGCAGCATTCAAATGTGTGTGAATATGCATAAGCCTACAACTAAACAATTAAATAGATGCTTAGTGAACATACACAAAACAACCACATGTTCTATAATCTCCAAAGCAAAGGGGCGTGATGGTGCAGCGGTCAAGCCATTCGCCTCTCACCAAGGGGACCGGGTTCGATTCCCGGTCATTGCATGTGGGATTTTGAAGTGAAATGCCATGTCCTGTGGTTCGGATTCCACGTAAAATGGAGGTTCCGTGGCTCATGATCACAAGATTAACGGTCACGTAAAACTACAAGCTTCTTTTTCTTCAAAGTAGGTCGAAACTTAGACGTCACATAAGTAATACAGGAAACGAACAGCGTCCTGCAGGGAAGATACCTTAAGCCCAATTCTTTTTATCGTCTCCAAGACTGATATCATGAATGTATACTGGAAAATGTGAAATGTTATGCCTATCCTGATGAAAAAAGTAACAGTAAATATTAGGTCTACAAACTTCAACTTGTACTATCTTGTCGTTCAATAACTCGAGGTATTTTCTTGGGTGAGTGAAACAGATGCTATGGAAAATTGAAAATCGCAGTTACTGCATCATCTTTAAGCAATGGTTTGTTTCTATTTGAATGAAACAAGTAGCATGATTTATAAAAGTGTTCACTACAGATATAACTGTATTTTGTTTTGGTCCAGTCCTTCCTCCTCACAGCTATAACCAATTTATTTAATACATCTGGACGTTTCCATGGAAATCTGTAATATAAGCTAGGCCTAGGTTATAATTCTGTGACTAATAACTTATAACCTATAATAGGGCCTACGTGTATTTGTCATATGCTATTTAGGTCAAAATTTGATGTAAGACGTATCCATAAACGCAGAATAGGCTTCTTAATTACAAATCTCAATTCGAAAATAAAATAGACCGTAAACCTACCGTATTATTGGAAAATACCATACATATAAAGTTGCACAGAGGTACGTACGATCAAATATATGAAAAGAATCACCACATATCAGCTAACTTGTAACCTAGAGTTCAATGGTATGACAGTTTCTGGTGCGACTAGTTACGCCTGGTAGTGCACGTCAAGGAGACGATGACCAGGAAGCAGTTTTCAGCGAGGGTTACCATGGGAGGAGTTGTTCCAGTAGTACCTACAGTTCAATGATCGGACCTCAGAGTAACACTTGTATTGTATTTCAAGGACACACAGATCCAGGCTATCCTGAGTGGGGATTCTGACACTTATTCTATGAAAATACGAGTACTTCGATAGTACAATACTTGAAGCGTTGAAATTCCAACCCCTATTGAACACTCTTCGAATATACTCCCTAGAGTCTGTCCCTCGAGCATATCCTTCCCAGTTGACTTTCTCCCTGGTTATTCTCCCCTAGTTCACTTATAGTCTCACTTCTAATACGGAGAACGAAGGTGAGCTTTCCAGAAAACCTGTGGTCATTTAAATTTGACGGATTCTTCTTTACGGCTATGCGTATTTCCAAGATTGGGAGAGTTATTTCCAAAAGTACTTACGTTACAATTAGCGTTACATGACAAAAATATTAACAAAGTTACCATTACAGTAACTTTGTGTGAAAAGTAGCTACGTAACAGTTTTTCGCATCGTTACGTTTCCATTAATTTTGTATAAAACAGTTACTTAGTAGTACTTTCCTCGCTATTAAAATTCCTTGATTTGGGTGGAATAGTGGATTCCAGTGATATGGGAAAACAAAACGAGTAGGCAATATATAAATTGTATTTTGTGAATGGTTAGTGTAGCAGTCTGCCCTGTGTAGATTTACTACTCGTAAATGAATTAGGAACAACAATCAAAATTCTTATACCGTGACTTTCCCACTGACTCATGATCATCTCAAACCGTTAACTAACCTTATCCTAATGAGAACCGGTTGGATGTCACCTTGGTCCAGGTGCCTGGATATATCACAAATCCCCCCCCCCCCCAAAAAAAAAACTGTCAGTTAAAGGAGGACGGTGAGTTATTCTATCTGGAGTACAACGGAAGACTCAGGCTTGGACAAACGGAAATTTTAAGACATACTGTGCCCAACTCTAGGAATGGGTATTCCGAGTTTCAGACACCTAGATATCAAGGGAAAGGCTGTAGCCGCTTTTGAAAGTTCAGATATTTGAATATCGCGCTACATTGCTTCGAGAAGCATTTCGAAGAAAATTACCGATAGTTGGATGTCAAGTGACGTAGCGAGTAATAGCAGAGGTGGAGGCTATTTATTGATTAAATAGTTAACTATGGAGTATAGACTTGAGACTGGGATCAGATTACTGGCACGGCCAAATGAAAGAGAACGCAATTAGTATCAAGTAAATCGGACCAGGGATTCAAGAGATATGAGGATTTCTAGATATCAGGTGATGACGCGTGACCCTGACCGTTTTGAATAAAAGCCAGCTGGAGCAGGCATGGTTAGCTCATTCTAACACAAGCACTTGGCAAGCAAGTTGCGTCTACGCTGAGCCAAGGCACATGGTTGCCGCATCTTCGCATAAGTTCTTTTCAAGTCGTGATAGTCACGAAAAGTGCTGCGCTTCGAGTTGGAACTTAGTAAGTTTCTGGTGAGGAGAATCACTGAGGTGATTGATTTCTACAGACATTGGTGGAAATATTTATATTTCTAAAAGGACATATGCTAGACTTTGTCTAGAAAATAGTATTTTGTCACAGTCCAGTAGTAACTTAATACTTGGATGTTTAAATCCATTTCAAGTCAGTTTTCATATTTGTAACTAGTTAACCACTTCGATCTGTCAGTACACTGAAGACTAGTCTATAACGGTGGCGTTCATTAGTCTACGCAAGGGAAACTGCAGGTTGCTTAGCGCATGGCAGATGGTGATATTAATAAACCATGCCCAGGGAACGATCTTCAGAACAGCCGTTAATTGCTTAGACTGTCAATGTTTTTCTTGTACTGATGAGATTACAGTGAGTTATGTTACAACTGACATATTTAAGAAGAGATCACTTAGATCTGACCCCATTTCAACAAACTGTTATGGCTTTGATAGAAGCCCATATTAAAATGGAACAACAGTTTATTAAAACGTCAAAAGATACTACCACTATGTCTGACTAGACGAATTGTGGGTCTACAATGGCGGCCGATACAAGGATTATACATGCTTGTCCGATAGGGCATGTCTATGGATAAATCTGGTATAGACCAGGTTTTACTACGCTTCAAGACCATCATGAAATGTAAGCCACATTTGAATTATATTATGCCTAGCTAATTGGAACAAACTATTTTTTTTCTGCAGATGACCAACACATTTTTTTCTTCTTATTTAAAGCTTGCAATGATTTACGCAAGACTTGTTAGAGTTATTCTGAGCATTTTCAACACTCAGAACAGTTTAGGATCGATGACCGAGCATTTCGAGCATTTATTTGAATTTTTCATATTTTAAGGAAACCACGGAAAACCCCCGATGTAACTGTAAAAGTTAAATTTATTTTTGTTGAGGAATGGATATTTTTTCCATATTCGAAGGTTCGAACATGTGGATTCTCACATAATGAGATGATAATTAAACACATTTAAAATGATATAAATAATAATAATAATAATCCACTAATAATAATAATAATAATTTTCATAATTTTTCTAAATAATTCTTGGATATTATATTTTATAATAATCATATGTATTGTGAAAGAGCCTATGAAGTAGTTTAAACATTTCTAGTTTGGAACAGGAGATTTTCCGAAGGAAAGTGGTTAGCGCAAGCCCGCATTCAACCAACATGTCAGTTCTGGTTGAACAGTTGATATTTGCTATGAGCAAAGTATATGTTTCAGATAACACGGAGAGGCATGAAACGGGAAGCAATTGATATTTGTATCAAATAGGATATTTTTGTATTTATATAAAATCATGACGTAAATACACTCGAAAGTGAAATAATGCTTTTCATAAGTATGGTAAATTCACGGGTTGAACTGAATGGTAAAATAAAATAAACTTGTAAGTTTATTAATCTTCCAGTGTTGATAACAAGCAGAGGCTTGATTTATTGTATAAATTTTGGGAAGAAAATTTATGTGTGTGGAGTAGTTGAAATGCCATTCCCAGGTGCGCATGTTAAGTCGCAGGAATGAAGGTTTTTTCGAGCATCAATCAAATAGCAGGTTCGATGGCTCAGGTTTATAGTAGGAGTATTGGAGCCACACATTTCGTCGTATGAATAACCCGAAGGTTATTTCTTTAAAACCATCAGTTCTTATTTCAACCTTGTTTACGAATTCCATTTAGACTTTGATTTTGCTAGAACCCGGATTTATCATGATAGTAGTTTATTCTTCTTCAGAGGAAGACCTTTGCCGTTGTTGTTGTAATATTGTGTTCTTACACAAATAATAGAATGGGCCACTGCCAATTAAAAATAATTCTTTAACCACGAATAATTTAAAGGATATTTTCAATCCTAGTGCCATGAACTAAATTAATTCATTATAAAACTACAATTCTAATTTCCGCATTCTGTCGAAGAATTGCAAGTTGTGAAAGTTGCTAAAAATGGCCATAAATATAAATATTTTTTTCATAATGATTCCAAGTGGATAATTGAATAGTTGAATGGTTCAACCATTTATTGATCAAGTTGATGATTCAGAAATCATGTATTTTGTTTGGAACTTGAAGTTCATAATCGAGTCACTTCTCGAATGTTTAATGTCAGAAGAACAATTAATTGTTGTTGTGCTTCGCACAGTTCTTCGATGCTATGCTCAAGGTCAAATTCTTTTCAGATGCTATTAATATGTGTTAATAATTTGTATTGCTACGATGATAATAATATTTTCGACGATATATTTTTGAAACTGGAAAAACAAGTGAAAGTTTAAAAATTCTATAAACATTTATTCTACGAGTGTTAATATCATGTAAATAGTCAAACAGTGATCTACGTTATTTCCAGTATAGACAATTAATTTTGAACTGGAATTAAATATTAATAATTTTGGAACACAGTCCACAGGACTATTAATCGGATTTGTGTTTCCAAAAAGATTGTCAAATGTGTTTGGAAGATTTCTGTATATTGTGTGTAAATAAGAGTGTGGATCGCCACACGTGGATGATGCTGCTTTGAGCATTCTTGCAGTCAGATTTTAACTTCAAAATAAACTGAGATAATTTTACCAGATGTGTTACTCCCAATTAAATCTCCTTCTATCCTTATTGTTGCATTGAGCCAAAAATCAGTAAAGCATTTTTTTAAATTTGATGTCGTTTTTGCGATTTGCTTTAACCCATCTGGCGCTCCGGGATATTTTGACTCTCGTGCTGACTGATTATTGGTAAAATGCATGTGTGGTCGTGCGGACTCCGGTCTAAACGGGCACAATACATAAACAATTATTAATTTTTACTTCGGAGGGAAAATGCTAATAACATAAAATAATAATTATTTCAAAATAAATGAGAATAATATTCAAAATTAAATGAGAATAACCAGAGACATTGATTACTCCATCTTAAAGAAATAACGAGCATATTCGTTACGTCCTTACTATCAACAGTAGCAGTTCCTGAATATTGTAAGTACAGGTAACGTCGTGACTCGTTTGTTACTGCAAAATGTAGCTGTATAAGTAACACATATTTCTATTGATTGCTTCATGTCGAGGGTTCTAAATTCTGCTTGGTCATATTCCTGGTTTTTCCCAATGCTATCGTATTTGAGTTCGCATGCAGGCGAGCGTTTGATGGCATTTCTGTCTTTATTGTATGGAATTCCAATTTTCTTTTTACATTGTTCCACATTTTGGCAGACCACCTTGTGGTGTAGCGGCTATCATTCTTTTCAGCCGCCTGGAGGTCCGAGTTTGATTCCCGGCTCTGTCAAGAAATTTAATTCTGGTCTGAGGACTGGAACGGGGTATACTCAGCCTTGTGAGGCAAAGGTGAGAAGAAGTGGGTTCGATTCACACCTCAGCCATCCTGGAAGTGGTTAACCTTGGTTTGTCACTTCTACTCAAGACGAATGACTGGATGGTTCCTAACATAAGGCCATGGCCGTCTCCTTTCCAATCCTATCCCAAATTTGTAATATACACGCTAGCACAGCCATCACAATAACACAGGTTATCAGTCAAAAATCACACACACACTCAAGTACACGGGGCGAAATTACCATGATGTCTAATCCCCTCAAATGAAACACCAACAACAACACTTAAGCATGTGAACTCTTGACTTCGACTGCAGTTGTTGTTAAGTGATCAATGAGTTCTGGTAGCAAGCTTGAGTCCACGCTTCTTAACAGTATTTTGTGTGTGTTACGGTTTACGAAGTTCAAGCGAACATATCGGTCCTTCTTTGTAGGTGGTGCAGACTTGTCTCTTTTCCTTTGTAGTTTTAACTGGGTTTGATCTATAGTTTAGGACACGAATTTGTTTTCTTTGTGTATTTTATGATAACTATTATTATTATTAACTTATTATTATTATCATCTCATTATTTTTTCCAGTTGATATCTGTATTCTGATAAGTCTGTTTGCTTATGAGTTAAAGCTGTCTAATTTGTGTGAACTTGTTGATTGGATCGATTATCGGTGATGCGAGACGTGTATATTGGTGCACGATAAATCGAATAGGAAAATGTTTCGTTCAGTCCATTAATTGTTAAGTTAGGGTAATTTAGGCTCCGATCTATCTGAATCTGCATTTTGAATTTAATTGACTGTTGCCAAGTTAGTTCCTTGACGGAAACGCACAATACTGCAAACAAATTTTTAAGGGTGGGTGAATTTTCCCAAGTAGTTGACTTCCCAACTAGAGGCAATAATACCTTAGATGTTTATCTCGTAAGGCCTGTAGAGCTGTATATTAACTGTCTGAAAGTACCAGGAAATAGTGACCATTCTGGGGTTGAATTAAATATTAGGTACGGTGACATTACAAAATTAGACTCTGATGTAGCAATTAAGATCATATTCTAGTATCGCAGGGCGGATCAGGGCAAATTTCAGGGGTATTTGAATGAGCTATTTGTAGGATGGGCATCGGAAGGAAATCACATTAATATCCTGTGGACTAACTTTTTGAAAATTTTAAATAGCGCTATTGATAAATTTGTTCCATTTAAATTACTAAAACAAAATCCAGATCCTGAGTGTTACACACGGGAAATCAGGAGTCTTAAACGGAAAATTAGGAAATTATACAATAAAAGACATGATAGTGCCACGTATATGTTGAAATTTAAGTCCTTATCAAGAGAGCTCGTCTTAAAAAAGAGGGCTGCTCATGACAATTATATGCAAGGATTTTGCTTGGTTCGGGAGGTGATGGGTGGAAAAAAATTTACAGTTATGTTAGGAGAAGAAAGGGAAATTCAAATAACTTGTCGATGATAATGTCCGGTGACTGTAAATTAATTACTGAGAAGCAGGCCATTGCTAATGAATTAAATGTATTTTATGGTAGTGTGTTCAATAAATCCAATAGCTGTGTGTTGGACCTTAACGGTGAATCAGGGGCTCCACTTCTCCAAATAAACCAGTCAGCAATTGTAAAGCTAATACAAAAATTACGTTACAATATATCGAAGGGTCCTGATAATATTGTTAGTGAAGTACTTAAACTAGGAGGTAGGGCCGTGGCACGATACTTAGAGGTGATGTTTAATGTGTCCATAAACAATGCGCAAATCCCGGATGACTGGAAAAGAGCTACGGCAGTCCCAATATTTAAGGGAGGGAGCAGACTTGAATTGGGCAACTACAGGCCGGTTAGTCTTACGTCCATCGTTTGTAAACAGATGGAGCATCTCATATGCGACAGTGGGAAACATTATCATGGTTTAATGATAGGCAACATGGATTTCGGAAAGGTTACTCATGCGAGAGTCAGATGCTATCACTTTTTCAAGATATTAGCGAATCGTTAGACGATGGAGTTTCAGTCGACGCCGTAGTTATAGATTTTGCGAAGGCATTTGATGTCGTGCCGCATGACATGCTACTCCATAAATTAGCTTCGACGAAGATTGATAGAAGAGTAATTTTATGGATCCAAGAATTTTTGACGGGTCGTTCCCAGAAAGTGAAAGTTGAAGGCCGATTCTCGGATGAAATTACCGTAACGTCGGGTATCCCTCAGGGCAGCGTAATGGGAACTTCATTATTTTTGGCGTTCATAAACGACTTACCTAATGGGATTCGCAGTGACTGTCGATTGTTTGCGGATGATTGTTTAATATATCAAAAGATACATGACTCACAAGACAATGCAGTACTTCAAGATGACCTGAACCTGGTCTATAAGTGGGCGATTGAAAATAAAATGAAAATAAACACAAGAAAATGTAGTCTAATAAAAATAGGGAAAGTGCGAAAGCAAGATTTTCAATATAAGATTGGCTCGGAAATACTTGTAGAAGAAGATTCTTGCAAATATTTGGGCGTTCACGTAAGAAATGATATGAAATGGAGTAGTCATATAGGATGTGTAGTTTCTAAAGCTTACAAATCCCTGCATTTTGTAATGAGGGTATAAAAAGGAAGTAGTTCCTCTGCTAAAGAATTAGGATATTTGTCACTTGTAAGACCTATTCTGGAATACGCCACGGTGGTTTGGGATCCATATCAAGTAGGGCTCATAAATGAGTTGGAAATGGTACAAAGAAAGGCCGCTAGACTTGTGCTCCGTGACTTTAATCCCAGGAGCAGTGTGAGCCGTGGACCGACAGCAGTGGCTCAGCTGGCTAAAGTGCAGCGTTAGGTCATAGGACCAAGCTCTCTGCTGAATCGGTAGACGCGTGGGTTCGAGCCCCACCGTCGGCCGTCCTTGAAATGGTTTTCCTTGGTTTCCCATTTTCAACACCAGGCAAATGCTGGGACGGTACCTTCTGATAGGCCACGGCCGATTCCTTCCACATCCTTGCCCAGTTTCATTCATCTTCATCCATTCCTTCTCTCATCCCGACGCGCAGGTCGCCCACGGGCGTCGAATAGAAAGACCTGCACTCGGCCTCTGAGGAGGCCACACGAAAAAATAGTGTGAGCCGTATGTTAAAGAAACTTGGGTGGGAATCACTTGAGGCTAGGAGGATGAAATCTAGACTCTGCGCTATGTACAACACGTATACAAATCAACCAGCATGGGGTGAGCTTAGCAAACGTATGGAAAAGCCTACTTACATGGGTAGGGGCGATCATTCTTTCAAAGTTAAGGGCCGACCACAGCGAACAAATTATGGTAAATATTCTTTCGTAAACCGTACCATTGATAATTGGTACTCTCTACCTGCAGTAGTCTTAGAGCCTTTTCCCAAACATATAGGTGTGTTTAAGAAAAGACTGACTATTTGTGTAAATACTCCAGTTTAATTGTTAATGAATTGTTATGTACAATTATTTATATGTTATGTATATCTAATTTGCCACCGGGGGACACACCCCCAATTGCAAATAAACGAATGAATGAAAAGAATGAATGAATGAGATATCTACTCCGAAGTACGATTCCCTCTGCTGGTTTGCCTTCTTGGAACTCTTTTCCCAGACACTTAATGAGTATCCTTGCTACCATCCTAATAACTGGTGAATCTCATCGGTTGCTCGTACGTTTTACTGTTAAGTTGGAAAATGATTCGGATGAGCCCGATCCCTAGTAACTTAACAATGTCTTCCTTCATCTCAGCAAGTTGTTCTCCTGTAGGTTACTCCGCAGGTCTACACGTTTGCTAAATAAAAAGGGAACATTATCATGCTTGGTTTTATTTGTAAGGAGCCTAATTCCTCTTAACTGATTTATCATTCTTTATAGTCGATCTGTTTCTAAACATTTTAGTAACACTTTCCTTTAAGTGTAACCTAGTATTCTAAGTAGGCAGTTTCTACATGTTACCAATTAATTCGGTGTCAATTAATCATAATCTGAACCGGGTAATAGACCCCTCTTAAACTTTCGTTACGCTACTGAAGTTAGTCACCTTAATTATTGAAATGCTTCTCATGATATTGACGGTTATATTTAGATTCCAGTTATCAATAATTTAATTATTTATAACTTCTCCTTGGCATACCGTACTGATGTTTCCTAATATTAATTGTACGAATTTAACTTATACTGGTAATTGCATTTCCTTCAAATAACGCAATTCTAGATGGAATGCATGTAAAACAGTTCATGATGATGATGATGATGATGATGATAATTATTGTTTTAAGGGGACTAACATCTAGGTTATCGGCCCCTAATGGTTTGGGTGATCGTGAAGATGATAATGAAATGTAAACTATAACTAAAACCAACTACTATCTTATAAACTAGAAGAAGAAATTGAAAACAAAAGGAGAATAAGGCAAATAAAGGACAGGAGGAAAAGAAATGCCCTCAGCCCTCGAAGAATGCGGATTGAGGGATTTGGAAGGAAGGAGAGCCATAAAAGGCAGATAGGAAAGTGAAAGAGGAGAGGGTCTTCCCCACAGGTAATGGATAAAAGGAGGAAAACCGGACCCAGCTCAGGAATCCCTCGGGGTCGCCAACTCCCGAACTCACCCGCCGTGAGCCCCTGAGGGTGTAGAAATATCTAGGGTGCACCAGAAGTGGTGGGGCTACATACACCCTGCCTCCTTAAGGGCCTTGAGCACAAGGCAGGAGGTAAAACGAAAACAGAAAGAAGGCTGACACCTCGCAGAAGGAGGGTATCAGAAAAGATGAGACAAGAGCCAATTAAGGCGGGAAAGGAAGAGACTCTCTAGGCCTCGGATACCCTAATACCGTCAGGGTCGGAAGAGAACTAGAGTTGACCAAGTGAGGTCGACAGGAAAGAAGACTGAGAGGAACCCGACACAAGTAAGTGGAAGCAATGCCGGTCTCAGCTGGGGCCCCGTGGTTGCCAACCCACGCCCCACTAGATGTGAGCCCCTGGGGGAGTAAAACAGTTCATTGTAATCAATGAATAAAATATAACATCCACTTCATCAAGCCAAATATATCCATTCATCAGTTCCTCCACTTTGCTGACAAACAAGATTAATCTCCCATGCACATGACTAATTGTGCCCTGATGAGACGTAGCGAGGAGGCTGGCGTGATACGATATTTGAATTGAGCGCGCTGAGGCGAGGCCAAGGTCGCTACTCGTTGTCCCTCTACAACGTTGCAATTTAGCGCGTGGCACGAGAGTTCGCCAGGAAATGCTTGAGTATAATATACTTGATTTTACGGATATATGGAAGTTGAAGGCATAAGCACCTGTGAATACTATTTTATGTTAATGTTCTATTTATATTGTGAAGATTTATTGTACAGAAGACACATTCCAGAACCTTCCAATGCAGGAGCCAATAGTAAGAAGAGTATCGCATTACGTAATATCACCGCAAGAATCGATACTTGACCTTGGAAGCGTATATAAGCTGGAGTGTGGAGAGCCGAGGCATGCGGGTGTCATCGTGATATTGCTTTGTCATCGTGTGGTTGACTTGCTACGTGTCTCAGTCCGCGAGGTTGCGCCGCTGTTATAATCTTCAATGGTGAAAATACAACGTTACTCTGCGCGTTTGTCTACAGACATATTCTGCGGCAAAGTTATTACGTGCACCAGTGTGTGCAAAATCTACATGTTACGTGGATATTGGAAATGCAAATGTATGTGGACATGGACTTGTTCTATACTTGCTGACTGATTATTTGACTGTCTATATGCTTCACCCAAACACTCAATATTTTGTGGACTGGAAAGAAGTTGAAATATCAAGTGATTAGAAGTGACCATGTGTTATGGACTCGTGGAATGTCACTATTCACCAATTATGAACACAGTGCTTGAAATAGGCCAGGCGTGTCTGGAAATACAGTATTACACGGATATTTGAAATGTTATAATTAGCAGTGAAATAATTCACCAATTGTACTCGAGACAGTACCATACTGTACTTTACAATCAGACAATTAATATATAAAGACTCTGGACTACGCCATTACAATGTCAAACGTGTATGACCATATTTGGACGAGTTAAGTCGTTCTAGAAGGAGTATGATATCACCGCCCAGCTGTTTGAAGGAGATGTCCAGCTAAGAAGCCTAATGGCAAGGCGAGCGGTACCGAGATAGCATATTGCTATGGACGTGGAGACGGCCGTAGGCGAATGCTGGGATGCAACCCTTCCCTAGGATGGAGCCATTATGGAATCATGGTGCTTGGTCTCATTCCGCACCATGGACTAGTGACACCTCGCTTAAAAACATCCTTAAGGTAGAAACCTTCCAACTTGTTTTGTGAATCTTATTTTTGCCATGAACTTCCAAATATTCCGTAAATTTGTGTCTATAATGCCATGCGAACACTTTAAGGTAGTTATATTGTTGCCTGATTTTTACGCTTATGCTTGTAGGTGAGGTGGTTCCTCAAGTTATTCGTTTGAACTAGTTTCGTAGTATAGGATGTCTTACCTATGTTTTTAAGAGTCAGCAGCACTAGTGACACCTCAAAAGCATTGTCACACACACATTAAATAATATAATATTCTTGTGTTAAATAATAATAATAATAATAATAACAATAATAATAATAACTCTACATATGTTTTGTTTGAACACTGAATTCCTGTGAACAGTGAGTATCTTTGATATGACATTGTGAAATGATAAATGACCCATGATAAATGGTAATGATATTGTTATTAATACTTGTTTGAAAGTGATGGATCTAACGATCCTTAAGCTAATAATGGATATGCGATAATTAAAGTATAATTGTTCTACTTATGAGTAGAATATGATGGTATAGGGATATATGTGTAATCCCCGATTTATTAATGTTGTTTCCTGAGTATCAGCTCAGGTGATTTAGGGGTTAATCCTCTGATAAATGGGACATATTGCGCGAGTGAAATTCTGCCCTATAATATGATTTAAAGTGCTTCGAATAATTAAAATATCAGTCCAATATCATAGACTTCCACATCAGATCAACTTTATATTAATCATCGAATCTATTCGGAAAGTGAAATAACGTCACGTCGAAATGTATCGCCAATTCATGTGGTAGCTTGTTAATCATCAGTGTTCTAGTGTAATTTATCCACTAATTAAAGTGGCAAGTACAGCCATGTGCCACAAATTACATTAGCGAATGTATAAAAAACTATTATTATTATTAATTTTTCACTTTCGTCGAATACTTTTGTGTGTCAACCCATTGGTAATGTCAAGTGTCAGGTCTATGAATTTTAATATGCTATGCCAATAAGTGACATCTCAAAGAACTATATTGGCTTTTCAAATTCAATTTTGAACTACGAACTCAAGGTAATTTACGTCATAAAGACGAGTGTGAAATGACTTCGTGATTATATTACAAGTGTACATATTAGGATATAGGACAGCAATAGGCAGCATTCCTTAGTTCAATTTTCTATTTTTTGTTTGATAGATGATTGTACAGTCTCTCAGGTATAAAGCAATTAATTGTAACGCGTCAATCATAGTCGAAACAAACGAACTCTCTTTATGACAGACTATGTTTTTTTATAGTAGAGATGCACCAATCATAAGCTCGATTGCTGTCGCTGCTGCATATTTATTTACTAGCGCATGGAAGTGCTTATCTTAGTTTTCGCTTATTGCTGTCAGGCAGGTCTTTTGAATACATTTCTGTGAATTGATTTTCTTTTAAGTGTGTGTTCTTAGTTCGTGTATGTGTTGTAATTGTGTATTCCTTACATCATTTATGGGGAGCATGAGGGGAGCGTGCAGTAATCATTAGCTACGACGCTCTGAGAGCTGATCTCGTGCTCACACTGTACTCATGCTGCCTCGCATGTGATCCCCTGTCCATACCAGGTGGACATACGGGCACATAATACACCAACCATCTTTATTTATTGAATATCCTCAGTCAAAATTCAAAGACCTCTGCTTCATAATGTCTGCCTGTGGCATAATAATTTTAACAAAACACTAGGTTGATTTTACGATAGCGTATAATTCAAGTAATTTGTACACAATTGTTTGACGGTAGGAACTCGAGCTTGGCCTCTGCATATTTGCTCAAGTAGATCATTTCTTACGTTCACTCGCCTCAGATTAATCCGTTGTCTTCTGGACTGAAACTAATCCACACAGTCTCGTACGTATTCTCATACCTGTCGCTTAGGAGGTCCAGGCGCGATTGCAGGCTTAGGCAAGAAATTATAATCTGGCTGAGGGCTGTAACGGGGTACAATCAGCCTAGTTAAGCAAAACTGAGAAAAGGAGGGTTCGATTCCCACCTCAGCCAACCTGGAAGTGTTTTTCGTGGTTTCCCACATCTACTCCAGGCAAATAAGGCGATGGTTCCTAATCTAACGCCACGGCCGCTTCATGTTCATTCCTCGCCTGAATTACAAATACTCACACTACTACAGACATCACAATTACACAGGTCATCAGACAAAATCTACATTTGTCCAGGTACACGGGGCTATATGACCACGATGCCAATGCCTCTCAAATGAAACAAAAATTGTTCTTTCCCAACGAATTTCTCATCTTTTCGGCATGTCCCAGGTGTCGATTCATTTGTTATCACCTCTCACACTGCCATCTCCTTTAATGTAACAGTCGTGTTCCGCCAATCATTTAGCCTTCTATCAATGAATCCAATTTTACGTTAAAATTTCGAATGTCGTCTATCCTGGATTTGTTCGTGTAGTCATGAAAGGTCCCTCAAGTAGTAACTGGTGTAATAATTTCATCGCAGTGTCCATAAACCACTCTACATACACTGGCATGCTAGAACAAAATCTGCCCTGTCCAGATCGTTTCATTAACTGTTTCATCGCAACTAATTTCACTCGGAAGCATAGACACGAGGTTGACAAACCCACGAATTGAGCGAGTGATACTTCGTTCTCTTCAATTCATCTCATGCATTAGTACATAATTCTAACTGAAATATGACTCCCGTTGCATATGTATTTAACGTTCTCTAAGCCACTTACGTTCAATTCGACTACTGGTCACTGACTTCATTGGAACTTTGAATAACTTCCCGTGATGTAACTCCTGTGAACATAATTATACGACGTCATACACACACATTCACGAACGTTACCGTCACATAGTCATGAGCTGATTATGATGCATCAAATTGTACCACTGAGCAATATTTGTGTGAAAATAAGAGTGAATACAATGAGACAATGAAATTGAGACCTGCTTGTTATTTGCGATTTAATCGATGGTTCGACCCCAACGCCCTCTCTGTTATAGGATGTTATCCAAGCATTTCCATATCACAAACAATTTCAGGGAACCAACCGTAGAAATTGCTTGAAAATATTGATCGTCGTTCTGGTTTGGAGAATCCTTAAAATAATGTATACCTTTCCATCTCTCAAAATATGTACCTAGGTACCATCAACAACGGCTTCCTATTAATTCATTCCTCAAGTTAAGTAATGCCTGTACTGGTGTAAGTTAGGTAATTTCCGTTACGAAAATTATTGAAAGCTTTGTCTAGCCATCTGACGTCTCCAACTGTCGTTGATGATTCGTTACTTTCCGTCAAATCTCGATCTCCTCCGAATCATGGTTTTAACCGGATCTCAAGCGGGTACAACGTAACTTATCCAGGAATTCTGCCCTATAGGCTCTAAGACTCTTGCAAAAATACGCTGATACAGAGAGGAATTTGTACCTAGATTGCAACGATGTCAAGTACCCTCAAATTCGCCAGTATATTGTGTGAGAAAAAGAAGATTGATTTCTGATTGTGGCACAGATTTGAGGATCATGTAATCACGACGAAATAATTGTTATTTTCCTCTGTCTGGTTGAAGAAGTACGAGTACTCTCAATTAATAACAAAGTTTTATTTGTAGTCTTCAATTAAAAACTAGGCATGGATTGATTAACTTATATATTTACGCATATTAGTATTAGTATTAGGCTGGGGAATGAGAGGTATTAGAATAGCTCTCAAGGGCAGGTGTGAGATCGTCATAAAGAACAGTGGTTATTAATTACTTTCCCTCTGAAGAAACTTGTCAAGGAAAATGATCAGAGTAACTTATAAGTTCTTTTTCTATTTTTTCACCTTGTGGTATATTGGCAATCCACGCAGTTACGTAGTGGTCACCGCTTCAAGGTACATAACCATATTGCATGTGCTCGGAAATTATTCAGCTGAGTTCCATGAGTTATTCAAGTGATTAATAGAAAAACATGAAACCGATTTTTCTTCAAAAATCCAACTCTCTTTACTAATGAGCAAGGGCGTATCTAAATAGTAATTTGTTGGGATACATGTAGGTAATGCTGTATGTAGTGATTAGCGCCAGGGCTACCCGTGGAGAGGAGGGTGACAAACTAGATTTCCTCCGGGGGATATATCGCCCAAATTTAACCCCGTGGGTACGCACCCGCTCGTGAGTGTTTCAAATGAGGGTGTCAGTTAAGTTTGTAATGACGAAGGTGTTTCATTAAGACTTCCGCAGTTCAGTTGTAGTAATGTTAGTAATAAATCGTGAACAATTATGAAATATATTTACATAGATTATGATTTGAGAATGTTCTGCCTAATAGCGTCCAGTCTAGTCTACAAGCCTCTTTTGCGAACGAGTTACCTCCATTTTCCCCTTAGTAGTAGTTAGCACTTCGACTTCTTCCACTTCTACACATCTCACTTTGCAATCATTCAACTATTAATCTAACCATCGCCTCCTAGGTCCAACTCTGCTTCTCTTACTCTCTACAGCCGAGCTCATTGCTCTCCTACGTAGTCATTCCTCACCCATCGTATCCCTTCTGAATTAGTTCATAAGAACAACTTCATTTATCATGCTCATTTCTAACATAGCCTTCATCTCTTTATTACAAGTAACTCCCCCCATTGCTCCGATCTATTTCCCAGGAAATAATTCTTGATGCCTTCATATCAGTTAAAATGAGCTTATGTACCATATACCCTTAATCTACCCAGCTCTCACTTCCATACAGCAAGGTCGGTTCTTATACTGAGCATTGTAGAGGGAGTTTTGTTGCAACACTAACATCCTTCTTGCAGAATACATTAGATCGCAACAGAGAACTAACTGCATTAACGTTTTTCGCCTCGAATTTATCCCTTTCCGTACCGGTATACTACCATCCTGAGAGAATTCACAGCTTAAGTTACAATTTTTCACCTGCCCCAATTCAGATCCTCCTACCTGGCGTCATATTTTCTTGTGTTTCTTCCCTAATCGACATCACCGTTGTTTTTGAAATGCTGATTCTCATACCATATTCCCTACATTTCTATTCAAGATCTAACATGTTGCCTCATGAAATTTTGATGGAGTCTGTCATTATTACCAAGTTATCTACATAAGCCTGACTTTCTGATTTCAACCTAACTGAATGCTCTCAGCCAGGTTATGCCATTCAGTAAATGGTCAACACATAAAATAAATAATAGCGGTGAAATATTGCAGCCTTGTATCACTCCTGCAACAATGTCAAACAAAGAACTCATTCTATCATCAACTCGCATTTCAATCTGTTTTACAACATAAATACTTTCTATTGCCTGTATCAGCCTTTCCGTGTTATCAGAATTCGTAAGGACGCTCAGCATTCCAATCGTATGCCTTGTCTAGATCCACGAATCACAAACACAAATGTATATTCCTCTCGTAGAATTTCTCAATAATTTGACACATGCTAAAATCTTGATCCTGTTTTTTTCCTCTCTCCAACATGCACGGAGGCCCCGGGTTCGATTCCCGGATCCGTCGGGCATTTTAGTAACTGAGGGCCGGAACGGGGTGCACTCAGCCTCGTGAAGATAATTGAGTAACTGAGTAGTAAGACAGCGCCCCGATCACGGAGACCAAGATTAACGGCCGAGGGGACATGTGCATCTCTACTTAGTATAAAACAAAGTCCCCGATTTGTGATTGTTACAGGTAAACTCGAGAACCACTGGATGGATTTTGATGCGGTTTCCACCATTCCGTAAAGGATATCTCGAGGATTATTTCTGTAGAAAATAATTTATTTGTGATCAAAGGAAGCCGAGCAGTAACGATTTCAGTCGAAAGGTCGAAAAAAAACTGGCTTCCGAGCGCTTTATAAGCTTACGCTGGGCAAACCGTTAAAAATATCTCAAAACTATGAGTGTAAGAATTGTTCAGCATGAAAAGTTCTACAAAAAAGTCCATGAGAGCATATGTCTATCTTCAATGCATCGCCCACTATAAGTGTTTTTAAGTTTTAATTTCTTCCAAATATGTCTATTCAACTACTGAGGCGACAGAGTACGAGCTAGCTAAGGGCGAGTCTATCATCTCTGTTACAGCCTAGCTAGCGGGCGAACCTATTGCCCCAGATAGAAGCCAGCAGCAAACCGTCCAGTCGTGTTGAGTTAATACTCCTGAGAAGGGTGGTTGTGTTTGGAGTTTCCCTGGAAGTGTAACTCGGGTTTTCTTCATTTCGCCTGTGAAACACAGTCAAGTTAAGATTGGACGGAAGGGGGATTCGAGTTTCATTCACCTCGCCATTCCCTGGAAGTGCAACTCTCATTTCGCCCTTGAACTTTTCGTTCCGCAAAATTCACAGTCAATTTAGATTGGACGGAAGGAGGATTATATTAGATTAAATTATACTGATTGGCGTATAATCTCTACTTAGTATAAAACAAATTCCCCGATTCTCGGATGTTACGGGTAAACTCGAGAACCACTGGATGGATTTTCATGCGGTTTTCATCATTCTATAAAGGATATCTCGAGGATGATTTCTGTAGAAAATAATTTATTTATGATCAAAGGAAGCCAAGCAGTAACGATTTTGGGTGGAAAAGTAAAAAAAAAAACTGGCGTCCGAGCACTTTGTAAGCTTACGCTGGGCAAACTGTTAAAAATATCTAAATACCATGAGTGTAAGAATTGTTCAGCATGAAAAGTTCTACAAAAAAGTCCGCGAGAGCATATGTCTTTCTTCAATGCACCGCCCACTATAAGTGTTTTTTCGTTTTAATTTCTTCCAACCATGCCCATTCAAATACAGAGGCAACAGTTTACGAGCTATCTAAGGGCGAATCTATCATCCCTGTTACAGCCTAGCTAGCGGGCGAACCTATTGCCCGAGATACAGCCAGCAGCAAACCGTTGAGTCGTGTTGAGTTAAGACTTCTGAGAAGGGTGGTTGTGTTTGGAGTTTCCCTGGAAGTGCAACTCGGCTTTTCTTCATTTCGCCCGTGAACTTTTCGTTCCGCAAAATTCACAGTCAAGTTAAGATTGGACGGAAGGGGGATTTGTGTTTCATGCACGTCGCCATTCTTAAATTACGTCTGACAAGAATTTGTTGCACATGCATCACCATGATAATATAACTAATAGTTCAGTCAGTGATTATAACCCATCATGCCGAGACGTAAAACGGATATTGGTCGTTGTTCATTGACACTGGAGAAAAAAAAGCGCTTATCACGTAATGCGTTCTCCCGGGCGAAGCCGGGTCGGGTTGCTAGTAGATCCATAAAACGTACTGCCGGATATTTTCTCTATGTATGAATCACAACTGCTGTTTACTGAATAGCACATCCAACATACTTGACACCCAAAGCTCGCAACATCAATTTCCCTACCGAAGTAAGGAAGTAGGGAACTTCTGGTGATAAAAGGAAGACAAGGAAATACTACACATGTGAACACAATTTTGTTCATTAGTAAGAACAGCAGTGAAATGGATGCTGTTGCCTCAATGTAGGATACCAGTGCCACTGTCGTATTTCTGCTGCTCTCGTGAATAAACAATCACAGCGAGGCAATTTCCCTCTCAGGTTCAACTGCAGAATGTGTTTTACTTGAAATGAATGTTATTATATTGCTACGTGTATGGTGAGTTTTAAATCTGGCCAACTTGCTTCTCGGCTGGCCACAATTCTCCAGAACGGGAAATGAGTGGAGCGAGCCCACACTTATTTGCATACAGCTCCCATGGCTATTACGTTCTGTGTGTATGTGTGGAGTGAAGGTTCATCCTCGTCCCGTTCGTTACCTGTGTTTGTTTAGCACCCTTCGCCATTCCAACTCGCGCTCATTACAAGAGAATCTTTTATACGAGGAAGAACTTGAAGGAGTCGGGGAATAGCACAATTTATCGTCTACTCGGGATGAAGGTGAAGAGTGACCACGAGCTATTTCCTCCTTTGCTTTCTTCGGAGTAATACGTTTACTTTCATTCCTATCATCGCCTAAAGTTTAACTAAGTAGATTTTTGAAATTTTGCACACCGAATAACACTTTTGATTTTTGCTCCCTCAGTCACTCAAAATTGGTCTCAAATTTATCTATTTCTTGTGTATCCTGTCAGTTTTATGTAATACGTTGCTGTTTGTAAATTATTCAAAATGAAGTAGACAATCAGGTTTTACAAATATTGCTTCATAATGCTGTTACTATAATGTTCTATAACACATAATTAACTTTCATGATCTCTATACATACAGAATTACAATGTTCGTGTTTGTTTATTCCCTTAAGTTGTTTATATTTATATAAGATATCGCAAGTATAAGAATGGCTGTGCTTATTTAGTTCCAGATTAATTTTACATATTTAAAATTGCTGTTGGTACTCTTGAATATACTGTACAGGTGTAACTAAATGGCCAACGTGAGAAAGCTCCGGGGATTCGATAGAGGACCTGACAACAGGCAAAACATATCCGGTAAACATATGGTGTATTTGCTTTCGTTTCCGTGTTACAAGCATTGTTTGTGGTGTGCGTAGCACAGAATGCTTCACTATGCAGGTTGGTCACTTGTGTTGATAAAGTGTACGTTACTACTACAGTTCTCTGCAGAAGGTGCTCAAAATGGCTACCACGAACTGTAATGCAGGCATCTATGCGCCGCATCATTGACTGTCTCACACGCTCCTATATTCCCGGCGTCTGTCGTATGTGCTGACATCCTTGCTGCATTCGCTGACGAATCATGTCTACATTATAGATAGGTGTGGTATACACAATGGCCATTATATGACCCATAAGTAGAAGTCTAATGAGTTGATATCGTGAGAACGAGCAGGCCACGGTGTCGGTCCCTGCCGCCCTATCCATTTGTTTGGGAATGCGCACAGACATGAATAGCGATGAAACGTACAAGTGGCCTGTGTGCCCTCCACAAATGACCAACTAGCATCGTGCCACCGTCTATGTTAACGTGACCGTTAATCTCGAGATCATAAGCCACGGGACGTTGAAGATGATCCTCTGCTGTGACCATCGTGTGTGATGTTGCATTGCCATGAAGGAGTACAATGCCTTTGGTGGGTGGTGAACTGGATGGGAAGGAATGAATGGAACCAAGTGGAATGTGCTTGTGATTGGATTACTGACGTATGGACAATACTTACAAGTGTATCAATGCTTGTGGCTACAGACTAATACGAGGGAAAAATACTACTGTTCCGTATCGTTTGCGGGATATTATTGCAGTGTATTGGTGCCATACGGGAAGCAAGCAGAGAAATATCGACCTTCGTGACAACACGCGTTAAATGTACTGCATAAAACCATATTGTTTGGGGCAGCTGATTCACCTGGTATATGATAATATTTCATGTGATTTGTGATATTGATCAAGGTATACAGAGTTCTGGACGAGATTGCGAAAAACAACCATTGTACATTTGTCTGACGCACGCACATGCGTATCCAGAGACGATGTCTTCATAATAAGAGGTGGATTCCTAAAGGCGCTAATCAATTTCTTTCAAATTTCAGATTTTAGTTGGTACAGAATCCAGTTCTACACGATTCTCATAGTGTTACCCGTCAAACCGAGCTAAGTCTACTGTAAAATAAATCATGAAATAAGAAATGTTTGCCAAAGTGCGTTAAGTCAGTGGGAGTTTTATTCCAAACAGCTCTAAGTCATGTGCACATGCGCACCATTGCAGCTGGTCTGTCTTGCATTACATAACCTTCTTACGTCAGTAAAATCTGTTTTGTCTGCTAATGTTGTATTGTGATTCTTTGTTATTTCAAGTGTGTAACACGTAGTTCCGTGAAGAACTAACACCTA